>CM061142.1:479752587-480352587 GCA_030789695.1 Scilla litardierei
ACTAAACAGTCCCTGGCACAACTAGTCGGTCACAGTTCAAGCACTGACCGACTAGATCACGATCTAGTCGGTCGGTCAATGAGCTTGAACCGACTAGTTGCAAACAGTGGATGAATCCAAGATTTACTGACAAGATTTAGTCGGTCTGCGTTCATTTACTGACCGACTAGATCTAAATCTAGTCGGTCGGTCACTGAACATGAACCGACTAAAGAGTTAAAATGAGGAGGAAACTCAAAAAGCATGAGTTAGTCGGTCTAAGTTCTTCTACTAACCGACTAGATGAACATCTAGTCGGTTGGTGGTTGAACTGAAACCGACTAAAAGAGTCCAAAAAGTGATAATCAAGTTCTCTCCTCAATACGCTTGGACGATATATCGCAAAACTCTCAATAATCATCTAAACTACCCCATTAAACATCGAAATCTTAAATACGACATTCAAAACATGAATACGAGCAAAAATTCAAAATATCACATAAATTCCCGAAAAATCCAATAAGTCTAGCATGAACGAAATATTTCGAAATATAATAGCATGCAAGATTATTGAATGAAACATGAATCCTATATCTCGGATTCACCCATAATCCCCAATTCTCGACGCAACCGCACAAAGGAGTCCTCCTTTAGGGGTTTCGTGAAAATATCGGCGATTTGCTTTTGGGTTTCAACGTACACTAAAATGATGTCCTTTTTAGCAACATGATCATCTAAAAAGTGGTGTCGGACATCTATGTGTTTCGAACGGGAATGGTGTACCGGGTTCTTGGAAAGACATATTGCACTTTGGTTGTCAACCATGATAGGGCAAGTATCACAATTAATACCAAAGTCTTTAAGTGTGTGTCTCATCCAAAGAACTTGAGCACACGCGGCACCGGTGGCAATATATTCCGCCTCGGTGGTTGAAAGTGATACGGAATTTTGCTTCATGGAAAACCAAGAGACAAGAGAATTTCCTATAAAATGGCAAGTGTCACTAGTATTTTTCCTGTCGGATTTGCATCCCGCATAATCGGCATCACTATATAAGATTAACTCATACGTGCTAGATTTTGGATAAAATAATCCAAAATCAAGTGTATAACTTAGATAACGGAAAATACGTTTTACCGCAACTAAGTGAGACTCCTTAGGTTGAGACTGATAACGAGCACATACGCATACGCCAAACATAATATCGGGCCTACTTGCGGTAAGATAAAGTAAACTACCTATCATACCTCGATATAGACGAATGTCTACATCCTTACCGCCCGTATCCTTGTCAAGATGCGTAGTCGTGCTCATTGGAGTCTTTTTCCCGGAAGCACTCTCCATTCCAAATCGCTTAAGAAACTCCACCGTATACTTCGTTTGGTGGATGAAGATTGCATCGTCCATTTGGCGAATTTGGAGACCTAAGGAATACTTGAGCTCACCCATGTGGCTCATCTCAAATTGTTCCTTCATAACATTAGAAAACTCTTCGCAAAGAGCAAAGTTAGTAGCACCGAAAATGATATCATCAACATATATTTGAACTAAAATTATATCATTATTCGCATGCTTAACAAAAAGTGTAGAATCGGCTTCTCCCATTTTAAAATTCAAATCCAAAAGAAAATTCTTTAGGCGATCATACCAAGCTCGAGGAGCTTGTCTCAAACCGTAAAGTGCTTTCTTTAGTTTAAAAACATGATTTGGAAATTTTTCATTTATGAAGCCCGGAGGTTGAGAAACGTAAACTTCCTCAACGACATCTCCGTTTAAAAATGCACTTTTAACATCCATTTGAAATAATTTGAAATCCTTATGGCATGCAAAAGACAATAATAATCTAATTGATTCTAATCTAGCTACCAGAGCGAAGGACTCTTCGAAATCAATACCTTCCTCTTGTCGATAGCCTTGAGCTACTAACCGAGCTTTGTTCCGGACGACGACTTGGTTTTCGTCGGTTTTGTTCTTGAAGATCCACTTTGTCCCTATGACGGTGTGGTTCTTCGATGGCAATGGAACAAGTTCCCAAACTTCATTCCTCTCGAATTGAATGAGCTCCTCCTCCATGGCTAAGATCCAAGCGCTATCTTCGCATGCTTCATTAACATTCTTTGGCTCTATCGAGGAGGCAAAGGCACAATGAGCGAAGTAGTTCACTTGAGATCTCGTCTTGACACTATCATAGATATTGCCAATTACTTGCTCATGAGGATGGTCACGAACGGTATGAAGCCGTTTGGGAATACCTTGATCACTAGGAACATTCTCAACAACTTCATTAGTTGGGTTAGTCTCAATAGAATCAATAGAATTATTAGACTTAGAATTATCAAACGAATCACATAAAACATCCATAGAATCATTATCATTTGAAATTCTAGTTGGAACAAATCCTTCATTAAAAGAGACATGAAGCGACTCCTCGATCGTTGAGGTTCGTTTGTTGAATATCCGGTAGGCTTTGCTACGCGAAGAATATCCAACAAAAATCCCCTCATCGGATCTTGGATCGAATTTGTCCAAACTACCATACGTGTTCTTAATAAAACATTTCGAACCAAAAACACGAAAATGTTTAACTTGAGGCAACCTACCAAACAATAATTCATAACAAGTTTGTTTAGTGCCGGGCCTCAAAAGTATTCTATTAAACACATAGCAAGCGGTGTGTACCGCTTCCGCCCAAAATTGATGGCCAAGTTGGCTATCATCAAGCATAGTGCGAGCACACTCCACTAGCGTCCTATTCTTTCTCTCAACTACACCATTTTGAGGAGGTGCACGAGGGAAAGAGAAGGTGTGAGTAATACCAACGTCATCACAAAATGTCTCAAAAGACTCATTCTCAAATTCACCTCCATGATCACTACGAATAGTGACAATGGTGGTTCCTAAGAGATTTTGTACTTTCTTAACAAAAATTGTGAAGTTTTCAAAAGCTTCATTTTTATTACATAATGAAAATACCCATGTAAATCTCGAATAGTCATCTACGATGACAAGTCCATATCTTGCATTTCCTAAGGAAGCAACTCTAGTTGGCCCAAATAAGTCTAGATGTAATAGCTCTAGTGGCCGTTTAGTAGAAATGCTTTTCTTAGGTTTAAATGAAGATTTAGGAAGCTTGCCACGTTGACAACAATCACAAAAACTTTTCTTTTCAAAAACAAGCTTCGGAAAACCTTTAATGGAATTTAATTTTGAAAGCTTATAAAGTGTTCCAAAGTTCACATGTCCAAAGCGTCGATGCCATAAGTGTTGTTCACTTGTGTTGGCAATGAGACATTGTTCATAAGACTTAGGAAGATCCAAAATATAAATATCTTTATGACGAGTGCCGAAAAATAATAATTTATCATTATCTTTTCTTAAAATATGACACAATCCTTTCGCAAAGCTAACTTTGTAACCTTTGTCACAAAGTTGGCTTATTGAAATAAGATTATGATTTAAACCATTAACAAGATAAACATCACTAATTAAGGGTTTAGATAGGTTACCCACTTTACCAACACCTATGATGGTTCCGCTCTCGTGGCCTCCAAATACGACGCGGTTTCCATTTGCTATGGGAACCACTCCGGAGAGCAAACTAGCGTCACCCGTCATGTGTTTTGAAAACTCGCTATAGAGTATCCAATTTCCCTTGGAGCTAAATTTAAATTTGTTGCTCCTTTTCTTTTTCTTTTCCTTGAGTACCTAAAGATAGAGAATTTCATATCATGGTACCCAAGGTCATTGGGTCCAAAAGATTAGACCTTTGGAAGCCAAGTCCAATTGGACTTAGACTTCCCCACATAATTTCTACTATGCACAACATCCGAAAAATAAGCATTCATATACATTTGTTTTTCGTCCATGCTTGTGTCCTTTGGGCTCCAAATTGTGAAAATCTTGGGAGCCCTCATCCTATTGGGTGCATGCATTCGACGTTGATTTCTACGTGATGCATGTTGTGGATAGGCATAAGGAACATGATGGAATGGTGCACGACGAGAATTATTCATATGATGTTGTGGGTGAACATATGCATGTGTGGGAACACGTGCGTGAGGGTGTCTCACATGGTGTGCACGTGCTCGAGAATGTGTTGCATAAAAATCATTATATGTGTGAGACGGTGGAGTAGGACGTGTGTTCCTACGTGGCATGGTATTGGTGTACATATAAGCATGCCCCTTCTTTGGAGGTCCACCCAAAGTGGGTTTCTTTCCAAAAGAGGGTGTGGACGAGGTGAAAGCACCATTGGTAGATGAACTACTAATAGAGTGTTTGCTACCACTCGTAGAGTCACCGGAAGTTGGCCTAACAAAAGTAGTGGCCGCTTTGGATGGACATCCCATCGTATACCCCAAACCAATGTGGTGATTGGCCGGAAGTAAGTCACTTAGGATTTTATCCAAATGGTCCTTACCCTTATTGAATCTATTGATTCGGCCTAATGTGTTCTCATATTTCTCTTTGAGAGAACGCATAGAAGTATCCAAGTTGGATACTTGCGATGTGAGCACATAAACACGAGATTTAAGATTCTCGTTCTCAATACTCAAAGTCGAGTTTTGAGAAGTTAAATCCGCTATCCTATGTTCTTCCGGATCATCAATGCTAACATGTTCAAGTTTAGATTTGATATTAATAATCTCATTTCTCAACTCTTCAACAACGGTGTCGTTGTTGGTGATGATAGTCTTAGGCGAGGTTTGAATGCTAGCTAGGTCATCTTTTACCTTAGTATATCTATTTACTAATTTAGTGTATTTTGACCATAATTGAGAGTTAGCATTCCTAAGATCATCCATAGTTACCTCATCGTTGCCTTCGTCATCACTATCATCGGAAGAGGAGGATCCTTGATCATGCTCCTCTCTTGCCATGAAGCACATGTGCGCTTGCTCCACTTGCTCATCGTCCGACTCTCCACTTGAAGAATCCTCAGAGTCGGTGAATGTTGCTCCGACAAGTCCCTTCTTGTACCCCTTTTTGTACTTCTTGGACTTATCGAATTTTGGCGCCTTCCACTTCTCCTTTTGCTTGTTGAGAGGACACTCCGCTTTCATGTGTCCTGGCTTATTGCACTTGAAACACAAAGGAGAGGAAGAGGCGTTAGAAGAACCAAATTTAGCTTTGTTCTTACAGTTACCTTTTCGGAAGAAACGGTTGAACTTCTTGGCCATGAGTGCCATGGACTCCAAGTCCAACTCGTTTTCCGAGTCTTCATCATCGGTTGATGTGGATGTGGATGGAGCGGCCTTGAAAGCAATGGCCTTCTTCTTTGGCTCGTCTTGCTTTAGATAGGACTTCATCTTTTCCTGCAATTTGAGCTTGCTATCCTTGCGTACCTCGTATGACATTAAAGTAACCATTAGTTGAACTACGGTGTACTTATTCATGTCATTACCTTCCTCGATGGCGAAGGTACGTTTCTCCCAAGAAGAAGGAAGTCCTTCGATAAGCTTCGAGCACTTCTCCTTTTGGGTGTAGGATTTGCCGAGAGCCTCTAACTCGTTTATGATGTCGACGAAGCGAGCGTAATACTCCTTCATCTTCTCGCCCTGTTGCATATGAAACATTTCGTAATCTTTGTTTACAACTACGAGTTTAGAGTCTCTTACCCTACTCGTCCCTTCATGAAGAATGAGGAGGGAGTTCCAAATTTGATATGCACTCTTACATGTGCATATCTTATTGAAGTCCTCGGGCTCCAACGCGCAATGCAAGGCGTTCATTGCCTTGGCATTGCTTACCTCCGCGGCGACCTCCGCGGTTGTCCATTTCTCGAAGTCTTCTTCTTCGGGCTCAATGTATTCATTCATTGTGGTCCTCCATAAAGATGCACTCCGGAGGAAGGTTTCCATCCGGCATTTCCAGTATCCGTAGTTGGTACCGTTGAAGAATGGAGGCCTCGTAGAGGAATGTCCTTCCATCACCGAAGATGCTCCTTCATGGTTCCTGAAGGTGTCATAGTTGGAAGGTGGACGCACGGTCTTGTTGTCGTTGGCAGACATAGCTAAGTATCTGGCTCTGATACCAAATGTAATGCCCTACAAGCTACTGCACAAGTACTAGAGGGGGGGTGAATAGTACTTTAAAAATAACAAGGAGTATAATTCCTAATTATAATGCAAACAACTACCAAATCAATTTGCAGAAGCTTAAATTGAATGACAACAACAAAATTAACAATGCTAACAAGAGATGTTACGGGGTTCGGATCCACCCAAGTCTCCCCGACTTGTTCCCGGTGATCCTACGTCCCAACCACCCGGATCCCCTCCGGATACTTGAGTTAGAAACCCTAACTCAAGATTTCCACTATGAAATACTTGTGAAAATCCTCCACAAGTCAAATCATACAAAATGTAATTTGTGACTCCCACAACCCGGGATCACAACCACACTCTCACAACCGAGAGTGAAACTTACAAATCAAATATGAAATGAAATAAGAAAACTTCTTGCCGAACAAAATACCTATGCCTTGAGTATTGCTTACGAATTAGGGCAAGGATGATTTTGAGGAAGAAGTGGCACCAAACCCTAGCTCCAAGATGTAGATCAGCGATGGAGAGCTTTGGGGATGTTGGTGACCTAGAATCAAGCACTTGGCTTGGAAGGCTTCACACTCAATGAATCTCTCTTTGGAAGTAAGAGTGAGGAGAGATTATTGAATGGAATGAATGAGCTTTGAATGAGCTTGGAATGATTTCTCTTGATCTCTAAACTTGCAATAATATCAGCCTTGGCAGTAATGAATGCAGCCCATCAAGTATATATAGGATAGAGGAGAGAGAGAGAGAAAAACGTTTCAATTAAAGCTCCAACGGCTCTTTTCTGAACCCAACTAGTCGGTCAAAGAACAACCACCGACCGACTAGTTCATCAACTAGTCGGTCGGTCAATTAACGTAAACCGACTAATGAGTAAACTGAGAAAAGATCAAAGTACAGACTAAGGAACTAGTCGGTCTAAGAAGAGTAGCTGACCGACTAGTTTCACAACTAGTCGGTCGGTTACTCAACGTGGACCGACTAACAGATAAAACTGAAGTCTGAGAAGAATTAGACTTAGTCGGTCCAAGAACAAATGTTGACCGACTAATTCACCAACTAGTCGGTCACCAAATGAACATAGACCGACTAACAATAAACAGTAAGTATGGTGAAAAATTTGGCATGTACAGTAAACT
The DNA here is from genome assembly GCA_030789695.1 of Scilla litardierei. Classification (NCBI taxonomy): domain Eukaryota; kingdom Viridiplantae; phylum Streptophyta; class Magnoliopsida; order Asparagales; family Asparagaceae; genus Scilla; species Scilla litardierei. The sequence continues at coordinate 479,759,759 of CM061142.1, forward strand.
AAACTAGTCGGTCTAAGAAGGAAAGTTGACCGACTAGTTCATCAACTAGTCGGTCGATCAATGAGCACAGACCGACTAATGATAAACAGTAGCTCAAGCTCAAATGTGCATGTTCAGGGAAAGCTCAACTAGTCGGTCACAGAAGCATCACTGACCGACTAGTTCACAAACTAGTCGGTCGGTGAGTCAACTTAGACCGACTAACTGTAAACAGTAAAGAGCTATGAATTAACTGACAGAAACTAGTCGGTCCAAGAAGCTTGGCTGATCGACTAGATCACCATCTAGTCGGTCAGTTCTTCTTCTTGAACCAACTAACATGCACAAGAAGTCCCGAATCGAAGCGCGAAGCTTCGGGAAGAATTGTATGGACTTCTACAAAGATCCTAGAGCTAAGATATGAGCGTTATGAAGAATTAAAACGTAAGACCTACTCAAGGCTTAACATTCTACGAAAGAAGCTTAAAGACTATAAAATAAACTTGACGATACCGTCTTCAATAGCTTCAATCGAATCTTCATGACTTCTAAATAGGTCCATAAGCTTCAACGAAGCTTTAGACATACGATCACGTGCTTTGAGAAGTCTTGAGACGTTGTAATTGATATTCATGTGAATTTGGCGACGATCTCCATAACTGCGCTCACAAAGTGTTAGTTCATATTATATTTATGTTTGTTCATCATCCAAAACCAAATCCGGGGAGTCCAATATCCAACACCTTTGGCCATGGCCGGCCTCCCCTTGCGTGGGGTGGCCGCACACCCCCGCCGGAGGGGGTTGCCGTGGTGGTTATTGGCCGTAGCCAACCCCCTCCGCATGGGGAAGGGGGTGCATGGCCTTCATAGTCCATTTGGCCATGGTGCACATGCACCAAAATTCATCTTCTCCGATGGAGATAACTACCATCATCTTCCTCGATGAAGCACCCGTTCGTCGATGAAGCACCCGTTCGTCGAGCAAGTAGTTATTTTCTAATGGCCGTGTGCCAAAAAATGAAAAATAACATACTTTAAAGTTCGTAAACTACACGCTCCACATGAAGAGAGTTCACATTCCCTATGAATGGAGACTCGGCATCCATGAAGAGTGCGAGCTTGACGATGTGAACGGTCGGTTCTTCCCGTCACGGAGAGTTCCTGCCATATCCGTAATGACAGAAGACCCTAACGTGAAAAGAACAACCGCTGCGTTCTCTCCGTCACGAAGAGTTCCTACCATATCCGTAATGGTAGGATACCCATTCGTGAAAAAGACAACGCCTCGTTCATCGGTTCGACGTGGGCGGAGGTTTGACCGGGGCGAACCCGTATGGCTCTGATACCAATAATGGATCCTGTCAAAACAGAGTTAGGATCGATAAATGAAGTTTAGACTTACGCTTGCGTATGCGGCACGGTAGTCTCGGAACTTTGCCTTCGGATTCGCCACGACGGATCGAGTCTTCTCACGAATGGAGTAAGGCTACTAAATCCACAATCTAAATCTCTACTTTTAGATTAAGAACTTGGATAAAGAGAGAGGAAGGATTTCGGCAGAGCTTCGCTAGAATGAAATGCAAGGCAAGAATACCATGCAAAAGTGTAAGGAAATGGCTAAGCCTTGGGTCTTATTTATAGCCCCCAAGGTAGTTATTTTAGGAGTAATTGTTCCTTTGGAACAATTTAACTAAAGTGTACCATCATACATGGCACATTATAAGCTTAAGTTGTACCATATGAATGGTACAACATAAGCTTAAGCTATTCCCCCTTTATTAGCCATATGTCGCATGCACTTATGCACATATAATGCGACTTTCCCATTAATCTAGAGATCCTCTCCGCAAGGGAACAGATTCCCTTTGCACACGACTTCGTGTACGTGACGTTCGAGGTCCGTATTCCCTCGTACATCCCCTACAAGGGTGTACAAACGTCATCCATATCCAACACATCATCCCCTACCTTAAGTGCCTCGGCCCCCAGGAAGCTGACTACGTCATCAGGGAAGTGCACGAGGGCACCTGCAGGAACCACCATGGAGGAACAACAATCGCCCAGAAGATCTTGCGGCAAGGGTACTACTGGCCGACCCTGGTACGCGACGCGACAGAGTATGTCCAGAGGTGCCAGGAATGCCAAAGATTCGCCAGCACCGGGTCCATTCCCCCTTCAGAGCTCATCCCAATCGTCAGCCCCATACCTTTTGCAAAGTGGGGGCTCGATATCCTGGGACCGTTCACGACGGGCCGAGGGCAAAGGAAATACCTGATCGTAGCCGTGGACTACTTCACCAAATGGATCGAAGCCGAACCTCTAGCCTCAATCACCTGGAAGAAGGCAAAGAGCTTCGTGTGGAACTCCATCATCTCCAGGTTCGGAATCCCCCATGCCATCGTCACCGACAATGGGAAACAATTCAACTCGGCTGGGTTTAAAGACTTCTGCGCCGAGTGGAAGATCAAGTTACTCTTCACCTCGGTGGCACATCCCCAGACCAACGGGATGGCCGAGGCCGCCAATAAATGCATCATAGAGCCCCTCCGTAAGAAGGTAGAAGGCGCCGAAGGGAAGTGGCCTGAAGAACTTCCCGGGATACTCTGGTCTTATCGAACAAATCACAAACAGGCTACGGGTGAGACCCCATTCATGCTCACCTATGGCACCGAAGCGGTAGTCCCGATCGAGGTGGGCGAGGAGTCCCTCCGCATCCAACATTTCGACAAGGAAAGAAACGTCGAGGGATTGGAGCTCGGCTTGGAGCTCCTAGGCGAGCGGCGAGAGCAGGCCTTGGCCACCATCATCCGCTAGAAGCAAAAGGTGGCGCGCTACTACAATTCCCGCGTCAAGGAGCGGAGTTTTCGCCAAGGGGACTTGGTCCTGATAAAAGCGGTCTTCTGTCCAGAGGTCGCGCGCAAAGGGAAGCTGGCAGCCAAATGGGAAGGTCCCTATCTGGTGGTCGAAGTTCTAGGACCTGCCACCTACCGGCTGGCAACCCCGGAGGGAAAGGCCATCACCCATTCCTGGAACGCCGAGCATCTGCGCAAGTATTACCAGTAAAAAGTCTACGGGATCGCCCGCGAATGTAACTCCTTTTCCCTCATGTTCAATAAATTGATTTGATCCTACTTTTCTCTTATGGCCTGGCTGCGGAAAAGTATTACCATCATCCGGGATGGGCCAGCCTCTAGGCAAGGATAGCCCTCCCTTCGAACGAAGCAAATCAAATCGATCGTAAGGCTGGGGGCAGCTCCACCCGCGGACCGGCGCACCAACCGATCGCGAGGCCAAGGGCAGCTCCCCAGACGGGTCGGTCGCGAGGATGACCTCAGAGGTCGGCCTCAGCGGCTAGTCGTAAGACATGGGGTCGCTCCCCAGGCCAACTAGCCAACTGAGCCAGGGGCAACCCCCCTGATGCGACGGCACGATTAACCGAGCCGGGGGCAAATCCCTTGGCCCGTTGGCACGCCAACTAAGCCAGGGGCAACTCCCCGGCCATGGCTGCACGATTAACCGAGCCGGGGACAAATCCCTCGGCCTGTCGGCACGCCAACTAAGCCGGGGGCAACTCCCCCGCCATGGCTGCACGATTAACGGAGCCGGGGGCAAATCCCTCGGCCCGTCGGCATGCCAACTAAGCTGGGGGTAACTCCCCCGCCACGCCTGCACGATTGACCAAGCCGAGGGTAAATCCCTCGGCCCGTCGGCACGCCAACTAAGCCGGGGGTAACTCCCCCGCCACGGCTGCACGATTGACCAAGCCGAGGGCAAATCCCTCGGCCCGTCGGCACGCCAACTAAGCCGGGGGCAACTCCCCTACCATGGCTGCAAGATTGACCGAGCCGAGGGCAAATCCCTCGGCCCGTCGGCACACCAACTGAGCCAGGGGCAACCCCCCTGATGCGACGACACGATAAACTGAGCCGGGGGCAAATCCCTCGGCCCGTCGGCACACCAACCAAGTCGGGGGTAACTCCCCCGATACAAATGCACGTTAGGCAAGCCGAGGGCAACTCCCTCGGCCCGAACGGCAGGAACATTGTCTCTACTCCGTTAGGAATTCCAAAGAAGGCTCGACCTCGAGGGAGGAGATAAGCCACAACAAGCAAGGAAAAGACGCTTTTACTCTCGGGAAGCACGAGGGGTTACACCAAAAATCTCTGGTCCCGGAAAACTTAAGGACCAGGCGAGGGACCTAGGCGCTCACACCCTCATCCTCTCGGGGGACCCCCTCAAGGCCATCGGCGGGAGAGGCATCGGACCGCACTGAGATCTCTTCCTCTTCATCTGAGTACGCTTGAAGTTCCTCGAGGTTGATCTCCGCGAGCGGGAATTTCTTTCGGACCTCGGCCAGACAACGGGCAAAGCCCTTCTCGAACGCCGAAGACGTAGCCTTAGTGACAAAGGAAAGGGCGTATTCCTTCACGGCATCCTGGGCAGCCTTGGCAAGTTCCACTTCCTCCAGCTCACGTACCCGACCCTCGAGAGCGGCCACCTGCCGTTGATGATCAGATCGGATCCTCTCGATCTCTCTCGATCTCGCGTCAAGCTGAGATAGGAAGGCTCTCTCCCGCTCTTCCGCCGCCTCCAGCAAGGCACTGAGTTCTTGGGCATCAACCGTGATGAAAGGACCCGGATCGGCGACCGCCTCGGCCGCCGCATTAGGGGCCGCGGTGAGCGCGGCAATTCGCTCCTCGGCCTTGGACTTCTCGACCAAAGCTAAGGCTTTTTCCTGGTCCGACATCTCCAAGGCAGAGGAAAGCTCGGCCACACGAGATTCCAGGGACTTCACTAGTGCCTTGGACAAGGGGTCGGCCTCCTTCTCGACTTCCCAGGCACCAGGAACGGGTGCCGCGTTCGCCTTGGAAAGAGCCACAAATTGGCGCCTCATCGAGAGGCCAACGGAGGATAGCTGCACGAAAGAGGCGGGAGTAAGGCGAAGATAGCAGCAAAAGACTGGGTTAGAGAAGAAAATCCACCTGTTGGCCTGCCTGCACCACGAAAGAGGCCAGACGGTCGTCGCTAACCCCATCCAAAGCAGCTCGGTCCGAGGAGAGACTGCCGTTCTCAGCGACCCTCGCCGCCACACTGCAGCCGGAAAAGACCGACTCCCCCGCTCCAATGGGGAAGCGAGGACGGGGAGGATCCTCCTCTCCCGGAGGCAAGTTTGTAGGGGAGGAGCGGAACGCACCAAGATACCGCTCATATATATCGGGAAGAGGGCCCGGCCACGGATAGGAGGGGCCAGCCCATGGCCAAACCTCCTCGGCCGAGGATGACTGATCACGGCACTGGGGCAATGAGGCACTGACCTCCCCGGTGGGGGTGCGGGTCCTCTTAGGGATGCCATGCTGGGAGGAAGAGGGGACTTTCCTCTTCAACTTCTCAACACCAGTCGTCGGACGATCAACACGTTGTTTCTTCCGGACCGCCAGCACATGATCTCCTCTCCGAGAGGCATGATCCGGAACCCCAACTTGACGAGGGGGGGCAGAAGGACTGGGGGGAAACCACATGCACAGGAGAAAGTCATCAACAACCAACCCCACCGGCCGCAAAACGGTGGCCACCGAACACTACCTTCGGAGCAGCGAAGGGTAGCAAGACTCACCAGATGGCCACGTGGTCTTTCGCAGGTTGGGGTCGGAAAAGAGAACGGAGACTTTTCGATCGCCCGGGGGATCGCCAACAGAGCATCCACTCTCTCGAGTTCAGCCGCAGTCGGGTCACCCAGCTCCGAAGCCAGCATCACATCGGCGCTCCAGTAAGTCGGGAAATCCATATCCGACGAGCCGACGACGAAGAGGTACTCCCCCTTCCAGAGCTTGACGGAGCTCGGCAACCCCAGAACCAGGCTCTTCGAGGGCTGAGCGCTGATGTAAATACAGGCCCCAGACTGGTGGCGGCTCAGCCGATAAAACTGGGAGAAGAGTGGGGGAGAGGGGACCACCCCCTTCTGAAGGCAAAGCACGGAAAACCCGATGACGAGCCCGATCGTATTGGGGTAGAACTGGCATAAGGCCACGCGATGAGCGCACAGAAACTCAACAACGAAAGGATGAAGGGGGAACCGAAGCCCGAACCGGAAGCACACCTCGTACACCCCGACCGTCTTCGGACCCGAAAACAAATCCGCTCGCTAGGCTCAGGGGCTCGGATATAGTAGTGGGTAGAAGATAGCGGTCACGCAGCTCTCCGGCGGAGGTGGCACAAAAGGAAGAAGGACATCCCAGAACCTCCGGAGGAACCACTGAGGGGTCATTCTCCTAACTGCCAACCGCCGAGCCGGGGCTATCAGATGAGTCAAGGCGGACTGCATCCTCTAGACAACCTGGGCCGGGGGAAGGAGAAGACGACATGACGAGGAGCGGTCGATCAACGGCAGAAAATAACTGGAGACGTAATAGGAAAAAGGAGATGCGGAAGGAAAATCTGGCCGAGAGAGTTCTACTGATGTCGGCGCTTCTTCCCTGGTGCCCTTTGGACGAACCAATACACGGTGGAGATGAATGCAAGGGGCACGTGGCGACATCAAAACGGCGGCGATGCTTCGAAAACCGCACCAACAGAAGTTCAAACGGATCGGCAATAATGACATTCATTTAATAGCAGGGCCTCGACTGACGCATCCATCAGGTCACGAAAGAGTCACATCACCCGCACCGAACCGACGAAAGCCGAACGGTCCGGGCGATGGGGGCAATTGTTACGACTAATGTCAGCGAGCCCAAAGCACAACGGCCCATGGCCCAATCTCAAAGGAGAAGCCCGCTAGAGAAGACGGGTCCTCCCAAAGGAGGCCCACGGACGGATCGGAAGGCACAACCACCTCACCCTCGGGTACACCCGACCGGCCCCCATACGACCGGATTAACCGCCCCCCTAAATCTACGATCCCATGATGGCCATTAACGACCCGTTAATGGGCCACCTCACCACGTCGCATGAATGGGAGGAGGCGGAGGCGGATCGTGGGGACGTGAGAGGAGGCAGGACGTGGGGCAATCAGGAAGAACCCTATAAGGGGAAGGCCAGGACGACGAAGCAAGGGGGAGAAAACTCAGGTAACCCATACAGAGGTACTCCATCAACGACCTAGGCTTTCGCCACTCCATTTCCTCCATCCCCCAATACTCGCGCCGCCTGGGTTGACGTTTCGGCTTCTTCGCAAGCCGGATCTCCCCCGCTGAGTATCCTTTCAAATCCTGATCTGACTTAGGCATCGGAGGGGCTTTGGCCAGAACCTAGGTCCAGCCTCCCTGACGAGTTTCTTCATCTGTCCAGGAAGAAGACATCCGAGACGCAGAGGCTACCCCTCGGCGTCGGTCGACCATCACCGACGCAGTCGCCAGGAGGACGACTGATCAAGCACCGACTCAATCGCAAGGCGCCGAGGCTACCCCTCGACGCGGATACGACCGAGGCCGAGCCCGACCCGACCAAGGCCGAGCGCGACTCACCGAGCTGAGGCTTCCCCTCAGCTCTCCCACGCCGAGCACAAGCGAACTCGGCGAACCCAAGGGACCCCCAAACCGGCCCCTTGACCACGTTGTCCACACATCTGGCGGTCAACGAGCACTGGTGAGAAAACACCCGTAAACAATTAGCGTTGATGTTTTTTCCGTCAAGCAATGCCACCCCTCGTTTAAAAGTCCTTATATGTTATGTATGGGTGTTGGTAACTTGAATTCATGGTTCATGAAGTAGGAGAATTCAATCTTTGAAATTTATACATATGGAAAATGTTGGTATGTAAAGGTTGAATTCGTGAAGCGAACTCCCTATGAACTTAACTTTTAATCATCACACACGAGCATGAAGATGTTTATAATCCAAGTTCTAAATTATTGAATATTGATTAACTACTCGTGATGGTCTTAATGTATTCATATGCCATGTTTTATAATGCTTTATTTTCTATATGCATATGAAATATAATCTTTTGTGGACTTTTGATGATTACAAGGGGAAATTTATAAGATTTGAAACCACATCTTGGATGTTGAAGTATTGGTTAAGTACCCAAATTGGGGGAGCATGTTAAAAGGGGGAGCTTTATAATTGTATGATTTCTTATATCACATTGACTTGCATGATCACACTTCACAAACACAAGCATGATGACATAATTATAAGATTTATATGATCAAATCTTAATTGCAGTTTATCATCATCAAAAGGGGGCGATTGTTGGAAACATCATTGTCGATGATTTCTTGTTTGATAATAACAAACCGGTGTGAATTGTTTTAATGTGTTTGTTAAGTGTATTTCAGGTCATTACATGGCTATGAAGACTATGGAATATGATGGTAGATATAATACTCATGCTGGATGATTATGCGAAGAAATACGGAGTAATACCCTTTAATACGAAGGAAAATTGAGTACTTACAAGGGGATGTCAAAGAAAACAGCGACTAAACTCTTCACGACAGTGAAGAGTATGTTAAAGAACTCTAATGAATTTAATGGTGAATTTAGGAATATTGTTGGCATATGAAATGTCACGTATACGGGCGAAATACGTGAAGAACAGAGTTCTTATAAAGGGAATTTGAGCTACAATGGAAGAAAAGGGCTGAGAAAATTCTACAAGGTGAATAATGGCCTCTGAGAATTTTGCTGATTTTTTCAAAAAATTAGGATTTTGTAGAGTCCAAATACACTCAAACACGGTTGAAATACGCTCTATAATTCACATCATGTGGACACGTGGCGCATTCACAATGCATCCTGCATTTTGAAGGCTGATCCGATGGCCAGGATTGCTACCAACTTGTTGGTTGCATTTTTAAGCGGTTTTTGACCTGTTTTAGAGTTCCAAACCCTATAGGACTCTACCATATATAAGTCAATGTATACATCTAGGGTTTTTACAAGATTGAAATAGCTAAAGACGTCGAAACGACGAGTCGTCTTCTTCTGTGCATTATTGACGACTTGCTCGACAACCTGAGACAGAGAAACAACAGATCTGAAGCAAAAATCCAGTGGGAACTTCATATCTAAAGAATGAGACGATACGACGTTCAATCTTGAGACAGAGACAACTTTTTGCACATGCATCCAAACGACGAACGGCCAGAGCCATTGGGAAGCTGTGCATGCTCACAAGGACGAGGACATCGTGACATCTCAATCTAAGCTTTCTAAACTCATATTTATATTTTGAGAGTTGCTTTGATCTTTGTAAATCTTATTTTTACAAACTTTTTGTGCAAGCTACTTGTTTAGTTTGGGGGATTCTCGATGCATGGGATATGATCGAGACATCGTCTAGCTTTTTTGGTTAGTTCAGTTTAGCAAAGGGAGTTGTGAGTCTAGAGAACTATTAGGCATGGAGCAAAGGGAGGTGCGAGTTCATAGTATCTTGTAGGAATGGAGAAACTGATTAATCAAAGAGTAGATCTTGGGGGTTGCTGGAGTAGGTCAAGATTGACCGAACCGGGGTAAATCTTGGTGTCATCTGTGATTGGTTGTCTGCTATTTTCTGCATATCTTTTGACTGCATGTGAATATTTCTGTAAATCATATAATTGAATGTGCTTGCATTGTTAAATATTTTTAATTACGCATTCTCCCTATTCCCCCCCTCTAGGGTGTCTTACTGATACTAATAAGTAGATACATGCACAATCCGAGGAGAGTACACTGGCATAATGTTCAATGGATACTTAGGTACATCAATGGCACAGTTGACGTCAGATGTGTATGCCCTCGAGGGCCTAGAGTTAATATCTTTCATAGCACTCTTTTTGATTATCAGTTGATCGTCCTCGTCTCGATCGTCCGACGGTCTTAGTCTTCCGTACTCATGCACTATTGTGAGATGTGTATGCCCTCGAGGAAATTTATCTATTATATATATATATATATATATATATATATATATATATGTTCAAACATCTTGTTTGAAATAATAGTAAGCTAGTTGGTAAGAATTTACCTAAGTTAATAATAATATAGTCTACATTAGAACTTAGATAAAGTCCCTAGGCTTGATCCGAGGTCAAACAAGTATGGAGATGAGGATCTCATCATGAAGAATTTCTTCACCGTTTGTAGCATAAGTCTAAAATCGTTCGTGTTCGTAGATGTTTTGAGAAATGGATATCGTTATATCGGATAGACCATTATGTCTTTGTCTTCACCATGGTGTGGTGACAATGATCTTATGTTCGTTTGACTTGGCCAAGTCGGAGACGAGACACAGGTGCTCATTGGAGAATGAGTTCACTGAATGACCCAACGAGAGTTATCATATGGTTAACATTAACTAATCTGTCAGTGATAACTCTCAATAATGATAGGCAAGTTGATCCTTAAAATTAAGACCATTGTATGAACATGTACGTGAACGATGTCACTTAGATCCATAACTTAGCTTCGAGGCAAGGTCTATCAGAAGGTCTTTGGTTGGGTGACACGTAAAGCGTGCACGGAGAGTAATGACCAAGAGAGGATTTGTCTCTCCTGTTTATCGGGAGTTAGTGTCGCACGTGTTAGTTCGGTCTTTAGTAAAAACTCTGGCCAGAGTATATTGGTAGAAGTCCAACATATTTGTCTAAAGATCGATGGAGACTAATCGGTTTCAAGCTATTGGGGTTGACAGTTGACCATACCCTAGGCTTGGCTAACCGACATAGTTATGATGAACAGACTAAAACTGTAGTATTCATCACGGACACAGTCAGAGTGATCCCGACGACACTTTAGTCAATGGGTCAATCACATAATTATGATACCGAATAGGACGACCCCTGTTGCTCGTGGTCGCTGTTTTTAAAGGTTTCGATCCCCTAACCTGTAGTAGAATCAGTCTGTAGGGTCTCACACCTAATGGGATTTGCGTCTTAATAATAGGAAGAATAAAGGAGGAGTGCACTCGGGTGCACAGGAATAATTAGTGTCACAAAGGGTTTGTAACACTAAAGTCAAAGATAATTAAATGGGAATTAATAGTGTCGCAAAAGGTTTGCGATATAAGCATTAGGGGACTCTTACGGTGGATTATTGCATATGATGCAAAAGGATTTAAAATATATCGTAAAATATTTGCGAGAATATTTTATAATAAAGGCATAGAAAAGGTTTACATGGGTTTCAGGATAGTCCCAGTCAAAACCAGTGTTCAAACGGATCCAAAATCAGCTCAAAAGGAGATAAAATGATCAAATTAAAGCCGAAAAGAGCAGAACTTGGCTTTTGCCTAGTTTTGGCCCAGTCCAACTGGGCGGGCTGGGCGGGTTAAGCCCACCCCCCAGGCGGGCAGATCAAATGAACTCGAAATGGTTCACCGTTTGTTTATATGCATTCATCGTTTATTCACCGTTTATTGCTCTTCGATTTGATAAACGATATCCTTTGCAAAGCTAAACGGTAAAGGAGAAATAATTCGATAAAGTTTGGCCTTCATGAAAGACAAACTTGCAATTAATTCTTCACTCTATTTAATTTAGTCCCACATCGCTCGTGAGACGAGGAAGGGTACCGGCTCTCTATATAATTAGGGGCTGAGCCTTCCCTTTGAAAGCGCACCAAGTCTCTGTTTTGAGTAGCTCCAAAAGGTTTTGAGCACGCTCGAAATAAGACTTAATATTTATTACATCCTCAATCTGTGCCTCTGTTCGAGTCTTAGTAAGACGGCGAGGAGGTTTGAATCTGATCCAAAGTATTAAACGCGGGTCCTGCTCAAGTGAAACTTTCTTCGGCAAGTAGTTGTCTTGGAGGCACAATGTCGGCTCGCTTCGGAGATAAAGACATGTTGCGGAAAACGACGCTTCGCACGATAGCAAAGTGACGGGTATGTCTTTTATTTTATGATTTCATATATGTTGCAGTAGTTTAGATATTTCTTTGGGTATGTTCAGGCCCACTCCAAGACAGTAGATTTTCCTTGCTAGGGTTCATGAAATCATAAGTGCTGATATTAAATAGTTTAATGATTTTATTCCGCTACCTTTTATGCCTCTATCGTTCGACGTAGGACGGGAGTAGATTTTAGACACCGAGGCTCCATCAAAACCCAACATGCACAACACCTATGATTGCAGATGAAAGGTTCCCATATAGAGTTTGATGCATGATTAGGGCAACAATCAAATTGAGTGTCTTGTTGTCGATGGGAGGTAGAAATTGCATCTGGATGCGGGTCAGGCAAATCGAGTGCTAAGATTTTGTGCTGGCTTGAAACATCTTTTTGAATCTGATACCCGACATGACATTGATCCTATCTTCAGTAGTGCCAAGTTATATTTTGATAGATTTAACACTACGCGTAGATTCTGACAAGCCATGAAAATAGATCCTAAAGGATTTGGAGAATGTCAAAAAGATTGCTCATCTTGTGAAGCTCGCTCTATGCATGTCAACCAAGGGATGAGCAGTAGGAAATGATAATTCTCAAGGCTATCAGCGGGAGAGGTTGGGGAAAACGCATTCACGTGTTGAACCCAACCCAATTCGAAGAGATGTGGCAAAGAATGCAATGCACTAGAGAGAGGATTTTCGACCTCCAAGAAGAGATCTCTCGGTCATCAAACAAAATCCTAGCCGTCGTACTTTTTTACTTGATACCTTAGAATGGTTTTTGGCTAGTTTCATTTAGAAGATTCAAACGGCGCCGATCTTCTGTTGGGTGTAATTTTCCGACATTCTTCCCGCTTTACAGTTGTGTGCCCGGAGCTGGGTGTTTCAAGCAAGAGCGCGTAGGCGTCGAATTTTTTAGCTGAAGACGTCCTTCCATTTATCAAGGTATCAAATTTGGGAAGACGCTTAGCTCAGAACAACTTTCTCTTCCTGCACCCACGAAGGAATTTTCAATATGAAGCTGCTCAAATGACTCAGTGCACGCCAATAAAACTCGGGGTGGTTTTTTTTTTTTTTTTTTTTTTTGAAAACAATAAATAAAAAATTCTTATGATGTTTTCCCCATTGCAGAGCTTTTCTGGCTTGGCCGCTGAATGGAGCCACGCTGATCAAAAATAGGAGCTCAGCCAGCATCCATGTCTCTTCGACAAACATGTAATTAATGTACATATACACCGTCCCTGCAAGCAACAAAATCCATGAAGCGAGAATTCATTAGATGAAAGTATTCATGTGCAAGGTATTAGAACAGCAAGATGTTTGCCCGTTGATTTCACCTCATATGCTGCTGCTGCTGCTGCTGCCACCGCTGCAGCATAAGTATGATGCTAAAAATCTTTTCTTGTGTGTCAAACTAATCTGGTCAGTATCTCCATGGAAGATGAAAGTCGTGTCTCATTCTATTGTTAGAAGTATGTGTCGGTTGTACAAGTAACTGCTGAGAAGGAAAAAAAGTATATGAGTAACCCACATAGTTTGAAGGCCACAGATAAAGACAATGGACTAATATAACCAAAACAAGCCTGTATCTGTACTACACTGCTTGTGACATCATTCGATCTAAAATTTTAAAAATTGAGTTTAAAGCCACAAGATTATTTATCATATTTCAACATCATTCATTGCTTGTAGAGTTCAAAAGAATTCAAAGACTAAAATAATACTAAATTAACTTCCAAGAGATTCTATTTTTCAGATAAAAACAAGAAAACCCATTCTCTATCCGCCATTGCATTGCTAACTTCTCCAAAAGTTTAATTGTGTTCTGACATAATATTCTCGCTAGATAGCATAAAAATTTAAGTTGATAGGTAGAGATGCAACATTCAACATATGCCTTTAACTTTTACTTAAATTTCTGATATGGAACTTCTCATCACGCATGACGTTAACAAATCTCCTCGCTTGTGGCTGGTGCGCTGAAGGAATTACAGCGCCAATAATCCCTCAACCAAGAGATTCGGGAGGGTTTTGACATGCCCAATCCAAATGAAATCAGGCTTGAGCAACAACCCCAAATGGTTCAAGTCTCCATCACCTATAAGACAAATCAGCCTCTGTTGGGCCTAACATTGGACTCCAAACTCTTCCGTGGACCACAATTTGATACCGATTTGTTACAAGAGAATTAGGCCCTTCGAGGAGAATAACATGCGAAGACATGATATGAATTGATATCCAATCTAACCCAAAAGATTAAAAGATTAAAGTAATAGGAAAGTGGCAACCTTTCAATACATGCCCTTCCCTTTTACTTGGCATTCTAATACGGGACTATTCTATTCACACGTTTCAAATTTTTAAGCGATGTGTAGCGAGAAGAGGTTTCACAATCAACAACGTTGAGAGAAGGGTTTGGTCAAGAAAGAAAACCACTGCTTTCGGCTGCTTTCAACTTATGAAGGGAGCATTTTTGTCGCGGGGGGGGGGGGGGGGGGGGGGGGGGGGGGGGGGGGGTATTAAATTTTAATCATGTTAGCAATTTAACAACGGAAGGATAATGCTGAAACGTGAACATTACAGAATTTTCTTTACTTGGCTAAAAGTTATGAGGTTATCTTGTTCATACCTAAATTCTTTAAATAATCCATTTTCCTCACATGTTAAGTTATACTTAGAAATCATTTTCTGAATAAGCCTTGTGTTTTTCAAATTAGGAATATCATTTGTCTGTTGGTACATAACTAAATGGGCATGGAAATTAATATATATATAAATTTCTAATATCATCCATAAGTCAGATTTCATTATAGTTTACCTTCCTAATTTTTTCGTTTTCGATGTTAAATGGATCCTTACTGATTACAAGTAATGTATTCTTGATGGCAAAGAGATGGGATGTTACTTAAGAATTTCAATTAAAACCAAATATGTTCATTTTTCATGGTTTGAATAACTGGCCAATGTGAGCTCCAGTGCTCACCCTAGTGGTTGAATCACTCGGCTGTTGTGATTCACACTGATCACTAGAAGAATTACTGGCTACAGTAAAACAGTAAAAAAGTACTGATCACGGTAAAACAGTAAATACTGGAGAGTAAAAAAAAAGGTTTTACTATTTCTCACCAGGAAACAACTTTACCCACTAGGGTAAACACCAAAAAAAAACTCACTACAATTTTACCTCTCTGGGGTAACTTCCCTCTCTGGGGTAATTTCCCCTCACCGGAGAAATCACACACTCTTACACCTCTCTGGGTTTCCTTCTCACTCTTTCTCTTGAAGGTGAGAAGATTGTTTTGGGATTGGGATGATATGAAACCTCGGCCTTCATCTCCCTTTTATAGTGTTCTAATCCTCTAAGAAACGTCACTAATGACGTTTCTTAGAGAGGGACATTGTTGAAAAAATCAACAAAGGGGAATAGGCGGTAGGTGGGAGGTTGGCAGATGGACCCTTCAATTCTCCCCCTCCAGCTGCATCTAAAGTGATTGTCACTTAACAACCATCCCAGCTATGTCTCTGCACAGCTCCAGCTTCTCCCGTGTCACCACCTTCGTGAACATATCTGCTGGATTCTCCTTCGTGTGGATCTTCACTAGTCTCAACAGCTGTTGATCCATCACCTCCCGTATCCAATGATACCGAATGTCAATGTGCTTTGTCCGAGCATGATACATCGAATTCTTGCTCAGATCTAAAGCACTTTGACTATCACAATGTACCATGTACATTTTTTGCTTGATCCCTAATTCTTGGAGAAATCGCTTTAACCACAACATTTCCTTACCAGCTTCTGTAATTGCAAGATACTCCGCCTCTGTTGTGGATAGCGCAACGCACTTCTGCAATCTTGATTGCCAGGACACAGCTCCCCCTGCAAAAGTGTATACAAATCCTGATGTAGATTTTCTACTATCAAGATCTCCAGCCATATCTGAATCTGTATAGCCCTCCAAGATTAGATCAGCTCCTCCGTAGCATAGACATGCCTTTGAAGTACCCTTCAGGTATCGGAGAATCCACTTGACCGCCTCCCAATGTTCCTTTCCTGGATCAGAAAGGAATCGACTCACCATTCCCACCGCATGGGCAATGTCAGGACGTGTACACACCATTGCATACATCAGACTTCCAACTGCTGAAGAATAAGGTATCGATGACATCTCCTCCGTCTCTTTCTTGGATGAAGGGCTTGACCTCCTGCTCAACTTGAAGTGGTTAGCCAGTGGAATGCTAACTGGTTTGGCATGATCCATCTTGAATCTCTTGATCACGCGTTCAACGTACTTCTCCTGAGATAGCCATAGCTTGTTGTGTTTCCTATCTCGGACTATCTGCATTCCCACAATTTGTTGAGCCGGACCTAAATCTTTCATATCAAAAGACTTAGATAGTTCCTTCTTCAGCTGGCCGATTTTTGTTGCATCTTGTCCAACGATCAACATATCGTCAACATATAAAAGCAATGCAACGAAGTTACCGTCTGGAAACTGCTGTGTATAAACACATTGGTCGGCAGCGGTCCTTTTGTAGCCTTGACTCATCATGAATGAGTCAAACTTCATGTTCCACTGTCGTGGTGCTTGCTTGAGGCCGTACAGACTCTTCTTCAGCTTGCATACGAGGTTTTCTTTGCCTGAAACCTCGAAACCTTCTGGCTGCTCCATGTAGATTTCTTCATGTAGATCACCATGAAGAAACGCCGTCTTGACATCCATCTGCTCAAGCTCTAAATTCAACCTGGCTACCAATCCGAGGATGACACGGATTGAAGCCATCTTCACAACAGGTGAAAAGATCTCGTCAAAGTCAATACCTTTCTTCTGAAGGAATCCTTTGACCACCAGCCGAGCTTTGTGCTTCACCATCTTTCCGTTGCCATCTTTCTTGAGCTTGAACACCCACTTATTCTTCAGCGCCTTCTTTCCTTGTGGAAGCTTGACCAACTCATAAGTAGAATTCTTTTGCAGAGATTCCATCTCATCGTGCATAGCTTGCAACCAGCTTTCTTTGTTCTTGTGAGATATCGCTTCATGGAAACTCTCTGGCTCCCCCTCTTCAGAAAGTAGAAGATACTCAGCTTCTGAATATCTTGTTGATGGAATCCGGCCTCGTTCAGATCTTCGTGCTTGTGAGTTGATGACTTCAGGAGGCGTACCATCATCTGCCTGCGGTGATGGTGGTGCAGTAGCTGCTGGAGAGGGTTGTGGCCCCCCCTGCTCAGCATCCGCCTCTTCTTCCACGTCTTGTTCAACAGCCTCCTCCTCTTCTGGTATTTCTTCATGCACCTCTTCGTATTGCAATGGTGCTGGGTCTGGAACAATGTCTTCAGCACTTGAGCTTGAAGACGCCATGGGCTTTTCAATGTCTTCCAATGTCTGATTTTCTTGGAACAGCACATCCCTGCTCCGAATCACCTTCTTCGTCTTTGGGTCCCACAACCTGTACCCAAATTCTTCATCTCCATAGCCGATGAAGATACAAGGAATGGTCCTTGCATCAAGCTTCTGCCTTTGCTCCTTGGATACATGTGCAAAGGCTAAGCAACCGAATACCCTCAAGTGGGAGTAAGAGGGATTCTTACCAGACCACACCTTCTCTGGAATTGCGAAATCCAAAGGTACGGATGGTGATCTGTTGATGAGGTAGCAGGCGGCACGAATAGCTTCTCCCCAGAATGGCTTTGGTAGCTTAGCCATACTGAGAATGCTTCTGACCTTCTCCATGATAGTCCGGTTCATCCTTTCAGCTACGCCGTTGTGTTGTGGAGTGCGAGGAACCGTCTTCTCATGTCTAATGCCTTGAGTTTTGCAGTAGACATCGAATGCTCTGGAAGTGTATTCGCCTCCATTGTCTGAGCGGAGGCACTTTAACTTCTTTCCTGTCTCACGTTCGACCATGACGTGGAACAGCTTGAAGAAGTCGAGCACTTGGTCTTTCGTCCTCAAGAAGTAGACCCACACCTTTCGAGAAGCATCATCAATGAAGGTCAGAAAATACCTATTGCCACCCAGCGATTCAGCCTCCAAGGGACCGCAAACATCAGAGTGTACCAGACTGAGTAACTCTGATCTCCTTGTTGAAGAAGAACTGAAGGATACTCGATGTTGCTTGCCAACTAAGCAATGCTGACAAGGATCTAGTCCAGCATCCTTAGTGATTGAGATCAGCTCCTTCTTTGTCAAGAGAGATAACCCTCTCTCACTCATGTGACCAAGTCGTTGGTGCCACAGACTTGGAGTAGCCTCACGTTCCACCACGTTAAGGCTATCGGTACATATCTTCACATGAGTTTTGTATAACGTACCGCAAATGTGCCCCTTTGCGATAATCATGACACCTTTCGTCATTCTCCATGTGCCGTTGCTGAAGTGGTTGTCGAAGCCCTGTTTGTCAAGGGCTGTCCCAGAGAGCAAGTTCAGCCGGAGATCTGGCACATGGCGGACATCCTTCAGCGTGATTGTGCAGCCGACGTTCGTCTGAATCCGAACGTCGCCAATTCCCACGATCTTGCAGGAACTTGTATTCCCCATCTTCACGATGCCAAAGTCTCCTGCCTTGTAGTTGGTGAAGAAGTCACTTCGAGGAGTGGCGTGGAATGATGCTGCTGTATCAACCACCCACTCGCTGTCCTGGTTGGAAACGTGAAGGCATGTCTCTTCTTGGATAGAGCAGATAGCCACTTCTCCGGTGCAAGTGACTAACGCCTCTCCATCCTTCGTCTTCTGTTGAGAACCATTGTGACCTTGTTCTCGTAACAGCTTCCGGCAATTCTTCTTCATGTGGCCCTCCATGCCACAATGGTAACACTTGTATGTAGGCCTCCTCCCGTCTGTAGACCTACCACGGCTTTTGCTCCTGCCTCTGCCCCAGCTTCGACCACCTCCTTGTTGTCTTCCTCGAGTCTCTGTCACGAGGGCATGCGATTGGTCGGTGCCGGCTTCTTTTCTCCTGGCCTCCTCGTTGAAGAGGGCATCCTTAACCATAGACATGGTAAGTTTGCCGTTTGGTGCCGAATTGCTGAGAGAGACCACCAACGTCTCCCAGTTGTCTGGAAGAGAACTGAGAAGAAGAAGAGCTTGCTCTTCATCTCCAAGCTGTAACTCCACCGCAGATAGTTGATTCACCAGGCTCTGGAACTCGCTCGTGTGCTCCGCAACGGAAGTTCCACTCCGCAGCTTCAAATTTACCAGTCGCCTCATTAACAAGGCTTTGTTTCGAGCGGTCTTGGCTTGGTACATGTCCTCTAGCTTTTGCCAGAGGGCATATGCATCCGTCTCCTGCGCAACATGGTGGAAGACGCTGTGATCGATCCATTGTCGGATTTGACCGATCGTCTTTCGATTCATCTTCTTCCAGTCAGCTTCTTTGGTGGATTCTGGCTTTACTCCTTTGACCTCCAATGGGTCAAATAAATCTTTACAACTGAGGAGATCCTCCATTCGAGGTCTCCACAGTGTGTAATTTATGGCCGTCAGTTTGACCATAGCTCCCGACGAGGATGATTCTTCCATTGAAATTTTGAAGAGGAAAAAAAAGGTAATGGTAGAAAAAAAATTTCCCTCCCCAAAAATTTTACTCCCTTTTTTTTTACTCTCTCACAGACAGCTCACCTGGGCTTTGATACCACTTGTTGTGATTCACACTGATCACTAGAAGAATTACTGGCTACAGTAAAACAGTAAAAAAGTACTGATCACGGTAAAACAGTAAATACTGGAGAGTAAAAAAAAAGGTTTTACTATTTCTCACCAGGAAACAACTTTACCCACTAGGGTAAACACCAAAAAAAAAACTCACTACAATTTTACCTCTCTGGGGTAACTTCCCTCTCTGGGGTAATTTCCTCTCACCGGAGAAATCACACACTCTTACACCTCTCTGGGTTTCCTTCTCACTCTTTCTCTTGAAGGTGAGAAGATTGTTTTGGGATTGGGATGATATGAAACCTCGGCCTTCATCTCCCTTTTATAGTGTTCTAATCCTCTAAGAAACGTCACTAATGACGTTTCTTAGAGAGGGACATTGTTGAAAAAATCAACAAAGGGGAATAGGCGGTAGGTGGGAGGTTGGCAGATGGACCCTTCATCGGCTGCCTCCGTGGTGGCCCGGGTTCGAATCCCACTACCCATATCCCCTTTTAGTTTTCTTTATTTTCCATCTTTTAGGGCTCCAATGGATACTTGGCTTCTCAGTGTTCATGGTTAAGCGATAGGGCGGGTGTACCCGTGTTCCACGACTCATGTTTCCTGCTTTCCGATGGATCAAAAAAAGCTGGCCAATGTCAAGACGTAGCACCCGTGCCTTATCGGATTTCAAGCATGCTGATGTGATATATCGGAAACATGTTGATCCACCAGCATATACTAAAACTACTAAAATAGAATCTCATGCTTAAAATTAAGAAAAAAATTGAACTAATGGCTTGTTCCACTCCGTGATCGAAAAAAACTCATTTTGTCAAAATCAAGGTTCATATAACTGTCTGGCACCAATTGGATCTGTAACATGATCAAAAAAGGGGGAAAACTTTTTATCAGGATTGGCAAAAGCTCTTCAAGTTTTTTTAAGACACTATGGTTTCAGGCCATTTCATATATTATATGACCTAAGACATTAAAGCCTTTTAAAACAAGTAAAAATCTAGCTAATTGATGTAGATAATCTCTTTATGAAACACAGACCAATCAATGGAGTGAGGTTAGAGAACTAGAGAATAATGTCACATGTGATAAAGATAAAGATAATTCCTGATCAGATGAAGCACTTGTTAAAGATGAAACTTTGCATGCAATGCAACGCCCACGCTGAAATATGATAATTGATACTATGTAACACCTCCTATTTTTGATACAGCCATGGTTGTCAAATCTTGATGCATTTCAAATACCATTCTATTTAGATATTATATCTTATATTGCATAGTATCACATATCATATGAAAAGCCAATGGCTAGGCATTAGTTAACATATATGTATACATAGAGAAAGATTAAGGGATATTAAGCAACATCTGAGGAGTTTCCTCGGTTCTAGGTGACATGATTCATTTTCATTGGACGAGAATGTATAACTCAATATGCTTCATTTTTATATGCCCAATAGAAACATGTCATGTCAGCAGCAACTAAAGAAACTTCTTAGCTACCATTTTATACCAAATAATCGCATATATATGGTCATGTTCCCATGCGAACATTTCGCACAGGAACATGGTGTGAACACTTTTTTATTTTGTTGAAATTTTTTTCAAAATTTCTTTACAATGTTTAATCCATACATTTATATACTCTAGGAAATATAATGGACCATGTTGGCCTAGTTAGCCCACTAACTAGATCGCACATTTAATTTTGATGATGACAAACAAGTCAAATACTACTAATATGTTTGTTAATTGACTTTCAGATCAAAACAGCATTGCATTGACCAAAGGGCAAATTCGTAATTTTCAAATCATTCAATTTTTCCCAAACATGCTTAAAGATCATTGTACATGGCTAAAGCACATCAGAAAATTTTTCATGAATTATAGATTCAAAATTATGGCCAAAAATCAAGTTAAAGATAGATGGACAGTTTGGGATTCTTTCATTGGTCAAATACTTTTACAAAGTCAAAGGAAATGAAGATAATTGGTGGATAAATTATTTGAGCAAAGAAATTCAAAGGAGTTCTACTTCATCAATAATTTATCAAAGTTTAATGTACCATGAAGATTAGAATTTTGACTAGTTAAAGTATGGATTTAAAAAGGTATTTCATCACAAAGAGTAGTTCCATCTCAAAGAGGAGTTTGATTGCTATTACGATTTGAGTTCTCGTCTATTAGAATCCCTCATGCACAAGTCCTAAAGTTTTAAGGAGAAGATAATTTGAGCAAAGACTTAGTCAAACTTATCTAGAAAGCCAAATCATGGAGGAAGAATTCATGAAGGATTGCATATTTAGGTGACTTCTAAAGTGTTAATGCAAGTGTGATTCTAAGAATTCGTGTGGACAAACAACTATAGTTGGCTACTAGCGTTAATGTGCTATATAAAGTTTGAGTTTTACTAGGATTCATGTGCATGCTAAACACAAAGAGATCAAGTCAACAAACAACTCATGAATCCTAGTGCTATTAGAACTCTTGGTTTTCTCCTATTTAAACCCCTCATGTGCAAATCCTAAAACCCCAAGGAGAGAAACAATTCTAGCTGAGAAAACCCTAAATTTGGTCGGCCATATCCCTGACCAAGTTTTCATACAAGGCCGGACTCTCTCTCCCTAGAAGTCATCCTCAAGCTAAGACCATCAAGTCTTCATTGATCAAAGCTAGCCAATGGAAATCTTCAAGCATCATCTTCAAGTCTCCTTGCAGGAAGCTTCTTCATGTGCATCATCTCCAAGCATCCACTTCTTTAAGACCCACGCACCTAGCCACAAGGGCAACTAGCTTTGCATCCCAAGGGCTTTTCAAGCATCTCCATTATCAAGCATCCTCAAGCAAGATCATATACATGCATGCAAACAAGCCCTAGCCACAAGTTCAAGCAAACAAATCCAGAGCTAGATCTTCAAGTCCATAAGCCATGACTTGCATCTCACATCAAGCTAATTCAGGCTTCTATCGGCCTAGCATTGGCTAAGCATCGAAGGAGCTCTCTCCAAACATCAAGCAAGGGTCTAGGGAGCAAGCACAATGAAGATCCCTAAAGCCTAGGCCACCCCTCACGCAAGCAAGGATGCCCAAGCAATTTCAACACGCATCAAGTACACCCTCAAGCATCATATCAAGCAACAATAAACAAAGGCCCTAGCAAGCAAGGAATCAAGGACTAACCCTATTCAGCAACAAGTAAGTAGCTTGGCTATATCTCCTAGCAAACAGCAAGCAAGTAGCATGGCAACATCTCCTAGCAAGCTATTAGGATAGGTAGGCAATCCCTCTCTTCAATCATCACTAGCAAGTATTGGGCTCAAGGACAAGCAAAGCAAGCAAGCAAAAGTCCAAGACAGGTCAGCAAGCATTCAGGCCGAATTCTACAGAATTTTGAAGAAGCTGAAAACAACAGTTTCACAGAAAAGCCCCTGCAGAATTTAGAAATTGCAAAACAGACCCTGAACTTCAAAATGTGATATCTTTTGATCCAGAGCTCCATTTGATGAACCGTATACGCCGACACGATCACGATCTCACAAACTACGCTATGGTGATATCTCTCTGAATTATTACTTCAGTTTTAGATCAGTTAGATTTATATTTTGTGTGAGATTGTATTATTGAATAACTTCACTCAGAAGTTATTATTAAGCGTTATATTCTCTGATTTTTTATACGATTCGATCACCACATGTAAGTATGGTCATGACGGTTTGGTCACCACCCGGAAGAGTGATCAGGTTGTAATGGTAGGATCACCAGCCGTAAATGTGTTCAGGTTTCTTTTTTAGGGTTATCAAAAAAGGT
The DNA here is from genome assembly GCA_030789695.1 of Scilla litardierei. Taxonomy (NCBI): domain Eukaryota; kingdom Viridiplantae; phylum Streptophyta; class Magnoliopsida; order Asparagales; family Asparagaceae; genus Scilla; species Scilla litardierei. Next base: position 479,783,007 of record CM061142.1, read on the forward strand.
TAAATCCTCTACGTTGAAGTCGGAGAGTATGCAAAGAGTCAACTTCGTTAAAATCTGTGATTGTGTGCACTCTAATAAATTCCGTTGCATGCTTAAAGTTTTAATTTGTGCCATACACCCTATTTATCCCACTCTAGGATGTTTTTCAATTGGTATTAGAACAATATTCTTTTTAGACTCACATTCTAGTTGAATCTCGATCCTAAATATGGCACATAGTCCAAACACATCACACACTATCACAAATAATTCACAAGTACCAATGAAATTTTTTGATACTTTGATTTCTCCTTTTGCAGGTACTGTGAATGCATTAAAGATGGAAGGTGATGAAGAGATCGATGCCCTAACGCGAAAATTCAGAAAATTCTTGATAAACAACAAAAGAAAATTTGGCAACGTATAGGGACAAAGATGAAGAAGAAGAGGACACCCTACCTAGATGCTTTCGATGCAACAAGAAAGGCCAAAAGAAAGTTGATTGTCCTCTTCTCCAGACCAAAAGTAAAGCAAAAGAAGTTGGAGACAAGAGAATGCCCAAGCAAGGAAAAACAGCCACTTGGGGAGATAGTGATGCAGAGGAGCTCTCCCCAGATGATGATAGGATTGATGACAATGTGCCTTGCTTTATGGTCGGAAACGAAAAGGTAAAAATTGGTCCCTTTGGTCATAATTATGATGATGAAATAATGTTTAGTAATAGCATGTTTTCTAACATGATGAAGCTTATAAATTTCTTGTAGATCTCTTTCATGATATGTGTCCCAAATTTCTTAAGATAAAAAGGGTTCGTGACTCATTACAATAAGAATTAGCTAGTATAACACATGAGAGAGATAAACTATATATCAAATGGAAAGAACAAAAAGAGATAATAAATAGCATTGATGAAAACCCAACCTGAGATCAAGATCTTAGAATAGGATGATGCTAACAGGAAATTAGCTAGGTTAGAACTTGAAAATTCTAATTTAGTCAAATATTTAAATGAGAATATTATCACCTTAAATTTTAAAGATTTTGAACTTAAATTTTTAAAACAAAGGGTCTCTACTTACAAAGAAAAAATTAAGCAATTAGAAAAAGATAAATCCAATTTGATAAAAGAGAAAGCTAGTACTTTCAATTCTAAAGACTCAAAGATTAAACTTTTGAATTAAAAAGTCTCTAGCTATTCTGAAAAATTAGAGCAGAAAAACCATGACTAGTGAATTAGAGATGGCAAAAGGTGAGAAAATATGAGACTAGGATTAAAGAACTAGGAAAAAAATCAAAATCTTAACACCATAAGAAAATTCACTGGCACCCAAAAGAATTTCAAATAGATATTAGATGGGCTTAAAAATAATTCTAGCAAATATGGCATATGTTTTAAAAAGAAGCAAGCTGCCAAAAAGCTTAGGAAACCCATGAATAAGAGATTTGCTAGACACATAAACTTTTCATCTAGCACACATGATGTGAGGACATGTGATGCATGATTGCTTTGCTCATATTCATCCTGAAAATTTCGTGTGGATTCCTAAAAATCATATAAAGCAAAGCATAGCATCCGCTAACACTTCCGAATCCGAAAAATGGATACCAAAAGGTATATCTTCTCTTGCAGGTACATCAAGAGGATTCGGGTGATAGCATATATCGTGTTGGCGAAAACAGTGAAATATTTGATGGATCGAAAGATTCTCATTGGATCATGATATCTTGCATTGAAAAAAAATAGAGGTGAAGAAATTGAAAATACATGGGAATGAATATTTTATCTTCATTATTTCTCAAGGCATATTTGATTTGATTATGACATCACGGGGCACTTCATATGTTGCATGGGCATATACATGAGTCATTGACATCGTCCTTTGGATATTCATACATGTTTATCACTGATATAGTTAAAATCTTGATGAGCTTCGGGTAATAAATTTATTAGAAATCATAGAAACATTAAATATGATTTTGATAATGGCATTTTATATTAATAAAGAATCCACATATTCAAAATATACATGATTGATTGTTCATTGTTAGCATTAGGGGTGGCAAAATAGACCCGACCCGAACCCGACCACTTGGGTCGGGTATGGGTAGGGGCCAATCCGGGTCGGGTCAAATTCGGGTCAACCCGACCGACCCGGATAAAAATCCGGGTCGGGTACGGGTTTGACCCCTCGACCCAGTTGACCCGAATTCGACCCATATTTTCACTCTTTTCATCCTGAACCCGACCCAGACCCGACCTTTTTTGCAAAATAACTACTCTTTCACACCGAACCCGACCCGTACCCGACCCGTACCCGACCCGTAAGACAAACCGGGTCGGGTACGGGTCACCCGGGTTACGGTCGGGTCGGGTACGGGTATCCGAACCCTGACCTGAATTTAATTCGAGTCGGGTTCGGGTTTACCCTTATTCGGGTCGGGTCAACCCTGTCCCGACCCGTACCCGACCCGCCCCGCCCGTTTGCCACCCCTAGTTAGCATGCCAAATTTTTTAATTTTTAGTTGATACAGTCATTTAACTGTAAGGATCGTCTTACCCTTGCAATACTAACAACACACTAGAGGGTGTGTGTGAATAGTGTAATGGCAATAAATTGTCCAATTAAAATTAAACTTGCAAATGCCGAATAATAAATGCAAGAGGAAATAATTGACATAATCAATACAAACGCAAACACAAGATTTTACCCCGGTTCCCCAAAACTTGGGTACGTCCAGCTACACCAATATTCACTATATTCTCACAAAGAGAAGTGAATACAAATCCCACAAAGAGATACCTCACCAAGAGGATTTTGCCTTACACAAGGACCCAACCAACCACACACAGTGGTCAAACTCCTACCAAGAGAATTACTAACTCCCACTCAGAGAATTAGGGTTAGCTCTACACTAGGACACTAAACTCCCACTAAGAGAGTTACTCCCACAAAGAGAGTTATTCCCACAAAGAGATAAACTCCCACAAAGAGAGAGACTAATTCCCACAAAGAGAATTAGAGTAACAAGAATCACCAAGTAAAATAAATACTTACATATGCCTTAAAATGCTTACTTATAGATGAATGCAATGCATGGAAGAGGATCTCCAAGTGTTGAGATTTGTTTGAAAGCACTTGGATGATTTCCCTTAAGTTGGACTTCAATGCATGAAGAGGAATGAGAGCTCAAAGAGGAAAATGAGAGAGTTTGAGAGTGGCTTTATGAACTCTTATGATTTTCAATAGCATCAAGAAGTTCTAATGAACTCAGCATTCACATATATATAGAAGCCCTATATCAACCCTCAAAACCCAAGAAAACAGCCAAAAGCACAAGGCAGCAATGGCTAGAAACTGGGCGAAAACGACACCGACAATCGACTGATGATCAAAAGACAGTCGACTGGTCAACGACTAGAAAATATCCAACGGCTATAATCTGAGCCAGGACAGTCAACTGATGAAGTCGATACAGTCGACTGAGAACAGGACAGGCGCCTGTAAAACCTTCAGCATGCGACTGCTGCAGGGGATGGAATAAAATATTGAGCTGCACTCTTTCTCCAGAACGCATACAGGCGACTGATGTCAATAATACAGTCGACTGTCAAATAGTCAGGCGACTGTAAAACCTTCATCAGTCGTCTGCTGCAGAAGATGGAGAAAAACAGAAAGAGGCAGAGATTGCACTTACGCTTCTCAGACGACTGTTGACCAATCCACATGCGACTGTAAATATACAGGCGACTGTAAACTGAGCATCAGTCGACTGTTGCGTAAAGCTCAAGTAGCGTGAATAGAAATGTTGACTTGAGCAGTGCATATCAGTCGACTGTAGAAGGATCAACAGGCGACTGGAAATCACCCAGTCAACTGTGAATCCTTCAGCAGGCGACTGAAGGAAAGCCATACACTCTAAGTGAGTCTTTGGTCAAGATGAACCTATTAGGTTGGATTCTATGATAATCCTAAGGCTCACTAAGATGGCTAAATGCATATGCATGTATGAGTAGACCATCTATCAAGGCATTACATTAACCTAGACTCAAATGAGAGAGAAAGCAATAAAGTAAATATTACATGGATTACATTGCTTTCCTTAGAGTCTAAATCTTCCATCTTGATGCATTGATGCTCTCCATCATCTCCAAGCTTTGGCACCCATTGAGTCCAAGCTTTGGCCATTCTTCACTTGATGTCCATCCTTGCACCAAGTGTTTAGTCTCCAAGAAAGATATTCTAGAACTGAAACTGTGAGACTAAAACGTGAGAGTCATTAGCAACAACATAATGTTGTGATCATCATCAAAATAAGATTGGTATGAAACACCAATACTCAACAATCTCCCCCTTTTGATGATGACACACATTATGTAAAACATAAAGAAATAAAGCACAATGCTAATGAGCTCCCCCTACTTATATGCACCAATTATACAATGAGATACACAATAGTAAAAACTCATTATACCAAATAAAGTCATGGTGACATATAATAGGCATGGATTACATAAACCAAATGCAATAGACAATATCATGCAAACATGAATGGTTTATACAATCCCATATATATCTCTCCCCATAGATATATCTCTTCCCCACATGCATATGTATGACATACAAGTTAACATTTACATAATGCATATATCTCTCCCCCTTGACATCGTCAAAAAGGTGGACATCAAAAATATCCCCCTTTGTCATCTTAACCAAGATGTGACAACATGCAAGAAATAAGGAGATGTATGATACCAAATTGAAAAATTTAGTGGGTATCAATCACTATCCCATGCTCCCCTAGATCATAGAAATGGTCAAATTTTGACTTCTATGATCTAATACCAATTATAAAGAAGGAGATTAACAATCTCTAACAATTGAGGTAAATACCAATTGTAGAAAACGAATCTTGGAAAAATAGTCCTCTTTACTAATTGATATACATATATTGGAGCCATGGGCCTAACGTGTATCAAAGCAATAGATATGGAAAAATCAAGCTTCAATGATACACAATGATATTGCCAAAAGGAATATAACATGAAACACCATGGCAATATCTAAGGGGTTTGGTTTGAGACCACATAATAACCAATTGTAAAAAATGATCTCAAACTCACCCCGAAATGAGAGTCAAAATATGTTTTAAAATATTTTAAACATACAACATATTAACTCCCCCATTGACATACATATGGATCAACAAATGCATGTGTGTCAATGTCTTCCCCAAGATTCCTATTTTCATGAAAATAAGTTTGAAACATTTTCAAAATCATGAAACACACACAAACAATGGGTATACTAAAAATAAAATATTTAAGCACAATACCCATACAAAATGCATATTTGTGAGGAACCTAAATATTAGGGAACCAAACCCAAGAGGAGTTTGATTTCCTAATGTAATCACATGAGGTGATCACATCCCTAACTAGAGAGTTGATGTAACTATCCCTCTCTTGCACACTAACCTTAGTGAAAATCCCTAAACTCAAGGATTTCCTAGGCAAGGGTTTTGCCTTTGCAAGAGGGATGGATGTGGCATGCTTAGGTGTAGAAACTAATTTCTTGGCATGCAAAGAATGAGGATTTTGATTCTTAGCAAAAAGTGAAGAGTCTTCATTCTTCCTCATTATCTCGTGATCTACATGCTTTTTGTTGATGTTATTGTTGTACAAGAAAGCATGGTGATTCTTCTTAGGTGCTTTAGCAATATTTCTTGTATTTGCACCGTAAGAGGAATTAGAGGTGGGTTTGGGTACCACATTTTGAATATACCTCAAACCTCCTCTATGATTTGCCGGATGTTTTTCAAGCAACTCGTGGAGTGAATCCCTAGATTACACAGTTTTTGAGCTTACGGGATTCATCTTCACATTTCAACGTAAGTTGTTGAATGCGAGTTTCTAAGCTAAGGTTTTGAGCAACAAGATTATCATTAGTCAAGCTCAATTCCTTAACTTGAGAGAGAAGTGTGTCTCTCTCACTAGTGTCACAATCATGCATTTCATCATGAATTACACTAGCAATTTCTGGTTCATGCAACCTACTCTTAGCAATCTTATATTTTGCTTTTAATTTGTTGTAAGAGTTGATGCACTTACTAGCCTTTTCGGAAACCATACCGAAACGATATTCAAGCTCCTCGTATGAGATCTTCTCCTCAATCTCATCATCGACTTCGTCCTTACTAGAACTTGATGAAGACTTCTCCTCGATAGCCATAAGGCACGATTCCTGATAGGAGTTGTAAGAGTTGAGCCATGTTCCAACTTATCTTCATTTAAGCCAGAGGGGATTGGTGTAGGAACAATAGTTGCTACAAAGCACGCATGAGCATCATCCTTTGCGTCCTCCTCTTCGTTACTTGATGTATCCTCACTCGAATCATCAAAAGTCCCAACAAGTCCCTTCTTGTGATTTTTGGACTTGGACTTCCCTTTCCAATGATTCTTCACTTTACCCTTGTAAGTTTCTTTGGTGGGTTTGGAAGGGCATTCGATGGATAGGTGACCTTTTCCACTGCAAGTGTAACAAGTAGGAACTTTATTAGAATTGGAGGTAAACTTTAACTAAGACTTACCTTGCTTGCACTTGAGGAATGCATTGAATTGTTCGGCAAGATCCTCAATTTCTTCTCCACTCGCCTCTTCTAGCTCATCTTCTTCATTAGGAGCTTCTCGATGGAATTTCGTCCTCCATTTGATTGGCTCCTCCTTGGCATGAAATGCAATCCCCTTTTACTTCTCCGGCTTCTCGGGCTTTGATGGTTGAATCTCCTTTTTGTATTGAAGCTTCACTTCGTACGCCATGAGATTCCCAATGCACTCCTCAACGGTGTATTTGGACGTGTCATAGGACTCCAAAATTCTATTGGCCTTTGACTCCCAATGAGGTGTAAGAGAGTCAAGGATCTTCTCTACTCGATCCTCTTGGGAAATCGTCTTTCCAAGTCCCTCCAAAGCGTTCACGATATCTGTGAACCTTGTGAACATCTCTGAAATGCTTTCTCCTTCCTGCATCTTAAATATTTCATATTTAGATCTAAACACAGTTTGTTTAGATTTATTTACCTTTGTAGTCCCTTCATGACATATCTCCCAAGTATGCCAAATTTCATTGGCCGTTTTGCACATGGAGATGCGGTTGAACTCATTTGCTGAGAGGGCGCAATGGAATGCATTCATAGCCCTCGCATTGAATTTGATCGAGTCCTTATCCGCCTTTGTCCTTGAAGCCGCGGGTGTAGTGGGCTTCTCAAATGACACCTACGTAATGTCCCATAGGTCTTGACCCTCCATGTAGATCATCATTCTGATCTTCCAACTTGGGTAGTTGGTTCCGTTGAAGAGCGGGGATCGAACGGTTGAATGACCTTCTTCATGAGACGCGGATGAGGCGTTGAATACCATCGTTGCAGTATGCTATAACCTCGCTCTGATATCAATTGTAAGGATCGCCTTACCCTTGCAATACTAACAACACACTAGAGGGAGATTAATAGTGTAATGGTAATAAATTGTCCAATTAAAATTAAACTTGCAAATGCGGAATAATAAATGCAAGAGGAAATAATTGACACAATCAATCAAACGCAAACACAAGATTTTACACTGGTTCCCCAAAACTTGGGTACGTCCAGACACACCAATATTCACTATATTCCCACAAAGAGAAGTGAATACAAATCCCGCAAAGAGATACCTCACCAAGAGGATTTTGTCCTACACAAGGACCCAACCAACCCTACACAGGGGTCAAACTCCCACCAAGAGAATTACTAACTCCCACTCAGAGAATTAGGGTTAGCCCTACACTAGGACACTAAACTCCCACTAAGAGAGTTACTCCCACAAAGAGAGTTATTCCCACAAAAAGAATATCCTAATCCCACAAAGAGATAAACTCCCACAAAGAGAGATACTAATTCCCACAAAGAGAATTAGAGTTACAAGAATCACCAAGTAAAATAACTACTCTTACATATGCCTTAAGATGCTTACTCATAGATGAATGCAAGGCATGGAAGAGGATCTCCAAGTGTTGAGATTTGCTTGAAAGCACTTGGATGATTTCCCTTGAGCTGGACTTCAATGCATGAAGACGAATGAGAGATCAAAGAGGGAAATGAGAGAGTTTGAGAGTGGCTTTATGAACTCTTATGATTTTCAATAGCATCAAGAAGTTCTAATGAACTCAGCATACCCATATATATAGAAGCCCTATATCAACCCTCAAAACCCAAGAAAACAGCCAAAAGCACAAGGCATCAACGGCTAGAAACTGGGCAAAAACGACACCGACAGTCGACTGATGATCAAAAGACAGTGGACTGGTCAACGGCTAGAAAATATCCAACGGCTATAATCTGAGCCAGGACAGTCGAATGAGAACAGGACGTGCGCCTGTAAAACCTTCAGCAGGCGACTGCTGCAGGGGATAGAATAAAACAGAGAGATGCACTCTTTCTCCAGATACGCATACAAGCGACTGATGTTAATAATACAGTCGACTGTCAAATAGTCAGGCGACTGTAAAACCTTCATCAGTCGTCTGCTGCAGAAGATGGAGAAAAACAGAAAGAGGCAGAGATTGCACTTACGCTTCTCAGACGACTGTTGACCAATCTACATGCGACTGTAAATATACAGGCGACTGTAAACTGAGCATCAGTCAACTGTTGCGTAAAGCTCAAGTAGCGTGAATAGAAATGTTGACTTGAGCAGTGCATATCAGTCGACTGTACAAGGATCGACAGGCGACTGGAAATCACCCAGTCGACTGTGAATCCTTCAGCAGGCGACTGAAGGAAAGCCAGAGACTACAAGTGAGTCTTTGGTCAAGATGAACCTATTAGGTTGGATTCTATGATAATCCTAAGGCTCACTAAGATGGCTAAATGCATATGCATATATGAGTAGACCATCTATCAAGGCATTACATTAACCTATACTCAAATGAGAGAGAAAACAATAAAGTAAATATTGCATGGATTACATTGCTTTCCTTAGAGTCTAAGTCTTCCATCGTGATGCATTGATGCTCTCCATCATCTTCAAGCTTTGGCACCCAATTGAGTCCAAGCTTTGGCCCTTCTTCACTTGATGTCCATCCTTGCACCAAGTGTTTAGCCTCCAAGAAAGATATTCTAGAACTGAAACTGTGAGACTAAAACATGAGAGTCATTAGTAACAACATAATGTTGTGATCATCATCAAAATAAGATTGGTATGAAACACCAATACTCAACAGTAACTTCTGAAAAATTGTTGGATAATGTTTACGCTCTAAAACATTGAACTCTTTTTAATTGTCTTTACACTTATATATATGATTCTTTTTGGATGAATTAACTATTAGGAGTCGAATACATAGATGCCTTCATACGTCACTATTCTGAGACAACAATATAGAAAAAGAAAAAGAAAAAATAAAGAGACAGATTGGTAAAATTTGGCTAAAGAAAATGCAAATGCAAAAGAGAATGCGAATATGAAAATATGTTTGATATCTGTGGTTAGTAACTGGATTTCGGGGGTTTGTTGAGCAATGTGTATGCATATGGTAGATGAAGTAACCACTTATTGCAACTCAACTCCAAAGGACCCAAAATTTAACATCATGGTATCCTATGTTGGTTGTCTTCCTACATTATGCTTGAAAATTTATTCCAAAGAGATAGATATAGAAAAAGTTGTTTGACAATTTATGGGTTTGATTTTTTGGTTCTCTAAGCATGTACCAATGATGCAAGTAAACTATTTGATGATATCTTCTTTTTATATTTAAGCAATGATCATATACTTTTAATGTTCATGAAGTTAGGTACGCATTGAATTAGTGGAGAGTAAACATTAATATGAAAGGCGTTATTAATCTCGTGTTTCTTCGATATGCTAATATTGTTTCATGCCTTATGCTTAAAAATTTTCAATGAAAGTTAATGATATTTGCATGCTTATGTTTATCCTTTTCAGATGTCAAAAGGGGGAGAGCGAAGAAAAATGAAAATTAACGATGCATGAATTTAAGGGGAGCGTTTGGCATTGTGTTGCAAGGAGGAGAGATGGAAAAATTTGGGATATACGCGCTTATACTTTTTGCATGATGTCAAAAGGGAGATAGATAGAAAAATTGAGATATGCATGAATTTAAGGGAAGCTTGTCAAAATATTCAATATTCATAAGAGCACATAGATAGGAGTATTTATCATATTCATAATCAAAAGCATATTTTGACATATCTCTATATTTATTTTTATCTCAATTTTCTACGTGTTTGACATCATCAAAAAGAGTGGGAGATTGCTGGTCTAGTTATCCCACCAACTAGGTCACACATTTAGTTTTGACGATGACAAACAAGTCTTATGCTACTAATGTGTTTGTTGAGTGACTTCCAAATCAAAACATGACTACATTGACCAAATGGCAAATTCCAAATTTCCACGTCATTCAATTTGTTCCAAAGATGCTCAAAGATAATTGTCTATGGCTAAAGCACATCAGATAATTTTCCATGAATTATAGATTCAAAATGATGGCCAAAAATCAAGTTGAAGATAGATGGATAGTTTGGTAATCTTACATTGGTCAAATACTTTTAGAAAGTCAAAGGAAATGAAGATAATTGGTGGATAAGTTATTTGAGCAAAGAAAGTCAAAGGAGTTCAACTTTATCAATAATTTATCTAAGTTCAATGCACCATGAAGATTGAAGTTTGACTAGTCAAAGTTTGGTTTTAAAAAGGAGTTTCATCCCATAGAGGAGTTTCATCTCAAAGAGGAGTTTGATTGCTATTAGGACTTGGATTCTCATCTATTAAAATCCCTAACGCACAAGTCCTAAGGCTTTAAGGAGAAGATAATTTGAGCAAAGACTTAGTCAAACTTATCTATAAAGTCAAATCATGAAGGAGGAAGAGTTCATGAAGGATTGTATAATTGGGTTACTTCTAAAGTCATAATGCAAATGGGATTCTAAGAGTTCATGTGGACAAACAACTATAGTTGGCTACTAGAGTTAATGTGCAACATAAAGTTTGAGTTCTACTAGGATTCATGTGCATGCTAAACACAAAGAGATCAAGTCAACAAACAACTCATAAATCCTAATGCTATTGGGACTCTTGGTTTTTGATGCGGACTAGGGTTTGTAGAATGGATTTGGGGATTTTTATTTAATGGAAATAGGGTTTACAATAGATAAATAGCCAATTTTGGGAGAGTTGGCCCCTCTCCTAGCTTTTGCTAAGGGGAAAGCATAAAAATCTCTTCTAAATCTCCTCGGAGAACTCTAGGAAATATCAAAAAACGGCTACAAAATTCGATACCCTAACCCTAGCCCACGCCATCACTTATATAATGATTAGGCATGGTTCATACAGCAAACAACAACAAAACTAGTAATGTATAAAGAAGTTTCCCCAAATCGTTGGTGCGCCTATCAATTATTCTTTCGGTCTCCTCTCGTACGTAATGATCGCATCATTACTCCGCTCCTAAAAGAGCCACCTTGTCCTCAAGGTGGTGCATGAAGTCTGCGAAGGCCCTACTCCAAGTGCATGCAAGCCTCCTCCCGGATCAAAAGGATGAAAATGATCTCTACCGTTTTCACTGCCGTTTTGAAGAAATCCAGATCTGAAAGACTCAGATCCGTAAACTTGAAGATCTGGATCCGAGAATTTCAGATCTGGATCTGAGACTGTTACATGGTTTGGATATGGATCTGAGAATTTCAGATCTGGATCTGAGACTTGAAGATCTGGATCTGAGACTTGAAGATCTGGATCTGAAAGATATGAGGTGTCGCTCTTCTCTTTCGATTGCGGATCTGGATCTACTCCTCCCAAGATCACCCCCTTATGATTGGGGATCATTGTCGCCTTCCCTTTTGCTCGTAGATCTGATTGGTGATTCAGATCTGAGGTTGCTCCTTCCCTCGATTGTGAGATCTGTGGGGCGGTTAGGTTTTGAGCCATGAAGTGGGTGAGCATCTCCTTCATTTGCTCCAGATTCTCCTTCAGATCAGATCTAAGTTCAGATCTGATAGCAGATGTGGCCGCGGCGATCTTCTCGATGAGATCCGCCGTATCTTTCTTCCTCTCGACGATTTCCGTCTCTAGCCTTTCCTCCAGAGATTTTGCCGTAGAAGATCTTGTTGATGCCATTGGATCAGAGCTCTGATACCAAATTGATGCGGACTAAGGTTTGTAGAATGGATTTGGGGATTTTTATTGAATGAAAATAGGGTTTACAATAGATAAGTAGCCAATTTTGGGAGAGTTGGCCCCCTCTCCAAGCTTTTGCTAAGGGAAAAACCTAAAACTCTCTTCTAGATCTCCTCGGAGAACTCTAGGAAATGTTAAAAAACGGCTACAAAATTCGATACCCTAACCCTAGCCCACGACATCACTTATATAATGATTAGGCGTGGTGCATACAGCAAACAACAACAAAACTAGTAATGTATAAAGAAGTTTTCCCAAATCGTCGGTGCGCCTAGCAATTATTCCTTCGGCCTCATTTCGTAGGTAATGATCGCATCAGTTTTCTCCTATTTAAACCACTCATGTGCAAATCCTAAAACCCCAAGGAGAGACAATTCTACAAGAGAAAACCCTCAGTTTGGCCGGCCCTATCCCTCACCAAGTTTTCATACAAGGCCGGCATCCCTCTCCCTAGAAGCCATCCTCAAGCTAAGACCATCATGGCTTCATTGATCAAAGCTAGCAAGGGAAATCTTCAAGCATCACCTTCAAGTATTTTTACTGCAATCTTCTTCATGTGCATCATCTCCAAGCATCCACTTCTTCAAGACTCACGAACATAGTCACAGTGGGAACTAGCTTTGCATCTCATGGGCTTTGCAAGCATCTCCATTATCAAACATCCTCAAGCAAGATCACCTACATGCATGCAAATAAGCCATAGCCACAAGTTCAAGCAATCAAAGCCAGAGCTAGATCTTCAAGTCTATAGGCCGTGAATTGCATCTCACATCAAGCTAACTTAGGCATCTATTGGTCAAGCATTGGCCAAGCATCCAAGGAGCTCTCTCCAAACATCAAGCAAGGGTCTAGGGATCAATCACAATGAAGATCCCTAAAGCCTAGGCATCCCCTCACCAAAGCTCACGCAAGCAAGGATGCCCAAGCAATTTCAACACGCATCAAGTACACCTGCAAGCATCTTATCAAGCAACAATAAGCAAAGGCCCTAGCAAGCAAGGAATCAAGGATTGGCCCTATTCAGTGATAGCAAGCAAGTAGCTTGGCTATATCTCCTAGCAAACAGCAAGCAAGTAGCTTGGTAACATCTCCTAGCAAGCTACTACGATAGCTAGGTCATCCCTCTCTTCAATCATCAGTAGCAAGTTTCTTGGGCTCAAGGACAAGCAAAGCAAGCAAGCAAAAGTCCAAGACAGGTCAACAAGCATTCAGGCCGAATTCTGCAGAATTTTGAAGAAACTGAAACAACAATTTCATATAAAAGCCCTTGCAGAATTCAGAAATTGCAAAACAGACCACTGAACTTTAAAATGTGATATCGTTTGATCTAGAGCTCTAATTGACGAACCGTTTGCATCGACACGATCACGATCTCACATACTACGCTATAGTGATATCTCTCTGAATCATTACTTCAGTTTTAGATCAGTTAGATTTATATTTTGTGTGAGATTATAATATTAAATAACTTCACTTAGAAGTTATCATTGAGCGTTATATTCTCTGAATTTTTTGTACGATTTGATCACCACTCGTAAGTGTGGTCATGACGATTTGGTCACCACCCGAAAGAGTGATCAGGTTGTAATGGTAGTATCACCACCTGTAAATGTGATCAGGTTTCTTTTTTAGGGTTATCAAAAAAGATTAAATCATTTGGATTGAAGTCGGAGAGTATGCAGAGAGCCAACTTTGTTAAAATATGTGATTGTGTGCACTCTAATATATTCCACTTCGTGCTTCAAGTTTTAATTTGTGTCATACACCATATTCACCTTTTCTTTATGGTGTTTTTCAGATGAACCATAGGGGATTTGACCCCCGATCAAGCCATCACAAATTTAACGGTTTTAGAACAATAGAACATTTTGTACCGATCCGATCAAGGGGCAAATATAGAGAGATTTTTTTTATTTCTGGATTGTGGCATATTAACATGTGTAAAACATATTAAACGGTTTGGATTATTGAAAAAACCCCACAAAATTCTTCACACTTTTTACACCGGTGACTTTTCTTACATGAAAATCTACACTTCACGCGAGTGCACACACACGCATATGTATGTATATATATATATATATATATATATATATATATATATATATATATATATATATATATATGGGTAAAGTGTTCCTAGGGTGACTCCTTAGATTTCATCTAAGGAGTCGCCCCATTTTCTTCCATCTCCCACATTTTTTTTGAAATTTTTTTTCTTGTGATTGTTGTTCATCTTATGGATGATCAACATACCAAAAATCAAGTCAGTCCAATACTTTTAGAGCCCCCATCTACCCGTTGCAACTTTATGGGTTTTAAGCACGTTTTCAGACCGTTGAAGTTGCAAGGGGTAGATGGTGGCTTTTAAAGTATTGGAATTACTTGATTTTTGGTATGTTGATCATCTATAATGTGACCAACAATCTCATGAAAAATAAAATCCAAAAAAATTGTGGAAGATAGGAGAAAATGGGGGCGACTCCTTAGATTTCATCTAAGGAGTCACCCTAGGAACACTTTACCCTATATATATATATATATATATATATATATATATATATATATATATTAGAAATGAGGCTCCAAAGTATTATGAAGAACTTTACAATCAAAGTAGCTATTGGGATATTTTTCCCAAATTGGTCCCTAAGAGAGTTGTAACCCATGATGCTGCTGTTTGGCTGGAGCGGTGTGTCTCTAATGAGGAGATTAAAGAGGCGGTGTTCCAAATTGGGGTGGATAAATCCCCAGGTCCGGATGGTTTTAATGGTTACTTCTTCCAGCATGGGTGGAGTGTTGTAGGTAACGATTTCTCGGAGGCCATTCACTCTTTTT
This sequence comes from Scilla litardierei, assembly GCA_030789695.1. NCBI lineage: Eukaryota > Viridiplantae > Streptophyta > Magnoliopsida > Asparagales > Asparagaceae > Scilla > Scilla litardierei. Next base: position 479,798,059 of record CM061142.1, read on the forward strand.
TCAGATCTGCTTCTATTATGCATCCTATTAATCACACAAATCTTACCCTTGTTCCTAAAAATGCTAATGTCTCGAGCCTTAATGACTACAGACCCATTGCTTGCTGTAATGTTGTCTACAAGGTTATTAGTAAAATTATTTGTAATAGACTAAGGCTTATTATTCATGATCTTATATCCCCAAACCAGTCTGCTTTTCTTAAGGGTAGACTTCTATCTGATAGTGCTCTCCTAGCACATGAACAGATCAGGGATTTTAGCAACCCTATGGGATACATGGCTTGTTTGAAGTTGGATTTGAGAAAGGCATTTGATAGTGTCAACCGACAATTCATCTACTTTATTCTTCACGGAATGGGGTTTGGCAGGAGATTCATACTATGGATTCAGGAATGTATTTCCACTCCTACTTTCTCGGTAATGATTAATGGTTCCCCGACTGGCTATTTTAGGGGGAATCGAGGCGTTAGACAAGGGGACCCGCTTTCCCCTTATCTCTTTGTCATTTGCATGGAGGCATTTTCTCTGCTACTTGAAAAATCTATTTCATTGGGTTGTATTCATCCCATGAAGCGGACTGGAGCTATATCCCACCTCCTCTTTACGGATGATCTGTTGCTCTTTTGTCGGGCTAATAAGCACTCTTTTGATGGCTTAATTCTCTTACTGGAGGATTTTAGAAACTTTACAGGATTGGATATTAATATGGATAAGAGTACGGTACTTTTTAGTAAAGGGACTCGAAATCCATCGGATTTGGCTAACCAACTTGGTATCAGAATGGGGAGTGATATTACTACTTATTTGGGACTGCCATTATCTCCTAAATATCCAAAACCTACCATGTACAGCAGGCTGGTTGATAAGTGCAGGAAGCGATTGATGGGCTGGAGTTCTTCTTTATTGTCAATTTCAGGGCGAATTGAACTGGTCAGAACAGTGATATATGGCATGGTATTCTTTTGGATCCAAGTTTACCGCATCCCTAAATCCATCATCCGTACCATTACCACTATTTGTAAGAAATTCATCTGGGGGACTTCAAATCTATGGGCCTGGAAGGAGATATGTACTCCCAAAGATTAGGGTGGTGTTGGACTGAGGTTGCTCCCAGATTTAAACATCGCGGCAGGGGTCAAATTGACCTGGCGTATGTTATCAGAAGAGGGGCTTTGGGCTAGATATATGAGACACCACTACAAAGATTCATCTTCTTTTTTCGCTGCTAAAGGAACTCCTACCCAGTCGGGAACCTGGAAATTCATGCTTGCTTGCAGACGATTCACCAAACACTTGATTAGGAGACAAGTTCGAGATGGATCTTCCACTCTTTTTTGGCACGATAATTGGTTACCTACTGGCCCTCTAAGTGATTCTTTTGAGGTCCCGGAAAATGGAAATTGCAAGCGTGTCTCTGATTACTGGGACGGGGAAGGATGGATTCGGGATGCTACTATTGATCCAATCCGATTACAACTGCAGGGCATCACGTTGGAACCTGGAGATGATAGCTGGGTCTGGACTTTGGGGACTACCTTCAGGTTTGATGCAGCTTGGAAGGGTATTAGAATTCCTAGGGAGAAATTCAAATATCATAAACTTTTATGGTTTCCAAATCACATACCAAAGCAATCGCTGGCTGCATTGCGTGCATTTCTGGGCAAATTGCAAACCAAGTGCCACTTGGCGGCTTGGGGAGTTGATTCGGAGGTGTCATGTGGCTTGTGTGATGCGAGCTTATCAGAAGATATTGACCATTTGTTTTTTGCTTGTGATTACACAGGTTACCTCCTTAAAAGATGTGTGTTAAAGTTAGGCGTTTTTACTGCTATTGATCCTTAATTGTCTATGGTGGGAGATTACTTTCTATCTCATTTTTCTGGAAAGGACCCATTGAGCATTCTATCAAAAACAGTACTATCGGCACTGATATGACATATCTGGAAGGAAAGAAATAGAAGAATTTTTGAAAAACAGAAACGGACGAAGTTTGATCTATTTGAAGAGATTGTTGTGGATGTCAGAGCTAGACTCGGTAATCTGGAACCGGATTCTCAGGGTGCCAAAGAAGCTTTTGAGAAGTGGGAATTTCGGGATGCGGGCTGAGCAATACATTTTTCATTGTTTCATTATTTCATCATCTTCTTTGTACATACATAGATTTTGGATTGACAAGCTCGCCAGTAGGGGGTGACGGCGCTTGTGCCCTCTCCCCCCTCTGTTCCTGCCTGTTAATTGTATTTTATGCATCCCTTTTTTTCTACTTAATAAAGATCGTACACTAATTTTGCAAAATATATATATATATATAAGTAAGTGAGTATATTCATAAATAAGTAGATACAAATGTACAAGAACTCTTCCGGACAAGCATACAACACATACAGACCTGGGTAAGGCTGGGAGGTAATCACCAAGTGCAAGTACAACCATAATGCAAGGTCCTACTCAGGATAGAGAACAGGAAAAAAGATGCCAAGTTATCCCCTAGTTATCGAAAATGAAAAACTCATCGGGGTCAATCCCCTCAAGCATGGATGGGGGAACATCAGCAACAATATCCGAGGAAATACTTGCCAGCAAGTGCGTCTTAGGGAGAGCTTTGGAGAGGAAGATGCGGTTGTTTCTTTCCTTCCAGATATGCCAAACAACCACGGATACGTATATGTATATATATTCATGTATATATATACATGTATATATATATGTATATATATTCATGTGTGTGTGCATGAATATATATACTGAATATAATGTGGCAGCTCATTTAGTAATTAACTTACCCTCTCACATGCCAGTGGATTCACTCGCACTCCATCACATCTGGGCAATGGGCTCCATCTGCGTGTGGGAAGATAGCTCATTAGTCTAAATGAGCTGCCAGCTCATAATTCTTTTTACTTATATATATTTAGGGTTTTCATGTGTAAAAATTTCACACAAACCACCGTACGAAAAGTTTTTTTGAATTCTTTTTCAAAATCTTTTATGATTTAATCCATACATTTATATACCCTCACAGCTTATGGGATTTGACCTTTGATCAAAGCATTACAACTTTAATAGTTTCAGAACAATGGAACTTCTGTAACAATTCGATCAAGTTGCAAATAGAGGAGGATTTTCATGATTTGTGGTAGGTGTGTTCATTAAAGTATGAAACAAACAACATTTTGAATATTTAAAATATCAAGAAAACTCTTTTTTACACTTAGGTCTTTTTGCACATGAATATTTCTATGTGTGTGTGATAAAAATTGTCATAAAAGAGATCTATATCCAATGGTGTTCAAAAAGTTCACTCCACATATTTTTTGGACTATAATCATTGTTCAAGATTACTTTCATATTCTAAAATTTCAAAACTCTAAAGATCTAGTGAACCGTAAGCTTTATTCTCATTAATCTATGTGTGAAACAAGTTATATTATCGCAAAACCATTAAAATTTTGAACAATCTAGTGCATGCATGTATAATATAAAAGCCACAAGATTTTTGATCTATCTATGTTTAAGTATGTGTACATCAATTATACACTCACACATGTAAGTGTGTGTGTATGAAAATGTGAAGAAACTATTCTCTTATAGCAGACAAAAAGTACACTCCTCGTATGGTTTGAGAATGATTAGCACCATTCAAATTATATTCATATTCTAATGCCACAATACACAAAAAGAACTAGTGAACCTTATGAATTTAGTTGTTGATCAAAAGGATTGAAAAGATTATAATATAACGAAACCGTTAAATTTCCTACCATTCAATATACGTGTAAACAATATGGAAACCATAAGATTTTTATATTTCTATACTTTAAGACATATTGATCAATATCAACTGTGTCGATCATTAAATAAAATCCTCTGGAGTGGAATGCATAAGATGCCCTAGGTAAGAGTTCTAATATGACATCCAATTTCTTGTTTCTACGTACACACACATACATATGATAATAATGGGTATCATATGGCATATGTACACTTGTGTCAACCTAGAAACGTTCACTCTTCACATTTTTTGGACAATTGGTGCTATTTATTTTGCTATTCATCTTTAAAATTCATGCACATAAAAAATCTAGCAAATTTAAAGTTTTTCATCATTAATTTACTTATTGAAAAAATAATAGTTTTACAACTATAGAACCAGTTTCATTCATAGATTGACAAGCAAATACCTTAAAGTTATTAGATCTTTGATGTGTTTTACGTGTTAGAATATGAAGATCAAAATAAACAAAACCAATTAACGATGGACCTTTTTGCGTGCCATATGGCATTAATGCTTATTGCATAAAATAAAAAAATAATACATATGTATGTACATACGTTCATACATACATTATACGCACACATACATACAGACATGCGTGTGTGTGTGAAAACAAGGCAAAATTAGTGTGGAGTAAATGGTTGATACATGGAACACCTTAACATAATATGAGGGTAAAGGCATGTGTTTTGAATCGGGAAAGTAATAAAGTGTCAACTACTCTTTTCAAAAAATATATAGGAAAATGAGATCTATAATGGCATCATATATTGTAATGTACAGTGAATGCCAAGTGGTGCAAATTAGGACATCCCACAAGTGATCTAGTTCGTTCATCTTAATTTACACGCTAGTTAAACATACATGGAATATTAAGTAATTTGAATATGATCTACCAAAGTATCATATGCATCAAATTTGTAAAATCTTTATTATTAAAATAAAGTTTATTTTCTTACTATTGATTCTCATATAAATGATATCCAAATTGCTTGAGATTTTATGCATAAACCAACATGTATATGTTAAAATGCACAGATTACATACACTGAGCTATCCCATGATTGCTCCACGATGTGCCATCGAGTGCAAACAGCTATCTATAATGGCATTATAACTAGCTATCTATAATGGGAAAAAAGATCTACAATATCATTATTAATAACTATTTGCAATAGAAAGCATGCACATGACACCTCATGGATGATCCGCTCATTTCATTTTAAGATAGATACATTACTTGGCTTATAAATAAAACATCATGCAATTTGGATATCATTTACATGAGAATTAAATGCAACAAAAATAAACTTCATTTCAACTGCTAAAAAATAAAGGAATTTAAAGCACATGATACATGAGTAGATGACATCAAAATCACTTGATATTTCATACATGGGCTACATAGCATGCAAATCAAGATAAAAGACCATATCACCTAAAGGATGGCCCACTTTGTCTACACTTAGCATCCACTGTATTTCGGTACCATTATTAATTCCATTTTTATATACATGCACACACGCATAAACATACATACATACATATATGCATATAGTTAAGCTAGAACGTTTTCGTTTATATTTGGAATAAAACTAAGGGTCCTAAGTAGAAAATTTGTGAACCCAAATCATAAATATTTTTCAATTGGATGTAATCTAATCTATCTAATATATCTATCTAAACTATTTAGAAATTAAATTTCAAATGATTTGGATATGTTTTACCAATCCTTCAAATAGTGATTAAATCAATGTTTCAGAATTTTTTAAAAAGTAATTAATTTGTCACCCTATTAATTCGTGGACAAAACATATCAAAATCATTTGAAATTTTGTTTATTAATAGTTTAGATGTATTGGATCACAATGTATATAATGGATTTGTTATTTGTGTTCATAATTTTTTATTTAAACCTTAATTTTTTTAAAAAATAATTGAAAAGGGTTTTCAGTATTGAGTTTTTTCAATTCCTAAAGAACATAGGAGATCATTATTTCTTTTGGTGTATTTAGACTTCAAAATATGTAGATTAATATAATTGGTACATATCATAGAAGAAAGAAGCAAAAAGTAGTTTTCTTAGTGTAAGATAGGAAATTTCCTATACTTGGAACTCATATACAGTATTCACGCTCGCTTATATGGATTGTTGTTGATAAGTTCGCAACTCATTTAACAAAAATTGGATTATAAGATAGGAAAGTAATGTGGCCCACCCAGCTAGTCATATCGAAAAGGAAAAATTCGGTGGGCTTTAATTCTCCACATCTCCCCAACACATTTTTGCTAATTGGGTTGTAAGCTAATACATATATTTCCATCCATATATCCATTCATATGTACACCATCCATCATACCCACCTACCAACTTACCTACCTACACATATATATAGAAGGAAAGAAAGAGCTGGACTGCATTAATGTCGATTGTATCCAATACGGGATGCTATTGCCGAAATAAGAAGTGCTAATCCTAATTTGAAATTCATTCTGCTGGATATGATGGGTATCACTGCAAAAATTATTTTCATAGTTGGCATAAATAAAATTAGTACATCACATGCAGTGCACGTACATATATGATTTAGTTAAGAATTTAAAACCATTAAGTATATATGCTAAATATGTTATAGATTAAATAAATACCATCATAATTTGGGTGAAAACTTGAAAAGAAAATTCACAATTAAATGTTTAGATTCTAACAGCTAGAAATCCACCCTTCCATGGACATCATTCTTGAACGAAGAAAAATATAATTAAAATAATTAGAATTTGTAATTGCTTTGTACATTGGTAAGTGAAAAAAGAAAGAACGGAAATTAAGCAAAGATTCAAATGTTGGATATTCATACCAGATTCCAAATACTTATCACGGAAGCTAGTCTTAATATTAGTTTATTTTTACTTCAAACACAATAAATTAAGCACATAATATGTAAGAACTTATAGCTGTTATATAAGCTCTGATTTTTTTTTGCAAAATTCAATGCATATATGTTCACCAACCATTTGCTCCATGCTAATCTTCCATGGATGTAATGTAACTTATTTAAACAATTTATAAATGGAAATTCAAATGTCTTTTATATTTTTAGCCATTCAAAAAGGAGAAACATTAATTCGCATCAACACTGGACAAGCATTATGTCTGATTCTTGGCTTTATGTGTGCTTTATAGTAATATGCATAGAAAATTCATCATCTTTTCCATTTCTTCAAGATAGTTACCTAAGTCGAAGAGAATTTGGATGAGCCATCTGACAGGTAAGATTACAGCAATCCTCCATATTCATAGTTTCCACAAGCAGAAAGTTACCCTCAATTATGAGATGATTAATGATAGGTCGGCAAGTTGTAAAACTTTGCAAATCTTGAATCACGTGTCAGATCATTTAACAAGCTAATAGCAACTCCAACATGAGCAGAAACTTATTCAATTCTTGGAATCGATGAAATCTCTAAATTCAATATACGTGTTAATGCTGCTAAAATAGATTAACCCACTATCATCGTCTTTCCTTAAAATATGTATAAGTTTCTTCTTATTTTATTACCTTTAGTTACAATTTAATTACCCTTTCTGACATTGATAACCACATATTCACCTAGATACCTAACATTAATCTCCAAAGCACACATGATATAAAGTTCATCCTTAAATCTGATACATGATGTACACCTAAAATGTTCTTATAATTCTATTAAACATCTTGATTTTAATTGTCCATACATCTACATAACAACTCAATCAGAGAGACGGCATGGGTCTACGATAGTTTCTAATATTTTTCATAGTGTGGTTATATAAATTTAAGTATATGTTTTGAAATAATAATGATAATAATATATTAAAATTTCTAAATAATATATATTAAAATTTTCTTTTTTTTTCTTTTTCTTCTTTTCTTTTCATTTTTCCTTACTTCTATTCTTCCCTGCCTTCTGTTTATTTCTTCTATGTTTTGTTTTTTCAATGGAGAAATGGGAAGGAAGTAGGAGTGGGATGGCTGGAAGGCAAGGCACGTGCAATGGCGTTTGCTAGGCAATAGTACCAGTGATAAGGCGGTGGTGCGTGCGATTGAGGCGGTGCGTGAAAAAGGGGGAGGAGGAGAGAGATGGACAAAGAGAGAGCTAAATAAGGGGAGAGCAAGTCTTGGAAGTAGGAAGCTTGAACGTATTGTGGCTCAAGAAGCAATGACAAAGGTCGTGATGACAATAGGTGATGGTTGAGGGCAGAGTGAAATGAGAGGATGGAGGAGGAAAAAGAAGGTGGTAATGATGATTGTGATGATATTGTGGAGAGAGTGGGTGGTTGCGTGAAGGTGGTGGCATTGATAGAGCGGGGAGCGACTGCAGTGGCAATGAGAAGATGAGGGTGTGGGGAGAGGATGATTGGTTAGGGTTTGACAATGATGTAAGAGAGTGGGTGAGTGTATTATATATAGATATATGATAGTATTATGTTATATTTTATAAATAATATGATATAATATAATTAATATACGTACAAACATACACTATAAATAGAGAAATATCGACATCAGCTAGCCAAGAAGGAAATTTCATCCTTTGCTAGCTCACGCAACCACATACCATTCTTTTTTTCAACAATTGGTTCTATTCATGTTGATCTTCATGTTTTAAAATCCCAAACTATCAATTTTGATGTGAACCTACGGAATTCTGATTGTTCATCTAAATGTTTTAAAATCGTTCATCTAAACGTTACAAAAAATTCCGTTACCATGAAACCATTAATTTACGATTGGATGAACAAACAAAACTTCTTGGATTCACTTAAAAACTAAAGCTATGAGATTTTAGAACGTGAAGATCAAAATGAACGGTTCGAATTAAAGAAAAAAATAAAGGGTGGGGTTTTGATGCTAGCCGAGGAAATTAGGAAAATTTCTCATTGGCTAGATGACGTCAATATTTCTCTATATAGAGTATATGTATGTATGTATAGTAATTATATTATATTATATTATATTATATTATATAAATAATAAAATATAGCATAATTATTATATAGTGTAGAACATTTGGTGGTGAGAGTAAGAGTAGAAAAATTGGTTAGTGGTGTTAACGGGTTCGAGTTTGGGTTTCATGTTAGTAGAAAATACAAAAAAATTTAAAAAATTATTAATAATCATAAAAATAGTAAAAATTATTAAAATAATTTTTTGATAATTTTTAACATTTAAATTGTCCAAATCCATATTAAGGCCGTTACAAGATCTCTACTCATAAATTTTGGCTTCTTTTCTTTGTTTTCCTCGTGCTACCAAAGCCTTCTCATGTAATTTATGCATTGATTCTTCGTCAATAGTTTTTTTCTTATATTTTTTTAAAGAAATATAGAACTAACATTCTTCAACTTTATAGTCTCTTTTATAAAGTAAGATTGTGATAAGATACTGAACAAAGTGGTAAAAAAGGCCAGTAAAATTACTGTTTTATTGTTTTCTTCAATTTTAATATTAATACTTAATAATTGATGAATTACTTCATTTAACAAATTGAAATGCTCAAGAACCGACGTATATTTTTTCATTAATAATTTTTTTCATTGATAATTTATATAATTACTGCTTCAAGAACAATCAACATGTCAAAGATTTTTTTTTCATGTAAAGAGTTTCAAACATTAGTCATGTTGCTAGATCACGGTCCAAAATATTATACAATACCTACTCAACCATGCAAAATTCAATAGTATTTAAACTCTATCAAAACTTCTCTTCCATGATGTAGTTTTCATCAATTTTCCTTACAACGCTTTATATAAGCCTTATTGAATAAGACGATTACGAACTCACTTGCCATAAACCAAAATGGTTACCTCCATCATACTTCTTTTCCACAAATTTTGTTATTGAAATCATTTTCTCCGTCACCATAATAGCGCGATTACACCATCCTTAGTTTTGATACCTATTTGTTATGACAAATTCAAAAATTGAAGAAATTTTTTATTATTTTTATTCCACCCTTTACTAAACCTAATTGTCACAAAAAACTCCCAAAATTTCTAAAGAAAAGCTTTCACAAATAACACAATAAGCTCCCATAAATTTCAAAACCTCATAATCAATATTGATTCATGGCACCTAATTTATATTTACCGAAAACTGCTAAACCAAATCAAAAGACTAGTCTCAATTCTAGTTACCATAAGACTCCTAAAAGAAAAGGTGAAAAAAATGAAAATCTGATTCAACTAGGACTTAAATTATGTTTTGAGTCAAATCCTAATACATGTAAAGGTATAGAATATGTAAACCTGATGTCAAATCATAAATTTGACGTGTCAAATCATAAATATGTAAATAGATTTGACGTGTCTCTACTAAAGCATAATACAAAACAGAGATTGCTAACAAGTTATCCAGGACTAGAATCGTTTCAAACTATTATTCCAATTTAGTTCGCAAGAAACTATAATATGTGAAACTGTATTCTCTAACACCTTTGACAAGATAATAGTCATATGGCATGTCTTGCAATGCACACGGTGTGAGGCAACTAGTCCTTTTAAGAGAAATTCAAGCCTGAATATAGTTCATGAATCATGAGGATTGAGGATAAAAATATAGTAATTATGTTCCTTACTGAAGTCTGAATGCAAAAAAGAATGACATCTAAACTGATGTTCACGTAGAGTGCAGATAATATAGCAGGAATTAAATTCCTCAGACATTGGAGAATGTGATGCTATTTCCATGATAAAATAGACTGTGCGAGAGATGATCTGAATCCTACAGTTTATCTTCCGGGCCAGTCCCTTTGCTAGATGACTTGATTCATTTTTGACTAATATTTGCGGAATGTTTATCCTGCTTGCTCAAACTTCTGAAAATGCCTTCAATGTCCAATTCAAACTTTCCATTATTAGGAGGCTTTCAAGGTGCAATCAACCATAATTAGGATTTGCACGATCTAGGAAATAATCGCCCTATTAATTAAAAACTAGATCTCTGGGCAGATATGCAATGTACAAGGAGTTTTGATATTCACTATATTTACTTTTTATTATAAAATTATTAGTGTATGTAATCTCCTGAGATCAAAGTTATAGTAATATAGATATGGAAAATAAATTGTTTACTATTACTTGATGAAATATATAATTAGTCGGAATACCAATTGAATACACAATCCAAGATTGATGATATTCTACTGGAACAATGGTGTGATACAGATGTGCGAATTATTAAACTTTATAATTGATATAGGATTTTACTGTTATATATACAAGCTTTGTTGTTGCTATATGTACAGGATTTCATTTCACTTTATTATGACTAACAATCAGACAAAGAAACAAATAATACACATTCAAAGAAAAAGTCAAACAAATAGTTCATCAAGAAACATATATGAGAAATGATGTTAGCTTATACCACCATAAATTAACAAGTTATTTTTACAAATATAGATAAATTTAATGGAACAAGATACTGATATCACATAATGTTAACGGCTCAATTTAGGAGTTACTTTGTAAAATTAGCAAGAAGAAATAGCAGGAATGAATAAGAGCTTGCGCTAAAGACTTCCTAGTTCCTCTCTGTTATATTTGGGTGAAAATGGTGATTAGCCTCTAATGACGGCTATCACTTCTTATTTATATCAACTCTCTCTTTTCTTTACACACACACAATAACACACAATACTCCCCCTCAAGATGAGCAAAAGATATTTATCATGCCCATCTTGTTACAAGCATCCTCTACTCCTTTAAAGTTCAACCCCTTTGTAAGGCAATCAGCTAGTTGCTGTCCAGAAGTAATGTAGGAGATCTCTAACTGTTTCTTGTCCAATCTTTCTTTAATGAAGGACATGTCAATCTCTATGTGCTTCGTTCTATCATGTTGCACTGGGTTGTTGGCAATGTTAATTGCTGACTTGTTATCACACAACAACCGCAATGGTCCTTCTCTCAGCAGACGTAGCTCTTGTAGAAGTGATCTCAACCAGATCATCTCACAGGTACTAAGCACCATAGTACGATACTCTGCCTCTGCAGTGGAACGAGCCACCAAATCCTGCTTCTTGCTGCGCCAAGAGACTAAGTTGCCCCCAACAAACACATAGTAGCTCTAGGTCGATCTCCTATCATCCAAGCAACTGGCCCAATCCGCATCACAGTAGCATGTCACATTCATGTGACCATGACTACCAAATAATATGCCTTTTCCTGGACAATTCTTCAGATACCTCAGTATCCTGAAGACTGCCTCCATATGTCCAGTCCTAGGATCATGCATGTATCTACTTACCACACTGATAGCATAGGCAATGTCAGGTCTGGTATGGCATAAGTAGATAAGGCGTCCAACAAGTCTCGGGTACCTTTCTTTGTCTACTGGCTTCCCTGATTGTGAATGCAATCTATGATTCTGATCAATAGGAGTAACTGCTGGACTAGGGGTGGCAATTCGGGCCGGCCCGGTCTTATCGGGCCGTGCCGGTCCGGTCCGGTTTTCTTAAAGGACTGGGTCGGCCCGGCCCGATAAGACTTCGGGCCATTCCAGAGAGGCCCAGGCACGGTCCGATAAAAATTCGGGCCGCCCGGCCCGGTCCGATAGGGTTGAATGATTTATGTATTGTGACAATATTTTATCATATTTTTAAACACAAACTTGTCTCATATGCTTAAAGATGCAACGAAATGGAGCACGAAAGAAGACGATTAAGTGGGTTGTATAAGGTGACGTGTCCTACATTGTTTTCATTTATTTGGCAAGATGAAATAACATGTTTGGTGGTTCTTTTTTTCTTCTCGGAAACTGAGATTGACCTCCAAGATCCGAAGACATCAAAGTTGGCGCTGGCGGGAAGTTAAAATTTATGATATTTGGAGCTTGATTTGATAAGATTTATGACATTGGACTTAACACCATAAATGAATGCACATTAGCTTTAGATCAGTGTGTGGTCAAATTGAAGTGGGACGATCAAATGCTTTTCGTGCCGTGCCGTGCCGCCCATGGGCTGAAAAGCTTGGCCCGGGTCCGGCCCGAAAATGAACCGGGCCGGGCCGGCCCGGTCCGATAAGGATTTTGGGCCAAAATTGTTCAATAGGAGTAACTGCTGGACGACACCCCAACATACCAGTCTCAGCCAGTAAATCCAGGGCATACTTCCTCTGTGAGAGAACTATACCCTTCCTGGACCTAGCAATCTCCAGTCCAAGGAAATACCCCAACTGTCCAAGGTCCTTGACCTCAAATTCTCTCGCCAATCTAGCCTTCAAGTGAGAGATTCCCTCTTCATCATCTCCAGTGATAATAATATCATCAATATACACAGCCAGAAGGGTAATCCGCTGTCCTGAATGCCTATAGAATACAGTATGATCACCATTACTCTGCTTGTAGCCCATAGTGATGACTGCACGCCTGAATCTGTCAAACCATGCCCTTGGAGATTGCTTCAGCCCATATAAAAACTTGTCCAGCCTACACACCTTTCCCATCGTCTGTTGTGTGCTAAAGCTAGGTGGAACCTCCATGTATACCTCCTCCTGTAAGTCTCCATGCAAGAAGGCATTTTTTACATCCAACTGATGCAATTTCCATCCAAAATTCGCTGCACAGGATACCAGTACTCTCACAGTACTCATCTTTGCCACTGGGGCAAATGTCTCATCATAATCAATCACATAAGTCTGACTGTAGCCCTTGGCAACCAGCCTCGTTTTGTACCTGTCCACCTTCCCTTCTGGAGTTTGCTTTATTGTGAATACCCACTTGCAGCCCACAGCTTTCTTCCCTGCTGAAAGTGAGACAAGTCTCCATGTCTTGTTCTTCTCCAGTGCTTCGAGTTCTTCGAGCATTGCTTTCTTCCACTGGGGATGTTGCTTTGCCACTCGCCAATCACTCGGTATAGAGATAGACTGTAAGGATGCAATGATAGCCCTATATGCAGGTGTAAGAGAAGCATATGAGACATGATCAGCAATATCAGTCTCGTATCCATACCGTACAGGAGGCCTGCCGGCATTGATACGAGGCTCCCTACGAGATGCAAGTGGAAGATCTAAACTAGAGGAAGGCAAAGAAAGGTTACCATCCGTGTTAGGAGAGGAAGGCAGTAAGGAAGTCGGGACTCGAGCAGGCGTGATAGACTGATCAATCTCGACATGTGGCTGTGGAGCTAGTGGTTCTTCAGTGTGGGAGATGTCTTCTTGTTGTTCTCCATCGCCATGACTACCCTTCTGTCTCCTGCTATATTTCTTGCCGTACAACCTGTCTTCCACCAAGGGCCTTTCCTCATCTTCCACCAAGGTCCTTTCCTCCTCCCTGCTATCAGTATCAGTACCAGTAGGCCTGACAGGACACTGTATAAGTTCAACCACTACCCTCCTGTCATCAGTCTCCCCCTCTCGACCAACTCCTGTGTTTGGAGAGGCACCAGTATCAAATACTGGTATAGAATCTGTCAGTCCTCCATAAAAAGGCTCAGTCTCCCTGAACGTCACATCCATACTCACAAACAGCCTTCTTTCTGAGGGACTCCAACACCTATAGCCTTTCTGATTTGAAGGATACCCAACAAATATGCATTTAATTGTCTGAGCATCCAGCTTCCCCACAGAAGGTCTATGATCCCTCACAAAGCATGTGCATCCAAACACTTTTGGTGGAACTACAAAAGTGTTCTTTCCCATAAGAATCTCACATGGGGACTTCATACCAAGCATCCGCGAAGGCATCCTGTTGATGAGATAGGTGGCTGTCATCACTGCTTCACTCCACAATATCTTAGGTACATTCATGGTGAGCATGAGTGACCTAGTTACCTCCAACAAGTGTCTATTTTTCCTTTCAGCAACTCCGTTCTGTTGAGGCGTGTTGGGACAAGTGGTTTGGTGAGTTATCCCACTCTCAGATAGATAAGATGCAAACTCCCTGTTTACATACTCTGTCCCATTATCCGTTCTCAAGATGCGGATCTTGGCCTCATACACATTTCTGACACTTCTATGGAAGTCCTGGAAACACTTCAACGCTTCGCTTTTGTTTTTCATCATGTAAAGCCATGTCATCCGAGAATGACAGTCTATGAAAGTGATGAACCACCTGAACCCACTTACTGAAGTCACTGGGCAGGGCCCCCAAACATCTGAGTGAATAAGATGGAATCTCTCTACACTCCTCATCCCCACACTAGGATATGATGTCCTAGTGTGTTTCCCAAATTCACACGCATCACACTTCAAATTCATTTTATTCACTCTATTCAAAATCTCAGGATACATTTTATTCAACATATCAAAAGGCAAGTGTCCCAACTGACAATGTAATAAAAGTACCTCCCTTTCCTTCTCTTCACCAACGACGGCCAATGCAGCATCCCCACTAGCTCTGTCAAGATACCACAGTCCATCACGCCTGACGCCAGTCCCAAGCCTCCTCCCATTCTTCCTTTCCTGCAACACACAATGAGTAAAGTCAAAAGTAATGCTACAGTCAAGATCATCAACAATAGAGCCAACAGATAAAAGGTTGACTGGAAAAGATGAGATGTGAAGGACTGAAGAGAGGCATATGGAGGGAGTGCACTGAATAGTGCCAATCCCTTTAATGGGTTGGGATGTGCCATCAGCTGTCTGAACAGTTTCATGAATGGTCCGTGGTTTATATGTGGAAAATTGTCTATATGCACCTGACACATGACTAGATGCACCTGAGTCAATAATCCACTATATATGATCTTTACATGAAAGAGCTGATTAGTTACATGATCCTGTGTGAGCGAAGTTGGCAAAATTACAGAATGGCGAAGCAACATCTCTAGTCTGGTCTGCATGACTCTCCGAACTCTCAGTAGTAGACCTGGACTGTCTCCGCTGCTCTAGATCTGACGCCTCAGCTGGCGTAGCCTCAATCATCACTGTCTCATGTCGTCCATCAGCAGTAGCAAAGTTGGCCCGTGGGCCGCCACGACCTCGTCCACGGCCTCCACGGCCCCAACGACCTCCTCCTCTGCCTCCTATGCCACGTCCTCGTCCACTACCCTTCTGTGGGCAGTTAAAGCTCAGGTGCCCCTTCACCCCACAGGTGTAGCATTCTCGATCCTCGCTCACTGCTGCCACTGCCGGTACAGCCAGTACAGCCCGAGTGACCTGAGTACCCTCATCCTTCATAACTCTCAGTCTGGTCTCCTCCTGTGCCATTGCAGCTATGGCATCCTCCAGAGATGGGATAGAGGATAAGTGACACATACTCGCCCTCCTGACCTCAAAATCTCCATTCAGGTTCCTCAGAAAATGAGTCACACGCCTACGCTCCACCCACTTCCTGTGTATCACAGCACTCCTAGGATCAGGCAGATCAATAGGGTCATAGTGGTCTAACTCTGACCACAGCCATTTCAACTCCGCAAAGTAGGCTAGAATAGACATCTCCCCCTGCTTCAAGGTGTCGACCTTGCCCTGAACCTCCATCATAAGCATCACATTCCATGCTCCAGAATACATTTTCTCCACCATACTCCATATCCCTGCAGCACTCTCTATGGCCTCCACCATCCCAGCAATGGGTGGAACCATCGATGTCATCAACCAAGCAGCCACCAGTGAGTTGGTGGTGCTCCACACTTTCCAATCATCCCCAGTCTTATCCACCGGTTCACTACATGAACCCAGAACATGGCCTTCTAACCCCTTCGACTTCAGGATGAGAAGCACCCTTCTGGACCAACTGAGGTAATTCTTCGTCCCTTCCAATTTCACATCATTGGGCATCAACTCCAGCTTCTGCACTGGTCGTGAAGGCGTCGATCCACTCGAGGATCCCAACTCCTTCGAAGCAAGCAGCTTCGTTATCTCCCCAATGAAGGCCTTCATGTCAGCTGAGGTAAGATTGTCCCCCATCTCTCCAGATCCGCAGATCTCTCCTTTTTCCCTCCTTAGATCCGCAGATCTACTTCTCTTCTTCCTCTTCTAGGTCATACCCTAACCGTAAATCTATGGAGTCCTTTTCATGACTCTACCATAGATCTAGGGTTAGGGTTTTTGGGGTTCTCTTTTGTGGCTAGTTAGGGCTTTGTGGCGGCTAGAAGAGGACGTGGAAGGCGAGAGGGATCACAAAATGTGGAGCAGCGGCAGCGGAGAAGCGTGGAGCAGCAGAAGTGGCAGCGGCAGGGGCTAGCGACGCACGCGCACACGCAGCGGCAGCGGCTGCGGCTGCGACGTGCGCGCACGCGGTTAGCGGGTGGCGGCGCGCAGCAGCGGCGGGTGGCTGGCGGCGCGCGCAGTTGGCGACGGCGCGTGGGAGGGCGGCGCGGCGGGGAGGCTAGGGTTTTGGTGTTTTAGGGTTTTTTTGGGGTAGGGTTTAGGTTTGGTTCTGATACCATGTTATATTTGAGTGAAAATGGTGATTAGCATCTAATGATGGCTATCACTTCTTATTTATATCAACTCTCTCTTTTCTTTACACACACACAATAACACACAATACTCTCTTCTCAGTTCTTTACATTGGCCAAGAGGTGAGCCCAAACAAAAACATTAGGCAAAAAAGCGGATTTCTCTAGTAGAGGATTTGAACCAACAACCCCCATCGGTAAATCCGTTAGCATGAAGGCCAAGAACATTGTTGTTTCCTAAATTGAAGTGAGAGTGGTGTACTCGTAAATTGTAATACGATAAGAGGGATGTCCGTAAGAGAGGGGGGGCAACCTAAAATTGATAGACCAAAAACAGAGCTCGTTCTTTTTGGTATGGTCTAGAATTGGTGCCACACTTGATCTGCTACAGGCAACAGACATGCAAAGAACCGAGTCCATATATATTTTACTAGAGAAATGCAAACCAATATCTATAGTTGGAACTAACTTACAGGTTAATGGATGAATTTATAACAATGCAAAAATAATTTTCAAATAAGAAGATGGGTGTACCTGGAAAGCGATGGTCTCAACAATGGTGGTCATTTGCCGGGTTTGAATCCTCTTCGTGAAACACACAAGGATTATTTGATGCCTTTGGTGGGTAGTAGATTTTTCGAAAAAAATCTTTTAGGCTTTCATGCCTCGTCATCTCCTCCAAGATTTTATCTTCAGCAACCAGTTTGTAAGTGAGTTCCTCTGTAGCATGTGATGAATTGGCTTCCATACTATTGAGGTCAATTCCAGGAGAGAAAACCAATTTAGACATCTTATCCTTTGTTGCTTGTACACCATATTTACTGCTCTCTCCCATTCCAAATGTGATCAGTTGATAAATGTAGACAAATTTACCCTGGCCTATTCTGTATGCACGGCTTATTGCTTGGTGCTCCATAGATGGATTCCAAAGGATATCAATCAAAATTACCCGTGAAGCACCAACGAGACTGATCCCTTCAGAACATGCTTTAGTTGATGCCAATAAGACTCTTGCTCCACTTGACAAATCATTGAAATTATCTATCAAAGATTGGCGATTCTTTGAAGGGACATGTCCATCCATCTTTAACACCTCCCTTCCATCGGTCCAACCAAATAAATTAACTAGTTGGTCCCTTATCATTTCCAGTGGCTCGATATACTGACAGAACACTAGAACCCTCTCCTTCAGTGCTTCACATAGTCGAATCATATCCGCCACAAATTTTGTTTTGACACCTGCATTGGGATTTATTCTCAATTTTTCCAGAATGGAATCAGTTCCGCTACAATTTTTTTCTTCACTCATTTTGTCGATCAGACACTTCTCTTCATCAGTCAAGAAGACCATGGCCAATGAGGGATGTATGGACAACAATGAATTTCTGTAGTCCTTGTCCAAGTAATTATTAGACCTCATCGCTATCGTCTTATCAATGATGTTCTTTTGTTGGGGGAGGGGGTTTAAAACAATTATACACTTTCTCAATCCAGGAAGCTTGTCAAGGACTTTCCCACTGTGAACATGGACAAAAGGTCTAATAATTGATTTAACCTCTTCAAGCTCTTTTCCATCGGCATTGACACATTTTGTGAGGCAATTCCATTTAGATTTGGCGTCTCTTCTTCCTGGCAAGGTTTCATTCTTGCTGGCAAATAACTCTGCTCTTTTCGTTTGGCCTAGCTTCGATGTTCTTGTTGAAATTTTTTCGGCAAACTTAGGTCTAACCAGGCAGAGTGTATTGTAAAGCTCTGTAAAATTATTCTGGAAAGGTGTTCCAGAAAGGATGATGCGTTTAGAGGTTCTAATATTTTCCAATGCTGACCAGATACGACTGCGCTCGTTCCTCGGTGTGTGCCCCTCGTCAAAGATGATCAGACCTGGCTTCTCAATGAGAATATTCTTTAACTGTGAACCTCTTGAACCATTATCAAAGTATATTGTTGTGAACAAGCTGTAACTTATCAAAAGAACGCTGTTGCCCTTGTCCCATGAATACAATTTGACAAGACGCATCAACCTCGCATCTTGATTATTCGATTTGCTTACCAAATCAAGGGCCATACCATCTTCCTGACCTGAGTACCCCGCCTCGTTCAGATTATGGATAAAAATGTGGACTCCCCACTTTCTAAATTCGTTCTTCCATGTCTGTATTAAACCACGCGGAGCAACAATCACCGGTCTACATTCTGGAAAGACCTTCATATAAGATTGGATGAACACAATTGCTAACCGCGTCTTTCCAGTCCCCGGAGCATGTGAAATAACACATCCACCTGTGCCATCGTGGCCAACACAAGATTTTAACTCATCAAGGCGGGTACTGCCAGCAAGATCTCTCCACATAAACTCGAATGCTTCCTGTTGATGCTGAAACATGGTGTCCTTGATTCCAGGGATGAGATCCCACACAGTTCCTGTTGAATAACCACTGTAACCTTGGCAGCCATCATCTTTCCTATTAGCAAAAAGGTCATTAATAAACAATGGAACTTCTGCATTAGCATTGTTGGTCCTAGTAATCCTTTCCCCGCAACGAGATTCCTACAAGATACAGAAAATAGTCTTCGGTAAGACAATAGCAATATAGCATAACTCAAACAAGCATAAACCGTGCGAATAAATATGTAAAATTCAGACCCATGATGGAAAGATGTGTTTGATTTCCAAATCCACAAAAGAGCAGAACTTGCATCTGATTCCAATTTCCTCATCAAGGATACACTGATGCTTCCCCTTGGAGCAAAAGACAGATGGATCAGATCCAACGTCTGGTCCACTGGTCTCCTCTGCTTGAACCTGCATAACGTAGGAGGATTTAGAATATGCCCATTTACAAGTACGCAAGAAAATAGTTGCCCAATAACTCTATCCTGCATTATTATTTAGACAAGCATTATTATGATGCATGAATGTTCCACATCAATAGTTGGGTAGATTGCGAAAATACTAAATATTGCATATCCAATATGATTAAGAAAACTCTATAGATCCATTCTGTGGTTCCTGTAAGGATTGTTTCAGCTACCATATCTAAATGCACCTCACATTCCTAGATAACAATTTTACCCAAAAGCTTAAGCTGATGGTCTGTGGCTAACAATGCATACCAATCAAACCTAACACTAAACATATATTAACATTAGCAAGATTAAACTAACATATAATCCATTGCGCAAACAACACCAATACATATATATGATGGGTCATATATGAACATAATAAGTAATGCAGAATCCAGTAAGAGATTCAAAAGGGATAGGGATGTAATTAGTAATTACAACACAAGCAGCGTTCCAAACATGCTCGTCTTGTTTTGACCATGTGGCATTCAGATTCAAGTTGCATGTTACCCAAACAAGAAGACTCGAGCTGGCAAGATAGATGAAAAAAGTGTGGCCCATGACCACTGGCACTGCGACACTCTTTTAAGGGATTACAATTGGAAACATCTTCTACTTAGCTAAAGATTCTTCAGAAAAATACTTACGATGTCAAAAGGGCCTTAGTAGACATTTGCCTGTAATTATGGCTCAAGTCATAGTTACCACAAACTCTTCTTGGATACTACAACAAAATACTTTTGGAACCCTAGAGAAAGGCATTGGAAAAAGCATAAACAATAAGAAGACACAATTCCACTTGCCAGAAACATATGAGAAATATTTATGGAGAGTAATTATGAACTTCTCGGAACTTTCAGAATCACATTAATCCTTATAATATACAATGTGTACATTCATTCGTTTCAAGCTTGCAGTACTTGCTGTTCTATAACGGGAAATGTGCATGGCATAATTGGAATTTGTAAAAGAGTTTTAGCATATGCTTTAGTGAAATAGTTTTCCAATTTACATGTGCTATGGATGTTCCCAAATTTGTAATCAAGGGTCTCATCAATATTTTTTTATGGATCCCACTTCTCTTTAGAAGGAATTCAATTGCCTTCTAAATCTATATGGCTTCTATATTTGCGAGAAAAAAATCCACATGGCTTCTATTTATGTTACAAATTTGTACTCATGCAAATGCAATATTTCCATTAGAATTTGATAATGTTTTTCTTCATCAAGTTTCCATTAGCAACGAGGAGATGTTACTGTGGCATGCAAAACAAGGTGTTCCATCGAATTAATACATACACACATCTCATGCATTCTTTGCTGCAGACAAAAGTTCATGTTCACATATGACGGTATTTTTCTTACCAAGAAACATTATGAGATATTAAATAATTTTCTTCATGTTCAGTTGTAAATTTCTTTCATTGTTTTAACGTATATAGATCCTTTTGATAGAATACTAAGAGACAACATAAAGGTTACCATTATGATGACAAGCGACATCTTTAAAGATTACATAAATTGAAATGCCAAGCGACATCTTTAAAGATTACATGAATTGAAATGCCGAGATATATCTTTAAGACTACATGAATTGGAATACCATAATACATCGGTGTGGCTGCAAAAAGCATAAGAATAGTTAGGAATACCAAGAGGCACTCCAATTGTATAAACTATAAAAGGAATCCTTAGGAATGGGTATTGCAATCTTGTGTTGTATTTTGAATTTAAAAGTGTGTCTAACAACATCACTTGTAATCCTCTCTTCAACAATCACATAGTGAAAGAATTTCACTTTTCATGGATATAGGAGAGTAATCTCCTAATCATGTAAAATTCTTATGTTCTCTATTATTTTATTCTTTCTT
The DNA here is from genome assembly GCA_030789695.1 of Scilla litardierei. Classification (NCBI taxonomy): domain Eukaryota; kingdom Viridiplantae; phylum Streptophyta; class Magnoliopsida; order Asparagales; family Asparagaceae; genus Scilla; species Scilla litardierei. The sequence goes on from CM061142.1 coordinate 479,819,937, forward strand.
ATATATGCTATTCAATCTCTCTCTACTTCAACACTAGGGCTAGCAAATAATTCGTTCCATTTTTTAACCAACAATCATCAATCCACCAGGGCTAGCAGATAATTCGTTCCATTTTTTAACCAACAATCATCAATCCACCACGCAACAGCTCCCTTATCTTAGCTTTTACTATAAGTTGGTATACAAAAGTGCAACGGTGCTATAGTTGCTTAAGGCATTAAAAGGACAATTTAAACACCAAAAGCCCCACATGAAAAATTACCATTTAAGAGACGAATAACACTTCGAAAGAAATATTAAGGTTAGTCCAACTTTTCATATTAGTAACCATTCTGTTGGGATTCGAAATAGTCCCACATCGGCTAACACAGGGGGATCCGGTGGGTTTAAATAGTGGCTTGGAAATTCCATTGGAAAGAGGCCTTTTGGAGGGGGAGCCCCGTGTTTAAAACCGTGCGGATATCGGTGGGTGTCCAGAGAGGACAATATCTTACCAAAGTGGAGCCCAAGCCCAAGGTGTTTAAACCTGGAAAATAACATGGTATCAGAACTGAAGAGATGCGTTGGTGTTCTTCAGAGCCTACTGCAGCCATCCATTTTTAGAGTTGAGAAAGTTGAGAGCTTTAGAGAGTATAGAAGAGTGTAGATCTTCTGGTGTTTCTTTTTCTTTTCTTCTTCCTTTGTGAGATTTGTGGGGGCTTAGAATTGTCAAGTTGTTACTCACATAAGTGGTGTGAAGAAGAAGGTGTTGGTGTGAGCTCATGTGCTCGCCTTGATTAGTAGTGGATCGTCTCGGAACCGAACCAGGGCAAAAATCCTCCGCCTCATTTATTTTCTGCAAATTGAGTTTGTCGCATTTCGTTTACTAATTTGCTTACGCAAGATCCGAAGAGACATTGGTTGTTTGGTTTGTTTTGTGACTCAATTTTTCAAGCTTTAGCTCTCTAGCTAGTTGTTAGGGCTTGTTGTTCCGCAGGGCGACAACGTTTTTTTATCAACACATTCATGCATCTATAACATGACTCCATTAATTAATCATAATTTGTTTTATGCCATATTATAAAATAGCAATATAATAAGGCAGCAGACTTAATAAACTCGTTTATATAGCAACTCAGAGATTACGGATCAGAAACATGTGTACTTGTAAAAAGCAAGAGAATCTAGAATTTTTTTGATAGAATAAGAGAATCTAGAATTAACGCAATAAATGTGCAATTCATATTTAGCTTTATACCTCATCACCGTTGTAGACTCCAATGTTGTCCGCTCCCATCGCAAAATCAAAATCAGCCCATAGTTCATCGAGTTCCTTCTCGTGGTCTGATTTCTCAACAGGTTTGGCGCCATCATCCTCAAAGGAAAATACCAACGGAAGCATGTTCTCGTTGCTGGGAGATTCCTCGGGAGAGTCTCCGTTAACGGGTTCATCTGGAAGCGTCTTATCATCGTCCCAAATGGTATCTGCAAGAATCTTGAAGAGCTCGGTCGCTTTTGGTGGCTGAACTCGCTTTCTCTTCTTGTATTTGTGCGCCCGGCCTCCCTCTGTTCCAGCCTTTTCTCTTTTATCCGCACTCCTACGAATACCATTGTCAACTTCATGCTCCTCGCAAAAGTCCTTCCCTTCTCCATTTCGTGTATCAAAATCGACATTTGGTTTCGTCCCAAACTTCTCGTCGGCATCCAAAGGGTACGGGTTGCTCATCGTACCCATCTTCTTCATCTCCACATCCCCAACCGAATCGAACCGCGAGCGAGTCCTCTGAGCTACCCCTGTGCCCCCCGCTCTCTTTGTTGCCTCTTCATGGCCGACCGATACAAGAATTTCTATCCCAAATCTCCTCTTCTTCACCAAAACTTCACCCTTCTCGACTTCTGATTCCGTTGTCCCTGCCGACACGGACTTATCGGGCTCGGCATTGTCATCGGACTCGTCCTCTTCATCCCCAACTTCTTCCACGTCCTCCTCCTTCCGTTTCTCTTCCTCCTCTTCCTCTCCCTTCTCCCAATTGAAATACTTGGTGTAAACAACACGATTTTGTTTCCCGACCTGTAACCTAGTCCTCCTTGCAACGCAAAAGGGATGAAAAGAAGACGAAGAAGGCTTCATGTGGTGTTCATCTCCGATTCCTGGAACCTCTTCCTCCGCCTCCTCCTCTTCTTTCACGTTAACATCAGCCTCAGGACTCCCCTGACAACTCGATTTCTCCGAAAAGCTGCAATCTTTAGACGCTTCCGCGTCTTCATCATCACCAGCAGAGCTGCTGCTCGTCTCTTCTTCCATCTCCTCCCCCAAAATCTCAACCGAAGAATCCGAACTCTCATTTGATTCTGAGACCGATGGCTCTCTAAATTCGCCGCTTCGCTCGCGCTCGCTGCCGTCGAAGAACATCGGGGAATCCCGTCTCCTCTGTCTCGGGCTCCGAGACCTCGATTGCGATCGGTCCCTGGCTTCAACGATCCCGACTTCTTCTTCATCGTCGTCGTCTATGACAATGACGGGCTTCTTCTTGGGTGGAGGCCGCGGAGGGGCGATGGCCGCGGGGCGTTGGGGTCGAGACCGAACGTCGGAATCCGATCTCTCGATCACAAATCGGCGGCTGCGGGTCCTGCTGGCGACGCTTGACATCGCCTTCTTCGATTATTGATCTAGGGTTTCTTTGTTTTGTTTTGTTTTTTTTCCCGATTGAAAGGAGGCGAAGAGAGAGGGAGAGGGGGGGTTTAAATCGAACTCTGGCGGAAACAAAACAGAGTTCTGCAGGCTTCCTACAAATAGGAAGGGAAACCTTAATTGACCCGACGCGACTAGAAGACTTTTCACGGGCACGGGGACCGCCGAATCCGTCGGACCCGGGTTTGCACCCTGTTATGTTCGCGTGGGGCCCGCTCGAGTGGGTGTACTTAGACGATTTTTGCGTGCTACCTGGAACGGGGGGAGTTTGGGGAAGCGGAAGAGGCAAGCGTGGGATCCATTACCGGATAAGGAAATCATCGTAGGTAGCAGGGAAAAGAGTCGGCGGACAAAGTGTGTGGTCCCGTCGCAGCTTGCACATAAAAAGGCCCATGGGTCCATCCTAGCAAAATGCATCCTAACTTGTTCGGAGGCCCGCGCCAATTCGACCCATGTTAAACAGCTTGGTGTCTGCAACTAACAATATACATTTCGTAAAGACCTATTCGACCCATGTTAAAAAGCTTGGTGTCTGCAACTAACAATATACATTTCGTAAAGACCTATAAAATTCGCCTCTCAAAGGGGGAATATAACTCATTTTATTCTTTACTTTCTTTCTTTATATATATACTAGTCATAACCTGTGCCCACGGACACGATGAATTTAAGATTTTTCCTCGTGAAATCTTTTTTTCCCAAAAAATATTTACACAGCCAAAATTAAAAAAACAACAAATTAGCGTAGAAATATTTAGAGGCCCGGGCGCCTTTAGTGCGGAACAACAAATTTGGCGCAGGTGCCTTCGACACAGAACAACAAAGTCGGCGTGTGCAACTTCAGTGTGGAACAACAAATTCAGCACCGTAGAACTACACCTTCGGTGCGAAATAACAAATTCGACGTAGAACAACAATTTCGGCGGGGAACAAAAAATTAGCGTAAAAAATTTAGCTGTGACGCGGGCGCCTGTGGCGCACCTGCTAAATTTTTTACGCTAATTTGTTGTTCCGTGTCGAATTTGTTGTTCTACGCGAATTTGTTGTTCCGTGCCGAATTTGTTGTTCCGTGGTGAAGGCGCCTGCGCCAATTTGTTATTCTGTGTGTCGAAGGCGACTGCACCAAATTTGTTGTTCCACATCGAAGACGACTGTACTGCTAAATGTTTTTACGCTAATTTGTTGTTCTGCACCGAATTTGTTATTCTACGATAATTTGTTGTTTCGAGCCGAAGGCTCCCGCGTCGAATTTATTATTCCGTGTCGAAGGCGCCTGCATCAAATTTGTCGTTCCGCGCCGAAGACGCCCACGCCAAATGCGCCATTGCCGTTAAATATTTTTACTCTAATTTGTTGTTCTTTTATGTATTGGCTGTGGAAATAATTTTTTGTGAAACAAAGATTTCGCGGGGGAAATCTTAAATGACCCGTGCACGCGGGCACGGGTTATGGAAGAATTTAAGGAAGGGGTCACTGCATTGGCGTTGGGGAGGAGACAAAATAATTAAGAAGAGATAGAGAGAGAAAAGGGCTTTTGACCTACTTATGCTAAAAAACATTACACAATAATAATTCGGGTGATAAAGCAGTTAGCTCATAAGTAGGTCCCATGAGATTAAGCGTAAAAACAATTAATCGTTTCGTTTACGCCCCAAGAGGACCATGGGGTATATGGCAGTGAGCTCACCAGAGGTGTATTTTTTGTGAAAGCGTTCAACATGTAGTAGGGTAATGTTAGTCCACATTTAACATTGGGACTCGAGAAAGAAAATTTTTCCCTTGGGATGGATGACGATCGGAAGAACCGAGGAGATTCAATAATGGCATCCAAAGTTGTTGGGCAGCCCTATGCCTGCCACGTGTACACTGTTGGGTCCTACCTACATAAATAACAGGCCCCCAGTGCCATGAACAAAGTTCCCAGCAGCGGACGGTGCATCACTGCTTGGGCTAGCCCATGCCGGCCCAATTTAGTAACTCGGGGAAAATCTTAGAACACAATCCAACCTAACATATTACCGCATTGTTTTTTTAAAAGAAAACTTCAAGCTGCAATTTTGTAACTAAATATATTACAAATAAACTGATCCAAAATAGCTACAACGAAACATATGATGCATAACGTGCTCTAGGACTATCTCGGTGTACATATTAGCAAATACAGACCAGACAACAAAGTCCGAAAAGCCTTGGCCCTCTTGGCCCACCATTGAAATACATCCTTTCATTATATGTTGCAAGATATTTTATGTACATATTGGCAAATACAGCCCAGACAACAAAGTCCTAAACGCCTTGGCCCACTAATACTAAATAAAAACCGCGAATCAAACCTATTAAACTAAAAATATAATTCGAAATTCAATCAAATACGGTGTAAACATGCACAAATCTGTTTAGCTTCTACAGTCTCATCGGCCTACATTCAATACAATACAATATGTATGTTTCTAATTGCAAATACTGAAATTTTTGGCGTCGTCACTGTCTGCGAAATTTAGAAGGTATCGCTCAGCAAGAATGTGCATTCCCATAAATAACATAATTGTCGATGTTTGTATGAAGACATCAACATTCTATACATGAGAAACAATTGGTTTATGCTATGTCATTGTTTCATTATGCTCAATAGCCATCCATCAGTTTGTAGGCGAAGAATCCTGAAGGTCGAGCAGAGGGCAGCTTATGACCATGGTTCTGCTCAAAATTAAGCACACATACGTCGATAGTTAGGTACCTCTGATAACTTGATTATATGATGCCGAATCCTGCACAATATATGTTCCAAACATCAGTCTTAATCTTCACGTCAAAGATAAGGAATATAGTCGGATATGGGCAACACAATCATTCATGGAAGAATATCAGTACACGCTAAATGCTAATGCCAACACACACACCCGAATGTTGCATAAAAGGGGCATATTCCGGAGAATCGCTACAATTTGATGTCGGGGTATACATGGCCCTAGGACTATCTCAGTGTGTAAAGGAATTTATATGTAACATAGAAACAAAGAAAACAATCAAGTCGCTAACCAAAAAGTCGTCGAGTGGTTACTTATTTACACAGATAACAGCTGAGATTCGTATGTTACAAAAAGCAAGCAGCGGTGAAATTAGTATCTTCCACCGGACTCCATGGCGTCTAGACTCGGTCTGGGTTTGGCCCATAGGGTCTGGTCCAAATTACTACACCTAGCTAAAAGGCCAAGCAAAACACATTCCAAACACAGTATACCATTCCAAAACAAATGAAGACCCATGACTCAACTCGTGGTAGAAAATAGTGCATGGTATTATCCACCAGTGAGATGTGATAAACAACTTGAGTTTATATTTATAAGCTCCTCTCCTTAACGTGTATGCCTCAGGTAACTCTAATCATGAGCCATTGGGGTTTACTTTTTAGTTTAAAACCTCTCCCTATGGCATGACAATGTAAGACAGATATACAATATATTCCAATTTCAACAAAAGATAAAAGGACTTGTAATAGCAATTCACGTAGCACATGAAGAATGATAGCGGCATAAAGTGATGGCACATATCAAAATAGATGAATCATCAAACCTGCGATGCAGCACTCAACCGATGCTATTTATCGACCATATACCATGAAATGATGTAACTCGGGCAATCAATTCTCTCAACACAGTAGAAACTATAGCTCTAACTTTTTTGTCATGTTCATTGGCTAAAGCAACTACTTTATGAAGGAAGAATGTTTTGGTCTGATTATCTACAACACTTTTGAGAAATTTGATTAGAATAACATGGATCATTTCAAGCACAGCTTCTCTTCCAAAGGAATGGTCATAGCTACAGGAATTGTAAGATGGCCAAAAGAGAAGAAGTTTAAGTTAATCAGAAGTAACAGGAAGAATTAAGAGTGAAATCAAAACAGAACATGAAGAATTAAGAAGCTTACTTCAGATTTGTGAGTAAGAAATCCATATGCTGTTGCAAGCCTTTGCCTGAAAGCCGATTGTTACGCCTATTTGGCCGAGACCCGTAAAGCACGAGCCCAGGATCCCGACTGCTGGTCAAAAGCCCATCTGCGTCCTCAAAGCCCATTCGACAAAGGCCCTACAAGGGACCTTCTCGAACGCTGATCTGACCTGGCCCCAATAACCCGTTGGTCACTCGCCCACTCCTGCGAAAACCACTCCCCCGGACGCGCGACCACTAAAGAGCGATAATGGGGAGGTGCTGGCAGGGCGGAGAGAGCGGCGGCAAGGGGGGACTGATGGGGCACGATCAATGGCGGACGTGGGACGTGGGTCAGAGGCGATCACGCCGGGGCTCTACAAAAGGGCCAGGAAGACGACGAAGAAAGGGACCGCATCTCAGGTAACAAAACCTAAGGTACTCCATCAACGACCTCGTTCCCCCAATTCATCTCCTTCCTCCCCCGCTCGCGCCGAGAGACGCTGTCACGATCTCCTCACGAGTCGGACCGTCTCCGCCGGGCCTCCTTTCTCAGATCTCTATCTGACTTAGGCATCGGAGGGGATTTGGCCGGAACCAAGGTCCGGCCCCCTGACGAGCGTTCTCGTCTACGCAGGTGAACAACAGACCAACGGGCCGAGGCTACCCCTCGCCCCTCTCCGACCACTCGATCAACCGGACGGTGAGGCTTCCCCTCACCCTCAGCCTTCCTCGGCCGAGCACGCCCTACCGAGGCCGAGCGTCCTAATCGGGTCTGAGACTCACCCTCGCCATCAGACGGCCGTGCATCTACCCGGGCGACTGAGGCTACCCCTCGTCCCCCTTCCAGCCGAGGCCGAGCGCGTCTGTCCGAGGCCGAGCGCCTCCACAAGGGCCGAGGCTTCCCCTCGCCCCTTCTGCACCGATTCGAAGCCCCCGAGGGACCCAAAGCGGGTCCCTTGACCACGTTGACCGGGTTCTCCACGGTCAACGCATTGTAGTGAGAAAACACTCTGAAACATCTGGCGCCGTCTGTGGGAACGAGAAACCGTCCCACGAAGAAGAAAACCACACCAACAATGGCACGAGCCAGCAATGGGAGGAAGTGCATGCCCCCCATCCCAGAGGAGGGGAATGGCACAACAAACGGCAATCCCGAGGACACACCCGTCAGCGGCCACCCCACCCTCTCCACCGAAGAAGCCGGCGGCTCAGAACTGGCCACGCAGGGACAGCTCCGCGCCCTAGCTCAGGAGACCAACGCGAGCCTCCAGACGTTGGTCGCAACGGTGCAGCAGCTCGTCGGCCCTGCGCCACCCAACGGAGGCACGTTGGACGACAGCCATCGATGGGCGGGGGGTCCCCCACACTTGCGGTCCGCCGTGGTCGACGACCACGGGACCCGGAAACCGAACATGGAGCATCGGTTCACGCTGTCCGGCTCTCGTCAGGCGAGGTCACGCGCCTCCTCACCCAATCGTGAAAGGAGCCGAAGAGAGACCGAAGGGACGGACGGCGAATCAAGGACGGCCTCGTCTCATCGATCGCGGTCGTCCCGCCGCAGGAGAAGCGAACGACACCACTCGAGAGACCGATCGCGGCGGAGCAGGAGCTCCCGCAGGAGGAGTCGGGAACGTCGGGACAGCCCGGCCCCCAGCGTGGCGAAGGCTGCGGAGCCAGCCCCGCTGGCGCCGGTGGTACCCCCACCCCCGGTCGATCCAGAGGCAGGCGAGTACCGCATCCCCGGAGGCATCCACGGAGATCGATGCCCCTTGTCACGGAGAATAACCGACGCACGGGTCCCCTCCCGATTCCGGATCCCGGTGCTGGGAAAGTACGATGGAATAGGAGACCCGGCGCACCACGTGATGGACTACGAGGGGGACATGGCCTTCCAGGGAGCTGACGATGACCTGCTTTGCCGGGGCTTCTATTCTACTCTCAGGGGAGCGGCGAGGATCTGGTACCACAGCCTGCCCGGCCGCTCCATCGACAGCTTCGAACAACTCGCCCAGTTGTTCTGCAAACAGTTCATGGCGGGGAGGCTGATCAAACCTGGTGCTGAACATCTGTTCAACATAGTACAAGGCCCGGCCGAACCACTCCGACAGTTCATGCGCCGCTTCAATGCGGAAAGGCTAAACGTGAACAACCCACCCGACCTGGTGGTCCAGACTGCTCTTAAGAAAGGGCTTCGCCACAGGGGCCTCAAGAAGTCCCTGCACAACGACCCCCCAAAGGACCTCCCCGGGATCATGGCAAGGGCCGAGCGCTTTATGCTGACCGAGGAGGCCTTGGCCGAGGATGCAGTAAAAACCGCTCGAGGGACCAAGCGTGGCGACGGCGGACGAGCAAGCCCCGAAGGATACCGGACCGAAAAGAGACAAAGGAACAGGCAACGGGGAGAAAGCGCGAGGGACACCACCCCAGACGCCATTCTCGCCCAAGTACAGAAGGAAGAGCGAGCTGATCGCCCCCCGCCGAAGGCTAAAAGAGGCGGGAAGAACAGGGAGAAGTACTGTAAGTACCATAAGGACGATGGTCACGACACGGAAGATTGCTGGCATTTGAAGAAGGACATTGAGAAGCTGATGAGCCGAGGGCACGCCAGGAATCAGGCCGACGAGCCGGCCCATGGAGAAGGGACCTCCACGCAGCCGGACAAGGGGAAGAAGATCAACACCATCCAAGGCCCCCTCCGCATCATAGAGTGAGCAGGCAACATCCTTCACCCCGGGGGGCGGCCTAAGTATGAGGGAGATATCTAGTTTTACATCCCTCTGTTTAGCTTCATTTCCCCTTTTCCGTTTCCTCCAAATGTACCGGTCCAACTGGACCCATGAGAGTACAAACGCCTTCTTTTTATTGTCTTTATTTAAAATTCCGACGGAGTTGACATGTCGCCAGTAACGCAAAAGGCCGGGGACCGCCGCCTCACTGGAGGAGGAAGAGGAGCTTTGCCCTCACCGACTATCTCCGGCACTCATAAGTCTGGGAGCAATTCCCCCAGCAGACGCGGACGCCGACCGGTCCTAAGCCGAGGAGCTTGGCCCTTTCCGACCGACCCCAGTGCACATAAGTCTGGGGGCGACTCCCCCGGCAAAGCACGGGCGCCGACCAGTCCTAAGCCGAGGAGCTTTGCCCTCGCCGACCGACTCCAGTGCCCATAAGTCTGGGGGCGATTCCCCCGGCAGGCACGGACACCGACCGGTCCTAAGCCGAAGGGCTTGGCCCTCGCCGACCGAGTCCAGAGCTCATAAGTCTGGGGGCGACTCCCCCAGCAGGCACGACGCCGACTGGTCCTAAGCCGAGGAGCTTTGCCCTCGCCGACCGACCCCAGCGCTCATAAGACTGGGGGCAATTCCCCCAGCAGGCACGGACGCCGACCGGTCCTAAGCCGAGGAGCTTTGCCCTCGCCGACCGACTCCAGCGCTCATAAGTCTGGGGGCAGTTTCCCCAGGAGGCACGGACGCCAACCGGTCCTAAGTCGAGAAGCTTCGCCCTCGCTGACCGACTCCTGCGCCCCTAAGTCTGGGGAGAATACCCCCAGCCAACGCCAGTTTCGTCCATTCCCAAGCCAAGAACAAGGCAACAACGCCAAGTACACAAAAATTCCAAGTAAGTCGATTTCATTTATAATAGTTAACCCGAGTACAAAAATGCGTCTTATTTACAGGGGATCAAGGCGAAGGGAACACCCTACAAACAGTCTACTCGCGACAAATGACAGAGTTCAGATCGACACCGACAAAGCAAAATTGGTTGACAAAAGACCCAGAGTAGGTGACCCAAGCTAGCGGCCATGCAACCAGTAATTGTTGGCCGCGGGGCTGAAGGAGAGGGCGGGGGCCGGGGATCCATTTCAAGTAGACTGGCCCAAAGCGAAGCGGATGCTTAAAAATTTGAGGATAAGGCTGGGAGGGACTGCTTAAGGAGCCCGAGCTCGGGAGGACACATCCTCGGGCACTTCGCCCTGCTCGGAGCGAGGGGACTCGACTGGCGGAGGGGCTTGCCGGACACGTTCCGCACATTCCCGGAAGGAAGACTAGACGACTTCGACGATCCGGGGGGCGATGATGTCTATATACTTACCGAAGGCCCCCCTGAGAACCTCGAAGATCTCCTTCCCCAGGGTCTCGACGACACCCTTCTCGACCTCCTCCGCCAGCCGCATTACCTGACGCCGGTCCGACAGCTCCCTCTGAAGCTCCTCCCTCTCCAGACGGAACGATTCCGCCGCTTCCTCAGCCGACTGATGAGCATCCCCTAGCTTTCCCTCAAGGTCACCCACTTGCCCCTCCAACGCAGCCACACGGAGGGCGAGGCGCCGAGACTCCATCTGGGCCTCCATCATGGCCACCTCGGCCGCCCCGGCCCGCTCCTGAGCCCTCATGGAAGACTCCTCCATCTCCCTCAAGCGGACGGCTCGACACTGCAACTCCACAGTGAGCGCTGAACCCTGAAAAGACGAGACATGGGCTAAGAAGAGGATAAAGAGAAAGAGAGGATAGCAAGATAACCGAACCTGTTGGAGGATCCAGACCAAGGAATCCGACATCTTATCGGCCGGGATCTTCTTGAGGAGGCTGCGGTCCCGGGGAGGGACGGAGACCTCGGCAACCTGCTGGGCCACTGCTCGGTCAGCAAACATCGAACTCCCAGGGACGACAATCGAAGCCAAGTCGCTCGCCAACAAGGCCCCGACCCCTGGTGATACGGGCGAAGACGCTGCGAGGGGGGTGGCTGGCAGAGCTATCGAAGGATCCCCGGCGGTCACCACGGGAAGCGCGGAACCTGCCGGGCCGGAGGGATCCACGTCCTCCTTCCTCTTCTTTCCACCGTGGAGCTCCGAAGGCGCCGGAGGAGAACGCTTCCGCCTCGCACCATCCTCACCCCCCGGAAGGGGATCGCCAGAAGAAGAGGCGGGAGGCGCGGCCACCACCTTACCCACGGCAGGCTCGGCTCGGCGCACCTCCTCCTCAACGGTCCTCCGAGGCACCCTTCCAGAGGTACTACCTCGGCTCCGAGCGGCTCCACGACGGATCAGCTCGTCAACGTCACGGACGAATTCGCGGCCAGCCATCCCTGCAAAGGAGACCGAAATCAGGATGAGTCATAGGGCGATCCGGGGATGAAAAAGCGACCTACCCGGAGACCACAAGACGGCCTTCAGGAGTAGGTCGTCCAGCAAAGACCAAATGGACTTCGTTTCCAAAGGAAGAGCCAACAGAAGCGCAGCGGCTGCCCGGTCGGCGTCTGAGAGAACTAACGACGGGCGAGAATGGACAGAACTGCCCCAGCTTGTCAGAATCTGGGCCTCGCCCAAGAAGACCACGAAGACATAATCCAAGTTCCAATCCCCTGACCAGCGGGGTAACCCGATCAGGCATTCCCTCCTCGAACGAGCTCGGAGTAGCAGCCATGACCCCGGACCGACCGTCTGGGCCTGGTAAAAGTAGAAGAGAAGGGGGAGAGTCGGCTCCAGACCACGGGTACAACAGAGCGTTACGAAACCCGTCAATACCACGACCGAACATGGGGTGAACTGACACAGGGACACTATGAAATGTTCCATGACCTGGATGAAGAAGGGATGGAGCGGGAAGTGAAGACCCAGGCGGAACATCTCGATGTAGACGCCGACCTCATTGCTCCTCGGGAGGCAAATCCGCTCGTCGACGAATGGAACCCGAACCTCGTATGGGAAGCAGAGATATCTTTCCCGGATCTCCGCGGCCACCGAAGGAGGGGTCCTCGACGGCGTGCGGAGGACAACCGGGGGCACATTAAGCCGTACGGCAGCCAACGCCACGTCATCACGGGCGTAGTCTGGAAAAAGTTTCTCCTTCCCCTTATCTTGAAGAGAACGACTCCCGGCGGGGGAACCAGACTCCCCTAGCCGGGGTTCGCCCCGTCTGGACTCCGGAGGACCCCTCGTCCTCCGGCCAGAACCGCCTATCCTAAGAGCAGCCATAGGATGAAAGCAAGAGAGGAATTACCTATTCTCGACTATTTTGGAGAGGACAAAGAAGCGAAGGCGACGGGAAACTCCGGGTTGCTGAAGGCTCTGAATACCGGGAGGAGCGAAGAAGAAGTGGAGATCAACACAACTGGGGATCTTATACGCCAGGGGAGAATTCGAAGCGCCTGACAAGAATGCGTGGCGAGGCTCGAAGAGTCGGCGGCGTTCCGAAATTGGCGCCAGTTGAAGACCAATCGATCCGCCTCATCATGACCTGCATTTATGGCCTCGCCTCGATTGAAGCGCCGCTCGGAATCCCAGGAGACATAACGGGTGATCCGAGCGAGCCGAGGCTGATCGACCCCACCAATGGCGGCTCACAAACCCTTCGGCTTCTCGAATTTAAGGCGACTACGTGAGCGGCGGGGATAAGCTTGCCGCTACACGTGGCAGCATCTGAAGGCCGACGGCGCTTCGGAACCCGCGCCTTAAAAACATCGAACGGGCCAACTCATGATGACGACTAATAAATGAGTCGGCATCGACTGGCGAGCTCGTCACAATCGGCAGTGGTCACATCGGCCGAGCCGAACCGGCCAAGGCCGATCAACCCGACCGATGGGGGCAATTGTTACGCCTATTTGGCCGAGACCCGTAAAGCACGAGCCCAGGAGCCTGACTGCTGGTCAAAAGCCCATCTGCGTCCTCAAAGCCCATTCGACAAAGGCCCTACAAGGGACCTTCTCGAACGCTGATCCGACCCGGCCCCAATAACCCGTTGGTCACTCGCCCACTCCTGCGAAAACCACTCCCCCGGACGCGCGACCACTAAAGAGCGATAATGGGGAGGTGCTGGCAGGGCGGAGAGAGCGGCGGCAAGGGGGGACTGATGGGGCACGATCAATGGCGGACGTGGGACGTGGGTCAGAGGCGATCACGCCGGGGCTCTACAAAAGGGCCAGGAAGACGACGAAGAAAGGGACCGCATCTCAGGTAACAAAACCTAAGGTAATCCATCAACGACCTCGTTCCCCCAATTCATCTCCTTCCTCCCCCGCTCGCGCCGAGAGACGCCGTCACGATCTCCTCACGAGTCGGACCGTCTCCGCCGGGCCTCCTTTCTCAGATCTCTATCTGACTTAGGCATCGGAGGGGATTTGGCCGGAACCAAGGTCCGGCCCCCTGACGAGCGTTCTCGTCTACGCAGGTGAACAACAGACCAACGGGCCGAGGCTACCCCTCGCCCCTCTCCGACCACTCGATCAACCGGACGGTGAGGCTTCCCCTCACCCTCAGCCTTCCTCGGCCGAGCACGCCCTACCGAGGCCGAGCGTCCTAATCGGGTCTGAGACTCACCCTCGCCATCAGACGGCCGTGCATCTACCCGGGCGACTGAGGCTACCCCTCGTCCCCCTTCCAGCCGAGGCCGAGCGCGTCTGTCCGAGGCCGAGCGCCTCCACAAGGGCCGAGGCTTCCCCTCGCCCCTTCTGCACCGATTCGAAGCCCCCGAGGGACCCAAAGCGGGTCCCTTGACCACGTTGACCGGGTTCTCCACGGTCAACGCATTGTAGTGAGAAAACACTCTGAAACATCGATAATCCAGCAGAAACTGTAATAAAATGTGGCTACGCTTCTTTGCAAATTGGCTCTAATTGACTTGCTACCATTAATTCTGCAACTCAAAAATAATATCATAGACTTCATGCACTAAAAGAACCAAATACTTACAGATTATAGCACTAAAAGCAAAAGCAAGCCAATTTCACATTATAACAGAACAAACAATGATTACCCAAAACACAATAGTCAGCAAGCAAACACCAAACTAATCAAATTAAACATATGAAAAAGTAGTAATAGAAGAAAAGAGGCTTACTACAATCAAATGACGAATAGCAATGAGCTGAAGAACAAATAATTCCTTTGCAAGCTGATGGTGTCCCATCTATGAACTAACTCTATCCAAATTTACCAGTTTTCTCATCATCAAACTCTAAATTCCCCATCCTTTCACCGTACTACAATTTTTTTTCCAACTCCATTCAGAATCAATTAAAACCCACCAAAGATAGAATTTTTGCGTGCATCCGAATCCAAAGAGTTGTAATTTTTTTGATCACCCAAAGAGAGGAAAACCATACCAAATTATGATTCTTTCTGTATTCCTACATCAACATTGACATATGCTCCTCCAGGGACTGATGAACCAAATACTCAAAAAATATAGCATTAAAAGCAAAAGCAAACCTATTTCACATTATAACAGAACTCAAAATGATAATCCAAAGCACAATAGTCATCAAGCAAACACCAAACCAATCAAATGAAACACATGAAAAAAATAAGAGGAGTAGAAAAGTACTATAATCAATTGAACCAATATCAATGAGCTGATGAACATATAATTCCTTTCCAAGCTGATGATGTCCCATTATTGAATCAACGCTATCCAAATATACCATTTTTCCTCATCAAAGTCTGATATCCTTATCCTTTCAACTTACTACAATTTCCTTTTTCAAACCCATTCAAAATCAATTATAACACCAAAGACAGAATGTTTGCTTGCCTTTCAACCCGAGGCATGATGAACCAAAATAGAAATTACAATATTTATGGGAATTATAACTCACTTCCTACTGATCAAAGTAAACAGCTATGGGAAAACTTAGATAATTTATGCAGAAAAGGCACAAAAATGCTATCTAACATGATGTTTAAGCTTTTCAAAGAAGTTCCCCACTTAATTGTGATACGCTTTCTTTAACATACTCAGCCCTATTATGGCACATTTCAAAGCTTTTTAAATATATGCACATAAAATTTTTAAAACAACAAAGATGAATGCAGTTGTATGATGGGTGCACAAAACAATAACAAAGATTGCTCATAATGGAAATGAGAAAGAAACGTAAATGACCAGCAAACAACATAGATGAATGCACAGAACAACAACAAAGATTGTATGATGAATGCACAAAACAACAACAGAGATTGCTCCGAAGCGAATACAGTCAACCAAATTGACAGTTAAATGGCACTAAAATTGACAGTTCAAGTCAACTAACATTTCACTTAGTTAAATTATATACAGTCAGCTAACATGTTAAAGTCAACAATTTTAGTAATAATAATTTTGTAAATTTTGTTAAGACATTCTTTTTTAGTTCAATTTAACATCCTTTTTTAACATGTTGACTGTATCCAATTCTATTGAAGTTGCTCTCAATCGGCCTTTTTTACCGTCAACTATCAAAAGATGTTAAAAGGATGTTAAATTGAACTAAAACCAACAACTATCAAATGCAAGCATCATGAGAGATGTCAACATGGTTCTTAAATTGTAACAAACTTTGGGCATCAGAGCATGGTGAGTCTAATTTTGTTAAGAGTATGACACACATGCCAAAGATGAGAATGACCACTTACTTCAATCAATAATGAAATATTAAGTGGAATATTAAGATTAGAGCATGGTAAGTTTTAGGTATGTATTCAATTGGGCTGGGGTTGCGACCGCTGACTTAATTCTATTTTCTTTTGAATTGTAAATATTTTATGGGGCTGGGGTTGCGACCTCTGACTTGGTTCTACTTTCTTTTTAAAATTTATATTAAAAATAACTGAAAAAGAAAGAAGTATGGCTGCTAATGTGAAATCTTTTTTGGTGCTGATGTTGACTAGCCGTTTCTTTTAGCTATATTTACCATAACATGAAACTGTTTATACAACAATTTCAGGTTGTAGAATACTCAAAATTGTATACGTGTGGTCCTTGGATGAAGTACTGATCCTGTAACAGCTGACTACTAATGATATAAACAAAAACTGCAAACTTTTCTTTGTATAATTAAAAAAGTTATCTTTCATGCAGAAATGTAATTGTGTTAATTATAAACACATAGAAACACATGAATTGGGATGCCTTTTAATCTTTATGCTTCTTCTCTTCCATCAATGTTGCTTCATGCCACATCTCTACTATTATTACCAATTCACATGTAAATAGTAGTCCCCATTCTATAAGAAAACAGTAACCATTAAGGCTACTATTTTAAATTGAAAGTTCATGTTCTTGGAGCTATCACATCTGATAAAAATATCAACCACAGATGAGGAAAAGCTATCAATTCTTGGAAAGTCACCAATTAAAAGCCAAGTTTCTATTAACTACATAAACATCGAGGAGTTTATACTTTGAGAAACTAACAAAATCAAGGAGCTGTTTACACTACAATTAGAAAATGAAAACGGCCATTAATGTCATTAATCAAATTCACTACCCATTCAGTTAATTGTAAATCAAATTAATGAATTATTACCATATTTTGAGATCGTTTTTATACACCGTTGAAAATTGTATGTCCTTCATTTGTCAAGCTTATGTCCAAAACAGATGGTCCTGAGCTTGTTCCACCATTGTATATATCGAATTACGTGGGAGCATATAAAAGTGTTAAGCGTCAATATTGTGCAATTCAAAGACGTGTTTTGCACAACAATTAGAAAATGAAACCAGCCATTAATGCCATTAATCAAATTCAATTACCCATTCAATTACATATTCGGTTACATATAATTCAATTTAATGAATTATTACCATATTTTGAGATGATTTTTATTACTCGCAGCTGAAATTTCTTGGTCATTTATTTGTCAAGCTTATGTCCAAAATAAATGGTCCTAAGCTCGTTCCACCACTCAGGCATCCAATTTCTCATCCTCTCATAACAACAATTTTTTCCCCACTTATGAGAAGAAAATTTTAAAATTTAAAATTTTTGAAGCACTCTTCATGTCTCAAGATCCTGGATTAAAAGTGATACATAACCTTATTGAGTAATAAAAGATCCACTTTCTCTTCTGGAGGACACGCTGCTTTCTCGCTCCAACAGCAGTTTCGCTCCTTGAGAGTGAGCTCGATGTGGAGCTTAATAGATCAAACGGAAACCATGAGGGGATTTAAAATGAAAATTTTGATAATAATGATCTTTTGATGAAATTGATACATCACCTTCTTGATTATTGATAATTGTTGAATGTTCATTATCGCTACATAAGTTTTGAGGCGGTCACCTATTTCTCTGTTGCCCACGATTTTTTCTCTCTCAGGAAATTCATCTTTAAAGAGAAGACATGCAACTGAAAATAAATTGCAATTCATTTAATTTTGGGGAAAACTGAAAATGAATTACAATTCATTTAACTTTGGAGAGAAGACATGCACCTGAGAACTGTCTGAAACAACAACGAAGAGGCTAGAATTGATTTGTGGATCTTCTGGCTACATAATATACCTATACAAAAAGTTAAATTACAAGTTATCAACTATGTGGCTACCGAAAGCAGTTTCTTGCCTACATAATACCAGCACAAAAAGTGATACCTTCTTGATTAATGAAAGATCCTCTTTCTCTTTTGGAGGACATGCTGCTTACTGGCTCTGTCAATAAGTTTCGCTGATTGACAGTGAGCTCACAATGGAGCGTAACAGATCAAATCGAAACCCATGAGAGGACGTAAAATGAAAATTTTGATGAAAATGATCAGTCCATAATTTACTTAGCTTGGAACTCAATGGTTCCGGCAACAACACCAACAATTCCCTCTACTGGAAGAAGAAAATCCTGAAAATTACAGAACAAATGGTAATTAGCCAACACAACAGAATTTTACAGCCAACCAGCTAACATGTCCTCGATGAGCACAACATTGAATGATTTAGTACCTTCACAACAACATGAACGATGTCAGTAAAAAATACAACAATATTATCTATAATAGACCCTACATCAAAATTCATTTCATGCTTTCCTTCCGCTATCTTCTTAAATATTCTCCAGTATTCCTTATACTATAGAGAGAGGTATAAATAACTTCTTAAAAGTATTTTCAAAAAGAAATATAACATAAAGAATTCATTTATCTTTGATTATTATTTTAGCCATTAATGACATTTGAATATTCAAAAAACAGATGACCATAACCTTTTTGTATTTGGGTTTTGGATAATTGCTATCATTTGGCGGGAAAGATTAGTATGTATATATGCATGCATGTCTGATCTTTCTTTTGAATACACAATAATCTAGTGTGAGATTTCAGATATATCAACATGTTAGCCCTTCTTGAAATATAGAATACTTTCAATAATATTTTTCTTGTCGTCTTTATATATGCAAACCAAATTGAAAACAGTAAAAATTTTAGCATAAATGAATAAATTAAGATATCATGTCACCTGGTTAAGCTTATTTCAAATTCTGTAGGCTGCAATCACAAATCATATCTGTCTTCCACACCCTCAGGTTTTTAGTAATGGAAATACGTAAACTGAATAAGTATATGAAAAACACGATTAAAGAATTCATATCTCCACGTTGTGCCTCTTCATCAACAACTCAAGAAGGGTAATACCATGATTTACTGGTAGAATAAAAGTGAAGCATACTGGGTTATTTTCTTTTTAAATGCATGAAGAACCAGCGCAGCAGGATAAAATGTTAATTTCAGAGGGTTGTACGAAAAATATGTGGCTGTCAGTTAACTCATTTGGTCAATTCCATGCAACAGTCACTAATATCTTTAGTGGTATGAATAACAGCATTAACTTCATTTCAGTCTCTTAATGTGTGTGTTATCTAAAAAGCAGAATTCTGTTTCAAAATAATAAAGACGTACGTATACTTTTAAAGATTATGGTAGTCTTAAATATTATTATGTTTGAAAGATAAAAATTACCATTTACACAATGAATGCATCTATGTAAAGCAATGTTTAAAAAAGACAGCAAAAAGGATACAAATGCATCGAGTAGAATGCATCCTCCTGCATCAATTAACCATGACATGTTAGGTCTGATTTTAGACCAATCCATGCTTTTCACCAGTATACTGCAAAATAAGAGAATTCCCACGCAGAGTCATACACAATTCAGAAGATAACAAATGGATACACATATGAACAACAATATCAAATTAGAAAGAAATGGATACATAATAATCTTTTGCAAATTACAGACCATCACATGTCAAAAACATGCAAAAAACACAATATGAAATTGAAGAAAAAAGGTGAGATTTTTATCCATGATATGAAAGGCAACCATAATAATATTACTTGAAATTGTGAATCAAAATTTGTTCTTGCATTAATAAAGAGGGGAAATTTAAATGTAGGATCCTAAGGTTCATATCATCAATATCTCATAGTTTCTCTCTTTAGAAATAAGGAACAATATTTCATCAAATTGAAACAATTTCTTTCAATATCAAATTGAATTAAGCAAAGGGGTATTTCTTTTAGAACTTAACCATCAGCAGCAGCTATTTCTAATTGAATTATTTATATCAGAATTGAACATACCCTTTTGAACATCAGCATCAGTTATTTCTAATTGAGCATACCCTTTTGATTGATTCTTTTAGAAATCTTAAGCTTTGTATTTACATCTTACAATTATGCTTATGAATAAAGTGGTCAAGTTTACTTTGAGCAGCTCTGTTCCAAAAAAGTTGTCATTCATGATTGAATAATCAACTTGATCCTACCTTTCAAATTCTTTGTTCCTACCTTTCATAAGAAATGATAAATTTCTCCAAAATTATGTGTGCATCTTTTTGCTTTCGAAGTGTATAACTATGTTTTTTTGGGGGTGGGAGGGGTGTGTGTGTCAGAAATTTGAAGTTCCAGAAACAAAACTTCAAAGAGTGTTGATAGTTTCACCGCATAACTTTCTAATTTCACCGTAATGCTGAATTAACCGCACCAAACTCTTGTCATTTATTAATTCACCGCTATTTGTTTCATTTTTAACCTTTATATAAACTTGATCTCATTTAAACTTTACCTCGTTTATTAATTCACCGCTACCTCATTTAAACTTGACCACATTTTTAACCTTTATATAAACTTGACCTCGCCTCTCTCTCTCATTTTCTATTAATTTCACCGCAAAAAACCTCCTCAATATCTGTCTCAAAATCATTTTGGACCTGTTCTCCTTTGCATGCAGGTATGCAATTATAATAGATTCATTTGATACCCAAACAACTGCAGCTGCGTTGTGGATGCATCGGAATCTTATTGGGACTGATTTTCGTCCAAAAAAATCGAAAGCATTGGAGTCGCATTATTTCATCCGTACATTCTTATTTCCTAAAATTAATATCAAACAACAAACCCAATATATTTGTTTTTCTCAGGCTCCATGATGCACTACCAGAAATTGATAAATTCATATTTTATGAATCAAAAAAGAGTTGCCCTTAAATTTACAATATTCATGTGGTAGATCGATCAAAGAACAGATTTAACCAGCTACAAGAACGATTTCGACAAACCACATCTCTAATTCGAGTACTCTAAAAAACTTTCTTCACAGATTCAACCTATAACAAGATGGATTAAGTGCGTCATTTGTTTAAACTAATTAACAAGGAATTTTCTTCACATATTGCAAATTAAAAGATAAGCAGTTGATTTCAAGTAATAATTTCTGTCTAAATTAAAAAATTAAATTAGATATATCAGATTCCTCAAAATTATCCCCTTTCTCAGAACCAAAAAAGAATCCGAATGAAACTTAGAAAGCACTATATAAAAGAATATTGAAATCTTTGTTAACTCACAAAAACCAATTGAAGATATGAATAAAAGGATCAAGATCAAAAAATTTCTCTTCGATTAATATTCGTGTCTTTGATTTACAATGCAGGAGTGGTGAAGAAAAAAACTCAAAATTCTTCACCTCAAATTCACCACAAAATTTAATAAAATGAAAGGTAACATGGTGCATTAAGAGAAAGATAATGGCAGTTTTGTAATTAAGTAAGGAATTTAAGAGTAATGTTTTAAAAATCGTTAAGGTTAAATTTGGAATTCCAAAAATATTACATTTTGCGGTGTATTCATAAAATAGTGTGGTGCAAATAACAACACTCAACTTCAAAACATCATCTTCAAGTTCCATTTGTGGGAAAGATCAGATGGGAAAGATCCTAATACTGACAACTACAACGATAAGATCATAACATAATTTGATTATTTAGCATACTAAGAATTCTAAAATATCTGCATTATAACTGATCTAAGGTGTAAGGAACCCCTTACCTCGAATGGCAGCTGTGGGATCAACTGAAGCCTGTTCCATAATAGTTGGAACAGGTATGCTTGGTTCGGAAACTTGTTGATCATAAGAAGCATGATACTTCACTGGAACAGGCATAGGTTCATTTTAGGAGGTGTTATTTCTCTGTTGTATGCCCAGAAAAGCCTTTCCATCATATTTTATAGCATGCATCCAGTTATCATATGCTTTTTTAACCAATGCATCAGCAAATACCTGCAAAATTCAGCAACATTTCCAACTATCAGATATCCTTGTTCATTTAAGTTTGTTAGTGCTTTATAAAAAATATACATGCAAGATAAGATGATGGTCAAGTGACATGATGAACTGCTGGTTTAGCATTAACTTTTGTAAATAAAGCCTAATAAGATTTAACAATTATGTGGGGGCAAAAAATTTGATAATGCAGCAATTGCCGCTGTTCTCACCAACCAAAGAAGAATGAGGGCACAGACTTGAGACATAGATATGTTACAAAATACAGGTACATGACAAAATCTTAAAAGGGACACATAGACATGTCAATACAACCATGTGCTTACATGGGTATCTACATGACAATCTTAAAACCCTTCTGGCTGTCTCCACAAACACCTTGCAGTCACCCCCACTGTTCATCCCTGCAAACTTCTTGTTTATCTCAGATGCGGATTTTGTCGACAAACTCCAAGATCCGAACCAGTTAGTTGTTGACAGACCCCTTGCTTCCTGAATCATCAGATCAGAGCTCTATATAAACAAAAAATGCATCAGATTTGTAATAAAAAAGAGAGCTTATGAATGAATCCTTAGTAATAACTAAGATGAATCCATGGCGCTGCAAGACATGGTGTGGGGATTGGAGGGGGGGATGGAGGGAGAGAGTTTCGCGGTCTCAGATGAGGATTTTGTCGACAAACTCCAAGATCCAAACCAGTTCGTTGTTGACAAACCCCCTTGCTTCCTGAATCATCAGATCAGAGCTCTACATAAACAAAAAATGCATCAGATTTGTAATGAAAAGAGAGCTTATGAATGAAATACATGGTGCTGAAAGACAGGGTTTGAGGGTTGGAGGGGGAGGGGGGAGAGAGTTCTGCGGTTGAGGGAGAGGCTGAGTTTTATTGGGATATTTGCCCTGAGTATGTTTGAGTTTTGAACACATTTTTGAACTCAAGAAAAATTCAAATGATTGATATGGCTTACAGATGTGTTCAAAATGTGTTCAAAACTCAAATGATTGAATAAAAAATGCATGAGGGAGAGGCTGCAGTCCCAATGATTGAGCTCAAATACAAAATTGAAATTTCAATAATTCCATTCAAATGAGATTGAGTTCAAATACAAAATTGAAATTTCAACATAATCCTAGTCACCTTATCCTATTAGGACAAAATTCAAATTATGCTCTCAAATGTATAATAGATGTGATCAATAATCTCTTTACATTGCACTGCATCTCTTTACAGTACCAATAGTTGCAACCAACACGTGGACACATCAATAATCTCATTGGATGAAAGATTTTCTGTTGAATAAAGTTTGATACATGTTGCTTAAATCCATTTCATAGAGCCAGTTTCCAGTATCATATCTCAGCTTGCCAGTATCATATCTAATCATACAACATTTCAGATAAAATTAGTAGGAACACACATAACAATGACATTCGTAAATTGCCGCAACTAAAACTAAAGTGATAAGGAATCACAACCGAAGTGATCAAATTAAAAGGTATGATACATCATATGTTCTCATCAAGATTTAAATAGTAAACCCATAAACATTAACAACCATTAAATTGAACACCGGTATCGTAAATTGCAGATAAAATTAGTAGGAACACACATAACAATGACATTCGTAAATTGCTGCAACTAAAACTAAAGTGATAAGGAATCACTACCGAAGTGATCAAATTAAAAGGCATGATACTTCATATGTTATCATCAAAATTTAAAGAGTAAACCCACAAACATTAACAACCATTAAATTGAACACCAAAAACGTGGAACATAGAAATAAGATTAAAGAATATACCAAAATGTATTTTTTTATTGTTGGTCTAATTAACTTTCAGCCAAATATCAAAGTATGAGTACCCAAATCAACCCAAATCCCGCAATAAAGGGTACTAAACTGCAATAAGACCAAATAAACAGTACTAACATGCAATAAAATCTAGATCAACCAAAATCTGAGTACCCAAATCCAAAGTTCACTACTGGCTTGCTTTTAAACCCAAATTATCCTAAAAATTCAAGAACATGCACTCAAATTGGTTACAACAAAGAAACCAAATTCAACAAATTAGCACATTGGCTCTTAAGCTACAATCCGTCAATGAATCAGTAACATGCAAATCACAAAAAAAAGGAGAGAACCCATAAATCAAAATCTCATTTTGACCGATAAAGTCGCGAAAAGGTCTTACCTTTGGCCCAATACACCTGACCTCTTTCATCAAAGCTCATCCCTTAATCAGTGATGCTATATCCTTTAGATCTGCATTCGGATCAGGAGAAATCAGAATTGGTGTAGCAAAGAGAGAACTATGGCTAGGGTTAGGGTGTTTGGATCCAAACTCTGGAGAACATGGGCGTATATCCAGTCGAGAGATCGAGCAATGATCGACCCCTTAGGGCAGCCAACGTTCTTCTAGAAGCTTCGAAAAGAGTTGGGCTTTGATGCATTTGTTGCCGCTAGGCTTGAGATCGTGAGCTGGGCTTTGATGCTGCATCCCGCACAGAGCTGAAGAGGCCAGATCAGGCTGTGGTTTTTGGGGAAAGACAGAGGGAGAAAGAGAGAAGAGCGAGGGAGAGAGATCTGAGTGCAGACGCAAATTCCCAAATTCAAAACTTTTCGTTCAAAATTCAATAGATTTCGCCCAATGCGTTTCCCCCAATGTGTTTCCCCCCCAATTCTCATTCTCTTGCATGCGGGACCCACTCTCTTGGTGACTGGGACAAACCCTTGGTGACTGGGACAAAATTCAAAAAAGGTCCTCTTTTATAGAATAGATATATATATATATATATATATATATATATATATTACAATTGAGGGCAGATTTTGAATTTGTCCTATGTGGCAATGTCACATCAAGTGTTGGAGGGAAATTTTTGGGTTGAAGAGAAATTTGTTGGGAATACACAAAAACATTGAAATTAGGAATAGCCTTTTAATATTAGTTATGAAAAAAATGTTGTGCACACACACACAATCTCATCTTGGGAATGAACGCGAGCTGTGGGAGAATGAACGCGGGAGATGCTGCCAACTCATTGATCCGCGTTGCAAAACCCTGTAAAATTTCGATCCCATCTGCTAATATTTCAGGGGAAACTAATAATTATTGATGTTTGTTTAAAATTAGTGGGTCCAAGATTTTTAAATGAACAGGGTCCCACGGGCACGGGTTATATGTATATGAAGGGTCCCATGGGCACGGGTTATGAAGCCGAAGGCGCCCGCTAAATTTTTTAACGCAGATTTGTTGTTCCGCGCCTAAGGCGCCCGCGTCGAAATTGTTGTTTTACGCCGAGTTTGTTGTTCTGCACCGAAGGCACCCACGTCGAATTTGGTGTTCTGTGTTGAAGGCGCGTGCACTGAATTTGTTGTTCCGCGTCGAAGGCGCCCGCGCCATTTTTTAACGCTGATTTGTTGTTCCGCGCATAAGGGACCTGCGTCGAATTTGTTATTTTACGTCGAATTTGTTGTTCTGCGCTGAAGGCACCCACGTCGAATTTGGTGTTCTGTGTCGATGGCGCATGCGCTAAATTTGTTGTTCCGCACCGAAGGCACCCACGCCGAAGGCGCCTGTGCCGCTAAATATTGTAAGCTAATTTGTTTTTCTTTTAAATTTTGGCTTTGAAAAAAAAATTCGGGGAACAAAGATTTCGCAAGGGAAAATCTTAAATGAACCGTGCCCGCGGGCACGGGTTATGACTAGTATATATATATTTCGCCTCTCAAAGGGGGAATATAACTCATTTTATTCTATATTTTCTTTCTTTTCATATAAATATAGAATAAAATGATTTATATTCCCCCTTTGAGAGGCGATATATATATATATATATATATATATATATATATATATATATATATATATATATATATATATATAAAGAATAATGGGTATCATACGCCATATGAGAGGGTGTCTCATATGCCCTCTCACATAAAGGGGCAAGTACAAGCCCACATGGGATTGTACTTGTTGTACTTGACCCCCTTTATGTGAGAGGGCATATGAGACACCCTCTATGTGAGAGGGCATATGAGACACCCTCTCATATGGCGTATGATACCCATTAATCCCATATATATATATATATATATATATATATATATATATATATATATATATATATATATATATATATATATATATATATATATATATATATATATATATATATATGAGAGAATGTAAGTAGTCTCTTTTTTTAAGAAGTATAACTTCGTCCACCAGTGTTGGTCCTTCCTCCCCCTCGAGAATAGGGTTGGCCGCGATTCATTGCCACCCTGTAAATAAGAAAATACATGGGTGAGAAACAAAAAAGGTTTTCAAGGAGGGTTATAAACCCTAGTTTTTTGTTCTTGAAGAAGAACATTTTTAACTTCGTTTAATAAACGAGTTTGAGGATCAGTTATAAACTAAAACTGTATTTCTTTGCCATTATAAGTAGCGTGAATACCATCTGTGTCGATTTTCTGCATAGACATAATTTTATGCAGAAAAGGTGTTCCTAAAATGATGTGTTGTGAAAGAGTTTTCACAAGAACACATGGTATAGGAATACATGTATCATGGACACATATCTGATATATATATATATAATTATATATATATATATAGTATCATAATTTATGATACTATATATATATATAATTATTTATATATAAATAATTATATATATATATATATATATATATATATATATATATATATATATATAATTATGGGTATCATATGACATATGCAGGGACGTAACCAGGATGAGATGACCAAGGGGGCCGACGAGGAAGTTTACGCCGTGGACCTTGACGTGACAGTCGAAGCATAGGCTCGCCTAATCCGACTTGCAGTACATCCGGGTAAAGCTCGCAACTCTTCATCTTCTTCTGTGGTTTTTTTGTTGATTTTGATTAATGTGTAAATTGCAGAAAAATACCCCCATGTTCAAGGCATTTTTAAGTTAATACCCTGAGGTTTATTTTCGTCAAAATATATACCCAAACGTTTTCTGACGCTTTTAAATTGAAACATTTTTTTTAATTTTCCGTCCAAAAGACAAATTTGGACAAATTTACCCATGAATGGGCCTTTATAAGTTAATCCCCTGAATGGGGTGGGCATGTCCATTGGGGTGGGTGTGTCCATTGGGGTGTGTGTGGGTGCATAGGTGTGTTGGGGGTGCATTGGGGTGGGTGGGTGCATGTGTGTGTGCGCGCGCGCATGGTGGGTGCGTGTGTGTGCATGGGGGTGGATGGGTGTAGGCATGAGGTGTGTGTGCATGGGGGGTGTGTGTGCATGGGTGGGTGGGTGTGTGCATGGGGTGTGTGTGCGTGGGGAGTGTGGGTGGGTGCATGGCGTGTGTGTGCATGGCGTATGTGGGTGGGTGCATGGGGGGTGTGTGTATGCGTGCATGGGGGTGTTTGTGTGCATGGGGGGTTGGTGTGTGAAGGGTTTTGGCTGACCCCAGAGCTCAGATCTGTGCCTGTCCTAATCGGGCGGAACACAGATGCAAAAAAGAGCAGCGAAAAATAAGCAAGCTAGCTAAACATTTTAGCTAGGCTCTGAGAAAGCCAGAACCTAGCCCGATCTATGCCAACTTAGGGTGGTCTTACCACCCCCAAGAGGGATCTATACTACTGCGACGAAATTAAATTTACGCTAAAGTTACTTAGAGATTTTACCGGAATCTCAACCCTGGGATGGGCAAGATGTACCGCACCAGCTTCTTGTGCTCATCCTAGTCGAGCCGCCTTGCCCCCTTGACGCGATCCACCCGAGCCGCCTCGTGCCTTCGAACTGATCCACCCGCGCCGACACCCGCCTCCAAGCCGATCACTTGCGGTAGAAGATTTCACTTGAGCATACCCGCGCCTTAGACGTCTGGATCCGAATCCAAACCCCCTTTCGTAGCCTTACTAGGACCCGACGGGAGAATTGGAAGATGAGAGGAGAAAAGTTTAAATCGTCGATCGAGCTTGCTCAACTATTTGGAGCTACTCGATCGAGGACTTGGTGCACTGTACAATGGAGGGGGCACCCCTATTTATATAGGGAGTCGGCCTTCCCTCATTTTGCACGAGCAATGTGGGACTAAACATAATGAGAGTATTTTTAACTTAATTAATAAAGTTTAGAAAGCCTTTCACAAAGGCCCAACTTTAACTAATTAGATCTCTCTCATCCTTGAACACCAGGCACTAAACAAGCTATCATTTCGAAGAGCTTCGAATGGTGAACATGTAGGAACAAACGGCGATGAATTCCGACTTCGTTTGACCCCTCAAACAATTTCTCAAAGATGGGGAAGAAGTTGGATTTCGTAGCCGTCATATAGGGTTTCAAAAAACCCTAACTTAAGTCAAATTCGCGGGCGCGCCTGCTAAGCAAGCGGGCGTGCCTGCTCCCCTTGCGGGCGTGCACCTGCAAGGGGCGCTGCAATTACCCCCGACCTGCCGAAGCTGGCCGCCCCGTTTTGTGGAGCGCGGCCCGCACAGCGGGCCACCCGCTGCTAATGCGAGCGTGGCCTGCAGAGCGGGCCGGCCTGATTAGAAAAGCGGGTGTGCCCGCTTTGAGAGCGGGCGCGCCCGACCCCTTTTGCCGCTTGCCTTGGCCCCTTAGTGGGGTTTGACCCACTTGGCATGTTTCTGACTTTCTGGGCTCGTTTGAGCTCCGATTTGGACGCGGTTTGAACCTATGTTTAGACTGGGACGATCCC
This sequence comes from Scilla litardierei, assembly GCA_030789695.1. Taxonomy (NCBI): domain Eukaryota; kingdom Viridiplantae; phylum Streptophyta; class Magnoliopsida; order Asparagales; family Asparagaceae; genus Scilla; species Scilla litardierei. Next base: position 479,848,568 of record CM061142.1, read on the forward strand.
GTCAACCAGGTAACCTTTCCAATTCTTTTGTTCTCATAAATTTTGTCGTAAACAATTTACGACACGTTCAATCTTGTTTGCATCAAATGCAACATTGTCCATATCTATGACTTAGTCTCACAATTGGCTTGTGGAATTAACCATTTCATCATATGAATTCCTCTTAAAAATCTTCCTATTACTAAGACATGAATGCTACTCTATGTGAGACCCTACATCCTGACCTTACTACAGATTCGGGCTCGAAACCCATAGACGACGGTCACCACGAGCTGCAGTTGTTGTCCCTATTTTAGAATCATCATAACGTGATCGACCCATTGACAAAAGTATCGTTTGGGTTCACTTTGACTGTGTCACTGATGAATACCATTAGCTATAGTCCCTTCGTCAAGACCGTGTCTCTGTTGGCATATGGTACGGTTTACTGTCAACCCCATTAGACAACATTGTCAGTATACGGCGGTCTTTGTTGTATTCACGTTGTACATCTTACAACGTACCCCGACAGAGGATTAACACAAATACCGTAATGAGCATGTGACACTAATTTCCTTTTAACGGAAGAGACGAATCACATCTTAGTCATCTACTCGCCTTGAGAGCTTCAGGTGTAACCCAACCTAAGATCTTTCAACAGGTCTAGCCTCGAAGCTAGATCATAGGTCTAAGCGATACTGTTCACTCACATGTTCGTTACATATGACGTCAGGTCTAAAGGACCAGCTTACCTATCAGCACCCTAGAGTTATTATAGACAGTATAGTTAAAGTTAACCATTTCAATAACTCTAAGTTAGTCGTTCAGTGAACTTATTCTCCAATGAGCACCTGTGTCTCGTCTCCGACTTCAGCAAGTCGAATGACTATGAGATCGTCATTACCCTAAGGTAAGACAAAGACACAGTGGTCTGCCCGATGTGCCGATATCCAGTTCTCGACACATCTATAACCACGAACCGTTTAAGACTTAAGTTTCTATTCGGTCACTTACTACTCATAATTGAGATCTTATCTGGATACGTAAGGACCTAACTATAAGTCTATGGACATTATCTAAGTATATTATTCATTCGAATTTATACTTAGGATAATGAATACCATATTATATCTTAACAAGAAGTATACTTAAATCGCCTTATGGGCATATATCTTCCTATATCTCCCACTTGCACTTAGGCTATTTATCACGGTATCTCATACCGTTGTAGCATATCAGTCACATTGGACTGCATATGCCAATCCTAAGAGTGGATTTACTAACCAGTATCTATAATGCATTTTAATGGATTTTTATTCATACATCTTTTGATCACACAAGGTAGATCCTCGAAAACTGATTTGGATCAATTTTCCTTTCTTTGTCTAGCTAACTATTAGCTCATACAATCTTGATGTAGGGTCTAACTTTTCTATAAGTCAATCTTGGCTCATTCCAATTATTTTGTGTCAATATGTCAAGTACATAAGTGACACCTTAAATCTCTGTATATTCGAATAAATCAAAACTAGTTTGATTTAATGTCACATATAGATGATTCAAATTTTTTGGAAACCTTTTTACTTAGTCCGAGAAACCCGGAGCTAAGTATATGAGTTATCTCCCACTGACTTTAAGAATCAACTGATTAAATACTTCTACTATATATCTAAATCATATTTAGAATATATATGATAAGCATAACCAATTGAGAAGTGTTTAGATGGAATGTACCAGTGTCAGGTTGGGTTTGACGAATGAGTCGTATCAAGATCGGTTTAAGGAATCTTGATATTGACTTACTCAGTTAAATGTCCTACTTAGTAATTTTCCCTTAACTACATTAATAATAACTCGTAAGAATCAAATGTAGTTTGAATTAAGAATAAATCTTAATATGCGTATAATTGTGATCATATACAATTATACGCTCCGGGAACTTATATTTAACTATTGACTGGCTATAAAATTAAGTTAGCTCCAAACAATCAAATTATTCAGATGCTCTTGTTGTCAGCTCGAGAATTAATGCAACTAGCTCAGACAGCCACATTCTCAGAAATTTAAGCCATTTGCACCAAATCACAATTTCAAAAGGAAGCACATTATCCGAGACATTTTATTGAAGCAATGGATTCATAAAAATGATTCATAATGTGTTTATCATAATAAACCTTGAGCGTTAAACACTCAATCATTGTTTTAACTTAAGTAACGATACATTTTATTCATAAAAAGAAATAAGTATCAGTTCCTTCTTCTTCACGTCTCTTGAAGTCCTCGCACGGCCCCAGCAGCAACGATTGCTCAGATGCCGACCGTCCTCGAAACTTCTTCATCATCTGCTTCATATCAGCCACCTGTATACATTACACAGATGTCTTAGTATCTAATACAATGTGATAAAGAATTTATGGAAATTATTATGCTTTATTATATTGAATTTGTTGTACCTGAGATAGAGGCATCAGTATACCCCTTCTTCTTTTCTGCAAGGTAAATCTTACAGTTCCTCTTCCAATGTCCTATATTATTGTCACGGTCACTTTTTGATCGTACGTTTTTCGTGCGCGTTCTTTTGTTCGTACGCGTATTTATTTCAACCACTTCTTGTTTCCGAACCGTGCAATGTGATATGCCGTTGTGACCCTCTGGAAGAGTACTTATTTGTGGAATTATTTTTTGAACGTCATTTCACGGGTCGTTCTTTCACAAAATAACTTTGTTTGAAGAGGTGTCGTAGCTTCCACCTTCGTCGTTAGATCTTTTTATTTTTAGTTCCATTTTCCGTCGCCCTAGCCCGTGACCAAACTTCTTAGTCTCGATTCTCTCGTCAACACGGTCGTTTCAGTATTTTTCTCATAATTATCGGAAACCGTTTAACCCACTTTTTCCACTAATCCCCTTCTAATACACATAGCTTAATTAACTTGATTAATTAACTAACCTAATTAAACTAGACCTAATACGTTTCATAATTATATTTCATTGTTATTTGCCATTACGTATTAACCTAAGTCTACCCCCACCCTCTCACAACTTCTCTCTCCAATCACCTAAATGCAGCCCCTGTTCAAAACGTTTTATCAAAACTGTTTTCTTATACTCACCTAAATGGGCTATTCAACCCACTGTTTTAACCCCCCTCTATCTCACCCTCTCTCCTCCTATAACACATAAAATACCTAAACCCTGGAGCCAAATAGCATGAATTCATCTTCTTAAGAAAAGGTAACCTAGGCTCTCCCTCACAAAACTGTCGGCGCAGTCACCATTACAAAATTTGGCCAGCCTTCATCCGACCTCCGGCGACCACCCAACCTTCGACCTAGCACCCCCTCGACCCCCACCTCAGACAACCTTCCTCTCGTCAACCACCTCCTCCACCTCGCTTTAAAACCCGTGCAAACACCCCAAAACCCATTGAAAAACTGCTGTCAGCCTCTCCCTTGGAAAATTCGGACAACCCTTTCCAGGCCGTCGCCAGCCGTCCCCCACCTCCGGTGAACTGCCCTCGATGTCCCCTATCATATCCTAGCTTCCCAAGCGATAACTCTTCCTCCTCCTCCAGCAAACAGCTCGTGAACACCCGAAACACCAAATCTGTCCTTCCTCGCCAAAAGTTGCGGCCACCACCTTTCCTGTCACAGTCGGCTATCCCACTGCTGCTGTCTGCCCCCTCAGGACCCCCTCTAACCGTGCAAGTACTTCTCTAGCTCTGCAACCCCCGGAGCTCCTCCCACGCGCGTGCAAACTCGAGATTCATGCGCAACTTCAGATCTGCGCTACCCGAACCCGCGGACAGATCTATCCGCCTTCTCTCGTGCGTTCCGTACCACTGTCCGTGCCTTCCCGCTGCTGTAGGATGCTTTGTCGCTGTCCATCCCCTTCGCGTCATTGTTCGGTGATCGTACCGCTACCCGGTTGATCGTCGTTCGTCGCCGCTATCTGTCATACCGTTCGCGCTACCAGAGTCCAACCCCTGACGTCGCTACCCGACGTCAGAGTAGCTCTCGCGTCGTGTTAAGGTAAACTCTGCTCCGTAGGAACCCCCACATCGCATGCTAATCAAGATTAAAAACAGTAACGATATTGCTTTGGATAACTCACTAATCAAGATCTAAAAACTGGGACTGTAGGCTGGATCGCGATCTGAACACATAGGTAGTCTTGAACTTGATTGAATGGGATCGCAATATGATTATCTTCAGGCAAGTGATACTTGCCAGTAATTGTTTAGGCCATGTTTTAGGCCAATTTGTGTAGTAGCGTAAAAGAGACTAGGCGATGAAATGATAGTCGCCTAGACACCCTTACTAGATCTAGCTTGACAACGAAGCTAGATCCGACACCTTTAACATGCTATCATTTCATGCTGCCTGTCGCGTTTACTTTCAATTAACTGTACGCACTCTTATCTGCATCTTGCCATGTCATTCATGCATCAAATTGTTCCATCATGGGCGTAGCACACGCTACAATAAATTGTAACTATTGAGGCTAGGCACCTGCTTTGCGGGCACAACCCTATGCCACACCAAAAACACTTCCTGGCTCGTGATCCAGAAGCGAGCTCAGTGTTGTTGGTGAAACCAACGCTCGATACACGTGTAGGGGTAGAGTTAAACAGTCACTTGAATGTAAAAGTGAGCCCGTACAGCCATTTCAGCCAAAAGACGAAAACTTTGTGCACAAAGTGATAAATTTGTGATTCGTGAATTCGTGAAATAGTGATTCGCAGCTTCTGCTATGACGTGCATGCTTGTTACCATCATGTCATTTTAAAATGTTGCATTCTTAAATGTCATGCCATATCATCATGTTAAAACTGCTAGTTGCATTATTTTCATTAGTTCCTTGCACAACAGTCTTCCTTCCCTCTTGGAGATTTTTTTGATATGTGCCCTTTTCTCTTTGGGTGTCACATGTCAGGTTTGAGCCTGAGTTAGTTGCAGAGGACGACTTGGTTGCAGACGTCCAGTTCGAGGACACTGGAGTTCTACCCTAAGTCTCAGCAGGTGACTTTCTTTTAGTTGTTGTTTACTTTCTTAGTAGTTGTTGTTAGGTTGTGCGGTGCATAGCACCATTTCTTGTTGTAGTTTCGGCCATGCTTAGGCCTTTTTTCTTTCAAACTCTGTACTCTTCTATGACTATATCTATGTAATGTTTGGAATAAACTCTGTGGATGTTGTATGTTGGATAATTTTATTTGTCTATCCCTTATTATTATTATTGTTGTTTCGTCGTAATGCAAAGAACCTGATAATGGATTAAATTACCAGACGCTTATCAGACTGTAGCTTCACAGCTACAAGTCTGAGCGGACCTCTTCACGTCTCGCCTTCCACACTTGGGAAGCGGGGCGTGACATGTTTTAGTGGTGGCCCATGCAGGTCCTCTTTGCATCTGCGAAATATCGGAACAACAATAATGATAACAACATCCATTTAAATATTCGGAACATTTAAGTCATGAATTGAGTCTAATCTGAACGTTTCCTTGTCTTAGATGGCTGGAAGACGTGTTACCCGAGCATCTTGTCTTAGACCTGGACTATAGAAAGATTTAGTTAGACGCCCGTGCTTGCTAGTTAGGCATCCATGATTGTTAGTTAGACATTCTACTAAGAATTGGTATAATCAGCTTAGGAATTTCCTTAGTAATTTCTTACCTAGCTTGGACCATATTAGATTTCTAGAGTTTCTTTAGTCGTTCGCCTAGGTTCATCAAATTTCGAGTCCAGCAGAACATAATTTTGATCCCCTATGGACCATTCCATGAGATCTCTAGTACAATATAGTTCATTAGAAAGTCTTAGTGCTAAGTTCCTCCTAATCTTTAGTCGGCCCGGTAATTAGAACCCTTGATTTATAGCATCTTCCTAATCATTACACTTCTGTGTTATCGACCGAAGATTTCCATCATAGCTTTTCAAGAACCATATCCTAGGCGTATTCATGTATCGATCTACGCGATCGCCTCATGACGATTATCGTTAATTTTCGAAACTTCTCCATCGCAACTCCTGGTTCCTCTAAAAGTATTTTTGACATCCCTTATTAAACTCTTCGCTCAGTTTAACTTCTTTGAAAACCCCTTATTATATATATTTAAATTTCTTGCTTTTCGGTTGAGTTAAAATTCTTTCTTGGATTTTGAAACCTTCTTGGTCGTAATTTTAGAATACTATCTTGTAACCATTTTTTTAACCGGTATCTTTCGTATTTCAGTTTTAAAACCTTGTTGCCATTTTGATAATTCAATATATAATCCTTTTTCTAAACTACTAAATATATTTTTAACCACTTATCGTACGTACTTTTTAAAACATTTTTCTAAGCTAAGAAGGACTTCAATTTCTAGTGTATCAGTTTTATATTCATCGTGTTCATACTTCAAATTTTTTTTGTATAAATCTATTTTCATTTGCAAACCAATCGCTACGTCACCCTATTCATTATTTTCTTCGCCTAAAACTTCTTCCGTATCTTCAAAATTTACAGCATGCTCGTTATTTCTACATATTTTTTATAAGAATAGATATATACGATATCATATTTTACACATGTCCCTCTTTCGTCTAGTTAATTATTTAGAGCAATATTTTTGTCTCATCTAACTAGCTACCTCCTTATCCTCGCCTTATCTGAACCCGTTTTTTCGATCTTGTTTCGTTACGATATTTGATCTTGGTTTCATTTCTAATGCTTAGTCATCCTACTAGTGCTTGCCGTTGCCTATGTCAACCTTAGTCTAGTAGTGAGCCCATTGGTTTTATTGTGATATTGTTGTGGTGCGTGTATATAGGTAGAGTGTGTGAACCCCGGCGTATCAATCATGTATGAGTGTGCTCCTTTTAGTATATTAATGATTGCCTCTTGTGTTATATATGCATACTCAGTGTTATTCATGATATATATGAAGTTGTATGAATGATAGTGTTTATAATACATGTGTGGATAGATATACCACTTTAGGTATGTCTGTGTATATTAGATTTAGTGTTGAAATATCTACTAGTGAAGTATGTGGTAAATGTTTGAAATAGTATACTAGTAAGTCATGTGTATGTTAAGTGTAATGATAATAGGGTACTTATAGTTAAATGTGCATGCCTATTATATGATCTATATGTTAGTATGTGTGAGCGTGTGCTAGTATGTAGATATGTATCATGCTTAGTCGTAGGTAGATATGTGCTTACTGTATGAATATGTGTGATATACGTATGGTAATATGATTATAATTTTGTATAGTGTTGCTTGCCTTTACGGGATGTTGTGTGTGTGCGTGTATACCATGAGGTATACACGATTATTGTATGTCTTAACTATGTATGAATATGTATATGTAGTAGTATACTAGTTATATGTAAATGACTAATGTGTGAATGTATTATATGTAATCATATATGGGATAGTGTATTTGATTATATACGTGTGCTGATGTTTGTAATATTATTAGAGTACGTATGTGGTTACGTTGGTATATGTATTCATATATGGGATAGTGTATTTGATTATATACGTGTGCTGATGGTTGTAATATTATTAGAGTACGTATGTGGTTACGTTTTATATACATATACATATATATATATATGTGTGTGTGTGTATATATGTGTGTGTGTGTACATATATATGTACACACACATATATATATTCATATATGGGATAGTGTATTTGATTATATACGTGTGCTGATGGTTGTAATATTATTAGAGTACGTATGTGGTTACGTTTTATATACATATACATATATATATATATGTGTGTGTGTATATATATGTGTGTGTGTGTATATATATGTACTATGTGTACATATATATGTACACATATATATATGTGTGTGTACATATATATGTACACACACACACATATATATACACACATATATATATGTGTGTGTGTACATATATATGTACACACACACATATATATATATATATATGTACATATATATATACACACACATATATATATACATATATATATATATACATACATACATCTATATTATAAAAGAGGGATGTTATCAAGAGAAATTGGACAAGAGATATTGGACAAGAGAAATTGGATAAGAGATATCTATATTATAAAAGAGGGATGTTATCAAGAGAAATTGGATAAGAGATATTGGACAAGAGAAATTGGATAAGAGATATCTATATTATAAGAAAGGGATGTTATCAAGAGAAATTGGATAAGAGATATCTATATTATAAAAGAGGGATGTTATCAAGAGAAATTGGATAAGAGATATTGGACAAGAGAAATTGGATAAGAGATATCTATATTATAAAAGAGGGATGTTATCAAGAGAAATTGGATAAGAGATATTGGAAAAGAGAAATTGGATAAGAGATATCTATATTATAAAAGAGGGATGTTATCAAGAGAAATTGGATAAGAGATATTGGAAAAGTGAAATTGGATAAGAGATATCTATATTATAAAAGAGGGATATTATCAAGAGAAATTGGATAAGAGATATTGGAAAAGAGAAATTGGATAAGAGATATCTATATTATAAAAGAGGGATGTTATCAAGAGAAATTGGATAAGAGATATTGGAAAAGAGAAATTGGATAAGAGATATCTATATTATAAAAGAGGGTTGTTATCAAGAGAAATTGGATAAGAGATATTGGACAAGAGAAATTGGATAAGAGATATCTATATTATAAGAGAGAGATGTTATCAAGAGAGAGATGTTATCAAGAGAAATTGGATAAGAGATATTGGACATGAGAAATTGGATAAGAGATATCTATATTATAAAAGAGGGATGTTACCAAGAGAAATTGGATAAGAGATATTGGACAAGAGAAATTGGATAAGAGATATCTATATTATAAGAGAGGGATGTTATCAAGAGAAATTGGATAAGAGATATCTATATTATAAAAGAGGGATGTTATCAAGAGAAATTGGATAAGAGATATTGGACATGAGAAATTGGATAAGAGATATCTATATTATAAAAGAGGGATGTTATCAATAGAAATTGGATAAGAGATATTGGACAAGAAAAATTGGATAAGAGATATCTATATTATAAAAGATGGTTGTTATCAAGAGAAATTGGATAAGAGATATTGGACAAGAGAAATTGGATAAGAGATATCTATATTATAAGAGAGAGATGTTATCAAGAGAAATTGGATAAGAGATATTGGACATGAGAAATAGGATAAGAGATATCTATATTATAACAGAGGGATGTTATCAAGAGAAATTGGATAAGAGATATTGGACAAGAGAAATTGGATAAGAGATATCTATATTATAAGAGAGGGATGTTATCAAGAGAAATTGGATAAGAGATATCTATATTATAAAAGAGGGATGTTATCAAGAGAAATTGGATAAGAGATATTGGACAAGAGAAATTGGATAAGAGATATCTATATTATAAAAGAGGGATGTTATCAATAGAAATTGGATAAGAGATATTGGACAAGAGAAATTGGATAAGAGATATCTATATTATAAAAGAGGGACGTTATCAAGAGAAATTGGATAAGAGATATTGGAAAAGAAAAATTGGATAAGAGATATCTATATTATAAAAGAGGGATGTTATCAAGAGAAATTGGATAAGAGATATTGGACAAGAGAAATTGGATAAGAGATATCTATATTATAAAAGAGGGATGTTGTCAAGAGAAATTGGATAAGAGATATCTATATTATAAAAGAGGGATGTTATCAAGAGAAATTGGATAAGAAATATTGGACATGAGAAATTGGATAAGAGATATCTATATTATAAAAGAGGGATGTTATCAAGAGAAATTGGATAAGAGATATTGGACAAGAGAAATTGGATAAGAGATATCTATATTATAAAAGAGGGATGTTATCAAGAGAAATTGGATAGGAGATATTGGAAAAGAGAAAGTGGATAAGAGATATCTATATTATAAAAGAGAGATGTTATCAAGAGAAATTGGATAAGAGATATTGGAAAAGTGAAATTGGATAAGAGATATCTATATTATAAAGGAGGGTTGTTATTAAGAGAAATTGGATAAGAGATATTGGACAAGAGAAATTGGATAAGAGATATCTATATTATAAAAGAGAGATGTTATCAAGAGAAATTGGATAAGAGATATTGGACATGAGAGATTGGATAAGAGATATCTATATTATAAAAGAGGGATGTTATCAAGAGAAATTGGATAAGAGATATTGGACAAGAGAAATTGGATAAGAGATATCTATATTATAAGAGAGGGATGTTATCAAGAGAAATTGGATAAGAGATATCTATATTATAAAAGAGAGATGTTATCAAGAGAAATTGGATAAGAGATATTGGACATGAGAAATTGGATAAGAGATATCTATATTATAAAAGAGGGATGTTATCAATAGAAATTGGATAAGAGATATTGGACAAGAGAAATTGGATAAGAGATATCTATATTATAAAAGAGGGATGTTATCAAGAGAAATTGGATAAGAGATATTGGACAAGAGAAATTGGATAAGAGATATCTATATTATAAAAGAGGGATGTTATCAAGAGAAATTGGATAAGAGATATTGGACAAGAGAAATTGGATAAGAGATATCTATATTATAAGAGAGGGATGTTATCAAGAGAAATTGGATAATAGATATCTATATTATAAAAGAGGGTTGTTATCAAGAGAAATTGGATAAGAGATATTGGACATGAGAAATTGGATAAGAGATATCTATATTATAAAAGAGGGATGTTATCACGAGAAATTGGATAAGAGATATTGGACAAGAGAAATTGGATAAGAGATATCTATATTATAAAAGAGGGATGTTATCAAGAGAAATTGGATAAGAGATATTGGAAAAGAGAAATTGGATAAGAGATATCTATATTATAAAAGAGGGATGTTATCAAGAGAAATTGGATAAGAGATATTGGAAAAGAGAAATAGGATAAGAGATATCTATATTATAAAAGAGGGTTGTTATCAAGAGAAATTGGATAAGAGATATTGGACAAGAGAAATTGGATAAGAGATATCTATATTATAAGAGAGGGATGTTATCAAGAGAAATTGGATAAGAGATATTGGACATTAGAAATTGGATAAGAGATATCTATATTATAAAAGTGGGATGTTATCAAGAGAAATTGGATTAGAGATATTGGACAAGATAAATTGGATAAGAGATATCTATATTATAAAAGAGGGATGTTATCAAGAGAAATTGAATAAGAGATATTGGACAATAGAAATTGGATAAGAGTGATGTTATCAAGAGAAATTGGATAAGAGATATATATATTACAAACGAGAGATGTTATCAAGAGAAATTGGATAAGAGATATTGGACAAGAGAAATTGGATAAGGGATATATATTATATAAAAGACAGATGTTATCATGAGAAATTGATAAGAGAATTTGGACATGAGAAATTGGATAAGAGAATTTGGATATCTATTATATAAAACAGGGAAATTGAATAAGAGAAAATATAAGAGATGAGATTTTGAGGGATAAAAGAGGAGGTGGGGAATTTTGCACATACAACCCTGGTTTTTGTATTTTTGCCTATGGACCCTCCCCACACACACCCACACTTTTTATTCTCACCCCTTCCGGCCATTTTTTTTCCAGTTCTATGAAGATTTTGAATCTTATCCTACTGGGACAAAGCTTTGTCCTACGTGGCAAGTTTGTCCTTGGTGGTAATGACAATTTTGGGGGACTTAAATTTTGGGGGAAAACTTAAATTTGGGGGGAAACTTGAAATTTTGTGGGAAAACTTGAAATTTGGGGGAACTTGAAATTTGTGGGGGAGAAAAACTCAGCCATTAAATAAACCGTGCCCTATGGGCACGGGTAATGACTAGTCTATATTATAAAAGAGGGATGTTATCAAGAGAAATTGGACAAGAGATATTGGACAAGAGAAATTGGATAAGAGATATCTATATTATAAAAGAGGGATGTTATCAAGAGAAATTGGACAAGAGATATTGGACAAGAGAAATTGGATAAGAGATATCTATATTATAAAAGAGGGATGTTATCAAGAGAAATTGGACAAGAGATATTGGACAAGAGAAATTGGATAAGAGATATCTATATTATAAAAGAGGGATGTTATCAAGAGAAATTGGACAAGAGATATTGGACAAGAGAAATTGGATAAGAGATATCTATATTATAAAAGAGGGATGTTATCAAGAGAAATTGGACAAGAGATATTGGACAAGAGAAATTGGATAAGAGATATCTATATTATAAAAGAGGGATGTTATCAAGAGAAATTGGACAAGAGATATTGGACAAGAGATATTGGATAAGAGATATCTATATTATAAAAGAGGGATGTTATCAAGAGAAATTGGACAAGAGATATTGGACAAGAGAAATTGGATAAGAGATATCTATATTATAAAAGAGGGATATTATCAAGAGAACACACGCTTAATTGATATCGCTCAATTAAGAGGACACACGCTTAATTGATATAATTTCTTTCCAATCCTGTTTTAATGGTAGTTTACAGTAAACGTTGGGTGGAAACATACAGATAGCAACACAATTCCCTAAGGTTAGATTTTCTTTGATATGGTGGTATAGGAAAGATAACAAGCTACCTTTCTGAATGCCAAAAATAATGATCTCCCATTTGAAAAAAATGTCTTAATTAGAGGAATAAAAATGCATTTTGGAGATGATTATCATGTCACCATTTCACCCATGCACTGACTGTCCTCCTCGGTTTTGCACTCGGGAGACGACCTTCGCCGTGCCCTATGGGCACGGGTTATGACTAGTATCTATATTATAAAAGAGGGATGTTATCAAGAGAAATTGGATAAGAAATATTGGATAAGAGAAATTGGATAAGAGATATCTATATTATAAGAGAGGGATGTTATCAAGAGAAATTGGATAAGAGATATCTATATTATAAAAGAGGGATGTTATCAAGAGAAATTGGATAAGAGATATTGGAAAAGAGAAATTGGATAAGAGATATCTATATTATAAAAGAGGGATGTTATCAAGAGAAATTGGATAAGAGATATTGGACATGAGAAATTGGATAAGAGATATCTATATTATAAAAAAGGGATGTTATCAAGAGAAATTGGATTAGAGATATTGGACAAGATAAATTGGATAAGAGATATCTATATTATAAAAGAGGGATGTTATCAAGAGAAATTGAATAAGAGATATTGGACAATAGAAATTGGATAAGAGTGATGTTATCAAGAGAAATTGGATAAGAGATATCTATATTACAAATGAGAGATGTTATCAAGAGAAATTGGATAAGAGATATTGGACAAGAGAAATTGGATAAGGGATATCTATTATATAAAAGACGGATGTTATCGAGAGAAATTGATAAGAGAATTTGGACATGAGAAATTGGATAAGATGATTTGGATATCTATTATATAAAACAGGGAAAATGAATAAGAGAAAATATAAGAGATGGGATTTTGAGGGATAAAAGAGGAGGTGGGGAATTTTGCACATACAACCCCGGTTTTTGTATTTTTGCCTATGGACCCTCCCCACACACACACACACACTTTTTATTCTCACCCCTTCCGGCCATTTTTTTCCCAGTTCTATGAAGATTTTGAATCTTATCCTACTAGGACAAATCTTTGTCCTACGTGGCAAGTTTGTCCTAGGTGGTAATGACAATTTTGGGGGGACTTAAATTTTGGGGGAAAACTTAAATTTGGGGGGAAACTTGAAATTTTGTGGGAAAACTTGAAATTTGGGTGAACTTGAAATTTGTGGGTGAGAAAAACTCAGCCATTAAATAAACAGTGCCCTATGGGCACGGGTAATGACTAGTATATATATATTGGAGTGGTGTTAGTATATGTATAAATATCGTGTTATGTATATAGAGTATACTGATATGGGTTTTGAGTCTTACTCAAGCTTGAGTGGGTATACTCTAAGTATATCGTTATATATGTCTGTGGTCTGCGTATAGTACTATGAATAAGTAATGGATGATGTATGTATAGTGATAGGATTGATTGTGTCTGGTTGTGTTACACACATGATTGTGGGTAGCTATACCATTTTATAGTTATAGGTGTTGGTCTTGTAGTATAATTATTTACTAAGATTTTACATGTTTGAATGTATGTATTCTAGCTAAATTAGGTATAGATGTGCTAAGTATATAGTGGTATGAGTGGTATGCATGAATGGTATATTAGCGTGTGTGGGCATGCACCATACACGGGTAAGTATATGCCTAGCTATAAGTGTTTGCGACTATGGTATGTGTATCACGTCTTGAATATGGTTATAGGATTGTATGTGATGTGTATATAAGATGAAGTATCTGCGTTCATTTGAATAACTATATATTTGTGAAATTATAGTAGTGGTGAATGTATATTAGATATAGTAAACATGATTTAATATTGTGAGATGTGATTACATGTGTTGATAGGTTTGATGTTGGATGTATACTAGGAGATATAGGGAGTAGTATATCCATGTTTTTTTGTACATAAGTAGCTATCTATATGTGAAGAATTACGATTGTATTTGCTAGTGTGAAATTATTTTTATGTAAATATGTGTAACTTGGTTATGTGATAATGTGTGATAGCTATAAAAGGGATGTACGTGACTATATGAATGATTGAAGTACGTGTATGACTTTGACTGTCTATGATAGGTATAAGTATAGAATGTGTATATATATACATGTTTGTAGTGTTAATGTTTGACTATCTAATACATATATAAGCACTTGTAGTGACTATACCTGGTTTGAAATATAATGTGATATGATTGGAGTAGTTACTAGCGCGACTAGATATATTTTTAATTAGAAAGTCAGAGGACGGACTTTATTCCAAGGTGGGTAGGATGTCACGGTCGCTTTTCGATCGTATGTTTTTCGTGCGTGTAACGACCCGCTTTCGGGGGCCCGTTACTTATTTGATATTTGCGCAGGTCCTGCAGTTTACCAGTGAAATCAGCATAGTCACAACGCAGAGATGTACCAACAACACTCAAATCAAACCAGCTTACAGACATTATTACAGTCCAAATTAAAGTACAACAACAACCAACACTCTCTCACACCAATACATGAAAGGAAATACGGAAAGGAAATGCAGAAACGGAAATACATAGTACAATAAACACTCCGGCAGAAAAGTAACTAAAACTCCGCGGCTTCTGGATCATACACAGGCTCCTCGTACTCTGGGGCAACCTCCTCGATCAGGTCGTCGTCTGCCGGTGCCATAAGTGGAACCGAAGGTAAGTCACAAAGATTCTAAACAAAGAAAAGGAGTACTGTACAAGTATGACAAGCAGAAGTACAGTACTGTGTAGTGTCTGTACAAGTGCAGAAAGTAAAGTGCTACAAGTGCAGAAAGTAAAGTGCATGACTGTAAAGAAGTAACTGTGCAAGCTCCACTAGAACTACGTGACTCAAGTCAGAGAGTACAATATGTGACCGTTCAGTTCGTTTCTTGCCTGGGTGCTACCCAGACGATTGCCGGAACCCAGGCAGCAGGATGGTTTGCCGAAACGCAGGCAGCTAGACAGGAGGCCGAAACACAGGTAGCTTGACATGTAGATCGAACTCTAGTCACTCCCGTACTCTCGCAAACTATGAGTTACCCCAAAACCCGGTGTTGTGTCAAGTACAAGTTCTTTACATGAACGTTCCACGGGATGTTCCAAGTCAAGTCCAACACAAGAAAGTGGCGTATGTTTCCGTGCTTCGAGCACGTAGTAGTGTGGTGCTACGAGTTCGTACGAGCACAGTGGCTAGATTTCTAAGGTTAGAACCTATCGTGACTTACCAAAATTAATACCGTTATAGTAAGCCGGAAGAGGATCTAGGGCTTCCTCAGAAGTTGGTACACCAGAGTCTGTACTTGCAACACAAAATACTTATTTTAGAAAAACACGACTTTTTCTTATTTAATAATTAGGTTAGTTTGATTTTTAAACTCATTAAAACGGTGTCGGAAAATATTTAAAATTTTTATATAAACCTCAAATAATTATTTAGATTTTACTGCAAGAGGGGAGAATTTTCAGAAGCTTCTGTAATTTTTTATAATTTTTTAAAAACTTAGAAATAGCTTAAAAACCCTAAAATACTTAAATGACGCGTATCTTCCGTAATTTCTTACGAGAACAATACAAGTCGGAATTTCATGAGTGAGTAGTCAAAACGACCGTCTCGAAGTCTATTAGCACAAAAATTTTATCACATATTATTGTGAGTGAAAACAGCGAGTTATGATTTTTAGAATGTTTTATACGTATTTAATTTTCAAGTTCAAAAATTTATTCTGAAAAAAATAGGCGTCTGCTCGCAGTGAGACTAGCGCCATTGGATCCGAAATATCGTTTCTGATTTTCTGGGGCTATCCACACATTTTTCTAGGCCATGTTTAATTAGTTATGGGTTTTATACCATAAAACCCTATTATTAATTAATTAAAAATAATAAAATACGAAATTACTTCGTATTTACGCTTTTGCCATCGAGGGGCTTACGCACGCACCCACCGTTCTTCTCGATCGCCGGAGGGGCTAGGGGAGGGGGACGGCGAGGAGACCCGTCGGCGGCTTGGGTCGGAGCTCAGGGGCGGCAGTCGGTGGCGGGGGTGAGGTGGCGGCGGCGATGGGGGCGGAAGGCGGCGGACCACGGCGGAGGCGGCGATCGGGACAGAGAGAGAGACGGAGCGGGAGGGGGCTGTGCGAACCGACGGCGACGTCGGCGTTGTCGACGTCGAGCGGCTGCGGGGGCAACGGAGCACGACGAGATCGGGGCGGGGTTGGAGCTCGTCGGGGATGATGCCTGTGGCGGGGATCTACGAAGAGCTCGGTGAGTGATCGGAACGGCGTCGCTGGGGGGGTGCGCGATGGCGGAGAGAGGGGCGGCGTTCGGGGGCGAGCTGCTGGGCGAGGGCGGCGGGGTTCGTCGGGCGGCGGTTGGTGCGGCGCTGGAGGCGGCTGACCGGCGGCTGCTCGTGGGGTGCTTCGGAGGAGATGGCGAAGGGGCAGCAAGCGGCGGTGAGGCCGCCGGAGGCACGAGTGAGAGAGGGCTGCCGTTGGCTTTCGAACGGGAGGGAGAGTGACAGAGGGAGAGAGAGATGGGCTACAGGTTGATTTTCGAAAGGGAGAGCGAACGCCTGGGAGAGTGAAGGAATTAGGGTGATTTAAATAAGTAACGTTTATTAATAAATTATTTAGGGGGTGTTAAACGTTAGGTTTAGTCAAACTTAATTAAGGTGTTACGTATAGCTTTTTTGACAAAGCGTGGAAATTGTCTTGGCAAGTTCCTCGTGGGCTGCCAACGTGGGAGTAGGTGAGGGTTAGGTAATTAGCTTAGGGTAATTAGTAATTAAGATAGGTTAAAAAGTAATTAGTAAAAAGTAAAACCCCCTTTAGTGAAAGTAATTAGTAAAATACAAAAACGAAATTACGATTTTGCCCCTACTAGTAAACGTGTCCGAAAAATTACGAAAACATACCCACGGAATCGTATCGTCACGAGGATGGCGAATACGAAGTCCGTTTCAGGGTTTGGGCTACGGGAATACTAGTTTTTGGCCAAAACGTTTGGAAAGCGGGTTTGCGGGTTCTCTACTGAAATGATATCCGAAAATTATGAAATTAATGTGGGAGGCCCTAAATGATCATAGGATGCTACTGCAGGAGTTTGAAAATGTTTTGAAAGTGTTTGAATAGAAAATAAATTCGTCGAATCAAAACGGTAATTTCGGGAGATGAATTTTAACAGAAATGTTTTGGGTATTTGAGGAAATCTGAAATTGCTAAAATACAATACGATAAGTCTAGTACTCTAAAATATTTTTATAAGAATTTTTAAAGTCAGTTTTGTTTTCGTGCGCGTACTTTTGTTCGTACGCATATTTATTTCGACCTCTTCTTGTATCCGAACCATACGATATGATATGCCGTTGTGACCTTTGATCGCTTCCAGAAATGTAACCCTAAAGCACAACCTAGTATGGCACAAATACACGGAGATAAATCCCCGGCAACAGCGCCAAAAACTTGATCGTGCCCCGGATACACACCCGGGACGAGACTCGCTAGTCTTACCGCAAGCGCACGGTGTAGCGGCGAGCGGGTATCGAACACGAGTAGGGCAAATGACGGTGTCTTCTTCAATTCACCTGGCTATAAGAACAGTCGAGAAATATTCGCAATAAAGCGGTCACAGTCGTTCAATTGTATAAAGAAAATATCAAATTAATAAAAACGCCTAGAGATAGGGAATCCCCGCTACAAACCGTATCTCGTCAATATGATTCGTAGGTTTCACAATTGCTAGACTTGAAATTCAGGTGAACTAGTTGCAACTAACTGTAGAACCAAGCGCACGCTCTCGCGCTATTGCCGGTCTATAGCAAACCTAGGGTAGGGTCCAATCTATTGCAAACTCTAACCTAGGCAAGCTAGCGTGAAGAACAACATCATCGTTCAATCGTATCTCGAGCCCACTCTCGTGCAAACTGGAGCTACGACCTAGGTTGGGATAGTTCCTACCCGTCCAATCTCTTGCAAACGGGTATTGGTATAGAATTGCAATCGAAAACCCTAGTTTCGGTCCAATCTCTTGCAAACCGATTCCAGAGAAACCCAATTGTAACCCAATTTGAATTTCTAGGGCTTCCAATCGAGTTGGGATCCAATCTCTTGCAAATCCCAATCGGTATGAATCCCTAGCTATTCGTATTAAATCAATCCCAAACTAACCCTAATCAATTCTAGCAAGAATTTCACCAATTCATCACAAATTAGAAATAGGGTTCGTATGGTTCATCCCTATGCCCTAAGACGATAAAATTACTCATGATTCATAATGCAAATCATTAGAAATTCAATAATAAAAACAATATAATTCATTGCAATAGACAATATATCAATAAAAATCAGGGTTTTGATAGAAAGAGAGACAAACCAATGAAGATTCAATAGCATCCAACAAAATAGAACTTTTTATCTCTCTCCAAAGAACTAAATCTAATCTCCTAAAAAGTAATCAAAAAGGGCTGCCAAAAATATGAGAAACGCTCTCCAAACTAGGTTAAAAACTGGGGTTAAATACCCCCCAAAATCGCCCAAAAAACTGTGACAAAATTGCCCCTGCGCAGCTTGAAAATTGCACTTTACGCTACAGGCAGCGCAGCTCACTCGGCCGAGTGACAAATGTCACTCGGCCGAGTGACGGACCCTGACGGATTCCAGTAAGTCTGGACTTTGGGGGGTCGTCTCCTCGGGAGTCACTCGGCTGAGTGACTTTCTTCACTCGGCCGATGGGATTTCTTCACTCGGCCGAGTCGGAACTCGGGGCTGACTGACAGATTACAGTAACTTGGGAATTTTGGTTGCCGTCGTCTTGATGCCACTCGGGCGAGTAGTGTATCCGTGCTCGGCCGAGTGGTCTGGCGATGCTCGGCTGAGTACATGCTGATATGGAGTCTGTTACGTGTCCGATCTGGCCGGCTGAGCGGGCTGTCGATGCTCAGCCGAGTGACTCCTTCACTCGGCCGAGTGGCATGTTGAAAATGCCCAATCTTCGTCTTTTCGCTTCCTCGTCGCTCCTACGACGTTCTTTCTTCTTCCACTCCTCTTCCATTGCAGAATAACCCCCGAAAGAGTCATGGTTGACACTCCGGAGTGGATGCATCTCAGAATCACTCCAAATCGCTCCAAATCTCCTGAAATACGACAAAAACAAGAAATCGTGAAAAGCATCGCAATATTGTCGAATAATCGTGAAAAATGCGATACGAGCGATCAAAATGGCATGCAAACATGCAGAAAAAAGGTGTAAAATATGGAGTGATCAAAATCCCCCAAGCTTACCTCTTACTCGTCCTCGAGGAAGATGAGTAAAAAGCGAACCCGGTGGATAAAAATAATGGAAACGAAGAAAGAACGGAAAATGAAAAATGAAAACAGAAAGCGAAGAGGGAGATGCTAGATCATTTTTCTCAGGACGTGGGTTTTGCTTACTCATATAGCACACATCGAATATAAAACACACGTCAAAGACTTTTATCTCGATATCATAGTATAATGGTGCATTTGAAATAGAAAACCCAAGAATATCAATATAGCATGAAAAATGGAATAATTCTAGGATTAACATCGTCTGACGCATCTAAAGCGGTATACAAAATCATAGATCACACACTTTTCAATTGAATGCTTTCTATAAGGAGTATAAGAGATATCACACAATAGAGTAGTAAGAATAGAAAAGCGTGGTTTTCATGAAATGAATGCTAAGCGTAGATTTCTGGATTTCGTGAAACTTTAGCAATCTCACCGAGTATAAAATATTACTTAGCCTAGGTTGTCATGCACCGTCAAGTAGTCACTCTCTCACACATCATTGGATCCTCTCCCCAAGCTTATCCATAAGCGTGGTGGCGTAAACAAATCAATATTTACATTCCCCATTTCTTTTGAAGCTCCAAAAGTAAAAAAAAATAAAAAATAAAAATAAAAAGAGGGAAGAAAGAGAGAAAGGGTATGAGATGGGATCGTTTTTGAACTTCTTTTCTCTTTTCTTTTCTTTTCCTTTTTTCTCTTTTTTCATAACATATATACACAAATGATCCCAAATCAAAAGAGAAGGATATACAAGTATATTTTTTTCCTTTTTGGTTTTGGGGAATTTGGAGCATGGGATATAATAACGGGGGAGATGCCAATAATAGAATTGCTAAGGGGAGATTCACCAATGAATTTAAAATAGAGAAATAATGTTCAAGATATGTGGAGAAAGAAATAAATGTATCTCTCGGTTCACTCTATAGGATGTGCATGACAACTTCAGCAGGGTAATTTAATCTACTCAGTTTAATCTCAAAAAGCAAACTAGTCCAGATATATCAATGCTAGCAAACATCCAAACAACCTGAAGTGAAGCGTACAAATCATGCAATAAGAAGTGATATAAGAAAGGAAAGCAGTACTCCAGATATAAGCAATCAATGCGTGAAGCTTGGTGTGTTTTCTACGATAGCATACATATGAATCATCAGACATCAGCTAATAATAGAATTTCATCCATTTTCATACGGAAAAAGAGTGGGTTACTATTTCTAAATGCAAAGCAGAAAATAGCATATGATATCAGAAACAAAAGCTATGACATGACAAAATTAGCATGCATATAGAGAAAAGCTAACACCACGTCATCGTCATCACAGAAAAATCATCTCTAGCAAAAGATGAAAGAAATAAAGATAAAAGAAAACATAACTATTTACAATGAAGCACACAAAGAAAATAAGAAAAACGTGATGCATGGTTAAAAAAATGAAAAAGTGACGAAAAATGGGTGCAAAAGAGGAAAAAGCGTGAAAAAACTAAAAATAAAGGTGATAAAAGCAAAAAGTGCGAGAACTCACTCTCCCAAGCTAAAGTGCACAGTGTCCTCAATGTGCAAAGTGTGGCACACCGAGAGACGTGTAATGGGTGGGGTGGGTGAGGATGCATGCATGATAAAAAAGAAAGAAAAAAAACAAATAGAAAATATGATGTGGATATGAATGATGCATGCAAAGATCAGAGTGATGCAGGTAATGTGTCACCAAAAATACTCTCCCTCTCTCCCAAAAAGATATAGAATGTATGAGCAAGATAGGGACCAAAACAGTGTGTGGAGGAGGGGGGGGGGGCAAAAAAAAATATCTCCAGGACCAGCAGAGAATGGGCCGCATAACGACAAAAATATCAATGGCAACAAGAGTGTGCCTAAGCTGGTGGTGTTGCACCATCTCCGTCCTGTGGTGGAGGTGGGGGTGGTGGCTGCTGGGAGGGTGTGGGTGGTGGAGGCAGGCACGCCAGAATCTGAGTCAGGCAAAACTGTATATCGGGAAGCATGGCGACGCGGGACTGCACAAAATTAACCGTGGCAGAGAGAGCCCAAAAGTCTCCTCGAAGTCCACTAACAGCCCCCTCTAAAGCACGAATGCTCTGAACTAGAGTGTCGGGGGGTGGTGGAGCGGAGGGGCGCACAGGTCGAACAGGTGAGGTGAGGGGCTGTCTCTGGCGGGAAGCGTATAGGATGGGGCCAGCAGAGTAGTGTGGAAGGGGTGCTGTGCTCGGTAAGTGATGCCCAGCCTCGGTGTGAGGCTGGGACGCAGGCTGGGTCGAAGCGACAGCAACAGCAGCAGAAGTGGAGGGTAAAATGTGCGACGAGAAAGCTGGAGAGGTCAGTGACACAGAAGTGGGGACAGAAGTCACGACACTCTCAGTGAAGATAGCGGCAGTGGGGTCAGAAGGGCCAACAGCCGGGGTGGCCGTGGACAAAAGTGAGGTCAGGACTGCCACTGCGGCGGTGAAGGAAGTCTTGCCGGTCTCTAAAATAGTGGTGGGACGCTCGGGGCTAAGAGAAGTGATAGGCTCGACGGACATAGGCTCAACGGTGGTGGTGGTGGTGGTGGACTGCTCAGCAAAGGTACTCCTGACACTGACAGAAGTGTGGACAGAAGTGTCGGGAGGTGCAGACAGTGCAGGTGCGGGCTGAGGGATCACGAGGTCAACTGGTGGTGCAGGGGGTGCCTGCTCAGCATCCTCAGCCTCAAGTACGTAGGCAGCGGGGATAAGTAGGTCCATCGCCGGAAGCCAGACCACGTGTGCCGGTCCTATATGTGTCCGAGCAGGGCTCGGGAGAACCATGTAATCGGCACTAAAGGGACCGTGCAACCACACACAGTGCCTGCGACCGTGGGGACGAAGCATCTTCATCCGGGCCATAACGTCTATCGAAAGTGCAGTGGGGCCCGGGGCTCGTCGAAGGTCGTCAGGTAGGTCCACACCGGTCATAAGGGCTAGAAGCGTAATCAGACCGCCGCAACAAATAGGTGAGCGAGCGCCCACCGAAATGATGATGCGGTCCAGAAACCAACTAGCGATATCAATCTCAATGGTAGGGACCAGGTCATCGCTACCCCTATCCAGAACTCTAGGGCGAGTCATCGCGTAGAGCATGTAGAGCTCAGGCGTAGACATCGTCCCAGGCTCGTACCTCGCTAAGAAAGTGGTCGCCATGAGGCACTGGGTAATGCGGAGGCAGGGGTGCAGGATGGCTGAGGCCTTAGCCCTACTAGGGTCAAAGCCAAGATGGGATCCCGTGATCCGTGTCCAGAACATGGAGGTGTCGAACGACGGGGGCGGGATGTGCGTGGGTGCATAGGCACGGTCAGGGACAGGGACGTCGGGCCACTGGAAGAATGCTCTAAGCATGGCGAGAGTGACCTCGCACTCTCGATCCATCAAGCGGAATGTGCATCCTCCAGGGGTCCGGTCAATCGAGCTCAGGACCTCTAGTGTCAGACGGATATAGGTATCCGCCGACACAGCAAGAAAATCACACCATCCCACGTTGTCGTACAACGTGAGAAGCCCCTCTAGTACCCCTAGGCGGTCAAGGTCTGCTAAGTGTGCGAACCTAGAGGGCACTATCGAGTGCTGGGCAATACGCTCAAATCGGACGTACTGTGCGTCGTTTCTGAACGTGATCCCCAGCGGCCCGACGACGGGAGCCGGTGGTGGCTGTGCGTGGATGGGATCGGCGGGAAGCGGCTGTGTGGGTGGAGGTGGACTGGGTGGAGGGGAGTCCTCCTTAGCGGCAGAGGGACCCGGATCATCCGGTCTCTTTCGCTTGGCGGAGGCTCCCCGCGTGCGTGGCCTAGTGCGGGGCTGCATGTGTGCCGCGAGTGCTCACCCAACAAGAATAATATGCGGCATGCTAAAAAAATGGAACGAATGTACCTGAACACGTGCGAGAGCAAATCAGCTCATGAGTGAGAAGAACGCTGCCTCCATGGAGCTAAAAGCGCGTCCGAAAGCTCCCCAAAGCTCCCCCAAGATAGCCTGCAAATCAAACAATGATATCAGCGGATAATATTTGAAATACATGAGGGAGATGGGGTATAATAGATAGATAAAGAAGCCGATTTGGGTTAGGGCCTCAACGGGCGTACGGATCAAGAAAAATGGGAGAAAAAGGGCTTTTGGGGCAAAACGAGGATCGCCGGCGGTCGGCCAGCGGTGAGGGTGGTCACCGGAGGTCGGCGATGAGGAGAGGAGTCGTCGCCGGCGGTGGTGCGTCGATTGGGCCGGCGGCGAGCTCGAATCAGGCAAGGGGAGACGCGGCTGCGGGCGAGGGGAGACGAGCAGACACAGCTCGTGCGAGAATTGGGATTTTTTCGCGTTGAAAATCGCGCCGAGCCCGCTGTCGTATAAATAAGTGAAGTTATGACTCGGCCGAGTGATGATGTCACTCGGCCGAGTGACGTAAACGGAAAAGTTTTAAAATTTCTCCCCACCACTTACGACTCGGCCGAGTGGGCCGAATGGAGAATCTCCACTCAGCCGAGTGGCACAAGCTACTCGATAATTCTCGCCCTAGGAGGGTATCCGTTTCACTCGGCCGAGTGACTAAACGTACTCGGCCGAGTGGCAGTTAATACTGAAATGCACAAAAAAGACAGAGAGTTGGTTCCACAGACTTCCCTGGTTGGTGCCCCACTCGGCCGAGTGGGGTCCTTGCTCGGCCGAGTGGCATATGATACTCTGCCGAGTGACGTGCTGTTTTCTGCTTCGGGGCTCCGTTTTCTCTCTACTCTTTGTTTTTCTTCCTCCAGTTGGTTTCTTCCTCCTCCTAAGCCTTGAACACGTTCCTGGAGCGCTCTTCTTTGCCTCGGTCATCCTCCATATAAGAGATCTCCTTTTCTCCTCCTCCTGTCAAAGAAATTAGGACCCGTTGTCACGATTTTTATGGGCAATTGACTCAAAACACTAATAAAAGTCTAAAACAAAAATGAAGACCAAAATAAAAATAATGCAAAAAACCATCGGGTTGCCTCCCGACAAGCGCTCGTTTAAGGTCTTGAGCTCGACCCCTTTGGATTTTCAATTTAGCGCGGGATGTTGGGTGCATATGAGATGCACCCGTCGAATTTGCCGGGAAGACCGCTCGGATTTGGATCATGGTGGTGCGTGGCCTTCCTCAGCGCCCCTTCATCATGGGCAATGTTGGGGGATGGCTCCCCCAAGCTTGAGCTTGTTCTGGTCTTCGACTTCGCCGGTGACACCGATTTTCGAATCGGTGGAGCTTTCTTTGGATTCTTTAATGTCGAGAGCTTGCAAAGCTCTCGTATTCTCGCGACATCAGCGTCGCCATCATCATTCACCGTGGAGCTATTGGGAGAGTCCTCCAATGTCTCTTCTTCGCTCAAATCTTGGCTTTCTTCAAAGCCATCATCGTGGAGTGCACCGATGGAGTGGGGGATAGCCTCTTCAATGACCTCGTCAAGGAGGTCCACATAATCTAGCTCCTCATAATACGGCATGTGCTTCATAGCCTTTGGTATATGAAGCTCTACTTCAATGTTGCCGACGTTCAAGGTAAGAGTCCCCTCCCGCACATCGACGATTACACCCGCGGTGGCGAGGAATGGGCGTCCAAGTATGAGCGATGTGTCACTCTCTTCCTTGATATCCATTATCACAAAATCACAAGGCAAGCATATGCCTCCCGGAACTTGGAGTGGGATGTTCTCCGCGATCCCAACCAGCCTTCTAATCCGACCGTCTGCGAGTTGAATCCTCATGTCGGTTGGCTTTAAATCCGTGCCGGTATTCAACTTCCGGAACATGATGAGAGGCATAAGGCTCACACTAGTGCCCAAATAAACCAATGCTTTTTGTAAGGGGACGCCCCCTAGAGTGCAAGGAATCCGAAAGCTTCCGGGATCTTTAAATTTGGCGGGCTCCTTTTCCTTCCTAGTGAACCAAGTTCCTTGTTCCGCGAGCATGATCTTCTCTTTCCTTTTCCTTCCCGTAATCAAGTCCTTTAAGAACTTCGCGTAGGATAGGATTTCCACTATGGCATCAAGGAAAGGGATATTGAGGCTCACCCCTCTCAAGTATTCGAGGAACTTGGCTAGCCTCTTCTCGATCTTGGCTCTAGCTAGCCGATGAGGGAAAGGCATCGGTGGCATGAATCGGCTCTCATCAATAGGTTCCTCCACTCTAGATTTTGCTCCTTCTTGCGGCTCCTTCTCTTTTTCCACCTCAATTGCCGGCTCGCTCTCTTCTAGAATCTCCACCACGGGTTCCTTGACTTGAGTCATTACGGGAGTGGTATCCTTCCCACCCCTTGTCGTAGCCGAAACAACCGCGTTGATATGGCCGGTGTTGCCCCGTGGATTTGGCTCGAGTTGAGCCGGTAATTGTTGGTTGTTTCTATTGAGCAACACAAGTTGCTCCCCAATTTGAGCGACGACGGTGGTAAGAGAATCTTGTCCCGCCTTCAACGTGGCGTTAATCTTTCTCTGCTCCACCATAAACTCCTCCACCTTAGCTTCAAAATCCGAACGTGGTTGAGCTTGCGGAGGGTTGGGATTTCTCCAACCTTGATTATACCCGGGTGGCCTATAATGTCCCACTTGTTGCCTAGGTGGGAAGTTTTGTTGCGGTGGCCCCCTTGGTTGATAATTCGGTTGTGGTGGTGGAGCCCGAGCTTGAGGAGGTTGTTGTGGCGGGGGGTTCAAGGCACCATCATTATTAGCAAAGGAAAAACCCGGATGGTTTCTAGCGGCCGGGTTGGCCCAATATCTGGAATTCCCCGCAACATACTGAATTTGCTCCAAAGCTCCTTCTCCATGCTCTTCTCCTACATACATGGCTTGGGATTGGTCTTACCAATCACTCATATGGTTTGTCGGTGCGGATGTAGAAGGAGCTCCATGCGGCTCGGTAATGTATTTCTCCAATCTCTCCACTATCTTGTGTAGAGAGTCAAATTTTCTAGCAAGCTCCGCCACGGCCTTGGCCTCATAAATACTCGTGGGCTTCAAGGAGGACGAAGAATGTCCTCGCTCGTCGCCCCACTGTTTGTTGTTGGAGGCCATCTCCTCTAGCAAGGCTGTAGCTTCATCGGGGGTCTTTGACAAAATGGCTCCGTTGGCGGTAGCATCAATAATCTGTTTTGTGCCCGGTTGGAGTCCATTGTAGAAATTGTGGACAAGCTCCCAATCCTGTATGCTGTGATGGGGGCATTGATGCTGCAAGTCCTTGAAGCGCTCCCACGCCTCATAGAGAGTCTCCTGCAGTCCTTACTTGAAGGACATGCGAGCACTTCTTATCTTCATCGTCTTGGAGGGCGGGTAAAATTTGTCGACGAAGGCACTCGCCAATTCATCCCAAGTGGTGAAGATTCATTCAGCCTGTGTCCTCAACCAATATAAGGCTTTGTCCTTGAGTGTGAAGGGGAAGAGGCGCAGTCTGATAGTATCTATGGAGACGCCCGGCATTTGGAAGGTGGCACATTTTGATACAAAGAGCTGGATGTGGTAATGAGGGTTTTCATGGGAATTCCCATGAAAAGGGTCTTGCTGCATCAGAACTACCAATCCAGTCTTCAACTCGAAATTTTTGTCGGTGGCCAACTCCGGCATAGCTATGGACGAGGTCGTGGAGGAAGTCTTAGGCCGAAGCCTATCTCTAATGGAAATGATCCTCGCCATTCACGCAGCCAATTCTTCGGCTGTCTCAGGATTGGTCATAAAATTCCCTTCCGTATCGAGTCTCATCTCCACTCTGATCCTCCTCAATGTACGTTCGATCTCCGGATCGTATAGTATTTCTTCGGGGTCCGCTGTGGATCTCGTGTACATGCAAGGAAAAACAGAGTTTCAAAGAAATAGTTAGCACAAAGGAAGGGTAAAATAAAAATAGAAATAATAAAAAGAAGAAAAATAGCTAGGTAGGTAGAATCAAACACTATCGCCTCCCCGGCAACGGTGCCAAAAACTTGATCGCTTCCAGAAATGTAACCCTAGAGCACAACATAGTATGGCACAAATACACGGAGATAAATCCCCAGCAACGGCGCTAAAAACTTGATCGCGCCTCGGATACACACCCGGGACGAGACTCGCTAGTCTTACCGCAAGCGCACGGTGTAGCGGCGAGCGGGTATCGAACACGAGGAGGGCAAATGACGGTGTCTTCTTCAATTCACCTGCCTATAAGAACAATCGAGAAATATTCGCAATAAAGCGGTCACAGTCGTTCAATTGTATAAAGAAAATATCAAATTAATAAAAACGCCTAGGGATAGGGAATCCCCGCTACAAACCGTATCTCGTCATTGTGATTCGTAGGTTTCACAATTGCTAGACTTGAAATTCAGGTGAACTAGTTGCAACTAAATGAAGAACCAAGCTCACGCTCTCGCGCTATTGCCGGTCTATAGCAAACCTAGGGTAGGGTCCAATCTATTGCAAACCCTAACCTAGGCAAGCTAGCGTGAAGAACAACATCATCGTTCAATCGTATCTCGAGCCCACTCTCGTGCAAACTCGAGCTACGACCTAGGTTGGGATAGTTCCTACCCGTCCAATCTCTTGCAAACGGGTATTGGTATAGAATTGCAATCGAAAACCCTAGTTTCGGTCCAATCTCTTGCAAACCGATTCCAGAGAAACCCAATTGTAACCCAATTCGAATTTCTAGGGCTTCCTATCGAGTTGGGATCCAATCTCTTGCAAATCCCAATCGGTATGAATCCCTAGCTATTCGTATTAAATCAATCCCAAACTAACCCTAATCAATTCTAGCAAGAATTTCACCAATTCATCACAAATTAGAAATAGGGTTCGTAGGGTTCATCCCTACGCCCTAAGACGATAAAACTACTCACGATTCATAATGCAAATCATTAGAAATTCAATAATAAAAATAATAGAATTCATTGCAATAGACAATATATCAATAAAAATCAGGGTTTTGATAGAAAGAGAGACAAACCAATGAAGATTCAATAGCATCCAACAAAATAGAACTTTTTATCTCTCTCCAAAGAACTAAATCTAATCTCCTAAAAAGTAATCAAAAAGGGCTGCCAAAAATATGAGAAAAGCTCTCCAAACTAGGTTAAAAACTGGGGTTAAATACGCCCCAAA
Organism: Scilla litardierei; assembly: GCA_030789695.1. Classification (NCBI taxonomy): domain Eukaryota; kingdom Viridiplantae; phylum Streptophyta; class Magnoliopsida; order Asparagales; family Asparagaceae; genus Scilla; species Scilla litardierei. Next base: position 479,877,544 of record CM061142.1, read on the forward strand.
ATCGCCCAAAAAACTGTGACAAAATTGCCCCTGCGCAGCTTGAAAATCGCACTTTACGCTACAGGCAGCGCGGCTCACTCGGCCGAGTGACAAATGTCACTCGGCCGAGTGACGGACCCTGACGGATTCCAGTAAGTCTGGACTTTTGGGGGTCGTCTCCTCGGGAGTCACTCGGCCGAGTGACTTTCTTCACTCGGCCGATGGGATTTCTTCACTCGGCCGAGTCGGAACTCGGGGCTGACTGACGGATTACAGTAACTTGGGAATTTTGGTTGCCGTCGTCTTGATGCCACTCAGGCGAGTGGTGTATCCGTGCTCGACCGAGTGGTCTGGCGATGCTCGGCCGAGTACATGCTGATATGGAGTCTGTTGCGTGTCCGATCTGGCCGGCCGAGCGGGCTGTCGATGCTCGGCCGAGTGACTCCTTCACTCGGCCGAGTGACATGCTGAAAATGCCCAATCTTCGTCTTTTCGCTTCCTCATCGCTCCTATGACGTTCTTTCTTCTTCCACTCCTCTTCCATTGCAGAATAAACCCCGAAAGAGTCATGGTTGACACTCCGGAGTGGGTGCATCTCAGAATCACTCCAAATCGCTCCAAATCTCCTGAAATACGACAAAAACAAGAAATCGTGAAAAGCATCGCAATATAGTCGAATAATCGTGAAAAAAGCTATACAAGCGATCAAAATGGCATGCAAACATGCAGAAAAAAGGTGTAAAATATGGAGTGATCAACCCTCTGGAAGAGTACTTATTTGTGGAATTATTTTTTGAACATCATTTCACGTGTCGCTCTTCCACAAAATAACTTTGTTTGAAGAGGTGTCGTAGCTTCCACCTTTGTCGTTAGACCTTTTTATTTTTAGTTCCATTTTTCGTCGCCCTAGACCGTGACTGAACTTCTTAGTCTCGATTCTCTTGTCGACACGGTCGTTCCGGTATTTTTCTCATAATTATCGGACACCGTTTGACGCACTTTCTCCACTAATCCCCTTCTAATACACATATCTTAATTAACTTGATTAATTAACTAACCTAATTAAACTAGGCCTAATACGTTTCATGATAATATTTCATTGCTATTCGCCATTACGTATTAACCTAAGTCTACCCCCACCCTCTCACAACTTCTCTCTCCAATCACCTAAATGCACCCCCCTTCAAAACGTTTTATCAAAACTGTTTTCTTATACTCACCTAAATGGGTTATTCAACCCACTGTTTTAACTAATCTAAACCCCCCTCTATCTCACCCTCTCTCCTCCTATAACACATAAAATACCTAAACCCTGGAGCCAAATAGCATGAATTCATCTTCTTAAGAAAACGTAACCTAGGCTCTCCCTCACAAAACTGTCGGCGCAGTCACCATTACAAAATTCGGCCAGCCTTCATCCGACCTCCGACGACCACCCAACCTTCGGCCTAGCACCCCCTCGACCCCCCCACCTTCGACAACCTTCCTCTTGTCAACCACCTCCTCCACCTCGCTTTAAAACCCGTGCAAACACCCTAAAACCCATTGAAAAACTGCTGTCAGCCTCTCCCTTGGAAAATTTGGACAGCCCTTTCCAGGCCGCCGTCGGCCGTCCCCCACCTCCGGTGAACTCCCCTCGACGTCCTCTATCACCTCCTAGCTTCCCTCGCGATAACTCTTCCTCCTCCTCCCGCAAACAGCGCGCGAACGCCCGAAACACCAAATCTGTCCTCCCTCGCCAAAAGTTGCGGCTACCACCTTTCTTGTCACCGCCGGCCTTCCCACTACTACTGTCCGCCCCCTCAGGACCCCCTCTAGCTGTGCAAGTCCTTCCCTAGCCTCTGCAACCCCCGGAGCTCCTCCCATGCGTGTGCAAACTCCAGATTCGCGCATAACTTCATATCTGCGCTACCCGAACCCACGGACAGATCTGTCTGACGTCTCTCACGTGTTCCATACCACTGTTCGTGCCTTCCCGCCGTCGTAGGATGCTGTGCCGCTATCCATCCCCTTTGCGTCGTTGTTCGGTGATCGTACCGCTACCCAGTTGATCGTCGTTCGTCGCCGCTATCCGCCGTACCATTTGTGCTACCGGATTCCAACCCCTGACATCGCTACCAGACGTCAGAGTAGCTCTCGCATCATGTTGAGGTAAACTCTGCTCCGTAAGAACCCCCACATCGCATGCTAATCAAGATTAAAAACCGTAACATTATTGCTTTGGATAACTCACTAATCAAGATCTAAAAACTGGGACTGTAGGCTGGATCGTGATCTGAACACATTGGTAGTCTTGGACTTGATTGAACGGGATCGTAACGTGATTATCTTTAGGCAAGTGATACTTGCCAGTAATTGTTTAGGCCATGTTTTAGGCCAATTTATGTAGTAACGTAAAAGAGACTAGGCGATGAAATGATAGTCGCCTAAACACCCTTACTAGATCTAGCTTGACAACGAAGCTAGATCCGACACCTTTATCATGCTATCATTTCATGCTGCCTGTCACGTTTACTTTCAATTACTGTACGCACTCTTATCTGCATCTTGGCATGTCATTCATGCATCAAATTGTTCCATCATGGGCTAGCACACGCTACAATAAATTGTAACTATTGAGGCTAGGCACCTGTTTTGCGGGCACAACCTTATGACAAACCAAAAACACTTCCTGGCTCGTGATCCAGAAGCGAGCTCAGTGTTTGTTGGTGAAACCAACGCTCGATACACGCGGAGGGCTAGAGTTAAACGGTCGCTTGAGCGTAGAAGTGAGCCCGTACAGCCACTTCAGCCAAAAGACGGAAACTCTGTGCACAAAGTGATAACTTCGTGATTCGTGAATTCGTGAAATAGTGATTCGTAGCTTCTGCTATGACGTGCATGCTTGTTACCATCATGTCATTTTAAAATGTTGCATTCTTTAAATGTCATGCCATATCATCATGTTAAAACTGCTAGTTGCATTACTTTCATTAGTTCCTTACACAAAAGTCTCCCTTCCCTCTTGGAGATTTTTCTGACATGTGCCCTTTTCTCTTTGGGTGTCACATGTCAGGTTTGAGCCGGAGTTAGTTGCAGAGGATGACTAGGTTGCTGACGTCCAGTTCGAGGACACTGGAGTTTTACCTAAGTCTCAGCTGGTGACTTTCTTTTAGTTGTTGTTTACTTTCTTAGTAGTTGTTGTTAGGTTGTTCGGTGCGTAGCACCATTTCTCGTTGTAGTTTCGGTCATGCTTAGGCCTTTTTGCTTTCAGACTCTATACTCTACTAGACTATATCTCTGTAATGTTTGGAATAAATTCTGTGGATGTTGTATGTTGGATAATTTTATTTGTCTATCCCTCATTATTACTATTGTTGTTTCGTCGTAATGCAAAGAACCTGATAATTGATTAAATTACCAGACGCTTATCAGACTGTAGCTTCACAGCTCCAAGTCTGAGCGGACCTCTTCACGTCTCGCCTTCCATACTTGGAAAGCGGGGCGTGACACTTATGGCAGTGAAAGCATTCGGATTTGGACAGAGCCCCATTTGCCTTCTTCGTCCCATTCTTCACCTTAGCTGCTTGTGGGACCTGCCTCTTCTTACCCTTACCTTTCGGCTGGTCTGAAAAAGCAGAGGCAACAACCAACACAGTCGGTTTCTTCTCGATCTCCTCAAACTGCCTAAGCTTGTTGATGAGACCGGGAAGATCTGTTTCAATACTGTTCATAATGAAACTAGTAATGAAAGGTTTGAAGTCTGGGGTCAAAGACTTAAGGACGATGTCCACGGACATCTCATTGTCCAAGACAAAACCCAACTGGATGGCGTCTTCCACATACCAGATCATCTTAATCACATGATCTTGCACGAGGTCCGTTTCCATCCTAGCTCCCCAGCGGTTGCTCGTGGCTTCAAATTTGGCAGCTCTTGACCGCTTGCCAAACAATTCCTCTGCATTGAGAAGCATGCTTTGAACATCCAGATGTTCATGCTTTCTCTGCAGATTGTTGTTCATTGAAGCCAGAGTAAGGCACCTGGCCTTCTCGACATCTCTCTGGTACTCCTTGCAGCTTTCTTCTTCTCAGGCGTTGCATCTTCGTCCGGCTTTTCCAGAGGGTCCTCGAATAGCACGTATCCAATCCCGGCTAGAGAAAGGACTAACTTAATGTTTCTAAGCCAATACTTATAGTTTGTTCCATCGAGCACAGTCCTCTCTATCATATACTTTACACCTGAATCCATTCTGCAATTTAGTATATACTTAGTCAGTATATGTTCGTTGTATAGTTTCAATGGTTTTTAATAAAACTATATTCTCCCACTAAATTTATTAAAGCCATAATAATAAATAGTTTATTATACAATAACATTTGTGGGAGAGGGATCCGACTACCATGAGTCTGACAACCTTGAGTGTGTCTCAACAAGTTGTCTGACTCTGCAGTCGGTAGACGAACTCATCGTCAATCATATTAAATATGATTCCCTTTTGATTTTTACCCCTAGTCATTTGTGATCATGAGTGTGCTCATCCAAATCACAATGGCTAGCCTATTCGGATCCTTGTTTTCACGTCTAGCCTAATTTGCCGCGGTGCTCAGTGTATTCACAACGCGTCGGGTTGGGTTAGATCTTAGACTACATCTTTGGTTTGACTTATGCCAGCGCTCGGTGTATTCACGACACGATGGTTTGGGTCAAGTCAAAATGTTATCAAGAAATCGGTTTCTATAAGGTTGCCATGTCACAGCTTGAGTGTAGCTCAACAACCATAACACGGGTCTTACAGTTGCCAACTCCTAAAACAAGGAGGGCTACGATTTATCTTGAATAAGATTATTATCGTATTTGACTTAGGTATAGTCGATGGACTTACGCAGTCATGATTCGACTCATTGCGGTCCAGCGGACGCTGCCAGGGAATTGACTAAGCCAGGACCACTTAACCCCTAGTCTAGTTAGGGTGGTCCAGCAAACTTAGCCAAGCACATTGACCGAAATCTTGATCCATTGAAGGAGGTTTATCAATTCTATGTTCGTCCATTAACTAAATAGCTTTTAATTAATACTAGTTAATCCTTATCAACTAGTTGATCCTTAAAATTCGAAATTTTTATGGATTTGTTTGATGACTTTTATTAGATCCTTATCAACTATAAGGTTCGTTTTCTTCATCGTGCTACCCCAATTTTTATTAGGATTTTAATAAAACAATTACAACATTTTACAAAATTAGTCATTTAATGATAATCATTATTTAAACAATTTATGATAATGATTGTCAATTAAAGGGACTACCCTAATCGGACATTAGGTTTTGATGTTGAATTTGTTCATTTAAAACGTAGCATGTCACTTGTCATTAACAATTTATCTTATAAACTTTTAATCAATTAATGGCTAACCTAAAGGGTTCATGAATAATTTATTCATCATGTCCATTAAACATTAACCAACTAATTTAATCACATTAGAATTAGGGTTCAATCATGTGACATATTATGAGAACATGCAAGTTAAAATTATCTATAATATAAATGAATAACTTGCATACCAAAAAATTTAACGCATAAATTTAAAGATCCACAATTTTAAAACTTCAACCATTTTATCACATAAAATTTGGTTCATAAGATTACCTAATAATTTCAAATACAAACCTAAGCTTTTAAAATTAATTAAACAATTTTAGGATTACTTTATCACATAAAGTAATCTTATAAAACTTGGCGTAATAATAAAAAATTAAAATTTAACAACATCTTATGAAATTAAAATTTCTTAAGATTACATAGATCTTAAAATATTTTTAAAATATTTTATCTCATAAAATGATTTTAAAAGGAATTTTATCATAAGAGGCTTATTAAAATTTTATCACATAAAATTAGAAATATCTCTTAATAATTTTCCATGTTATAAAAAACAATTTTTTAAAAACATTTAATGAAAGATCTGAATTTTAAAGCCTTGTATTATTTTATTTTATTAAATCATAGGTTTCACAAAATTATCAAATAATCTTTAGAATTAAACCTAGGCTTCAAAATATCAATAAAACATTTCAAGACTTATGTTATCTCATAAAATAATCTTAAACGTTTATGTAACTATAAGAAACGAATTTCAATATCATCGGATGGAAATTTTTTTCTCAAAGTTACATCTTATTTTTAAAACCATTTTAAAATGCCGAATATAATTTTTAACATTATCAGATAAGGTTAAAATTTACATGTTTAAAGAAAGCAACTTCTTAAAATTTAATATCGTCGCAAAATCAGATCAACATGCATAACAGTGGCTCTGATACCACTGAAGGGTTTTGGCTGACCCCAGAGCTCAGATCTGTGCCCACCCTAATCGGACGGAACACAGCTGCAGAAAAGAATAGCAGAAAAATAAGCAAGCTAGCTAAACATTTTAGCTAGGCTCTGAGAAAGCCAGAACCTAGCCCGATTATGCCAACTTGGGGTGGTCTGACCATCTGACCAACCCAAGAGGGATCTAATACTAATGCGACGAAATTAAATTTACGCTAAAGTTACTTAGAGAACATACCCAGAATCTCAACCCTGTGACGGGCAAGATGTACTGCACCAGCTTCTTGTGCTCCTCGTAGCCGAGCTGCCTTGCCCCTGACTCGATCCACCCGTGCCGCCTGGCGCCTTCGAAATGATCCACCTGCACCGACACCCGCCTCCAAGCCGATCACTTGCAGTAGAAGGTTTTACTTGAGCAGACCCGCGCCTTAGACGTCTGAATTCGAATCCAAACCCCCTTTCGCAGCCTTGCTAGGACCTGACGGGAGAATAGGAAGATGAGAGGAGAAAAGTTTAAGTCGTAGATCGAGCTTGCTCAATTATTTGGAGCTACTCGATCGAGGACTTGGTGCACTGTACAATGGAGGGGACACCCTTATTTATATAAGGAGTCGGCCTTCCCTCGTTTTGCTCGAGCAATATGGGACTAAACATAATGAGAGTATTTTTAACTTAATTAATAAAGTTTAGAAAGCCTTTCACAAAGGCCCAACTTTAACTAATTAGATCTCTCTCATCCTTGAACACCAGAGACCAAACAAGCTATCATTTCGAAGAGCTTCGAATGGTGAACGCGTAGGAACAAACGACGACGAATTCCGACTTCGTTTGACCCCTCGAACAATTGCCCAAAGATGAGCAAGAGGTTGGATTTTGTAGCAGTCATATAGGGCTTCAAAAAACCCTAACTTAAGTCAGATTCACGGGCGCGCCCACTAGGCAAGCGGACGCGCCTGCTCCCCTTGCGGGCACACGCCAGCAAGGGGAGCTGTAGTTACCCCCGGCCCGTCGAAGCGGGCCGGGTCTGTGAGGCGGGGCAGGGCTGCCCGCCCGCCCAGCGAGCGGGCGCCGCACCCCGCCCCTTAACGGGTGCGGCCCGCCGCCCGCTGCTAATACGGGTGCGGCCCGTAGAGCGGGCCAGCCTGATTAGAAAAGCGGGAGCGCCCACTTTGAGAGCAGGCGCGCCCGACCCCTTTTGCCGCTTGCCTTGGCCCCTTAGTGGGTCTGACCACTTGGCCAGTTTCTGACTTTCTGGGCTCGTTTGAGCTCCGATTTGGACACGGTTTGAACCTGTGTTTAGACCGAGATGATCCCGTCAACCTGGTAACCTTTCCAATTCTTTTGTTCCTATAATTTTTGTCGTATATAATTTACGACACGTTCAATCTTGTTTGCATCAAATGCAACATTGTTCCTATCTACGACTTAGTCTCACAACTGGCTTGTGGACTTAACCATTTCATCATATGAATTCCTCTTAACAATCTTCCAATTACTAAGACACGAATACTACTTGGTGTGAGACCATATAGCCTGACCTTACTACAGGTTGCGGCTCGAAACCCCTAGACGACGGTCACCACGAGCAACAGTTGTCATCCCTGTTTCAGAATCATTATAACGTGATCGACCCATTGCCAAAAGTATCGTTTGGGTTCACTTTGACTGTGTCAGTGATGAATACCGTTAGCTACAGTCCCTTCGTCAAGACTGTGTCTCTGTTGGCCTAGGGTACGGTTTACTATCAACCCCATTAGACAACATTGGTCAGTATACTGCGGTCTTTGTTGTATTCACGTTGTACATCTTACAACGTGCCTCGGCCGAGGATTAACACAAATACTGTAATGAGCCTGTGACACTAATTTCCTTTTAACGGAAGAGACGAATCCCATCTTAGTCATCTACTCGCCTTGAGAGCTTCAGGCGTAACCCAACCTAAGATCTTTCAACATGCCTAGCCTCGAAGCTAGATCATAGGTCTAAGCGATACTGTTCACTCACATGTTCGTACATATGACTTCAGGTCTAAAGGACCAGCTTACCTATCATCATCCTAGAGTTATTATAGACAGTATAGTTAAAGTTAACCATTTCAATAACTCTAAGTTGGTCGTTCAGTGAACTCATTCTCCAATGAGCACCTCTGTCTCGTCTCCGACTTCACCAAGTCGAATGACTATGAGATCGTCATTACCCTAAGGTAAGACTAAGACACAGTGGTGTGCCCGATGTGCCGATATCCAGTTCTCGACACATCTATGACCATGAACTGTTTAAGACTTAAGTTTCTATTCGGTCACTTGCTACTCATAATCGAGATCTTATCTGGATACGTAAGGACCTAAATATAAGTCTATGGGCATTATCTAAGTATATTATTCATTCGAATTTATACTTAGGATAATGGATATCATATTATATCTTAACAAGACGTATACTAAGGATAAATTGCCTTACGGGCATATATCCTCCTACAGTGTGGGCATGGGGTGTGTGCATGGGGGGTTGGTGTGTGCAGGGGTGGGTGTGTGGAATGGGTGTGTGCATGCATAGGAGTGTGTGTACGTGTGCGCGCGCATTGTGGTGGGTTGGTGCATGTGTGTGTGTGTGTGCGTGCATGTGCGTATGCATGTGGGTGGGTGACTCGTCTCGAAATGTGTGAGTGCTACTTCCAAGTGTAGGAGATCAATCAAGTAGTAAACCTGGAGAGTCAGGTATCGAATCCACAGGACATCCGACTTGTAAACCAAAAGAATCAGTTTCTAAAGATTAATAAAATGATGAAAAACTACCACCTTTCGAAGGTGAGATAATTGTGATGATGGCTTTAAGTAAACGAGAAATTAAGACTAAAGCAAGTACGGAGAGTCGATATAAAGAACCAATAAGAGGAGCATGTGTCGGTTGTGATTTTGTTAAGGGTTTTGTAATTGATGATTTTGAATATCTTTTCTATGACTCAACGTCTCATCCGGCTAGGGCATGAGAACGTCGGAAAATATGGCGATAAAGCACGTAAACAAAAGTGCCAAAAATTAACCACGTATAACATCGATTCCATAAGAAAAATACACACAAGTGCCCCCTCGGGTCATGATACGTCCTCTTGGATCGCATCAAGAATAAGTCCTACTCAGATTATATTCAATTAAGCATGCACACGTCTCTGATTAACATACTTAATTAGATTATACATAGAAATCGGTGAAATACGTTATTATAACATGTATATAGGGCGAAAAGATAACAAAATCAACGACCACATAGCCCTAACTACATCACAACCAACACATGAAGTCACTAGCCATGCATGTAGAGGAGAAAACTCAGTTTCATTAGCAAATACATAATCAAAAGGTCAAAATACATGCTAAACACGTGAAATACAAGGTATAAGTTGAGATTTCTATCACCAAAACTCTTCAAAAAGCTTCTGAAATTCTTCTGCAAGAGCCTCTATTCTCTGTCTCCAAAGCCCCAGAAAATCTCGTAAAAATACGCTCTGTAGCCCCTCCAATACGCTCAAAATACGCTCAAAACTGGTGTGTATACCCTCTAGAATACTATGGTATTTATAGGGGTATAAGTCGGTTTCTGGATGCTAAATTTTCGCTCAAACCCACTTGAAAACCCAAAACCCTAGCCGGCGCAAATCTGAGCCGTCGGATCGAAGCGGGATCTGCTGAGGAGCTGCCGTGTGTCTAAAAGGATCGGATCCTTGCTCGCTTGTGCCCACATCCACTCTACTCTCCAAACCCAGCTCAGAGTCGATCATGATCGCTCGTTCGAATGCGGGATCAAGCGACGTGCTGTCGCGTGTCCTTCCGAGTTTCTGCTCTCAGCTTGCGTCAGGACCGTTTTCGTCCGTTGGATCAGCATCCGACCGCTCTCGCTGGGCCACGTCTCCTGCTCTCACCACTCTCTGACTAACTCCCGCCTTCGCTCCTCAGCCATTCGATTGAGCAGTCATCGGCTGCGATCACGCCACGACGCCCTGCGGATTATGCAAGTCGCTTTTCGATTTTGAATCGAAGCAGAGTCGTTGGATCTATCGAAGAATGGGTGAGATATTACCACGCATCCCTGCAGCATATGTAAATCTCCCACTTTGCTTTGTATCATTGGGGCGAACTTCGTTCGTTGGATCGGGATTGAACGGCCACCAAGAAGCCACGTCGTCTGTAAAATGCCGTGTTCCACTCGTCGTATGATTGAGATCGGATGGCACAGAATATGCCAAATAGCCTGCTTATTTGACTGATACGCGTACGAGCTACCGTATTCTCATATTTCGACCGTATTTCTTGTGTATTTCTTCATTTAAATGGTATTCTGCATTCACAAATTCATAATAATTAGCACAGATCTCAGAAAAATACAAATAGATAGTCGTTGGAATCGTGAGATCGAGATCTTCTCATGAAAAATATAAAAAGGGTAGAAATACTCAATATATTGATGTTTTGTGCATAAAATGAGAGTTAGCTCTGATTTAGGGTATTCAAAATACGATCTTATTGGAGACCAAATAAGTACCATATATGCACAAAATGGGGCTAACTAAGGGGCTGAATATGTAATATTTACTATGAATCACACCCCCCAACTAGTGTTTTGCTAGTCTCTAGCAAAAAGAGCAACTAAATCGGATGTTTAGAAAATATTAAACCCTTCCAATTGTCTAAGGCTTGGCTTAATAATGCACTTTCCATCATAATATTTACCACGAATATACACAGATATGAATGCGATCAAGTCCATGTCATTTTCTCTAATCCAGTTTAAATACATAACATACAAGCATCGTTTTGCATGGACAAAAAGTATAACACAACATCAATTCATAACTTTCTAATTTTCAAGGAATCGGCACTATTTAAAGATCGTCTCATTCATGGGTGCTGAGTTTGCCATTTTTTTGTTTTTTTCTGACTTTGACTTAGAATGATCCATGTAATGAGCTTTCAGTTAATGACTCTTAGGTCAGACGACCTTCGGGCATTATGCTTAGAAGAGCCGCTCGAACTTAATAACTCGAATCATTTAAGTTTATTCTCTTTTTTTTGAGAGTGCACTCCCCATACATCCATCTTTCGACGCAAATCTCCAATGCTTTCTGATGCACGAAGACCCGGCTACTTGATAAACTCAAGGGAACGATGCACTTTATTCTTTTTCTCATTTTTTTCTTTCAATCATTTTTTAAATGCAACTCACACCCATTCATTAGACTCACATTTTAGCACATATTCATGGCCACATTCCTCTTCAAAAAGAAAATTATTCATATCAATCGTGTCCACTTTAAACTTATGCATCACAACGACTTGCATGGAATTAATTCAAACCATTTCAAGATAGTAGTCATGAAATTTGAAACTTTTCATAAGGGGCATATTAATAGTTAATTCCATGAAGAGAAAAACAATGATTTCAAGCCATAGACAATTTTGAGAATGTCATTGATGCATAAACTTCCGACAAAGTGTCACTTTAAGAGGGCTTAAATGATGGTTAGAAGATGAGTGATGGTGATTTTTTTATTAGAAAAGCTAAGATAATAAAAATCATAACAAAGGTCTAATACACTCCCCCCAACTTAAAGACAAACATTGTCCTCAATGTTGAAAAGAGCATACTAGAGGCAAAATTCCTTCAAAAAAAAGTGTAAAATAAAGAAAAGAAAATCTACTACTACTGAGTAAGGAAAGAACACACCGGTTTAAGTGCCACCCGAAGATGGATCCGTAAGCTCCATGGTTGTATCCTCCTTGGTCCAAAGTTCTTGAAAGTGTTTCAGTCGTTGCCCATTGACTTTGAACTCGCTTCCATCCTTTTCATTCACCAAAATTACCGCTCCATGTGGAAAAACTTATATGACATGAAATGGGCCTAACCACTTGGAACATAGATTTCCTGGAAATATATGCAATCGTGAGTTATAAAGAAGAACTTTGTCCCCAAGCTTGAATTCCTTCCGTAGGATCGTCTAGTCGTACACAGCTTTCATTCGTTCCTTCGCCAATTTCACATTTTATACGCTTCCCTCCGTAGCTCTTCAAGCTCTAAGATTAGCAATTTACTAGAATCATTCGATGAGTCATCAAGAAAATTTAAAGTGTTAATAGCCCAATAATATTTATGCTCTAATTCAACTGGGAGATGACAATTTTTCCCATAAACCAAACGGTAAGGAGACATCCATAGAATAGTTTTGTATGACATCCTGTAGGCCCATAAAGCTTCCGAAAAGAAGACTCCAATCTTTGCGCGTGGGATTCACCGTTTTCTGAAGGATATTCTTGATTTCTCTATTTGCAAGTTCAGCTTGTCCATTCGTTTGGGGGTGGTAGGGAGTTGAAACTTTATGTGTCACCCCAAACTTCTTCATTAAATTAGTGAAGAGCCTATTGCAAAAGTGGGAACCACCATAACTAATAATGGCCTTTGGCACTCCAAAGCGTGGGAAAATATTTTCTTTCAAGAACTTTAGCATGATGGATGCATCATTAGACCTGCAAGGAATAGCTTCCACCCATTTAAAAACGTAATCAATCGCAACGAGTATGAAAACATAACCAAACAAAGGTGGAAAAGGTCCCATAAAATCAATTCCCCAACAATCAAATATTTCAATTTCTAACATGGGATTTAGTGGAATCATATTTCTTTTTGTGATTTCCCCAACTGTTGACAACGCACACATGATTTACAATATGCATATTCATCTTTAAACATGGTGGGCAAGAAAAATCCACTTTGTAAAAATTTTGCAACCGTTTTATGAGCAGAACAATGTCCTCCACATATCCCATCATGGCAAAATTGTAAAACGCTACTAATCTCATGGTCGGGTATACATCGTCTCACAATTTGGTCTCCACAATATTTAAAGAGATAAGGATCGTCAAAGTAGAAAGATTTTACCTCAAGTTTGAAACGTTTAAAATGAAGAGAGGACCAATGTGATGGAGTTCTACCTGTCATCAAATACTTTACTATGTCCGCATACCAAGGTAGAGTAGAGACGGCGAAAAGTTGCTCATCGGGGAAGGAATATCTCAACGGTGTATCTGATGACTCTGTGCCTACCATTAGTTGAGAGAGGTGGTCTGTGACATGATTCTCCACTCCCTTCTTGTCTCGTATCGCGATGTTGAACTCCTGCAAAAGAAAAATCCATCGTATTGCATCCTTTTTAGATAATAAATATTTGAGTGCAGAGTGGTCCGTATAGACGACAATAGGCGATCCCAAAATGTAACTCCTGAACTTGTCCAACTCAAATACCACCGCAAGTAAATCCTTTTTCGTTGTCGTATAATTTCTTTAAGCATCATTCATGGTCTTACTTGCGTAGTAGATCATATAAGGAACTTTTTCTTTCTTTTGCCCAAGAACCGCCCCCACTGCGTAATCACTTGTGTCGCACATAATCTCGAAAGGAAGAGTCCAATTTGGAACCTGCAAAATAGGCGATGAGACAAGTAATGATTTGCATTTTTCAAAAGAATTTTGACACTCTTGCGTCCAAATAAATTTAGTATTTGAAGTTAATAAATTGCAAAGAGGTCGAGAGATAGCGCCGAAATCCTTCATGAAGTGTCTATAGAATCCTTCATGACTCAAAAAGGAACGAATATCTCTAACGCTTTTTGGCGTTGGCAACTTCTCTATTACTTTAACTTTCGCCCTGTCCACCTGATACCTGCTTTAGAAACTAAACGACCAAGTACCAAACCTTCTGTAGTCATGAAGTGGCACTTTTCCCAATTGAGTAGCAAGTTCTTCTCTTTACACCTGCATAAGACAAGGGCTAAGTTAGATAAACAATTTTCAAAAGAGGTGCCCTATACCGAAAAATCATCCATAAATACTTCTACTATCTTTTCAACATATCACTGAATATGCTTAACATGCAACGTTGAAACGTAGCAGGTGCATTGCATAGACCAAATGGCATCCTCCTAAATGCGAAAGTTCCGAAGGGACACGTGAAAGTGGTTTTCTCTTGATCCTTTAGAGCAATCTCTATCTGATAATAACCGGAGTAGCCATCTAGAAAACAATAATATTCATTACTAGCCACTCTCTCTCTCTCTCTAAAATTTGATCTAGGAAAGGCAAATGAAAGTGATCTTTTCTTGTTTTTGAATTAAGCTTCCTGTAATCAATACACATGCTCCATACAGTGGTGGTTTGCATAGGTATGAGTTCATTATTTTCATTTTTAACCACAGTTAAACCAGATTTCTTAGGGACAACTTGAGTTGGACTAACCCAATTGCTATCAGAGATCGGATAAATAATTCCAGCATCAACTAATTTAAGAACCTCACCTTTTACCACTACTTTTAATGTCGGGTTTAACCGACGTTGCATTTCACGCGTAGGTTTTGCATCATCCTCAAGATAAATGTGATGTGTACACGTTAAGGGATTTATACCTGTGATATTTGCAATGGACCATCCAATGGCCCCTTTATGTTCCCTAAGCACATCGATTAATGAATGTTCAAGTTCAAGTGTAAGTTTGGAGGATATTACCACGTGGAAAGTCTCATCTTTTCCAAGGAAGGCATACTTCAAGTAGTCTGGCAATGGCTTCAGCTCAAGCTTTGGATGCTCCACGTCAGAGGGTAGTTGTGGTGGCAGTCCAGCTGAAAATGATTCAAATCTCGGTGCCCATGCTTCCCTTGATTTTTCAGGAGTACCCTGCACAAAATAAGACTCATGAATATCATCAAAAGTATAATCAATATAATTAGAGTCACATTCATACTCAGCCTCAAAGTAGTTTTCGATCAAATTTTCAATAAAGCATACCTCTTCAACACTTTCAACTACTGTTGGCAACTTACATGATTTAAAGATATTTAATTCAAGTTTCATGTTACCAAACGTTATCTTCAACTGTCCATCCCTACAATTGATTACAGCATTGCATGTAGCTAAGAATCGACGTCCTAAAATGACAAGAGTGATGTTACCAGAAGGTGGTCCATGTATGTCTAGGACGATGAAATCCACGGGGTAGTAGAACTTGTCCACTTGAACCAAAACATCCTCCATGCAACCTCTTGGAACTTTCATTGATCTGTTTGCTAACTGCAGTGCCACTGGCGTTATTTTCAGCTCTCCCAAACTTATGTTCAAGAAAACAGAGTAAGGCAAAATATTCATACTAGAACCCAAATCAAGTAAAGCATTTCCAAAGCTCTTACCTATAGTGCATGGAATAGTAGGAGAACCTAGATCTTTATATTTGGGTGGGGTGTTATGTTGAACTATGGCACTTACCTGTTGCGTAAGAAAAGCTTTCTTTTTCACATTAAGCGTCTGTTTCACAGTGCATAGATCCTTTAAAAATTTAGCATAAGCAGGCACTTGGTTTATCGCATCAAGCAAGGGAATATTAATTTTTACCTGTTTGAAGATGTCCCTAATTTCTGCCTGATACTTATCTTTTGAAGGTGGTGCTAGCCTCTATGGAAATGGAGCTGGAGGTGTATATGGTTCATGCTCCTTTTCTTTGACCTCCTCTTTTTCTAATCTTTTCTCATCCTCTTTCAGCTTTTGTGGTACACGCTCATCCTTTTTCTCCTCAACTATTTGTTCATGCCTAGGTGATTCTGGTTTTTCTATCTCTCTTCTGCTACGCAAAGTAGTCACCGCCTTGCATAGTTTTACGTTGTCACCTGAAAAAGAAGAGGAATTTATATAAGGATTTGCAACAGATTGAGCTGGTAAAGTACCTTTTTCTAAAGATGCAGCAATTTTAGAAAAGTTCTCGTTAAGTTGCTGAAACTGCTGTTGAAGCTGTTGTTGTTGTTGATTTTGCATCTACATCATTTGCTGAAGTACGACAGTGATATCAGTGCTCTGCTTCTTCTTCCCTTGATTGCTCGCATGATTTGGATGCTGGTAGGGAGTGGTCGTCTGGTGCGCTGGCTGCTGTGGTCCCCATCTCAAATTTGGGTTATTCATCCAAGAAGAGTTGAAAGTGTTCGAATTTACCCCTTGATTTGACACCCAATTCACTTCAGTTTGTGGGTTCCTTATGGTCTCTTTCATAGCAGGGATTGCAGGGCAAACAGACGTGTCATGAGTGGGCTGCTCACAAATGGCACAAAACGGTCCAGCTTCGACTGCTTTTGCTGCTCTCAACTCTAGGTCTTGTAGCCTCTGCGTCAGCAATGCATCCACCTACGCTCTTATTGCTCGTCTGGCTTCAATGAGTGCATGCCTCCTTTAGATGGTAGAAGTGGCTTTGATCTGTCAAACTCTGAAGTAGACTCCAATCTCCTCGCATGCTCCGCTATGGTCTCCTTGTAATCCTATGCCTCCGTATGAGTTTTCTGAAAGAACTCGCCGTTGCACATCATATCCATGTTTTGCCTAGTTTGCAGCTGCAGGCCATCGTAAAAGAATCCAAGAGCACGGCCTTTATCGTATCTATGGTGTGGGAAAGCGATCAGAAGGTCCTTAAATCTCTCCCATGCTTGGTCGTACAACTCCCTCTCCTTCTGCGAAAAGGACATGATCTGTCGCTTCAAGGCGTGGGTCCTCTGCAAAGAAAAGAATTTTTTTAGAAACCTAGTTTGCAATTGTAACCAAGTAGAGATAGATCTAGGTGGCAAAGAATTAAACCAATGTTTTGCTTTATCTTTCAGAGAGAATAGAAATGATTTAAGATAAACAGAACCAAAGCTATTTTTTCCATCCAACTGTGTTGAGCATACTTTTTCAAAATTTCTGACATGCAAATAAGGATTATCATTTTCAATGCCATGGTAAGATGGTAAGAGTTGAATTGCACCTAGCTTCAAATTGAAATTATGAGCATCCGCAGGTAGAACTATGCATGAATCAGACACCACCCTAGATGGCATATAAATTTCCAATAAAGGCCTTTCTTGTGTAGGTGGTGTGATAGTGTTCCATCATCATCATTAGCCATGTTTTCTGTTTGTACTAATCTATGTGAAGTAGGACACCTATGCCACATAAAATAGCAGAAAAATGTTTTTTATGTTTTTATATTTTTAGAAAGCAAATAAAAATCCAAAACTAAAAGATGGAAAGATCTCACCGAATATTCCTCGAGAGAAACTGAAAGCATGGATCACAAATACTGCTGTCCCCGGCAACGTCGCCAAAAACTTGACTCGTCTCGAAATGTGCGAGCGCTACTCCCAAGTGTGGGAGATCGATCAAGTAGTAAACCTAGAGAGTCAGGTATCGAATCCACGGGACAGTCGACCTGTAAACCAAAAGAATCAGTTTCTAAAGATTAATAAAACGATGAAAAATTATCACCTTTCGAAGGTGAGATAATCGTGATGATGGCTTTAAGTAAACGAGAAATTAAGACTAAAGCAAGTACGGAGAGTCAATATAAAGAACCAATAAGAGAAGCATGTGTCGGTTGTAATTTCGTTAATGGTTTTGTAATCGATGATTTTGAATATCTTTTCTATGACTCAACGTCTCATCCGGCTAGGGCATGAGAACGTCGGAAAATATGTCGATAAAGCGTATAAACAAAAGTGCCAAAAGTAACCACGTATAACATCAATTTCATAAGAAAAATACGCACAAGTGCCCTCTCGGGTCACGATACGTACTCTCGGATCGCATCAAGAATAAGTCCTACTCAGATCATATTCAATTAAGCATGTACACGTCTCCGATTAACATACTTAATTAGATTATACATAGAAATCGATGAAATACGTGATTATAACATGCATATAGGGCGAAAAGATAACAAAATCAATGACCACATAGCCCTAACTACATCACAACCAACACATGATGTCATTAGCCACGCATGGAGAGGAGAAAACTCAGTTTTATTAGCAAATACATGATCAAAAGGTCAAAATACATGCTAAATACGTGAAATACAAGATATAAGTTGAGATTTCTATCACCAAAACTCTTCAAAAAGCTTCTGAAATTCTTCTGCAAGAGCCTCTGTTCTCTGTCACCAAAGCCCCAGAAAATCTCACGAAAATACGCTCTATAGCCCCTCCAATATGCTCAAAATACGCTCGAAACTGGTGTGTATACCCTCTGGAATACTAGGGTATTTATAGGGGTATAAGTCGGGTTCCGGATGCTAAATTTTCGCTTAAACCCGCTTGAAAACCCAAAACCCTAGCCGGCGCAAATCTGAGCCGTCGGATCGAAGCGGGATCTGCTGAGGAGCTGCAGCGTGTCCAAGAGGATCGAATCCTTGCTCGCTTGCACCTGCATCCACTTTGCTCTCTGAACCCAGCTCGGAGTCGATCATGACCGCTCGTTCGAATGCGGGATCAAGCGACGTGCTGCCGTGTGTCCTTCCGAGTTCCCGCTCTCAGCTTGCGTCGGGACCGTTTTCGTCCGTCGGATCAGCATCCGACCGCTCTCGCTAGGCCACGTCTCCTGCTCTTGCCGCTCTCTAAATAACTCCCGCCTTTGCTCCTCAGTCGTTCGATCGAGCGGTGAATGGCTGCGATCACGCCACGTCACCCTGCGAATTATGCAAGTCGCTTTTCGATTTCGAATCGAAGCGGAGCCGTTGGATATATCGACAAATGGGCAAGATCTTGCCACGTGTCCCTGCAGCATATGTAAATCTCCCACTTCGCTTCGTATCATTGGGGCAAACTTCGTTCGTTGGATTGGGATCGAATGGCCACCAAGAAGCCACGTCGTCCGTAAAATGATGCATTCTGCTCGCCGTAGGATTGAGATCGGACGGCACAGAATATGCCACGTGGCCCGCTTATTTGACTGATACGCATACGAGATGTCATATTCTCGTATTTCGACGGTATTTCTTGCGTATTTCTTCATTTAAATGGTATTCTGCATTCAAAAATTCATAGTAATTAGCACAGATCTCAGAAAAATACAAATAAATAGTCGTTGGAAACGTGAGATCGAGATCTTCTCCTGAAAAATGTAAAGGGGCAAAAATACTCAATATATTGACGTTTGTGCATAAAATGAGAGTTAGCTCTAATGATTTAGGGTATTCAAAATACGATCTTATTAGAAACCAAATAAGTACCATATATGCACAAAATGGGGCTAAATGAGGAGATGAATATGTAATATTTACCATGAATCAATGGGTGTGTGGTGTGTGTGCATGGGGTGGGTGGGTGTGTGCATGGGGTGTGTGTGTGCATTGGGGGGGGTGTGTGTGCGCATTGGGGTGGGTTGGTGCATGAGTTTGTGTGTGTGTGTGCATGCAAGGGGGTGGGTGTGGGCATGGGTGTGTGTGTGCATGGGGTGGGTATGTGCATAGGGTGGGTGTTGGGAGATAGGTATGCCCTCAATGCAATTTATCTCTGTGTACTTATACAATCTTGTTCAAAATAACAGTAAGCTGTTTGGTAAGAATTTACCTAATTTAGGAATAATGTAGTCGACATTAAAACTTAAGTAAAGTCCTGAGACTTAATGCGAGGTTAAACAAGTATTGTAATAAGAATCTTGATCATAGAGAATTGTCCCAGTCATAAGTTCAGACTGAAAAACGTAAAAATTTTTCTCGCTACGAAAGGGTAAAGTACCTAGTAGGGATAAAGCAATTCATTTAGATGTAGCTAATAGTAAGCAAACAACAACAACCAAAAATTTTGACAATTTTTGGCACACCCCCTATCATTTTTGGCATCAGAGCCTTGCATGAAACGTGTATAAATAACTTATTATAAAAGCATAAAGACATATTTAGAAACCATTAATCAAGAAATATATAGATATAAATTATATAAAAGTTATAAATTTGATAGACACTTTGGCAAAGACACAAGAAGAATAAGAATTAAAACAAAATTACTTTGGAAACAAATAGAACTAAGACTTAGGTATTATCAAGTGAGAACTTAATCCAGAACCCATCATTCAAACATGGAACAAGATAAAATAGAAAATATTTTACATAGTATATTGACTACCTTAAAGAGTAAAAATCAATTATTAACAGATATAATTAACAATCTGGGTTAAAACTAGTCAGTCAGTCCTATTGGCCGCGTCTAAATGAATTGCTTTATCCCTGCTAGGTACTTTACACTTTCGTAACGAGACTAATTTTCCCGTTTTCAGACTTTTTTTCCCTATTACCCACAACTACGCACTTCAGACTTTTTAGGCCACTAGCTAATCATCTAAGATAATACCAGGTGTACCTTGATTGCTTGCTTTCTAAGCATTAGGACATGGCTTTATCTGCTCCTAACGGCTTACTCAATGCCTAACCGGAGACTTAATGTGGCACAAGCCATATATGGTTTGCCATGGCAATCATGATAATGATGTTTGTCATTACTTAGTATGTGCATAGTCTAGCATGTTAATAGGTAGAAATGACAAAGGATGAAAGAAAATTAAAAACGTTTACATGCTTAATAATTACTTGGACCACGAGGCAACGTCATACACCATAAGGTTACATTACTAACGGCAGAGTGGTCGCAGGATCCACATAATTGTTAAGCAGAAAGAAAAACATGACAGAATGGACAAAAAATTTAAGACAAGAATTTACAGAAATAAAAGAACGATTTTATTTCTTTATAGGAAAATACATATCTAATACTACTATGGATTTCCCTTTCAGGAAATACCTTACGGCAACTTAGAAAGAAAGGAAGAAAAACTTACAAGGAAGGAGGAAGGGAACAATACAGATTTGGCTTATACAGGCTCTCCACAATATTGATTTTTACAGACTCTCCAATTCTCACACTCTTACCTAAGAACTTTGACTCTCTTTCCCTTAGTTGATTGCTGCTCTCTCCTCTGATCTCGATGCTCTCTGCTACTAACTGATGCTTCATTTTATATCCCTCTTGGTAGCAGATTCGAAGTTTACTGAAATCCGGAAAGGTAGGGCGACAGAATTGAAGTCTTCTGAAATCCGGGGCAGCTGAATTGAAGAATTCTCGTGAAAAGTGAGGCAGCTACTTTAGCAGATTTTAATTCTTTTGGAATCTGAGACAGCTGATCTTTTGGATGTCTCGCGAACCTGATACAGCTCTTAAGAGAATCTTTCGATTTTTAATCGTGAAGGAATTTCCACTATTCTTCTTGTGGCTGCTTTATTCTTCTGTAGAGATAGCCTTTTAGTCTCGGTTCTCTAAGCCCTGCAACGTGTCTGAATCTAATGAAGATGGTCCCTGTGGACTACTTGGTTCTAAATTGTCTGAAAAGGGCCTGATAAGCGAAAGAACTCTATGTTGGTTCTCCTGGCACAACACATACACTAGAGGGGGTGAATAGTATATATCATGACGATATTACAAAATTAAAAGTAAATATAAAATTGCAATTAGAGTGCGGAAGTAAATAAACACAATCCAGAAAATTCCATACGCAAACACAGAGTTTTATCCTGGTTTAGATCCTTGTGATAATACATCCAGTCCTCTACCCCATAGAGATTTGAATCCACTATAACACTTGCTCCCCGCAAGCAATCAACAAACAAAGCTGCCAACACTCACCGTGTTGCAAACTTGTACAATCTCTTCAACAAGAGATTCATCAAATAAAGTAAACAAAGAGTATTAAATTAACAATATCACATATAGCCTTTTGATAATGTAGAAATTATGACGCACGGTTGGTTATGGATTCTCCAAGGTTCTGTATGAGAATTGATGGTAGAAAACACTTGGAGAATGGACTTCTAATTGAGGAAGAATTTTTACCGAGGTTCCCCAAAGAAATCTGAAAATCACTCACTTTCTAGAGAGAGAAAGTAAACTTAAGAAAATAGAGAGTGTGTGAATTTTCGTAGTTTTTAGGCAGAGGTTTAGGGGTCTATTTATAGCCCAAAAAGGTAGTTTTTGAACGTTGGACAAATGCCTAAATTTTCAAAAAATTCTGGAAAATTTTTGTTCAAATTAGTCGACTAATATTAGGGACTGGTCGACTAATATGGCTGCGGACTAGGATTCTGACTGTTGAGGTGTCCTTTCAGAAAGTAACTTCTGAAACCTGAAAATAACGTCTGTAAACGGATATAAACTATCAAGAACTAGCCGTTTATGGCAGCTTCCAGTAATAAAATATAATATTTAAATGATAAATCATTTAAAATAGCTTATTTAAAAATGACTGGTAGTCTAACAGAATCTATAAGTCGACTAAAATTTGGAACATATAAATTTGTAGGAAGAAGATCCTAGAGACTCTAAAATAGGTCTGACAAAGTTTTAGGATTGAAATATTTTAAGATTTAAATTAGTCGATTAGCACTAGGGATTGGTCGACTAATTGGATTTTTGACTTGATTTTTTGAAGACGAACCCCTAAACGACTAATAGAGGTCATCATCAAGGTTTTTACATTCTAAATACATGCAAGAGAAAAAATAAAGATTACATCTCTTTTTACAAGATACAAAATATCATCGATATGCTTCGTCTTGTTGTGGATGCTTCTAGCAACTTGTATACTGATGATTGTCTTAGTTGATTGTGCTATAATATCTGCATAGATAAAGTTAGTACATATAAAATAAAATGTTCGTATCATCAAAACCATATGAGGAGTTGTGAGTTTCCAACATTCTCCCCCTTTTTGATGATTATACAAGCATTGAATATAATATTATAAAAAGATGTTATTGCTCCCCCTAAATATATGGCTTATATGAAATATAGAAAGTGAGAATTATTATAGCCATTTATGTCGTTATAAGGACATGTGTAATGAATATCCATGAAAAGAATATGAAAGTGAGATGTATTGAATATACATGAAAGGGGAAGTAATGTGTTGAAATATGAACTTTTTACTTGCATGTATATATCAAAAGTCTTCCCCCCCTATGTAGTAGACCTACATACAATAATCATATTAACTCTCCCCCCTGGGAAATTATCAAAAATGGGATAAATTCGGCCAATGTAGGATATTAGTCGACTAATATCATGCGCTAGTCGACTAAATACAGAAAGCAAAATAAAAAACAGAGGGGAAATTGTTTTAAGCAAACTAAAATGCATTAAAATATTATAAAAACAGTACATAGTAGGACGCATACAAACTGAAGGAAAAGATTACAATAGCAAAATAAGTCATCAAAACTAAAAAAACATGACCAACATAAAGCAAACATGCAGGCAACCAAACATACAAACACATAGACCTTTAGTCGACCAGCTGATCTGCCTGGTCGACTAGAAACTGAAATGTCATGATCCTAATACGGTTGAGGAGGCCTATGAGGGCGGTGTGACGTTGTAGGTGAGTAAGAAGCCCATTGTTCTAAAATGCTCAGAATTAGTGCTTGACTACCATGCACATTGTCAAAGCCCGAATTCATGTCGTTAGTAAGCCGTTCAAGACGTGTCTCAAAGCCACTAAGATGTTCTTGAACACCGGTAAATCCAGAGTTTACATCATCGTGAAGTTGATCAATTTGATCTTGTAGCGTTGGACGGGAATGAGGAGGACAATCATAAGGTTGACGGTGACTTTGCGATGACGGGAAGGACGTTCAAATTGAGGTTGTTGTTCTTGTTGTTGTTCTTCTTCTTCTTCTTCAACTTGAGGATGATGAGTGGGGAGTTCCATGCAGTTGACCACCACATGGTCGAATTGTTGAGGGTTAAAGAGTGAAATCTCACCATCAAGGGGGACACCAAAGTGTTGAAGAATGCGGGTGATGGTACATGGAAGAAAAATGTGAGTAGAAATGGGTTTGATCAAGACATGCATGATGGTGTTTGCCCAATCCAATTTGTTTCCTCCCATTATAGCATAGTGAGCCTAGCTACAGGTCTTATTGACATAGTTGAGGAAACCAACCTTAGGAAGCAAATTGTAAGTGATGATCTTGATGAGAAGTCGAGGAATGGGTTTCAAATCAATGGCGAACATGCCAATCCGAAAATTGGAACTTAAGAGATTAATGATTTCGGGATCATCCATGGGGGTCTCACCAAGATGTTGTGAAGGAAAGAGAGGTAAATTAAGACTTTGAGCAAGGTTGTCATAAGTGAGATGGATGTTGATACCTTTAACCTTGGTATCAAGGAAAGCGGGACCACCTTTCCTTATCGCGGCCATGTTGGAGTAAATTTCCTTGACAAGAATGGGATAATAAGAAATTGTTTCACTCCAAAGGTGGAAGAGAGAGATGGTTTGGAGAAAAAGATGGAGGTTATAGTTGAAGATGACCGGATCGGAAAATTTGATGGAGCATTTCGGAAAGAAAGAGGCTCTCTTGACGGTTGCGGCCGGATTTGGGTGACGAGGAAGGCGAGGATTCGAATAGGAAGCCATTAAGGAGGGATGAAGGGCTCCAATGGAGAATTTGTGAGATCTTTCTCTAAAAATGGAGGATTTTCAGCTATATTGTGCCTTGAGTTTTCTCATGGTGAAGGAGGAAGAGCCATGGAGTTTAAATAGAGAATTTAAGTGGGAAATTCGAATTTTGACTCCAAAAACCAAATTAAAAACTTCCTAATAACTTTTAGGAACGATTTGAGAACTTCTGCAACGATTTTGAGAAGAAAATCCCGCAAAGCAACATTAAGAATTCGGCTGTTCTTCTGAAACTTACAGCGATTAGTCGACTAGGCCTCGACATTAGTCGACTAGTCGGGGGCTGATTTCGAGTGGTTTAGGAAGAGAAGAAAAGAATTCAAAATTTATTAATAAAATAAGTGTTGGTCAAAAAAAGGGGCTGACGGGTTGGTGTCTTGGGAAGTACCAAGTGTAAAGGAGTTTGACCATATGTAAATACTTTTGTACTTAGGAAGTATGAGAAGATGGAACCTTTCATTATGTACTTGATACTTGGTCCTTGAGAAGGAGAGGAAAAGTTTAAAATTTTAAATAAGTTTTGTCTCTATCTAAGGTTGACCGATCAGTACTATAAAATTATTTTTTATAATAAAATATTTTCAATCAATCATTTAATATATATATATATATATATATATATATATATATATATATATATATATATATATATATATATATAAGTAATTCTGAATGATTAGCCGATCAGGAGAGTATGCTAGTCGACTAATAAAATTATAAAATAATTCTGAAAAATCCAGAAAAATCCTATAACAATAATTATATAATATGTAATAATAAGATATAGTTAAAATGTCGATTCATTAACTATACCAAGTTCTCTTCTAAGTTTTAGAAAAGTCTCTTCTTTAATAGGCTTAGTAAGGATATCGATGATCTGATTCTTAGTATCTATGTATTTTAAAATAATATCACCTTTTTGGACATAATCATCCAAGAAGTGATGACGTATATCTATGTGTTTAGTGCATGTATGATGCACCAGATTTTTGGATAAGTTTATGGCACTAGTGTTATCACACATAATAGAGCATGTCTTACACTTAATACCATAAGCTAGAATTGTTTGTTTCATCCATAAAATCTGTGCACATGCTAAGCCAACGACAATATATTCTGCTTCAGTAGTTGAAAAAGACACAGAATTTTGTTTCTTATTAAACCAAGATACTAATGCATAACCTAAAAAGTGAGAAGTACCACTAGTACTTTTACGATCAGATTTGCAACCAGCAAAATCTACGTCACTATATGAAACTAAATCAAACGAATTTGACTTTGAATAAAATAAACCAAAATCAGATTTGTGTTTGATATATCTAATTATCCTTTTGACATCAGTCAAATGAGGTACCTTAGGATCAGATAGATATCTAGCACATATACAAACAGAAAACATAATATCTGGTCTACTAGCAATAAGATAAAGTAAAGATCCAATCATACCTATATATAATGTTTGATCAATACTCTTACTATTTGGATCCTTGTCAAGATTTGATGAAGTACTCTTTGGAGTACGTTTCTCTGCAGAATTCTCTAATCCAAATCGTTTGATGAGTTCCTTTGTATATTTACTCTGGTGTATAAATATACATTCCTTCATTTGTTTGATTTGAAGTCCAAGGAAGTAGGTCAATTCACCCATGTGACTCATCTCAAATTCATTCTGCACTTCCTCAGAAAATTATTGACAAAGAGAATCATTAGTAGAAACAAAAATTATATCATCAACATATATTTGTATAATGATAACATAAGAATCTATATGTTTAGTAAATAATGTAGAATCTATCTTTCCAATAGAATAACCAGATTTTAACAGAAAGTTTTTCAATCTTTCATACCAGGCACTTGGTGCTTGTTTTAATCCATATAAAGCTTTCTTCAATTTGAAAACATGAGTATCCAAACATTCATGTTGAAATCCAGGTGGCTGTTCTACATAGACTTCTTCCTTAATTAAACCATTTAGAAATGTGCTTTTAACATCTATTTGATATAACTTAAAATCCTTATAACATGCATATGCTAAAAGCATATTGATTCTAATCTTGCTACATGTGTGTAGGATTCATCATAATCTATGCCTTCTGCCCAATTATAACCTTGTGCAACTAATCTAGCCTTATTTCTAACCACTTGTCCAGATCCATCCAATTTATTCTTAAATACCCACTTAGTTCCAATAATAGGATGATCTGAAGGTCTAAGTACTAATTCCCATACATCATTCCTTTTGAATTGATTAAGTTCTTCCTGCATTGCTATAATCCATGAACTATCTTTCCATGCTTCATTAACATTCTTTGGTTCGATGGATGATATAAATGCACAATGAGTCATTTGTTCTATTTGTGATCTAGTTCTTATTCTATCAGAAATATCTCCAATAACTAGATCATGTGGATGTTTAGGAACATCAACAAATGCTTTAGGAAGACTTGTGTTTTCAGGGATAATTTCAGGAATGGGATTAGTATAATCATTACTATCATCATTGTCATCTAAGTAAGTGTTTTCTAATGAACTAGTGATATGTATTGAATCTTCTTCATCTATAGGTGTGATGGGTGTATAATTCTCATCAAAACTTACATGAAGAGATTCCTCAATACATAAAGTTCTTTTATTATAAATCTTATATGCTTTACTACGAGTAGAATATCCTACAAAAATACCTTCATCTAATTTAGAATCAAACTATGAATCCTTAGTGTTAAGAATAAAACATTTACAACCAAAGACTTTAAAGTATGATACACGAGGAATTCGATCATAAAATAATTCAAAACAAGTTTTATTAAGCTGTGGTCTTACCAAAATTCTATTCAAAACATAACTTGCAGTAGTAACGGCTTCTGTCCAAAAATATTTTGGTAAAGAACTATCACATAACATGGTTCTAGCATATTCTTGTAATGTTCTATTTTTCCTTTCAACTATACCATTTTGTGGTGCGGCTCTAGGAAAAGAAAAATTATGTGTTATGCCATGTTTATTACAAAATTTTGTAAATAATTCATTTTCAAATTCTCCACCATGATCACTACGAATAGTAATTATGGATGAAGATTTTAATTTTTGGATTCTTTTACAAAATATTTTAAATTCTTCAAATGCATCATTTTTATGTTTCAAAAATAATACCCAAGTATATCTTGAAAAATAATCAATAATCACACATGCATATTTATTACCATTTACAGAAGCTATTCTAGAAGGACCAAACAAATCTAAATGTAAAAGTTCAAGTGGTCTTTTTATAGAAATAACATCTTTCAATTTAAAAGAGGATTTATGCATTTTTCCTTGTTGACATGCATCACAAAAGTGTGTGTGAGTAAAAGATATATTAGGTATTCTAGAAACTAACTTATGTTTTGAAATACATGCCAAATGTTTGTAGTTAGTGTGTCCAAAACGTATATACCATAAAAGTGTATTTTCAGTAAATACTAATATACAATGATCATTTGAAACTATTTTCATGCATAATATGTATATATTATTCTTACGACTACCTTGAAATAATATATTTGTCATATTAAAATCATATATAATGCAAGCATTCTTTTCGAAAACAGTTTTAAAATCTTTATCGCATAATGGAGAAATGGATAATAGATTGTGTTTCAAACCGTCAACAAGGAGCACATTTTTTATTATTGGCTTAGTTAGATCCCCAACTATTCCAATGCTAATAACTTTACCTTTGTTGTTATCAACAAAAGTAACTGTGCCGCTATCTTTGAATTGTACGGTTGATAGAAGTTTGATGTTCATGGTCATGTGTTTAGAACATTCATTGTCTAGTATCCATTTTTCTTTTATGGGTACCTGAAAGATAAACTATAAATATTGATACCCTTTTTTATATAGGTCCTTAGGATTAGTCCTTAAGAAACCAAACCCAAGTGGAATTTGGTTTGTTTAAATAATTAGACGAAAGAATAACATTTTGCATAAAGTTAGTAACATATAAATCCTTGTCATATAAGCAAACATCTTTAGGAACCCAAATAGTATGCATAATGGATTTCTTAGAAGATGTAATAAAATTGGTATTATTTTGTAAATGAATAGCATTTTTTTGCAAAATAATAGAAGCGTCAATTTTCTTTGCTTTAATAAAAACATGCTGTTTATTTTTCAAAGTATTTATCAAACTTATAGGATTTGGGAATATGCTTATAATCCAAACCTTGTCGATGATGAGCATGATGTTGTATTCTAAGTAAATCATCGATATTATTCTTTCCTTTATTAAACTTATTAATATTAGAAGACATAACATCATATTTCAATTTTAAAGAAGAAATATCCTTATCTAGAATAGAAGTACGTGAAATCATATTATGATTCTCAGATTTGAGAATCTCATTTTCATGAATTAACTTATCATTTTGAGAAGATAAGGATTCCTTCTCATTCTTAAGACTATTTAAAGAAGAATATGATGAAGTTTGTTCTTGATGTGAAAGAACTAATGCCTTATGTTGAGAATTTAACTTCTTAATTTTCATATATAAATCATTAAATGCTTCAAGTAGTTCTTCATTATCTAAACTACTTACCTCATTATCATTTTGTGCCATAAAGCACATGTGGGCATTTTCTTCATTAGTGTCTTCGTTGGGTTCTTCTTCTTCTTCAGAAGATGAAGAAATCTGCATGTTGCGTTGCTCCACTGTGTGTGTGCTTTCTTCCTTTTCTCGAACTTCTTATCCTTTCTGAAATTGTTGGATGTTCTCTCTTTTGGCTTTAGGAGTGGACAATCCTTTTTAATATGTCCAGGCCTGTTACATTGAAAACATAGAGAAGCATCAGTAGTTTTAGGTTTGAAACTTTTAAACTTACCTCTTCTTAGAAACTTTTTGAAGTTTCAAGTTATTAGTGCCATGTCGTCATCGTCCATGTCAAAATTATTGGTGTCTGAAGATACGTTGAAGGCAAGAGTTTTCTTCTTTGAGTCTGCTTGTTCCTTACAATCTTGGAATTGTACTTCCTAGGCCATCATGTTACCAACCAAGCTTTCAACGGTGAGAGTTGACAAGTCATTGGCTTCTTCTATGGCTATGGTCTTCTTCTCCCATTCTGAAGTTAAGGTACACAGAATATTCCTTACTTGTTCAGTTTGAGTATAGGTTTTACCGAGAGCCATTAGAGAGTTGGTTATGTCGGTGAATCGAGTGATCATCTCTCCAATTGGTTCATTCTCCTTCATTCTAAATAACTCAAACCTGTGAACAAGAACAGAGATTTTAGTTTCCTTAACTTTACTAGTTCCTTCGTGTGGTACCTCGAGTATATGCCAAATAGTATATGCTGATTTAGTGTTAGCATTGAAGAAGTTTAGGAGTTATATTTCGGGGTCACCAATTCTAATCTACATGGATCACTCGACCCTAAAGTATTTAATATCTAGAAGGGATGCTAAACAACGACCTATTCTTTGGATCGTGCTTTTACAGGAATTCCACGTGTAGATTAGGGACAAAAAGAGCATGAAGAACTTGGTGGCAGACCATTTATCACGACTCACATTTGGGAACGAGTCCACTAACACGCCACTCCATAATGCTTTCCTAGATGAACAATTATTTTCCATGTCCACCTTGCCTTGGTACACCGACATCATAATTACTTGTTGTCAGGTAAGACCCCTAACTTTTGGTTACTTCAAGATATACGAAGATTCAAACATGAGGTGAAATCAGTCTTTTTTGATGATCCCTATTTATACCAGTATTGCAAAGACCAAATAGTTAGGAAGTGTGTACCCAATGATGAATTTGATAGTATATAACACTTTAGTTATAGCGGTGCATGTGGGGGACACTTCTCAGCACACAAAATTGTGGCCAAAATTTTACATTGTGGATTTTATTGGTTCACCATGTTTAGGGACATATATGCTTTTTGTAAGTCTAGTATGTCGTGCCAAAAACTAGGAGGTATAACAAAGAGAAACATGATGCCCTTAAATCCCATCCTAAAAATTGAAATTTTTGATTGTTAGGGCATAGATTTCATGCAACCATTTCCTATTTTATTTGGATACACATACATATTGGTTGATGTTGATTATGTATCCGAATGGGTGGAATCCATCGCATGTAGGAAGAATGAGGGTTCCATCGTGCTCAAATTCCTCAAAGAAAACATTTTTGCACGGTTTGGAATCCCTAAGTCTTTAATTAGCGATGGTGGTTTCCACTTTTGCAACAAGCCCTTTGCTAACTTATTGAAGAGGTTTTGGGTTATACATAAGATTTTCACACCATATGTTGTTCTGCGAGGATGCGCACCTCCAAAAAGGTAGAACACACTCACCCCCCAAGTGCAAGGGTGTCAGAATAATATATTTCCAATGAGTTCGGGTTCAAATCCACAGGGAGACGGTTGTCACACTACCTACCGATCCTAGGCTGGGATAGGCTTCGATATCTTATTGTGTGGAGATGGATTACAAAGGAATGTCGTAATGGCGATGGAAGTGGAATGCGAGGGTGTCATGATAGGCAAGCATGACCAAGTCTCCACACAAAAAGAAAACAAAAAGAACAAAGAGAAACAATCGAGAGAAAGATCGCTAGGATGTCGGGAATCCCTACTAGGGCTTTTAGGTTTTGATAATGGGTCAAGGATCCTTTCGTCAAATGACGTGCGGGTAGGAGTGTCGCATCCGGAGATAGGAACGATCGTTCGACTTTCGTCGTCACGCTCTTCTAACGCCTCCCCGTGCGCAGCCGTGCTTTCGCAGTCGGCTTTACATGGGGACAAGTGCATTACGCTCGACACTTGGTTCCTGTACCACAAATCCGTATCCACTCTCATGATCTACAGACTGGAGTACCGCTCTACGTTTGGTTCAGGAAGTCAGGCTACTCTCGTAGTCACCGACTAGCAGATTGAGGATTAGTGATTACCCTAGCTCTCGAGTCACTCTCGTGATCGCAAGCCCTAGAAACGACCACTAAGCCCAAATCAGATTCGTAGGGATCGTCCCTAAAACGTGGAGCTACTTTCGCAATCCTCCAATTCTAGGGCTAATCCCCCAAACCCCTTATCCAAACTACCGTAGAGCAACCATAGATTCGTCTAACTAAGATTAACCCATCACCCTAACCCTAGAATCCTAGTGTTTATCCCTAATCCTAGTAATAGATCTACTCAATCATAGAGAAATAGATATGAACAATAGGAATTAACATCACAACCATATAAAAGAGAAGCAATGAAAGATTCAACACCAAAAACAAATAAGAAAGGTAAGAGAATGAAGATTAATGAAGAATACTTAGCTCATGCAAGATCCGATACAAAATCAGCGAGGAGGGGGCCTAGGGCATGGCCTAGCCTCCGAAGAAATGTTTTCTAACCTAAAAAACGAGAGCCCCCATCAATAACTGCTCAATACATATTTATAGCCCTCAAAACCCACCAAAATAAAGCTACTTTGAGTTGAACCCGTGCTTGCTGCCAGGTAGCTCGGGCTGGCTGCCGCAGGTCATTCGACTTAGTGCAGACACGTGTCTGCCCGAGCACAGATTCCAGCACAGATTCACCAAATTGCAGAAATTTCCTAGGGCTCATCCAACCTCTGATTATCTCATTCTTGATGGCGTTGGAATATTTATGAAGTCTAATTCCTGGGAAAAATATGGGAAAAATACTGCAAATTCCTGAGTGATAGCATATCTTCAAAGAGCGAAGGGCTGTCTTGAAATCTGCGCCATCACCCATTTCTACTCCGCTCGCCCGAGCGGCATGGGTCGCTCGGACGAGCGGCTTGGGTCGTTCGGCCGAGCAAATTCAGTGCTGAAATTCCAAAGGTTGAAGGCACATTTTTGGGTTCTTCTGATAGCTGGCTCGGGCGAGTGACTTGGTCGTTCGGGCGAGCAAACCAAGTTGCTTGCCCGAGCACCTCTCCCTTTGGTGTCTCAGCTCGGCCGTGCGCATCATGACGTGGTCAGCCGAGCGATCTGAGAAACTCTTGCCTTCTTCTCCCTATTCTTTCCTCTCTTCTCTTCTCTCTTCTTTGGCTTCTTCTCTCCTTCATTGCTCCCCTCCAGCAACATGAGCTCCTCAAATATTACACCATTGACGCTCCAACGTCGACGATCATGTCCTCCTCTCCAAATTGCTTCAAATCGCTCGATATTCCCTGAAATGCATCAAAACGCTCTCGAAGCCAAATAGTTCCAATTATCGACATTAAAGAGTATAAAATCGGGATTAAAGCGATCATTTTGACATGTAAACATGTAAATAAAATGTGGAATATTATGACACCTCACCATACTACCCCCAAACCAATTTCCAAGCAGAGTTGGCCAATAGAGAAATTAAAAATATCCTCCAAAATACGGTGAATCCTACACGTAAGGATTTGAGCATTCGATTGCCAGAAGCACATTGGGCACATCAGACTGCATATAAAACCATACTAGAAATGTCACAGTGTCAGATTGTGTATGGAAAACATTGCCATTTGCCCGTGGAATTAGAGCACAAATCTTATTGGGCAATTAAACATTTTAATTCCGATTGTGACTCATCCAATAATTTACATAAATTACAGATTTGTGGATTGCAGGAGTTGTGGAGAGATGCTTACGACAATGCCAAAATTGCCAAGGACCGAATGAAGTTTGGCATGACAAAATGATTTTGAGGAGAGAGTTTCTCCCGGGCAAACGAGTGCTTTTATATAAATCCTGATTTCATCTCTTTCCAAGAAAATTGAGATCAAGATGGTCCAGGCCGTTTTTGGTGAAGCATGTCTACAATCATGGAGTGGTGACCTTGGCAAATGAGAAAGATGGGAGCGAGTTTAAGGTCAATGGAAAACGTTTAAATCATCACTACAATTCATGGACAAAGAAGAGGATCACCGAGCAGCTTTCGGACCTGCCCCTGGGTGGCAACTAAATCGGTGTGTTCATTCCAAATTTTTGTTTTCACTTCCCTTTCATTCATTGAGGACAATGCATATCTTTAGTTGGGGGGATGTTAGAATTTTTGTTTTGTTTATATTTTTATTATTTACTTTTGCTTCTATACTTTTGGACAAAATTTTAAACTTTTTCTTTATATACAAACATGCATAAATATTTTAATCAAAAAAAACATGCATACATATCAATTGCATAAAATGTTTGAAAATTTGGGTTATATAAGTATAGATTTGCTTATGATTGCATTTTGAACCCTTTGTGATGAATCTGGACTCTTTAAGCCTAATTTGGTGAACTTAGTCTAAATTCTTCCATAATCCCTAAAATTAGTTATAACATAGTTGTATTGAGTCATTTTCCCATGTGGATCACTTTTTAACTCATTTTGTGGAATCTATTCATGTCTCCATTGTATCTACACCCATTACACTCATGTTAGCTTGATTCAAATATTTTGTCGCGTGATTCCTAGGTAGAAGTACTCAATTGGATTAAATCATAAACCTAGGGGAACTTGGAGTGACCATACCCAAATTGTCACCAATGATTGCTTTTAGCTTGCTCCAAAAAAGTGCATCGTTCTTCGAAGTCCTATTGAATAGCTAGGTCCCCGTGCCTCACGAAGCACTGGAGCTTCGAGTCGAAAAATAGGATCAAAGGAGAGTGCACAAGTGAAAAAAATAAGTTTGGGCGATTCAAGTTAGTAGGCCCGTAGGGGGTTTTCCAAACCCATTGCCCAAAAGATCATTTGATCTAGGAGCTATTGACCCAAAGCATGTTACATGAATCGTTCAAAATTTCAAAAAAAATGATGATGAAATTCATAAGTGTTGGTAGCAAGCTTAAATTCTTGAGTTCTTGACAATTTTGGGAGTGTCGAGGGTCAAATTCTTTGAAGTGTATGAATTATGAGAGGAGATTACATTATACCATGGAAAATTGCAATTTTGTCTTGCATTTTTCTAGCTAGAGAGTTTTGGTGTGTTATTGTGATGTTTTAGTATATTTCAATTCCTTTCTTGCTAAAATGGATCATATGTGGAAAAAATCGATTTTCATGAACTATGCCATGACTCGGTTGTGGGATTTCCATATTCTTGATTGTTTAGACTTTGTTTTGCTTATTTTGCTACGTGTCTTGCAAAAATCTAGTTGGGGTGTGATTAGAGGTGAATATTGTATGTTTTCACCTCTTAACTATGGCTATTTTGTGCATAATTTATATATAATCAGGCTTCGATATGTTCGTTTTGTGAATACCATCTTATTTATGAGCTAAACATTTTTTTATGCATAAAATATCACTCCCATAGCTTAATCCCACTTAATTATGGTGTAAGAATTTTTAGGAATTTTTTGGAACTCAAATGAAGTCTTAGACTTGAGAAGCTAGGAATTCTACAGCCCACATGGTCGTGTGTTACCCTTCACACGACCATTGTGGCATTAAAGCAAAGGAAGAGTAGCAGCACACGGTTGTGTCATGTGGTAATAAAGCCAAGGAAGAGTACACTTACACGATCTTATTACATGATCGTGTGGTGATTGTCCAAGAATGAAAGCGGTGATACAACTGTGTTAGTCAGTGACATGGTCGTGTCATGCTACAAACAGAGGGGCCAAGAGGGGAGTACAGTTACACGGTCGTGTGCGACATCGACACGACCGTGTCGATCTGAAGTATAAACAAAGGCTAGAATGGTGACAAAACTGCGTCACTTTGTGACATGGCCGTGTCGTTCTCACTGCATGGCTTCTGTTTGGTGCAGGTTTGTCTGCGTTTCTTCACCTATTTTTGAAGGAAAGATAAAGT
The DNA here is from genome assembly GCA_030789695.1 of Scilla litardierei. NCBI lineage: Eukaryota > Viridiplantae > Streptophyta > Magnoliopsida > Asparagales > Asparagaceae > Scilla > Scilla litardierei. The sequence continues at coordinate 479,912,950 of CM061142.1, forward strand.
GGCCTAATAATCTTCATTCACTTATCTTTCAGAAAAACAACGGAGAAGTCTTGGAGAGGAGAAGAGATCAAAGGGAAGAAGCCAGTGATCGTCTCAAAAGGGGGTTCCTTTGGTTTAAAGTTTTCATTTTATTTGTTTTCTTGATCTTAGCTATTTGTATCAACCATTTGATGACATTGTTAGAAATGAAAATGATGTCGTTGTTGTCTATGAGTGGCTAAGTTTCTTGTGTGTCTTTTTGGTGGAATGATGTTTGTTTGAGCTTGTGAATGTTATCTCTTGCACATTTCATTTGTTATTATGGATGAATCGTTGAGATCTATGTTTGTTCTTGGAACCTCAGTTGGAAATCCATAGAGAGGAACAATCCTATATGACCCTCTCTGTCATGCTTAATGTTAATTGCACACTAAGTGTTTGTTTAATTGCCAAATCATCCAATCGCTCACCACTTAGCCGAATGAGAGATTTTAGTTATTCGAGATTGATCCATGCATTTAACAAAAGGTCAGTGTGAGTGCTGTCTTAATTCTTGTAGTGTACAAGGATTATGTGCATCTGATTGATAACAACATGGAGATGTTGAATCAATCAAAGCATGGATGTCGCTATATTTCTCCAGAAAGACAATCTTGGATTACCATAAAATATATATTATAAGTACTTAAGAAGTACTTAAATATATCGAAGGTTTAAGGTGGGAGTAGTAATTTTTCGGTAAAAATATTTACTAACTCTAAGTTTCCAAGGTGACATGCATGATAGCTGATCAGGGGGAGGATAACTTTAATGGAAGTGCAATGGCTTGGAAGAGTTCCAAGCATGATACTGTGGCTAAGTATACAAATGTATTTGAGATACACAGTTATACGCAATGATGCAGCAAAGGAGGTGGTCTGCATGAGGAAGTTCATTATAGGACTTGGTGTTGTTCCTTCGATTATTGATCCAATACCTTTGTATTGTGAAAACAATGTAGTAGTTTTTCTGGCCAAGGATACTAGATCTCACAAGAAATCTAGACACATCCTGAGAAAGTTGCACTTGATACGTGAAATCCAAAGATGTTGGGACATTGGCATACAGAGAGTTGATACATAAGATAATGTAGCAGACCCGCACACGAAGGCCATTCCATAAAACAAACTAGAGTGTTTAGTAGATAAAATTAGTATGAGATATTGTAATAATTGGCTATAAGTGTAAGTGAAAGATGTTGTGGAATGTATGACCTTAAGACAATTATTGTAATTATAATAGGCATCTCGTTCAAAATGATAGTATGATATTTGATAAATCTTTATCTATGTAATCCTCTATGTCACTTCTGTGGTTGATGTTGTGTTATATGCTGCATGAATAAAGTCTCATGACTTAAGTAAAGAACATTGGGATCATGATGAGATCATGATAGTGAGGCCAATGTGTCCGTCGAACATATGTCCAGAAATATTCTCGGTCAAAGGAATATCAAGACCATACATCGATATTCCAGTTAAACTAGTGTGCATTAATCTATACCAGCAGATAATATTGGCCGGCCTCATAGCCAATCGTGTGGAGATATCGGTAGATAATGCATATGTGCTTGTTGGAGAACAAGTTTACAAAACGGCTTGTCAAGAAGCTTCAGTACGGTTATCATACTTTGTATGTCAAACAGAATGCTCTCAGGTGGCAGTAGGTGCAACATAGTCCTTTGACCATAGATGTGCTAAAGTACCTTGCATGTGAAAGATTATACTTAGGCAATCATTGAACATTGGCGTTATAGTTGATGTGTAGGTACCTACTGGGTATAGTAGGAAGCATGCAAAGGAAGTGGCCATCTTGTTAGGATTCGTCTCCTCTGGTATAGAAGGTTAGTGTCACAATAGACTCAAATGGATCCATTGTAAATCCTTGGCAATGGTAGATGATGGATGTGTTAATGAGTTAACAAGTGTCATCCAACCAATAACTATGAGATTGAATTTTACTCAAGGGGTTAAGGTGTAATTGGGTTTGACTCTAAACTGTACCCTAGAAACCTTAGCAACATAGTTTTGACAAATGGACCTAACTACATGGAATCTGTTCTATCACACCAACCAGATAATGACAGTTCTGAAATGGGGGTCAGCACGCTCAGCTAGGGCCACTATCGATTGGTGACATGATGCGATTGTGTCACTACTGAAGTATGAATCGGGTTATTAGAGTCTCACATAGATGATGACTCTTCACAAAAATCAAAGGAAGAAACTTTAAGTACAAGTGATATACAAGGGCAAGATCACAAGTGCTATGATCAACTGGAAGAAAGAAGAGGGGACGTTCAACTTAGTAGTGACTGGTCGGCTAGTGGCTTGCCACTAGTCGACTAGTTACGCCAGACTACGTAAGTTGACCCAGTCAGCTGCCTAGTCAACTGGTGCTGATGAAATAGGATTCGAAATTCGGACTTGGTGTGGGATTTGATCTGATAAGCAGTCCTAATCCAAACCAAACTCCTATATTAGTTTCATGATAGACTTTTAGTAAGATTAGAACACATAAAATTTATCTTCTTCTTTATGTGTTTAGGGTTGATGTTGGGTTCAACTTAAACTCCTAACCATCCAATTACGGGGTAACTGATCTTTCACTATAAAATGGGGTCTTCCCAGCCCTTTTGAGACACACAACAATTTGCATCAAGCAACCATAATCTCTATAGAGAGAGTCTCATAGTGTGGAGATATTCAAACCTCTTTAGAGGGAGGATCTCTCGCACGAAGTCGAAGTTTTTTCTTCTCCTTCCCAATCTCTCTAGTAAGATATGGAGGACAGTTCAAGTTCTTTGGGGGTTCATGGATCATGGAGACATTCTTCATCCCATGAAACATCTAAGGCACATGTTGGAGATGAGAATGCGGTGCTTTGGTCTTCACCGAAATATTTTGGACCCACAAGTTTCGCTTGAGTATACTCGTGCAAATGTATGATCTTTATAGTTTTATTTTAGTTTTTTTTGCTAGAATTCTAGTAGATCTTAGACATGTCGATTACTAATTAGAAAAATTTTAATTTTATGTCTTCCGTTGGATGATCTAAATTGTTTAGATTACTAGCATTGTTTCCTTACAAGATTGAGGAAATAATCCTAAAAGAACTTGAAGATTTATTAAATCTTGAGTATAGGAGTCCTAAAAGAAGTTGAGATCTATCAAAGATTGACGAAAGGAGTCCTAAGAGGAATTGAAAAATCTAACAATGTCAATTGTCACACCCCGCTTCCCAAGTATGGAAGGCAAGACGTGAAGAGGTCCGCTCAAACTTGGAGCTGTGAAGCTACAGTCAGATAAGCGTCTGGTAATTTAATCCATTAGCAGGTTCTTTGCATTACGACGAAACAACAACAATAATAAAGAAGGATAGACAATAAAAATTATCCAACATTCGACATCCACAGATTTTATTCCAAACATACAGAGATAATCATAAAGAAATACAGAGTCTGAAAAAGAAGGCCAAGCATGGCCGAAACTAATACAAAGGAAGGGTGCAACGCACCGAACGACCTAACAACTACTACTAAGAAAGTAAACAACAACTAAGAGAAAGCCACCAGCTGAGACTAAGGATAGAACTCCGGTGTCCTCGAACTGGACGTCAACAGCTAGTCATCCTCAGAAACTAACTCAGGCTCAACCCGACATGTGACACCCAAAGAGAAAAGGGCGGCACATGTCAGCAAAAATATCCAAAGAGGAAAAAGGAGACTTTGTACAAGGAAACGTAAAGCACAGCAGTTATAAGATAAATGCAGCTTAGAAGTTCTGAAATAATGATGACATGGCATTATATTTTAATGAATGCAGTAGTTTAAACATGAACATGATACTTGCAATGCATGACACGTCGTAGCGAGAGCTACTAAACAATATTCATGATTTCACGATTAACTTGTATTCACGATGTGCACAGGGTTTATGCCTTTTGGCTGAAGTGGCTGTACGGGCACACTTCTACGCTCAAGTGATCTCTTAACCCTACCCCTCTTTGTGTATCGAGCGTTGGTTTCACCAACAATGCTGTGCTCGCTTCTGGATCACGAGCCAGGAAGTGTTTTTGGTTTGGCATAGGGTTGTGCCCGCAATGCAGGTGCCTAGGCTCAATCAATATGTAGGAGTCAAAATCTTACTTGCCGCAGCTTACAATTTATTGTAGCGTGTGTTACACAATCATGATAGAGCAAGTTGATGCATGAAATGACATAGCAAGATGCATGAACATGGCAATAAGCAGTTAAAAGTGCGTACAGTTAATTTGAAAGTAAACGTGACACGCGGTATGAAATGATAGCATAGCAAGGGTGTCGGATCTAGCTTCGTTGTCAAGCTAGATCTAGTAAGGGCGTCTAGGTAACTATCATTTCATCGCCTAGTCTCTTTTACGCTATTTCACAAATTTGGCCTAAAACATGGCCTAAACAAATATTGGCAAGTTTCACTTGCCTAAAAGAGACGTGCTGCAAGTCACACGATCAAAGAGTCCAGATATTCCCTATGTGCTCAATCAATGCCCAACCTACAGTCCCGTATTATTAATCTTCAATTAGTAGTTACCAAAGCAATGAAATCACAGTTTTTATCTTGTTAACATGCGGGTGTGGGTTCCTACGGTTCAGGTATACCTTAACACGACGCGAGAGCTACACTAACGTCGGGTAGCGACGTCAGGGGTTGGACTCCGATAGCAAACGGGGGTAGGCGGGATAGCACGATGAACGACGATCAACCGGGTAGCGGTATGATCACCGAACAGAGACACAAAGGGGAAGGACAGCAGCACAGCATTCTACGGCGTCGGGAAGACGCGAATAACAGCACGGGGAGGCACGAGAGGCGACAGACAGCGGACTCGCGGCTTGGAGTGCACGGATCTGAGGTTTACGCGCACAAAGGAAGGCGTGTCGGGGCAGCCACGACCAAGGGAGGGCCTGCACGGCCTGGGGGGTTGTCTGAGGGGCGACCGACGGCAGGGGGTGGCCGGCGGCGGCCTAGGTGGCTGGCCGTGGGATTTTGGTAGGGGAATGACAGTTTTCGACTGTTTGGTGTGTTTGTGTGGTGGTTTTAGGGAGGAAGAGGAAGGGTTGAAGAGGGGAAGGTTGGCTGGAGTAGGGGACACCGACGGGAGGCTAGGCCGGCGATGGGGGTCACCGACGACGGTGGCAGCAGCAGCTGGGCGTGAGGATTAAAGGGTGAGGGCTGTTGACAGTTTTGTGGGAGGATGGGGGGTGTTTCGGCCTCTATGAGGAGGAAAAAGAGGATGTGGTGGTCGAGGGTTGTTGCCAGAGGAGCAAGGTAGCCGAAGGGATGGTCAGGATGAAGGCCGTGGGTTTTTGTGTTGGGTTGGCGAATGTGCGTGAATGGCAAACCATAGGGCTAGTTGTGTTTTAAATATGGAATATTGCTAAATAGGTTTCAATAGGAGTGGACTTAAGGGTTTTAGGAAGAGAGAGATAGCTATAGTGGGTATAGATTAGTCTGTAATAGGATGGTGAATAGCCTAGATTGATTTCATGTTGATACGTATGAGATTCTCTTTTTGCTATTTGGGTTTAAAATGGGGGTATAACTAAGTTGATTGGAGAGAGAAGATGTGAGAGGGAGGGGGTATAGATTAGTTTAATAGAGGGTGTCATTAGCCAATGAAACATTTCATGATACGTTTTAACCTATAGGTTTAATTAGGGTATTGAATTTCAAATTAATTAGGGCTAAGTGGATTTGAAAGTGAATAGTGGAAAAAGTGGGTCTAGCGGGGTCCGATAATTATAAGAAAAATACCGGGACGACCGTGTCGACGAGAGGGTCGAGACTAAGAAGATCGGTCACGGGCTAGGGTAATTGGAAAACGGAACTAAAAATAAAAGGTCAAACGACGAAGGTAAGAGTTACGACACCCCTTCAAACAAAGTTGTTTTGTGGAAGAATGACTCGTGAAATGACGTTCACAAAAAATTCCACAGATAAGTACTCTCTCAGAGGGTCACAACGACATATCACATCGTACGTTTGGGATACAAGAAGAGATCAAAATAAATACGCGTACGAACAAAAGTACGCGCACGAAAAACGTACGATCGAAAAGCGACCGTGACATCCTACCCACCTTAGAATAAAGTCTGTCCTCGGGCTTTCTAACTATAAATATACCTATCCATTCAATTAACTACCCCAATCACATCACGCTAGAATTCAAATCATGTATAATTACTACAAGTGCTTATATATGCACTAGGTAGTCAAACATTAATACTACAAACACGTATATATACACACACACATTCTAAACTTATACCTATCATGGACAGTCAGACTCAAACACGTATTTCAATCATTCATATAGTCACGTACATCCTTTATATAACTATCACTCATTTATCACATAACCATGGTACAGACACTTAAATAAAAATAATTCACAACAGCAAATACAATCGTAATACTTGACATATAGATAACTACCTATGCACAAAACAAACATGGACATACTACTCCCTTATATCTCCTAGTGTACATCCAAAACCAAACATATCAACACAAGTAATCACACCATACAATATTAAATCAGGTTTGCTATATCTAATATACATTCATCCCTACTCTAAATACACAAATATATAGTTATTCAAATACGCACAGATACTTCATCATATATACACATTACATACACTCCTATAACCATATTCAAGACACATCACACGTATCATAATCACAACGCTTATAGCTAAGCACATACTTACCCGTGCATGGTGCACACCCACACACGCTAACATACTATTCATACATGCCACTCATACCACTATATACTTAACACATCTACACATCTAGTTTAGCTAGCATATATACATTCAAACATGTAAAATCTTAGTAATTAACTATACTACAAGACCAACACCTATAACCATATAATGGTATAGTCACCCACAACCATGTGCGTAACGTAACCAGGCACAACCAAAGCTATCATTATGCACACATCATCCATAACTATGTTCATAGCACTATACACCAACCTCAGACAAATATAACAATATACATTTAGAGTATACCCACTCAAGCATGCGTGAGACTCAAAGACCCATACAAGAACCACAATACTTATATTCATAACACGATATTTCCACCTATACCAACGTAACACTCTTATATATACATATCTACCAACGTAACCACATACATACCATAATATCAATCACACTTTATATTTAATCAAGTAACACCCTATAACGCAATCACTTTACACACCATAATATATTCACACCATAGCAATTTTCATATAATTAGTGTACTAATACATATACTTATCCATACATAGTTACATCATACCATAATCGTGCATACCTCATGGTATAACACACATCATCCTGTAAAGGTAATCAATACTGTACAAAATTTATAATCCTATTACCATATGTATATCACACATCTTCATACAGTATGTACATATCTACCTACGACTAAGCACAATACATATCAACGTACGAGTACACGTTCACACGTACTAACATATAAATCATATAATAGGCCTGCACACTTAACTATAAGTACACCTAATATCATTACACTTATCACGCACATGACTTACTAGTATACTATTTCAAACATTTACAAGTATCTTCAAACCACTTACTCCACTAGTAGTTATTCCAACACAAACTCCAATATATATATATATATATAGACATTCCTAAAGTGGTATAGCTATCCACATATATATTATAAACACCATCATTCATACAACTTCATATATATATCATGAATAACACTAGGTAGGCGTATGTAACACAAGAGGCAATCATTAATATCCTAAGGGTAGCACACTCAAACACGAGTGGTACACAGGGGTTCACGCACACTACTTATATGAATGCACCACAACGACATCACAACTTATACTAATGGGCCCACCAAACTATACTAAGGTTGACATAGGCAACGACAAGCACTAGTATGATGACTAAGCAATAGAAATGGAACCAAGATTAAATAGCGTAACGAAACAAGACCGGGATGAACGGGTTCAGATGAGGCATGGATAAGGAGATAGCTGGTTGGGTGGGACAAAAATATTGCTCTAAATAATTAAATAGATGAAAGTAGGATATGTGTAAAATATGATATCATATATATATATATATATATATATATAATATATATATATATATATATTCTTATAAAAATATGTAGAAATAGCGAGCATATGGTAAAATCTTAAAACACGGAAAAAAGTGTTAGACGAAGAAAATAATAAGTGGGGTGAGATAGTGATTGTTTTACAAATGAAAATAGATCTATACAAAAAATTTTGAAGTATGAGCATAATGAATATAAAACTGATACACTACAAATTGAATTGCTATTTAGCTTTCGAAAAATATTCTTAAAGTATGTAAGATAAGTGGTTAAAAATAATAAATTTAGTAGTATAGAAAGAAAGGAATGATATATTGAATTATCAAAATGTTAACAAAGTTTTAAAATTGAAATACAGAAGATATAGGTTAGAAAATGGTTACGAGAAAGTAACTAAAGATTATGACCAAGAAGGTTTCAAAATCCAAGAATGAATTTTAACTCGACCGAAAAGCAGGAAATCTAAGTATATAATAAGGGGTTTTCAAAGAAATTAAACTGAGCGAAGAATTTAGTAAGGAATATCGAAAATACTTTTAGAGGAATCAAGATTTGCAATGGAGAAGATTCGAAAAATTAACGATAATCGTCATGAGGCGATCACGTGATTCGAGGGCAAAGAATATGATCGCATGATCGATACAAAAATACGCCTAGGATATGATTCATGAAAAGCTAAGATGGAAATCTACGGTCGATAACACAGAAGTGTAATGATTAGGAAGATGCTAGAAATCAAGGGTTCTAATTACCGGGCCGACTAAAAATTAGGAGGAACTTAGCACTAAGACTTTCTAATGAACTATACTGTAATAGAGATATCAGGGAAGGGTCCTTAGGGGATCAAGATTACGTTCTGCTGAGCCCGAAATTTGGTGGACCCAAGCGAACGACTAAAGAAACTCTAGAAATCTAATATGATCTGAGCTAGGTAAGAAACCATTAAGGAAATTCCTAAGATGATTATACCAATTCTTAGTAAATTGTCTAACTAACAATCATGGATGCCTAGCTAGCAAGCACGTGCGTCTAACTAAATCTTCATATAGTCCAGGTCTAATGGAATTCCCCTATTATACTGAGACAAGATGCTCAGGTAACACATATTCCAGCCATCTAAGACAGGAAAACGTTCAGATTAGACTTAGATTTCTGACTTGAATGTTTCGAATATTTTAATGGATGTTTTATTATTACCGTTGTTTCGATATTTCGCAGATGCAAAGAGGACCTGCATGGGCCACCACTAAAACCTGTCACGCCCTGCTTCCCAAGTATGGAAGGCGAGACGTGAAGAGGTCCGCTCAGACTTGGAGCTGTGAAGCTAGAGTCTGATAAACGTCTGGTAATTTAATCCATTAGCAGGTTCGTTGCATTACGACGAAACAACAACAATAATAAAGAAGGATAGACAATAAAAATTATCCAACATTCAACATCCACAGATTTTATTCCAAACATACAGAGATAATCATAAAGAAATACAGAGTCTGAAAAAGAAGGCCAAGCATGGCCGAAACTAATACAAAGGAAGGGTGCAACGCACCGAACAACCTAACAACAACTACTAAGAAAGTAAACAACAACTAAAAGAAAGCCACCAGCTGAGACTTAAGGATAGAACTCCGGTGTCCTCGAACTGGACGTCAATGGCTAGTCATCCTCAGCAACTAACTCAGGCTTAAACCTGACATGTGACACCCAAAGAGAAAAGGGGGCATGTCAGCAAAAATCTCCAAAGAGGGAAAGGAGACTTTGTGCAAGGAAACATAGAGCACAACAGTTATAAGATTAATGCAGCTTAGCAGTTTTGAAATAATGATGACATGGAATTATAATTTAATGAATGCAGCAGTTTAAACATGATCTTATACTTGCAATGCATGATACGTCGTAGCGAGAGCTACCAAATAATATTCATGATTTCACGATTAACTTGTATTCACGATGTGCACAGGGTTTACGCCTTTTGGCTGAAGTGTCTGTACGGGCATACTTCTTCGCTCAAGTGATCGCTTAACCCTACCCCTCCACGTGTATCAAACGTTGGTTTCACCAACAACGCTGTGCTCGCTTCTGGATCACGAGCCAGGAAGTGTTTTTGGTTTGGCATAGGGTTATGCCCATAATGCAGGTGCCTAGGCTCAATCAATATATATGAGTCAAAATCCTACTTGCCGCAGCTTACAATTTATTGTAGCGTGTGTTACACAATCATGATAGAGCAATTTGATGTATGAAATGGCATGACAAGATGCATGAACATGGCAACAAGCAGTTAAAAGTGCGTAAAGTTAATTTGAAAGTAAACTGACATGCGGTATGAAATGATAGTATATCAAGGGTGTCGGATCTAGCTTCGTTGTCAAGCTAGATCTAGTAAGGGCGTCTAAACGACTATCATTTCATCGCCTAGTCTCTTTTACGCTATTTCACAAATTTGGCCTAAAACATGGCCTAAACAAATACTGGCAAGTTTCACTTGCCTGAAAGAGACGTGCTGCAAGTCACACGATCAAAGAGTCCAGATATTTCCTATGTGCTCAATCAACGCCCAACCTACCGTCCCGTATTATTAATTTTCAATTAGTGAGTTTCTAAAGCAATGAAATCACAGTTTTTATCTTGTTAACATGCAGGTGTGGGTTCCTACGGTTCAGGTATACCTTAACACGACGCGTGAGCTACACTGATGTCGGGTAGCGACGTCAGGGGTTGGACTTCGATAGCGAGCGAGGTTACGGCGGGACAGCGGCGACGAACGACGATCAATCGGGTAGTGGTACGATCACCGAACAACGACGTGAAGGGAAAGAACAACGACACAGCATTCTACGGCATTGTGAAGACGCGGACAGCCGCACGGGGAGGCACGAAAGGCGGCAGACAGCGGACTTGCGGCTTGGAGTGCATGGATCTGAGGTTTGTGCGCACAAGGGAAGGCATGCATGGGCAGCTGCGGCCAAGGAAGGGCCTGCACGGCTTGGGGGGGTTGTCTGAGGGGCGACCGGTGGCAGGGGTGGCTGACGGCGGCCCAGGTGACAGGCTATGGGATTTTGGTAGGGGAATGATAGTTTTCGGCTGTTTGGGGTGTTTGTGTGGTGGTTTTAGGGAGGAGGAGGAAGGGTTGACGAGGGGGAAGGTTGACCGGAGTAGGGGACGCCGTCGGGAGGCTAGGCCGACGATGGGGGTCGTCGGCGGCGGCAGCAGCAGCTGGGCATGAGGTTTAAAGGGTGAGGGCTGTTGACAGTTTTATGGGAGGATGAGGGGTGTTTTGGCCTCTAGGAGGAGGAGGAAGAGGAAGCGGTGGTCGAGGGTGGTTTCCGGAGGAGAAAGGTGGCCGGAGGGATGGTCGGGATGAAGGCCGTGGGTTTTTGTGTTGGGTTGGCGGCTATGCGTGACTGGCAAACCCTAGGGCTAGTTGTGTTTTAAACATGGAATATTGCTAAATAGGTTTCAATAGGAGTGAACTTAAGGGTTCTAGGAAGAGAGAGACAGATATAGGGGGTATAGATTAGTCTGAAATAGGATGGTGAATAAACTAGATTGATTTCATGTTGATACGTATGAGATTCTCTTTTTGCTATTTGGGTTTAAAATGGGGGTATAACTAAGTTGATTGGAGAGAGAAGACGTGAGAGGGAGGGGGTATAGATTAGTTTAATATAGGGTGTCATTAGCCATTGAAATATTTCATGATACATTTTAACCTATTGGTTTAATTAGGGTATTTGAATTTCAAATTAATTAGGGCTAAGTGGGTTTGAAAGTGATTAGTGGAAAAAGTGGATCTAGCAGGGTCCGATAATTATAAGAAAAATATTGGGACGACCGTGTCGACGAGAGGGTCGAGACTAAGAAGATCAGTCATAGGCTAGGGTAACGGAAATCGGAACTAAAAATAGACAGGTCCAACGACGAAGGTAAGAGGTACAACACCCCTTCAAACAAAGTTATTTTGTGGAAGAATGAGCCGTGAAATGACGTTCACGAAAAATTCCACAAATAAGTACTCTCTCAGATGGTCACAACGACATATCACATCGTATGTTTGGGATACAATAAGAGATCAAAATAAATATGCATACGAACAAAAGTACGCGCACGAAAAAGTACGATCGAAAAGCGACCGTGACATCTATATATAAGGAGATGTATTCTTATAGAAGAATAATTAAAAGAGCAGATCATGTATATTCAGGAAGACACAAATGCATTAAAAACATACATGCAACTTCAAATCGAATGTACAAGTCCAAGCATGGTCTCAATCATATCGAAAAATACATCAAATTAATTCAATAAGACATCAACTCTGAGATTTTTACACATTATTATTATATTAATTTTTCATGCATATATTTTATTTCTTTTAATACTCTAGTTTTGATTAGGATTTTTTTATTTTGGGGTATCAATTAGGGTGCTTGAGCATGGGATATCAATCAAGGGGAAGAGCTGTTTTAGTGATAGATAAGTGTATGTGATAGGTTGTTTTATGTTCGTTTTCCACATTCTTTTCATTCACATTTCACTCCACTACACCTCGTTTTTCGCACTGCTTTTATCCTCTTTTGTTCCCTTTTACGCTTTTGGTCTCCCTGGTGCTTTTAAGGTGAAATCAGAGAAGTTTGGAGCTTGAGAGCGAGATTTTTGGTTTTTGGAGCGAAGGTTGACACTTGGAGCTTGACTCCATGGTTATGATGTTGGAAACTCACAACTCCTCATATGGTTTTAATGATACAAACATATTATGTTATATGTACTAAATTTATCTATGCAGATATTACAGTAAATCACCTAAGACAATCATCAAATATACAAGTTGCAAGAAGCATCCACTACAAGACGAAGCATATCGTTGATATTTTGTATCTTGTAAAAAGCGATGTACCCATTATTTTTTTCTTTTGCATATACTTAGAATGTAAACGCCTTGATGATGATCTCTCTTACTCGTTTTGGGTTCGTCTTCAAAAAATCAAGTCAAAAATCCAATTAGTCGACTAATCCCTAGTGCTAGTCGACTAATTTAAATATTAAAATATTCAGAAAATTCTGAAACTTTGTCAGACTTATTTTAGAGTCTCTAGGATCATTTTTCTACAAATTTCTAAGTTTCAGATTTTTTAGTCGACTAATAGATTCGATTAGTCTACCCGTCATTTTTAAATCAGTTATTTTAAATGATTTATTATTTTATAATTATATTTAATTAGTGGAAGTTAGAACTGACACAAACGGCTAGTTCTTCATCGTTTATAGTCGTTTACATCAGTTATTTTCAGTTTTCGGAAGTTATTTTCTGAAAAGACATCTCAACAGTCAAAATCCTAGTCAGCAGCCCTATTAGTCGACTGGTCTCTAACATTAGTCGACTAATTTGAACAAAAATTTCTCAGATTTTTTTTAAAGTTTAGGCAGTTCTCCAATGTTCAAAAACAAACTTTTTGGGCTATAAATAGATCCACAGACCACTGCCTAAAACACACGAAAATTCACACACTCTCTCTTTTCTTAAGTTTACTTTCTCTATATAGAAAGTGAGTGTTTTTTCAGATTTTCATAGAGGAACCTCTGCAAAAAAATTTCCTCCATAGAAAGTCCAATCTTCAAGTTTGGTCTACTACAAGTCTTCATCCAGAACCTTGGAGATTCAATCACCTTCCTTGTGCTATAATTCCAACATTGTCAAGGCTGTATGTGATATTTTTTCATACCCTTTCTTTACTTTATTTGGTGAATCTCTTGTTGAAGAGATTGTATATGTTTTCAACACGGGGATGTTGAGTATTGGTGTTTCATACCAATATTATTTTGATGATGATCACAACATTATGTTGTTGCTAATGACTCTCTTGTTTTAGTCTCACAGTTTCATTCCTAGAATATCTTTCTTGGAGACTAATCACTTGGTGCAAGGATGGACATCAAGTGGAGAAGGACCAAAGCTTGGACTCAAGGGGTGCCAAAGTTTGGAGATGATGGAGAGATTCAAGGCATCAAGATTGATGACTTAGACTCTAAGGAAAGCAATGTAATCCATGTAATATTTACTTTATTGCTTTCTCTCTCTTTTGAGTCTAGGTTAATGTAATGCCTTGTTAGATGGTCTACTCATTCATGCATATGCATTTAGCCATCTTAGTGAGCCTTAGGATTATCTTAGAATCCAACCCAATAGGCTCATCTTGTCCAAAGACTCATTTGGAGTCTCTGGCTTTCCATCAGTCGCCTACTGAAGGATACACAGTCGACTGGGTGATTTCCAGTCGCCTGTAGATCCTTCTATAGTCGCCTGATATGCATTGCTCAAGTCAACATTTCTATTGACTCAAACTTGAGCTTTACGCACAGTCGACTGCTGCTCAGTTTACAGTCGCCTGTAGATTTACAGTCGCCTGGGAATTGGCCAACAATCGTCTGAGTAGCATAAGTGCAATCTCTGCATCTCTCTGTCTTTTCTTCATCTTAGACAACAGTCGACTGATGAAGGTATTACAGTCGCCTGATTATAAGACAGTCGATTGTATTATTGACATCAATCGCCTGTATGCTTATCTGGAGAAAGAGTGCAGCTCTCTGTTTTATTTCATCCCCTACATCAGTCGCCTGCTGAAGGTTTTACAGGCGCCTGTCCTGTTTTCAGTCGGCTGTGTTGTCTTCTTCAGTCGACTGTCCTGGCTCAGATTATAGCCGTTGGATATTTTCTAGCCATTGATCAGTCGACTGTCTTATGATCATCAGTCGACTGTTGATGTCGTTTTCGCCCAGTTTCTAGCCGTTGCAGCTTTGGGCTGATAGCTGGTTTCTTGGGTTTTGAGGGTTGATATAGAGTTCCTATATATATGGGTGTGCTGATATCTCTAAAACTTCTTGATGCTATTGAAAATCTCAAGTGATCTATAAGCCACTCATAAACTTTCTCAATTCCCTCTTGTGAGCTCTCATTCCTCTTCATGCATTGAAGTCCAGCTCAAGGGAATTCATCCAAGTGCTTTCAAGCCAATCTCATCCCTTAAAGATCCTCTTCCATGCCTTGCATTCATTCATGAGTCAAGGCATAGGTAAGAGTATTTATTTTACTTGGTGAATTTGTTTCTCTAATTCTCTTTGTGGGAATTAGTCTATCTCTCTTTGTGGGAGTTTATCTCTTTGTGGGATTAGGATATTCTCCTTGTGGGAATAACTCTCTTTGTGGGAGTAACTCTCTTTGTGGAAGTTTAGTGTTCTAGTGTAGGGCTAACCCTAATTCTCTGAGTGGGAGTTAGTGATTCTCTTGGTGGGAGTCTTGACCCTCGTGTAGGGTTGGTTGGGTCCTTGTGTAGGGCATAAATCCTCTTGGTGGGATATCTCTTTGTGAGATTTGTATTCACTTCTCTTTGTGGTAATATAGTGAGTATTGGTGTGGCTGGACGTACCCAAGTTTGAGGAACCAGGGTAAAACTTTGTGTTTGTGTTTGGATTGATTGTGTCAATTATTTTCTCTTGTATTTATAATTCCGCATTTGCAAGTTTAATTTTAATTGGACAATTTTATTGCCATTACACTATTCACTCCCCCTCTGGCGTGTGTTGTTAGTATTGCAAGGTTAAGGCGATCCTTACAATTGGTATCAGAGCGAGGTTATAGCATATTGCAACGATGGCATTCAACGCCTCATCCGCGTCTCATGAAGAAGGTCATTCAACCGTCCGACCCCCGCTCTTCAACGGAACCAACTATCCAAGTTGGAAGATCAGAATGATGATCTACATGGAGGGTCAAGACCTATGGGACATTATGGAGGTGCCATTTGAGAAGCCCACTACACCTGCAGCTTCAAGGACTGTAACGCCCCGCTCCCCAGGATACCCTGAGCAGCGAGGCATTACAAGGATAAAGGTGGAGAAGGACTCGATCAAGTTCAATGTGAGGGCTATGAATGTATTACATTGCGCCCTCTCAGCAAATGATTTCAACCGCATCTCTATGTGCAAAACAGCCAACGATATTTGGCATACTTTGGAGATATGTCATGAAGAGACTACAAAGGTAAAGAAATCTAAATAAACTGTGTTCAGATCTAAATATGAAATGTTTAAGATGCAGGAAGGAGAAAGCATTTCAGAGATGTTCACAAGGTTCACTGATATCATGAATGCTTTGGAGGGACTCGGGAAGATGATTTCCCAAGAGGATCGTGTAGAGAAGATCCTTGACTCTCTCACACCTTATTGGGAGTCAAAGGCAAACGAAATTTTGGAGTCTTATGACACGTCCAAATACACCGTTGAGGAGTTCATTGGTAATCTTATGGCGTATGAAGTAAAGCTTCAACACAAGAAGGAGATTCAACCATCAAAGCCCGAGAAGCCGGAGAAGCACAAGGAGGTTGCATTCCATGCCAAGGAGGAGCCAATCAAGTGGAGGAAGAAATTCCATCGAGAAGCTCCTAGTGAAGAAGATGAGCTAGACGAAGCAAGTGGAGAAGAAATTGAGGATCTTGCCGAGCAATTCAAGGCATTCCTCAAATGCAAGCAAGGTAAGTCTTTGTCAAAGTTTGCCTCCAATTCTAACAAGGTTCTTACTTGTTATACTTGCAGTGGAAAGGGTCACTTATCCACCGAATGCCCTTCCAAACCCAACGAAGAAATTTACAAAGGTAAAGGGAAGAAGCATTGGAAAGGGAAGTCAAAGTCCCAAAATCACAAGAAGGGACTTGTTGGAACTTTTGATGATTCTAGTGAGGATACATCTAGTAATGAAGAGGAGGATGCAAAGGACGATGCTCATGCGTGCTTTGTAGCAATTAATGCTCCTACACCTATCCCATCTGGCTTAAATGAAGATGAGTTGGAAGCATGGCTCAACTCTTACAACTCCTATGAGGAATCGTGCCTCATGGCTTTGGAGGAGAAGTCTTCATCAAGCTCTAGCAAGGATGATGAAGATGAGATCGAGGAAGAAAATATCTCATATGAGGAGCTCAAGAATAACTTCGACTTGGTCTCTGAAAAGGCTAGTAAGTGCATCAACTCTTACAATAAATTAAAAGCAAAATATAAGATTGCTAAGAGTAGATTACATGAACTAGATATTGCTAGTGTAATTCATGATGAAATGCATGATTGTGACACTTTTGAGAGAGACACACTTCTCTCTCAAGTTAAGGAATTAAGTTTAACTAATGAGAATCTTGTTGCTCAAAACCTTAGCTTAGAAACTCGCATTCAACAACTTACGTTGAAATGTGAAGAGGAATCCCGGAAGCTCAAAAGCTTTGTGTATTCTAGGGATTCACTCCACGATTTGTTGGAAAAACAACATCCAGCAAATCATAGAGGAGGTTTGGGTTATATTCAAAATGTGGTACCCAAACCCACCTCTAATTCCTCTTATGGTGTAAATACAAGAAATATTGCTAAAGCACCTAAGAAGAATCACCATGCTTTCGTGTACAACAATAACATCAACAAGAAGCATGTAGATCACGAGGTAATGAGAAAAATGAAAAATCTTCATTTTTTGCTAAGAAGCAAAATCCTCATTCTTTGCATGCCAAGAAATTCGTTTCTACACCTAAGCATGCCACATCCACCCCTCTTGCAAAGGCAAAACCCTTGCCTAGGAAATCCTTGAGTGTATGGATTCCCACTAAGGTTAGTGTGCAAGAGAGGGATAGCTACATCAACTCTCTAGTTAGGGATGTGATCACCTCATGTGATTACATTAGGAAATCAAACTCCTCTTGGGTTTGGTTCCCTAATGTTTAGGTTCCTCAGACATATGCATATTACATCGGTATTGTGCATGAATATTTATTTTTGCATACCCATTGTTTGTGTGTGTTTCATGATTTTGAAAATGTTTTCATTATTATTTTTTTCATGAAAATGGGGACATCTGGGATGACATTGACATACATGCATTTGTTTATCCATATGTATGTCAATGGGATGTTAATATGTTATATGTTTAAAATATTTTAAAACATATTTTGACTCTTCTTTTTGGGGTGTGTTTGAGATCATTTTTTACAATTGGTTATTATATGGTCTCAAACCAAACCCCTTAGATATTGCCATGGTGTTCCATGTTATATTTCTTTTGGTAATATCATTGTGTATCTTTGAAGCTTAATTTTTCCATATCTATTGCTTTGATACACTTTTGGCCCATGGCTCCATTAATTGTATAATTGGTATTAGATCCTAGAAGTCAAAACTTGACCATTTCTATGATCTAGGGGGAGCATGTGATAATGATTGATACCCACTAAAATTTTCAATTTGGTATCATACATCTCCTTATTTCTTGCATATTGTCACATCTTGGTTAAGATGACAAAGGGGGATATATTTGATGTCCACCTTTTTGACGATGTCAAGGGGGAGAGATATATGCATTATGTAAATATATAGGGAGAGATATATACGTATGCATATGGGGAGAGATATATGGGATTAGATAAACCATTCATGTTTGCATGATATTGTCCATTTCAATTGGTTTATGTAATCCATGCCTATTATATGTCACCATGATCTTATTTGGTAGAATGAGTATTTACTATTGTGTAGCTCATTGCATAATTGGTGCATATAAGTATGGGGAGCTCATTAGCATTGTGCTTTAATTCTTTGTCTTTTACATAATGTGTGTCATCATCAAAAAGGAGGAGATTGTTGAGTATTGGTGTTTCATACCAACCTTATTTTGATGATGATCACAACATTATGTTGTTGCTAATGACTCTCTTGTTTTAGTCTCACAGTTTCATTCCTAGAATATCTTTCTTGGAGACTAATCACTTGGTGCAAGGATGGACATCAAGTGTAGAAGGGCCAAAGCTTGGACTCAAGGGGTGCCAAAGCTTGGAGATGATGGAGAGCTTCAAGGCATCAAGATTGATGACTTAGACTCTAAGGAAAGCAATGTAATCCATGTAATATTTACTTTATTGCTTTCTCTCTCTTTTGAGTCTAGGTTAATGTAATGCCTTGTTAGATGGTCTACTCATTCATGCATATGCATTTAGCCATCTTAGTGAGCCTTAGGATTATCTTAGAATCCAACCCAATAGGCTCATCTTGTCCAGACTCATTTGGAGTCTCCGACTTTCCATCAGTCGTCTGCTAAAGGATACACAGTCGACTGGGTGATTTCCAGTCGCCTGTAGATCCTTCTACAGTCGCCTGATATGCACTGCTCAAGTCAACATTTCTATTGACTCAAACTTGAGCTTTACGCACAGTCGACTGCTGCTCAGTTTACAGTCGCCTGTAGATTTACAGTCTCCTGGGAATTGGCCAACAGTCGTCTGAGTAGCGTAAGTGCAATCTCTGCATCTCTCTGTCTTTTCTCCATCTTAGAATGCAGTCGACTGATGAAGGTATTACAGTCGCCTGACTATAAGACAGTCGACTGTATTATTGACATCAATCGCCTGTATGCTTATCTGGAGAAAGAGTGCAACTCTCTGTTTTATTCCATTCCCTACATCAGTCGCCTGCTGAAGGTTTTACAGGCACCTGTCCTGTTTTCAGTCGTGTGTTGTCTTCTTCAGTCGACTGTCCTGGCTCAGATTATAGCCGTTGGATATTTTCTAGCCATTGATCAGTCGATTGTCTTATGATCATCAGTCGACTGTTGATGTCATTTTCGCCCAGTTTCTAGCCGTTGCAGCTTTGGGCTGATAGCTGTTTTCTTGGGGTTTGAGGGTTGATATAGGGTTCCTATATATATGGGTGTGCTGATATCTCTAGAACTTCTTGATGCTATTGAAAATCTCAAGAGATCTATAAGCCACTCATAAACTCTCTCAATTCCCTCTTGTGAGCTCTCATTCCTCTTCATGCATTGAAGTCCAGCTTAAGGGAACTCATCCAAGTGCTTTCAAGCCAATCTCATCACTTGGAGATCCTCTTTCATGCCTTGCATTCATACATGAGTAAGCATCTCAAGGCATAGGTAAGAGTATTTATTTTACTTGGTGAATTTGTTTCTCTAATTCTCTTTGTGGGAATTAGACTATCTCTCTTTGTGGGAGTTTATCTCTTTGTGGGATTAGGATATTCTCTTTGTGGGAATAACTCTCTTTGTGGGAGTAACTCTCTTTGTGGGAGTTTAGTGTCCTAGTGTAGGACTTACCCTAATTCTCTGAGTGGGAGTTAGTGATTCTCTTGGTGGGAGTCTTGACCCTCGTGTAGGGTTGGTTGGGTCCTTGTGTAGGGCATAAATCCTCTTGGTGGGTTATCTCTTTATGATATTTGTATTCACTTCTCTTTGTGGGAATATAGTGAATATTGGTGTGGCTGGACATACCCAAGTTTGGGGAACCAAGATAAAACTATATGTTTGCGTTTGGATTGATTGTGTCAATTATTTCCTCTTGCATTTATAATTCCGCATTTGCAAGTTTAATTTTAATTGGACAATTTTATTGCCATTACACTATTCACCCCCTTTAGTGTGTGTTGTTAGTATTGCAAGGGTAAGGCGATCCTTACAGGGGAGTGTTGGCATATTTGTATGTTGATTTCTTACGTGGAGCAAGTGTTATAGTGGATTCAAATCTCTACGAGATAGAGGATCGGACGTAGGATCACAAGGATCCTAACCAGGATAAATCTCTGTGTTTGCGTTTGGAATTTTCTGGATTGTGTTCATTTACTTTGCACTCTTGTTAAGGCCAAAATTGACCGGTACAGTTGTCAAGCCGACAGGGACTCGAAGCGATGAGCTGGAGCCTAGTCAAACTTTGGAGTGGGACCCTCGGTTGGAAGAATCGGGTTTTGGTAGTTGGTAGTTGAGGATGGTACGACCGTTGATCGACCTAAGAACAGCTGCTGGAAGGGTCGTTCGAGGTTGAAGAGCTCGATATCGACCTTGGGCGTTGAACAACGATCATCGATCAGGCCCACAGGAAGACGTCAGTGGGGTCGGATCTGGGTTCCGACCCAAATCCCCTCCGATGCTTAAGTTAGTAATGAACTTAAGGAAGAGAGGGAGCTTGGCGTAGCTGAGATCGACCCACTGAGGTTCGTCCGTAGACTAACGACACAAGCTGGAATATAAAATGGAGACGTGAGAAGATAGAGTTCTATGTATTAGCACTCGTACATTGAAGATGGAACCCCTCTTTCCTATTTATTGAGGTTCGGGGTCCCTTTAGAGACGTTGGAAAGATAACGGCTACCCATAATGGGGCTACGATCTTCTGCCATGAATGGGAGTAAACGTCTCCACTGTCTCCAAGATTTTTGAACGTTCCTTTAATCCCATGTTCGTAAGGAGCGAACCTAACAGTCGACTGGCCACTCAGGCCTTGACCGAGTCGGCTTCGGGTTTCTCTGGTGGGCCTGGTGGGCCTTGGTCACGAGTCGACCAAGTTTCCTCGAGTGCCGGCCCAATGACTCAAAAATGGCCCAGTCGTACAACCTTGAAGGATCCATCTGCTGAGGTTAAGCGACATTACATTTCATTGAATAGGGCACGACAGTCGAGAAAATGGCACCCGAGTTCTGGATGCTAAAACGCCCGCCTTATCGATTCGATTGATTCATCGATTCGAAATCCAAGACGCCTTGGTCCTTAGATCTTCGACATGTGCTCCTTCACACAGTTGTCGCTTCACCTATATATGACGGTTCCAGTGGAGGAGTGCAAGGATACCTTCTTTATTCTCTCGTTTTGAGTCCTCCTCATCTTGAAATCAATGGCTTCATCATCTGCCTCCGAGAAAAATGTGGTCACCGCCGTCCAAATGAGCCATGAAGGGTTTATGGAGCCGAGCTTGCTGGCAGATTTGAGGACCATGGTAAAAGCTAGCCAGATCGATGCACTCCAGAGGAAGTATGTTCGCCTCGACTATCAGATCAGACTGCCTGGGAGGGACGAGAGGGCTCATCGTCCCGACGACAGAGAAGTGGGGGTTTACGTCAAAACTTTTGAACGGGGCCTTCGATTTCCCATGCATCCTTTCCTGCGGTACTTTCTGTGTACCCTGAACATTTTCCTCTGCCAGCTGATACCGAACAGTATTGGCATGTTGATGGCATTCATAGTTCTGTGTGTGACGAAGAGAATCGAGCCATCCCTGCGTTTGTTGAACCATTTCTTTTGGATTCCTCCTCTGAAGACCCCAGGGTGGTACACGATAATGGCTCGTCGGGGGAGGAAGCTGCTGGAAAATCTCCCCACCTCCAATCCCAAGTGAAAGGACGAGTTCGTATTTGTGGTCTTTCAGGGAGAGGCAAGCTTCTGCACTGGTTGGTACACCCCTGATTTAGGGCTTACCTAGGATGAGCCAATAGACGTTAAGGAGAAGAAAGTTATTGACGCTCTGAAGGGTCTGCCAACAGATATGAGGTCAATTGTGTGGCTATGGTCGGACGAAGTGTTGCGTCGGACCATGTGGACGAAAGGTTGGTTCGACCGTGCTTGCCAACTGTTCTACCTTTGTCGCATGGACTAACTTGCTTGCTGTTTTAGCAGGAATGATTAGCGCGGATTACCAGGTAGACCCCGCACTAAAGGTCGCAGTCGAGGCTTCCATCAGCGAGGAGGAGGCGAAGATGTTGTCGCCTCGGTTCCTGACCATACCAAGGTCCTCGACCCAGCTGGCCGTGGATTGGCTCCTCCTCGATCTGATCGAAGAATCTTAATACTTTTCTTAGTCTGGTTTCGACTTCGGCACGGTACTCCTTGAATCGCTCAAAGGTTTCGGACTTATGTTTCATCAAGAACACGTGTCCAAACCTTGAGTGATCGTCAGTAAACGTGACGAAATATGAAAATCCACCTTTGGCTAATGTAGACATGGGTCCACATACATCGGAATGTACCAGACCCAAGAGTTCAATAACTCTCTCCCCTTGACTTGCAAAAGGAGTTTTGGCCATCTTACCTTTGAGGCAAGACTCGCAAGTGTCGAATGACTCATAATTCGAGAGGCCCAAGAGCCGCTCTTTATGTAACTTGTTGAGTCTCTTCTCTCCGATATGACCTAGTCTACAATGCCAAAGATAGGTTCCATTAAAACTAGGTTCCTTACGTTTTCTTGTATTAACGTTTAATACAACCTCATTGCTTAAAGTGTATATTCCATTACTGAGTGTCCCAAAACCTAGCAACTTTCCATCAAGGGCAATGTTCATGACATTTCCGTTGTTAGTAAAATTATAACCATCTTTAGCCAAAGCTGAGACAGATATAATACTGCATAGGAAATTTGGGATATAGTAACATTGCTTCAAAAGCAAGTTACCTCCACCAGCTAATGTGTGTTTAAGATCTCCTACGGCTACAACATCAACATTTGATGCGTTTCCGACTTGGAGAATTATCTCATTCCTTTCAAGTTTTCTAATGATTCTCATTCCTTGTAACTGGTTACAGATGTGAGAACCTGCATCGGTGTCTAACACCCATGCATTAGAATTAACTGAAAGAACTACACTTTGCATTTTAGAAGTTAAGGCATAAACTTGCCCTTCCTTCATTTGTTCCCTTTCTGCTATAGATTTCTTAGACCAGTCACTATTAATTTTATAACTAGTTAATAAGTTCTTATCTCGGATATAATTTATCTTACTCGTCATGCTGCAAAGATTAGAACTCCTAATTAGCATGTGTTCAAAATATTTTTAAAATATAATTAGAATGGTTTTTATCCAATTATACTCTCCCATTAATATATAGATCATTTAATCCAAAACATTATTAAATGGGAGCAGGAATCCAACAACCTTGAGTCGCCCGACCTTGAGTGTAGCTCAACAAGTTGTTCGACTTGGTTGTAGGTAGACGAACTCTTTGTCGATCATATCGAATATGACTCCCTATTCGATTTTACCCCTAGTCATTTGTGATCATGAGTGTGCTCATCCGGATCACAATGGCTAGCCTAGTCCTAGTCGGACCCTTGTTTTCGTGTCTAGCCTGACTTGCCCCGCCGCTCGGTGTATGCACGACACGTCGGTTTGGGTCAGGACTTAGACTACATTCTTGGTTAGACTTACGCCGATGCTCGGAGGATGAGACAACGGTTTCAGTCAGGTCAAGATGTTTATCAAGAAATCGGTTCCTATAAGATTGACATGTCACGGCTTGAGTGTAGCTCAACAACCGTAACATGTTTCTTACAGTTGCCAACTCCTAAAACAAGGAGGGCTACGATTTATCTTGAACAAGATTATTATCGTATTGACTTAGGTATAGTCGATGGACTTACACAGTCATGAATCGACACCTTGCGGTCCAGCGGACGCGGTCAGGGAATTGACTAAGCCAGGACCACTTGTTACCTAGACTAGCTAGGTTGGTCCAGCAAACTTAGCCAAGCACATTGACCGTCATCATGATCCATTGAAGGTGTTTTCATCAATTCTATGTTCGTCCAACAACTAAAAGGCTTTTAATTTAAAACTAGTTAATCCTTATCAACTAGTGGATCCCTAAAATTCAAAATTTTATGGGTTTGTTAGACGATTTTTATTAAGTCCTTATCAACTATAAGGATTTGAAAAATTATGCACTGCTACCCTAATCGTCCAATAGGTATACTTAAACAATTTAAGATATAGCAGAGTATCAAAGATTATCACATAAAATTTGAGGAAAGAATTTTTAATGGCTATCCTAGTAGTCCATAAGGCAATTTTAAACAATTTAAAATTTGCATGGTGTCAAAATTTAGCTTATAAAATTTGAGAATTTAATTAATGGCTAACCTAGCAAGTCCTTCTTGTGTAATCAAAATAAAACAAGAATATGCCATTATCCTAATTATCACATAATTAAAACATGCAGTTCTTTAAAAAGTAGTATAAGAACAGAGTAGATCTGGCTTTGATACCACTGTAGGGATTTTCAAGGTCCCTTAGAGCTAATTTTAAACTTATTCGTCCTAAGTTGGATGAACAAAATAAAATAAACAGCGGAAAATAATTTATTAAACTATTTAATAAATATAGCCCTAAGGAAAATTCCCTAAGCCAGGAAATCTACTGACTCGAGTTGGGTCTGACCAACTCGAGAAAGTTCTAACTACTAATTAAACTAAATGCATATTAAATTAACTCACCCGGAATCTTGCCCTGGAGCAGGCAAGATGTTCCGCACCGTCTTGCGCTTCATGATCTGAGCCGCCTCCCGAACCGCGTTGCGTCTCTCCTCCTTGCGAACTGGATCAGCTCCCGAAGCGCACCTTGCCTCCAAGCCCATCACCAGCCGTAGAAAGTTTCACTTGAGTAAACCCGCATCGTAGACTTCAGAATCAGATTCGGACCTCCCCGTTGCCTTGCTAGGCCCGGTTGGAGGACATGAAAATTTATAGAGGAAGAGAATAAATTTAAGTCTTGATTAAGTTTGCTCAAAATATTCCGGATCTCCTTAATCGGTGACTTGGTGCGAGAAACAAAGAAGGGAGTGCCCACCTATTTATATAGGAGGCCGGCTCCGCTTCTTTTGTCATGAGCAATGTGGGACAAAAACTAGGAAGAGGTTTTAGGATTTAATTTAATTAAGTTAGAATAGCTTTCACAAAGTCTAACTTCAATCAATTAATCCTCACTCACCATTGAGCTTCAGAGATGATACAAGTTATCATTTCGAAGGGCTAGTAATGGTGAACGCGTAGGAACAAACGACGACAAAATCCGAGTTCGTTTGACCCCTCAAACAATTGCTCAAAGTTGAGCAAAAACCCATGTTTCGTAGCCGTCAAGGGTTTCACTTAAACCCTAATGAAACGACTTAAGTTGCGGGCAGCCTGCTAAGCTTAGCGGGCGCGCCCGCCTTAGGCAACTGGGCGCGCCCTAGCGGGCGCGCAGCCCGCTGGGTCAGCGGGCCGCACCCGCTGTACCCAGCGGGCAAGCCCGCTGGGTCAGCGGGCTGTGCCCGCTGCTCCCAGTGGGCCGCGCCCGTTGTGAGTAGCGGGCCACGCCCGTTTAACCCTAGTGGGTTTATCCCACTTCCTTTTACACCTTTCTTGCGTTTCTGGGCTCATCCGAGCTCCGATTCCTACACGGTTTGATCCTCTGGATTCCACACGAAATCCCCTCCATTCCCAAATTCTCCAAATTCACAACCAACTTGTGAATTTAGCATTCTCATTTCATCTTATGATTTCCTCTATACAATCTATCTGTTACTACGACGTGAATGTTACTCGGTGTGAGACCCTACAGCCTGACCCTTACTACAGGCCGAGACTCGAAGTCTCAAGACGACAGTGACCACTAGCAGTAGGTGTCGTCCCTGTTTCAGGATCATCGATTACGTGATTGGTTCATTGGCAAGAGTGCCGACGGGATCACTCTAACTGTGACTGTGATAATTTCCGTAGTTTTAGTCCCTTCGTCATAACTATGTCACTTGACTAGCCTAGGGTATGGTTCTCTATCAACCCCACTAGCTAGCAGTGGTCAGTATTTGTCGGTCTCTGGTACATACATGTTGTACATGTTACAACATACCTTGGCCAAGGTTTTACCGAGAGCCGTACTAACCTGCGACACTAACTTCCCATTAACGGAAGAGACGAATCCTCTGTTGATCACTACTTAGCTCATATGCTTCGAGTGTTACCCAGCCTAAGATCTTTCAGCAGGCCTAGCCTCGAAGCTAGATCTTTAGACCTAAGTGACATTGTTCACACATAGCTTCATACAATGATCTCAAGTCCTAAGGACCAACTTACCTATTATCACTTAGAGTTATTAATGATAGTTTAGTTAATGTTGAACCATATAATAACTCTTTGTTTGGGTCGTTCAGTGGACTCATTCTCTAGTGAGCACATGCGCCTTGTCTCCGACTTCCCCAAGTCGCATGGTTATGAGACCAACCAGACAAAGACGCAATGGTCTGTCCAATGTGCCGATATCCCTGATCTCGACACATCTATGACCACGAACGCATTTAAGATTCAAGCTACTATCGGTCAGACATTTCTCATAATCGTAATCTACATTGCGAAACATGTGTGACCTAACTTTGAATCCAAGGGAATAATCCAAGTAATAAATAACTCAGACAATACTTTTTACCAGAAAGAATACTTTCATTTATTGAACAAGATGTTTATTAAGATAAATAGCCACGAGGGCATACATTTCTCTACAAGTACTTTGTGTCTTTCACTGATGATTATTTCAAGAGATGTTGGGTGTATCCTATCAAGTGGGAGGCAGATGTATTTTCAATCTTCAAAGTCTTCAAAGCGTGGGTTGAACTTGATTCTGGAAATAAGATTAAGTGTTTGATGACAGATAATGGAGGTGAGTACACTGGTGATGAATTTAATAGCTTTGGTAAGCAGGAAGGCATCAAAAGACAGCTTATTATGGCATACACTCCTTCACGAAATGGGGGTGGTAGAGAGAATGAACAACACTTTGTTAGAAAGTACAAGAGCAATGTTGGGAGCTGCATGCTTAGTAAAGACTTTCTTGGCAGAAACAGTCAACACCACCTGTTATGTGATAAATCAGGCTCCATCAACATCAATTAAGTTGAAGATACCAATGGAGATGTGGACTGACAAGCCAACTGATTATTCAAACCTTCATATATTTGGAAGTACAATGTACATTATCCAAGAAACTACAAAGCTGGATTCAAAATTTAGAAAATATTTATTCTTGCGATATACTAAAGGGGTAAAGGGGTATCACCTGTGGGATCCCACTGCCTACAAAGTTGTAATCATCAAGGCTGTTATCTTTGTAGAAGATATGCTACAAAGGAATGAGGGAGATGATAGCACTTCAATAGAAAATCCAAAGGCTACAAAAGTACACGTGGAAAAAGAGTTTTCTTCTGAAGCAGCACCAGGGCATGAGGAACAAGAACTAGTAGAGTTTGAAGATTTGAAACTTTGCCCATCAGATAGCATAAGAAACCATCTTGGCACTCAGATTATATTATATTATGGAGAGCAATGTTGCATATTGTCTTCTAACAAAGGATAGAGAGCCATCACTCTCCAAAAGACAATGAACAATACAGATGCATCTCAATGGATGTCAGCAATACAAGAAGAAATTGTAGCTCTTTATAAGAATAAGACTTAGGAACTTGTGTGTAACAGACTGTTTTCATCAACATAACTATTTACGTATTTAACCTATTTTCAATTTTTTTAAAAAACTATTTTGTAATGGTTTGTCAGGAGTTTCATGATTTCAAAAAAATTTTATAAAAATATTTTGAAGTATCAGACTTGTTATGAAGTATTTTAGTAAGTTCGAGTTCCATCAAATACCTCTAAATAATCTGATAAAAATTCATTTTCAATTATTATTGTTTTGGCTTAATGAATTTATTTTCTATACAAACAACATCAAAACGTTTTTAAACTATGGTATCATTCTATGATTATTTAGGGCTTTCCACATTAATTTCGTAATTTTCTTAAGTCAAATCAATAGAGATCCTGCAAACCCGCTTCCTAAATGTTTTGGCCCAAAACCAGTAACCCCGTAGCTCAAACCCCAAAACGGACCTCGTATTCGCGATCCTCGCGACGATACGATCCCGTGGGTATGTTTTCGTAAATTTTCAAACACGTTTACTAGTAGGGGCAAAATCGTAATTTCATGTAGTTAATTATTTTTACTAATTACTTTCTATCACTAATTACCATTTAAATTACTTAACCTATCTGATTGGCATCCCCTATGAAAAACGTGGGGGGGGATAGTCTACGTTTAGTCTAACCCTTCCAACCAATTCATTTAAAGCCCTTAATGACTCTGCTAATAATGTAACGACCACTTTTCGTCGTACGTTTTTCGTGCACGTGCTTTTGGCCGTGCACGTGTTTATTTGGACTTTGTTCGTTTGTGAACACTTTTGTGTGATATGCCGTTGTGAACGTCTCTGAGAGTATTAAATAGTGGCACTATCTTGGAACGACGTTTCTCGAGTCGTTTTTCCACAATTTAAACTTACTCGATGAGACGTGACGATTTTCACTTTTGACGGGAGACGTTTCTATTTTTAGTTTCGTCGTTCGACGTCGAAATTGAGATCCGTCTTCGTAGATAGCTCACATTCGTCGCCACGACCACCACGATATTTATTTTATAATTTTTGGAGTTTATTTGACCACTTTTATATTTTTAACAAGCTTTAAAATATTTTTAATAATTTATTTTTAAATTAATTTCGGCCAAATAAAATTTATTTAAGTTTTAAACGTTTTAAAGAATTTTTGAGCCAATTTCCAGCTCATTTGGACCAAGTCAAACCCTTGGATGAGTTGGAGAAGTTTAATTTCAAATTTTAAATTATTTTAAACTTCTAATCCTATTAGATTTAGCCCTAGACCAAGTCAACCCATCTACACTATATAAGCAACCCCTAGGAAGACCTATTTTCACAAGAAATTAGCCCTAGCCTCTTCCAAACTCGAAATTGGACGTTGCGACGATTCGTCGCAACGTTGCGACGATCGGCAGCCGCACGACCGAAGGAAACCACGCCCGTTCCCCGCTCAGACCGGAGGCCAACCCCGCATCCATCGCCGCCCGCTCCGCACAGCTCCGCACCGCCCCGTTCCCTCGGTCTGACCGAAGGATTGGCCCGCAACCAACCGCTCCGCATCGCAGCACAGCGCCCGCATCGCACCCCCGCTTGTCGCCCCGCTCCGCACCCCGCACGACCGACCCGCCGCTCCGCACTGACCGACGTTGCAAGCGCTGCAACGTTGCAACGTCGCCCCGCCCGCATCCAAGTGTCTGACCGAGCATCCCTACCGGTCTGACCGAGAAGAAACCCCGCACCCAAGCCACCCCGCAGCCGCTGCACGCACCAAATCGTCGCAGCCCCGCATTCTCAGCGCACGACCGAGGGATTCTCCCGCATTGGAGGGGTACGACCGAGAGTCACTTGTCGCAACCCCGCACCCGTCGCACCGCTTGCCACCGTGGGCCCCCCAAGTTCTCCAGAGTTATTGTGGGTCCCCCAAAGGTCCCTAGGACTACTGTGGGCCCCACCTAGGTGCTTGCTCTTCGAGGATCCGTCGCGTACGACGTCGTCGCACGTCGTAGCCCGTCGTCGCACGTGCTAGCTTTGGAATCTGGAACCGTCGCCCCGGTCGAAGCTCTGAATTTTCCAGTGAGGAATATATAATGGAATCTGGACTTGGAGCGCGATCTATTATTCCAACCCCCCGGCGTCGCTACCCGACGCCGGTGTAGCTTTCGCGTCGTGTTGAGGTAACGCTTTGCACCCCTAGGACCCCCAACCAAATTGCATGCTAATCAAGACTAAAAATCAGTATTTTAAAGTATTTTAAATGTTTTATCAATCACTAATCAAGATTAATAAAACGGATGTAGGCCGGTGGACTTGTGCACGTAGTAATTGTGATTTTTGGACTCATTGGACGGTGTGCTCAGACGTCGTGCTTGCAGGCAAGTGAAACTTGCCAACTCTTGTGTAGGGCCATGTTTTTAGGCCACTTCCTTGTTCCTAGCGTAAAAGAGACTAGTCAGTGAAATGATAGCTGGCTAGACGCCTACTTGATCTAGTTTGACAACGAAACTAGATCCGTCACCTAATTGATCTAGCTTGACAACGAAGCTAGATCCAACCCTTTAAACCTGTTGTTCATGCATACTAAACTGTCACGTTTACTTTCCTTACCTGTACGCACTTTTAACTGCCATGCATTGCATCTTACATGTCATCCATGCATTGAATGTCGCATTCGTAGCACACGCTACAATACTTGTACTTGTACTCCCTTGACTGGCTAGGTGCACCCCTAGACCAGCAAGGTAAAACACTTCCTGGCTCGTGATCCAGAAGCGAGCATTACCGTTCGGGGGTAAGGCCCTGGCTCGACACACGTGGAGGGGTAGGGATAAATGTTTACTTGAGCTTAGGAGTGGCCTGATCCGCCCTCTAGCCAAAAGACGGAATCTCTGTGCACGAGGTGCTTACTTTCCTTGTCTTGTACTTGTCTTGTGAATGATTCATGTAATACTTGTCATCCATGCCATGCCATGCTCGTACTTTACTTTACTTTACTTTACCTGCTGCACTCATACTTTAACTGCCATGTCATTGCATCATGCTAGAACTGCTAGGTTGTTCTTACTTGTACTTTCAGTTTCACTTGCACAAGTCTTCCAGACTTGCTGACATGTGCCCCTTTCTCTTTGGGTGTCACATGTTAGACCCTGAGCCAGAGATAGTTGTAGCGGACGAGGTAGTTGCTGACACTGAGCCTACGTTCGTCGAGGAGTTCGTGGACACCGAAGACCAGTTTTAGAGACTGTTGGCGTTGCTTTTGCTTTAGGTTGCTGTTAGATGTCGGTGCTTGCACCATTACTTTGTTGTTGTACTTTGTACTTTTGTTGGCCATGCTCGGCCTCTTTTAGACTCCTCTCTTTTAGCCTGGTGGCTTTTCTGTGATGTTGAGATTTATTGCTATGGATATTCTGAGATGTTTCTTTCGTCTATTTCGTTATTATTATCTTTGTTTCGTTTCGCGTTGCAAGGACCTGCAGTTTTAATTTGATTGACGCTTATCGGACTTGCAGCTTTGTAGCTTCAAGTCTGAGCGGACCTTCTCACGCTTCGCCTCCACGTTTTTGGGAAGCGGGGCGTAATAATTTGATTATAAATTAAGCCCATTACCCATACGCTTTCCCAGGCTCTCTCTCCCTACAACTAAGCACCCGGGTTCTTTTCCCTCCCCCGTAATCTCTCTCTATCCCGTTCTCTCCCTAACCCACCGGGCTCTTCTGCATTCGAACCCAAGCCCCTCTCCCTTTCTTCGTTTTTCTTCTCCAAGCCCGATCCCACGCAAACCCAACCCTGTCCTCTCGTTCGAAGGCCAAACGCACGCCCCCACTCTCTTCGTTTCTCGCTCTCTCCCTCAACACTCTCTTTCCCCCCGAACTAAACCCACGACGACCCCTGAACGCCCACAGCAGTATTCGACGCCATGCCCTCTGCCTAAGCGAGCCCGTCTCTGCCGAGAGCTGCTCCACCGACTGCACACCACCCCGAAGCAACGCTCCGACGCCCTCGCTCGATCTTCCCTGTTCGGAGCTCCAACCACGAAGCCTTGCCATGCCTCTATGGTCTCGCCGCCAACCTCTACTCCGATCTCAAGAACCCCGTCGCCATCTCCCACATCGACGAGCGGACTCGCCGCCGTACACCGCCGCTGTGAGCTCTGCCTTCGCCGTAAGCTCCCGCCGCCCCATCCGACGCGACGGAGCCAACCTCACCACGCTCTGCCTTCGACCATGACGTTGCCTCCCCCATCACTGTCGACCCCGAGCTCCGCCTCCATCGCCTCATCGACAGACTCGCCACGAAGCTCGCCGCTTTCCCCGAAGACCCCGCCGTCAAGCACCACCGGAGCGCCTCCGAGCAACGCCGACGATCGCCGACAACGAATCCCCCGCTCTCCGCTGCATGCGGGCGTAGGAAAATGGGGTAATAACTTAAATACGAATACGTATTTTCGTATAATACGTATTTTAATAATTATTAAATGGGTTAAATGGTTTTAAATTGATAATAAATAATATACAGGTCGGAAAAATGTGATACTAGCCCCAGAAAATAAGAAATGACATTCTGGACCCAATGGCGCTAGTTTCATCTCAATCAGATGCTTAATTTTTACAGAATTAATTTTTAAGGCCAAAACTTAAATACATCTTTTCACTTAAACATCAGAACCTTGTTATTTTCACATAAACTGATACGTGATAAAAATATATGTTATAGTAATCTTCGAGACGGTCGTTTTGACAGCTCACTTGCAACTTTCTGATGCAGATTGCACCCAGAAGAAATTATGGAATAAACATGTTACCTAATTAAAACTAGTTTTTAAATTGATTTTGAGCTTTTAAAAATTATAAAAAATAACAGAAGCTTCTGAAAAATATTTCCTCATGCAGTAAAATTATTTTCATCATATCTAGCCTACAGAAAAATTTAGAACATTTTTCAACACCGTTTCAATCAGTTTAAAAATCAAAACGATCAAATTAAATAGATAGAAATTAGGGTAGCCTGTAACTAATGATTTCTTGTGTTTACAGGTATCAATTCTCGTGCACTAGCACCTTTATATGCTCTAGCTCCAACCTCATCTTACTATGACGATCTCGATGGTAAGTCACAAAGAATTCTAAATTTAGAAATTTAGATCGTGTACTTTATGGAATTACCGCGTGCTCGAAGCATGGATTGGGTGTAACTCACTTTAATTCTAACTTTAGAAATTTAGTTAGTGTACTCGTATGAACTTATGACATGATATCTAGTCTCAGAACAGTTATTGACCTGAACAGATGACTAGAGACCTAACAAAATATGAAACAAATCAACTGCAGAGCAACTTTGACTTGAACATACGACATTGCTAACTTTCAACTTAGATGGTTGTAGTACACGACCATCTACTTGGGTAAACTGTGTACCGCATGCTCGAAGCATGGATCGGGAGTAACTCACAAAGAATTCTAACTTTAGAAATTGAGATAGTGTACTTTATGGAATTACCGCATGCTCGAAGCATTGATAGGTATCATAGTTGTTGGACTTCAAAGCATTGTTCAAGACTGACATTCTCTATTGAGGCTTCTGCCTTGACTTTTCAACAACCAAAACTCTTTGGAAAGTTATAAATGCCTTTGAACATCGTTGGAGTGAGACTATTGTGCATAACTCTATTGGTATGTAAGTCGGTCTATCACGACCGTCATTAGTGTCCTTGCCCGTGAAACAACGGATTGACGTACCGTATTGAAAAGTAATGATTGAATGGTATATTATGGAACGTCCTATTGGAATGGAATGCTTATCTGTTGATGATATGATGGGCCTATAAGGCCATACAGATACTATACAGATATGGATACAGACACGGATACTGATACAGTTGTAACGGCCTGTTTTCATCAAGACAAACTATTTACGTATTTGACCAACTTTTCAATTTTTAAACTATTTTATAATGGTTTGTCAGGAGTTTTACGATTCCAAAAATTAATTATAAAAATATTTTGAGATATCAGACTAGTATGAAGTATTTTAGTAAGTTCGGGTTTCATCGAATACCTCTAAAAGATCTGATAAAAATTCATTTTCAATTATTACCGTTTTGGCTTAATGAATTAATTTTCTATACAAACATAATCAAAAAAATTTCAAACTTTTACAGTAACATTCAATGATCATTTAGGGCTTCCCATATTTATTTCGTAATTTTCTGAAGTCAAATCAATAGAGAACCCGCAAACCCGCTTCCTAAACGTTTTGGCCTAAAACTAGTATTTTCGTAGCTCAAACCCTGAATTGGATCTCGTATTCGCGATCCTCGCGACGATACGATCTCGTGGGTATGTTTTCGTAATTTTTCGAACACGTTTGACTCCAGGGGCAAAATCGTAATTTCATATATATATATGGTATTTTTTTAACCAAGGATCATTTACCTAACACTAACGATGTAATTCGTTTACCCTAATCAACCTACCCTAAGTGTAGTTAAGATGAGGAAAACATGTTCACGTTTTCCATTCAGATACATCTCCCCTAAACCTTAGTCAAACCCACCAACAACCCTATTAATTACCCTTAATTAATACCATTGACTAACCTAATATTAAATTAATTGCTAATCCTATTTAACCCTACCCTAAACCCCGATCTTCTTCGTTATCAGGCCAACACACACACCCAGGGCTCACCCTCACTCTATCTCTCCCTCTCACACAGTCTCTCTCTCTCTCTTCTCACTCTCACCCACGGCGAACTCGCCGTCTGCTCACCCCGAGCTCCGATCAGTACCCTAACCCATGCCCGCCACCTCATCCATTATCGACGAAGCCCGGAGCTCCGACCACCCTCTCCGCTTCTTCCGCTCGACCCGCTGCATCACTCGACGACGAACACAGCACCCCCCCAGAGCCCAACGACGAGAACGTCGCTCCACCGCCACGAGCGCCCTCCTCCGACCTCGACTGAATCCCCGCAGTCGAGCTCCGCCGCTTTGGAGGCGCCGACAGCACCCCCGCTGCCGCCGAGCGGCGCTTCACTCCGAGCCCACCCCTGTCTCCCTCGGTCAGCCGCCTATCACCGGTGAAGCCCGCTCACTGTCCGCCCTCCTCCGCTCATCGCCATCGCCAGGAAACATCACTGCCACCGCCTAACACCATCCCGCCTCTCGCCGGCGTCTTGGCTCTGCCCCAGCTCGTCGTCTGACGTCGACCCACTTCACGCCGTGCTCTCCGACAGCCCGGAGCATCTCCGAGCTCGCCAAGGACGCTGCACCAATCCCCGCCACTGGAGAGCTCCGCTCTCGCCTCCCTCCGCCGTCAGCGAACCCCCCGGCGATCGGAAAACGGTGGGTACGGGAATAACCCGCGGGGGCAATTCCGTAAATACAGAATTGATTTCGTAAGTACGAATTTTAAATAATTATTAAATAGGGTTTAATGGTTTTAAACCCATAACTTGAAATCTAGGACCCAGAAAAATATGAGACCAGCTCCAGTAAATCAGAAATGACATTCTGGACCCAATGGCACTAGTTTCATCTCAATCGGACGCTTAGTTTTTCCAAAATTAATTTTAAGCCTAAAAGTTAAAAAGGTTATTTTCATTCAAAAATCAGTAACTTGCTATTTTCATGTAAACCGATATGTGATAAAAATATATGTTAAAGTACTCTTCGAGACGATTATTTTGACAGCTTATTTGTGACTTTCCGATACAGATTGCATCCAGGAGAAATTATTGAATAATTACGTACTTAATTAAAAATTAGTTTTTAAATCTATTTTGAGCTTTTAAAAATTATAAAAATTATTATAAGCTTTAGAAAATTATTTCCTCCTACGATAAAATTACTTTCATCATATCTAGCTTATAGAAAAATTTAAAACGTTTTCCGACACCGTTTCAACCCGTTTTAAAAATCAAAACGATCAAATTAAATAGATGGAAAATAGGGTAGCATGTAACTAATGATTTCTGGTGTTTGCAGGTACCAATTCTCGTGCACCAGTATCTTTAAAGGCTCTAGCTCCAACCTCGTCTTACCACGGCGATCCCAAACAGGGTAAGTCACTCTAATTCTAACTTCGGAAATCTGGATAGTGTGCTCGTATGAACTTAGGACATGACATCTAGTCTCAGAATAGTTATTGACCTGAACAGATGACTAGAGACCTAATTAACATAGAACTAATCAATAGTGGAATGACTAAAGGACTAAATTGAGATAGTGCACTTTTATGGGATTAAATATCATAGTTGGACTTCAAAGCTTTGCTCAGGACTAAATTGAGATAATGCACTTTTATGGAATTAGATATCATAGTTGAACTCCAAAGCATTGCAAAGGACTAAATTGAGATAGTGCACTTTTATGGGATTAAATATCATAGTTGTTGGACTTCAAAGCATTGCTTAGGACTGATATTCTCTGTTGAGGCTTTCGCATTGAGTTTTCAGTAAGTAAATACCATATATATGTATGTGTTGTACTCATTGTTGGATGTATTGTTGTACCCATTGTTGGATGTACGAAATGATGGGCCTAAGAGGCCATACGGATACGGATACAGACTTGGATACGGATACGAATACGGATATGGTTGTCAATGTGTAATGTGATACGACACGGGTTATAGGGTAGTCTTGAGCTACGTAGTGTGCGGGAGTGACTGGGTCCACCCTTATTTGGTAAGCTGTACCATCACCCTGTAGGGGATGGTAGGTAGATATTCCACGAGTTGCTCCGTGGGATGGGTGCACTTCTGGTTGCATATCGTACACTCGAGCTAAGACTGTTGCACTAGTTTGATTGATACCAGGGCCCATGAGGCCATATTGATACAAACACTGATATGAACATTGGACTATGATAATACACGGGATACGGGGTAGTCTTGAGCTACGAAGTGTGCGGGAGTGACCGGGTCCACCCTTATTAGTTAAGTTATACCATCACACTGCAGGAATGGTAGGTAGATATTCCACGAGTTGCTCCGTGGGATGGGTGCACTTCTGGTTGCATATCGTACACTCGAGCCAAGGCTGATGCACAGTTTGATTGATGTTACACTAGTTGGTTGATATTATTGTTCAGTCACGACTACTACTTTTCTACGGACTAAGTCAAGACTGCTCGAACGTGATAGAACAGTTTAATAATAAGCGGTCTTAAATTACGACCGAATCAGTGTCAATAAAGGAATGGGAAGGGGGTTGGTCAACCAAGGGACTTGTTCCTGTGGTCTTTAAAGTGACCTGTGCCTTCAAGCCCTGACTGCCTGGCTGATTTGGAAGTTAAGTTAGACTTCTTATTATTAGGCCCGCCTACACTATTAGATAGCCAAACGACGCTCATCTTTTCTTAAGTATTACTAGGTCTATCTATTGTCATCCCATTACCGATTGGTCAAAACATTGTTAACCTGGTTGTCTTCCTATTGCCATCCTATTGGTCAAAACATAGTTACTACCACATGCCATGCCACAGTCGTTACTTTTGCACTTGTACAGTCACCTATACTTTATGCAATACATACCACACAAGACAGTTACCAGTATACATGTCTGCTCATACTTTACTTTTTGGTACCTGTATGATCATCTTTTTGTTTACTATAGTCGGTTCCATACTTTTGCACTACTCTATTTCTATTGCTAGAATTGTTGTGACTTACATACGGTTCCATCTCTGTGGCACCGCAGCCGACGTACATATGGAGGAAGATGCTCTAGAGTTAATAGCGCCAGAATTTGACCATAAGACTGCAGCTTTCAGAGTTGTTTCCAGTTGTATTTACTTTCCTTCATGTACGATTATTGGACAATTTTTGTACGGTATGGATGTAATAATTGGACACTATCTGGGTATTTTGTTACATCTTTGCATCGTAGCTATTTTGTTTTCACTGGTTAACTGTAGGACCTGCGCAAATACCAAAAAGTAACGGGCCCGGGAGTCGGGTCTTTACAACAGTTATAAATGTGTAATGTGATACAACACAGGTTATGGGGTAGTCTTGAGCTACGAAGTGCGCGGGAGTGACTGGGTCCACCCTTATTTGGTAAGCTGTACCATCACCCTGCAGGGGATGGTAGGAGATATTCCACGGGTTGCTCCGTGGGATGGGTGCACTTCTGGTTGCATATCGTACACTCGAGCTAAGATTGTTGCATTAGCTTGATTGATAATACACGGGATACGGGGTAGTCTTGAGCTACGAAGTGCGCGGGAGTGACCGGGTCCACCCTAATTTGGTAAGATGTACCATCACCCTACAGGGGATGGTAGGTAGATATTCCACGGGTTATTCCGTGGGATGGGTGCACTTCTGGTTGCATATCGTGCACTCGAGCTAAGGCTGTTGAACTAGTTTGATTGATGTTGCACTAGTTGATTGATACCATTGTTTTGTCACGACTACTGACTCGATATCATTGTTCTGTTACTATTACTGACTAAGTCGAGACTACTCCAACGTGACAGAACGGTATAATAATAAGCGGTCTTAAATTACTACTGAATCAGTGTCTAGAAAAGAATGGGAAGGGAGTTGGTCAACCAAAGGACTTGTCCTGCGGTCATAGAGTGACATGTGCCTTCAAGCCCTGACTGTCTGGCTAGTTTGGGAGTTAAGTTAGACTTCTTATTATTAGGTCAGCCTACACTATTAGATAGTCAAGTAACGTATGTTTCCTCTTGCTCGCTTATTACCTTCCAATACAAGTCACGTAGTTTCTAGCTTTATTATTGCTTACTTAGTGTTACTATGTCTACCTGGTTGTCTTACTAATGTCATCACATTATTGTTGCTACTATATTCCATGCCACAGTTATTACTCTTGTACGTTACTTTTGTACTTGCACAGTCACCCTTATTTTATGCATTACATTTACCTTGCTTACCACACTTGAGCAACCACTAGTACTTTACTTTTCGCTCGTATATGCATGTTTGTTCTTACTTCAATTTTTGCACCTATAAGGTCATCTTTTGTTTACTATAGTCTGTTCCATACTTTTGCACCACTTTATTTATCTTGCTAGAATTGTTGTGACTTACCTACGGTTCCATCTTTATGGCACCGTAGACGACGCACATATGGAGTTAGATGCTCTTGAGTTAATAACACCAGAGTTCGACCCTGAGACCGCAGCTTTCAGATTTATTTTTATGTACTTTCTTCTTTCATGTATATTTGTTGGAGTGTATTGTACAATATGGATTGTAATAATTGTACACTATTTGGGTATTGTTGTACATCTCTGTATCATGGCTATTTTGTTTTCACTGGTTAACTGCAGGACCAGTGAATTTGGTTCAATATTACATATTTAACCCCCTAATTAGTCCTATTTTGTGCTCATATGATGATAAATTGTTCTCTAATTCATACGTATTTTGTACACAATTATTTATTAGAGAAAACACTTAATTTGAGCACAAAACAGCAATTAACTGAGTATTTCTGCATATTTTATATTTTTCCTAGCACCGTATCGATCTCACGATTCCAACAACTATTTATTTGTATTTTTCTGAGATCTGTGCTAATTACTGTGAATTTTTGAATACAGAATACTATTTAAAAGGAGAAATACGCATCCAAATACGCAAATACGGCCGTCAGCCAATCAATGGCCGCCACGTGGCACGATCCTCGCCGTCCCGCCTTCATCCTACGGTCGCAGCGCTGTATAATTGGGATAAACTATCGACCGTTCGATCACGATCGAACGGTCGACATCGTCATTTCAGCGACGCAGCTGAGCGCGCGATACTGGCCACGTGGCGTGAATCCAGACGACGACCGCGCGAACGAACGGTCGGGATGAACTTCAATTCGAAATCGTTTTTCGAACGAGCGGAGCGACGTGGCGCTCTCTGGTCCGCTGATCTCGAATCCAACGGTTACAATCCATCCCGCAGCGAATCTCAGCAAGCGGCTACGTGGCTTCATCCGAGACGTCCGATCGAGATCCTTCGGCCTCAAATCCTCCCGCGTTTGACTTGATTCTTGTGAGAAGAAGCGATCACGACCGTTCGATCGATCGAACGGTCCCCGTTCATCCCAACTGGGATTCGGAGTTGCAAACGGGCGCGATCGATCAAACCCGCTTCCTATGCCACGTGTCGCTTCGTGGGACGATCCCGCAAGATCCAACGGCTGATATTTGCGCCGCTCGGAGATAATGAATGCGGGTGCGAAAAAATAGCGGGTTTAGACCCGTTAAGCCCTCAAACCCGCAATGTTAATATATAAGCGTATTTCTAGGGTTTTGGGGGTATTCTGGCGTATTTTGGGACTTTTGGAGCGGCTAATGTGCGTATTTCTCCAGGAGAAAATTCTGAAAATTTCCAGAGACTATTCTTCCTATTCTCAGAGAGTTTTGGGTTCTAAGGAGGAGATTTGGTGATAATTTCTTGAACTTATACCCCGTATTTGGTGTATTTCTTTGTATTTTGCTATCTAAACGATGTATTTTGCTATCAAAACTGATTTTTATTGCACCATGCGTGGCTAATCTCTTTGTGCTATGGTTGTGATGTAGTTAGGAGTATGTAGTTGCTAAATTTCATGTCTTTAGCCCTATTATCATGTCCAAATTGCTAGTTTTGTTGATTTCTACAACGTATTTGATGGGTATTTGCTTACTATCGATATTGTTGATGTGCCCTATGGCTAGGCCCTGATAAGGCTGGCCAATTTGTGTTCTCTAATCTGAACTTATCGCTGCGATTATTGTTTAATGAAATCAACATTGCTAGTAATACGTTTAAGGCTATTTTGACTAGTTTTCATTGATTTATCTTCCGACGCCTTCACGCCTTGACCGGGTGAAGCGTCGTGTGACATTAAAAGACGTGAAATTTCAGCGACCATAAACTCCTAATGAACTCACAACCGTAGCATACTTATCTCATTGGATACCAAACTTTCGTGATACCGTAATACTTTTAGGAACCACTTTCTTTGCTACCAATCCGTACACTATTCTTCACCTTCACAAAGGTGGTTGTTTTCTTAACCGTATATTTTATTTGATTAGTTGAATTTGTGTTATCTCAGGTCGACTTGTCCCGAGGATTCGACTCTGGACTCTCCAGATACTACTTGCACGATCTCCTGCGCTTGGGAGTAAAGCTCACATTGTTTTGAGAGAGGCAAGTTTTTTGGCGCCGTTGCCGGGGACAACGGTATCTTTGATCCACATTTTCAGCTTTTCAGAGGAGTACTCGGTGAGATCCTTCCACTTTATAGCTTAGTTTTATTATTGAAAACAAAAAAAAATATATCGCTTTGCTAGTTTATGTGGCATAGGACCTCCACTTCACACAGATTGATAAGAATTGAAAACATGGCTAATAATAATAACGAACAACCTCTTGTACACCCACAAGAACTACCATTGAGTGCTACTTATATGCCCACTAGAGTTGCTTCTGAGTCATGCATTGTTTTGCCTGAGGGTGCTCATTCTTTTTCGCTTAAAGCTGGGGTGATCCAGATCCTTCCCTCTTACCATGGAGAGGATAGGGAAACCCCTTACTTGCATATTAAAACGTTTGAAGAAGCATGCTCTACACAGTTGGATGGAAAAGTTAGTAATGATGTTGTTTATCTTAAACTTTTTCCATTCTCATTGAAAGACAAGGCAAAGAATTGGTTCAATGCATTGCCTCCTAGATCTATTACTTCTTGGCTAACCATGCAAACTGAATTTCTGAAAAAATTCTTTTCTTTGGCCAGGACTCAAGCTTTAAAGAGGCATATCATGTCTTTTTCGCAGAAGGAAACTGAAGCATACGATCAAACTTTGGAAAGATTTAAGGAGCTTCTGTTGGCGTGCCCACATCACGGTTTTGACAAGGGACGAACCATTGGATTCTTTTACGATGGATTGCAGCCGAATACGAAGCAATATGTAGAGATGATGTGCAATGGAGCTTTCTTTGAGAAGACCCCGACGGAGGCTTGGGCATATTTGGAGAACATCGCAGAGAATGCAAGAAGATGGGAGCCACCTTCAGAATTTGACAGGTCCATGACTACACATCAAACAAAAGGAGGCTTGCAGACTTTGAAGCCTGAAGATGCATTGATGGCACAAGTGGAGGCATTGGTGACGCAAAAGCTACAAAATATTGATCTCAGAGCAGCAAAGGCAGTCACATCAGAGCCATACTGCGTCATATGCGAGAAGCCAGTTCATGATACTACCGTCTGCCCACTAATCCCAGCA
Source organism: Scilla litardierei (assembly GCA_030789695.1). NCBI lineage: Eukaryota > Viridiplantae > Streptophyta > Magnoliopsida > Asparagales > Asparagaceae > Scilla > Scilla litardierei. The sequence continues at coordinate 479,955,386 of CM061142.1, forward strand.
ATTAAAGAATTGGGCAGAAATCCAGAATCAGAGGTGAATTGGGTGGCAAATCAAGGCTACAACACCAATTGGAAGAACCCATCAAACCAAGGAGGTGCTTCATATCAGCAGAAGCAGCAGACATCCACTCCCTATTACCATCCCAACCACTCCAATTATCAAGGAAAAAGGGAGCAGAACAATGAAATTCAGAGTCTCACTGCTGCAGTTCAACAGATGGCTCAGATGCAACAACAGCTCACTGAGAATTTTTCGAGATTTATAGCATCACAAGACAAAGGTAAATTACCTGCTCAGCCTATTGCAAATCCTAATACGAATCCCTCTTCTTCTTTTTCAGGAAACAACGTCTAACCATGTCAGGCAGTGACTACATTGCGTAGCGGATGTGAAATTGAAAAACCAGAAATGCCTAGACATGAACAACCAGCTGAGGAGAAAGAGGAGGCACAAGCACATGAAAGTTTGCAGGTTGAGGAAGAGGTAGCAGAAAAAGAGCCAGAACCATATGTACCTCCAGCTCCATTCCCACACAGACTTGCTCCACCATCAAAAGACAGGTATCAGGCAGAGATAAGAGACATCTTCAAGCAGGTAAAAATTAATATCCCATTACTTGATGTAATCAACCAAGTGTCTGCATACGCTAAATTTCTGAAGGAGCTATGCACTATAAAGCGGAGTCTAAATGTGAAAAAGAAAGCATTCTTAACACAACAGGTAAGTGCAATGGTACAACATGACACTCCTCCTAAATATAAGGATCCAGGTTCTCATACTATCCCATGCATTATAGGAACTAAGAAATTTGGAGATGCTTTTACTTGATTTGGGATCTAGTGTTAATATTTTACCTTATTCTGTTTATGTGCAGCTTGGATTGGGGGAGCTGAAGACGACACCTGTGGTTTTACAGTTAGCAGACAGGTCGGTGAAAATCCCACGAGGATGCGTGGAGGATGTGTTGGTCCAGGTTGACAAATTCTATTATCCCGTGGACTTTATCGTCCTTGATATTCATGGGCCACAATCAGGTAATTGCACTCCGATTATATTAGGACGTCCATTCCTAGCAACTTGCAATGCTATGATAAACTGTAGGGATGGACAATTGAAGATAAGCTTTGGTAACATGAAACTTGAGCTGAACATTTTTAAATCGTGTAAGTTACCTGCGAATGTTGATGACGTGAAAGAGGTATGCTTTATTGAGAGCTTAATCGAAGACTATTTTGATGCTAAGTATGAATGTTCGTCCAATTTTATTGAATATAATTTCGAAGATATTGATGAATCTTATTTTGTGCAGGGCAAAAATGAAAGATCAAGGGATGCATGGGTGCCAAAGTTCGAGACATTGCCAGTGGAATTGCCACCACAACAACCTTCAGAGATTGAGCATCCAAAGTTGGAATTGAAGCCTCTGCCAGACTATTTGAAATACGCTTTCCTTGGAAAGGAGGAGACCTTCCCCGTGGTAATATCCTCTAAACTCACACCTGAACAAGAAAGTGCTTTGCTTGATGTGCTTAGGGAACACAAAGGGGCCATTGGATGGTCTATTGCGGACATTACAGGTATAAACCCCTTAATTTACACTCATCATATTTATCTTGAGGATGATGCCAAACCAACATGTGAGATGCAACGCCGATTAAATCCTACTTTGAAAGAAGTTGTTAAGGGGGAGATTCTTAAGTTACTTGCTGCAGGTATAATATATCCTATTTCAGACAGCAGATGGGTTAGCCCCATACAGGTGGTTCCGAAGAAATCAGGCCTCACAGTGGTAAGAAATGAGAGTAATGAACTTATACCGATGCGGACCACCACAGGTTGGAGGATGTGTGTTGATTACAGAAAGTTAAATGCTAAAACCCGAAAAGATCACTTTCCATTACCTTTCATTGATCAAATCTTGGAAAGAGTAGCAGGTAACGAATTTTATTGTTTTCTAGATGGTTATTCTGGCTATTATCAGATAGAGATTGCTCCAGAGGATCAAGAGAAGACTACCTTCACTTGCCCCTTTGGAACTTTCTCTTTTAGGAGAATGCCTTTTGGATTATGCAATGCACCTGCTACTTTTCAGCGTTGCATGTTGAGTATCTTTAGCGATATGGTTGAGAGGATTATGGAAGTGTTTATGGATGAATTTTCTGTATATGGCACTTCATTTGAAAATTGTTTATCTAACTTAGCTCTTGTCTTGCACAGGTGTCAGGAAAAGAACCTGTTGTTAAACTGGGAAAAGTGTCATTTCATGACAACTGAGGGTTTGGTTCTTGGACACCTAGTCTCCAAAGCAGGTATTCAGGTAGACAGAGCAAAAGTTGAGGTGATTGAGAAGTTTCCTACACCAAAATGCGTCAAGGACATACGATCCTTTCTAGGCCATGCAGGATTTTATCGAAGATTCATAAAGGATTTCAGCGCCATCTCCCGCCCCCTCTGCCACTTATTAACTTTAAATACTGATTTCATAGGGACACAAGAGTGTCAAGTTTCATTTGATAAATTAAAGAACTCACTTGTTTCCTCCCCTATTTTGCAGGTTCCAGACTGGAGCATGCCATTTGAAATTATGTGTGATGCAAGTGACTACGCGATGGGGGCAGTGCTTGGGCAAAAGAAAGAGAAAGTTCCTTGTGTTATCTATTATACCAGTAAAACTTTAAATGAAGCACAACGGAACTATACTACTACGGAGAAGGAGTTGCTGGCGGTGGTGTTTGCATTGGAGAAATTCAGAAGCTATATATTGGGCTCTCCTATTCTCATCTTTACAGATCATTCTGCACTTAAATATCTTTTATCTAAAAAGGATGCGAAACCTAGACTTATACGATGGATTCTCCTTTTGCAGGAATTCAATATTCAGATCAAGGATAAAAAAGGAGTTGAGAACAATGTCGCAGATCACCTTTCTAGATTGACGGTGGGAACAGAGTCGCCTACCATTCCATTGCGAGATTCTTTCCCAGATGAGCAGCTTTTCGCCATTTCTACCCTACCATGGTATGCCGATATAGCTAATTATTTGGTGACAGGTAGAACCCCTCCACATTGGTCTTCCTTAGATTTCAAACGCTTCAATCATGAGGTAAAATCGTTCTATTTTGATGATCCTTATCTTTTTAAATACTGTGGAGACCAAATTGTAAGGAGATGTGTACCCGACCATGAATTTGATAGTGTTTTACATTTTTGCCATGATGGGGTATGTGGGGGGCACTTTTCAGCTCATAAGACTGTTGCCAAAATTTTACAGAGTGGTTTTTATTGGCCTACAATGTTTAAAGATGCATATGCTTATTGTAAATCATGTGTGCGTTGTCAACAGTTGGGGGGAATTACCAAAAGAAACATGATGCCCTTGAATCCCATGCTAGAAATAGAATTATTTGATTGTTGGGGTATTGATTTCATGGGGCCTTTTCCACCATCTTTTGGATATATATTTGTATTGGTTGCCATTGATTATGTTTCTAAATGGGTGGAAGCTATTCCTTGCAGGTCCAACGACGCTTCCATTGTGCTGAAATTTTTGAAAGAGAACATCTTCTCGCGCTTTGGAGTGCCAAAGGCCATTATCAGTGATGGAGGTTCTCATTTCTGCAATAGGCTCTTTGCAAATCTAATGAAGAAATTTGGGGTGACACATAAAGTTTCAACACCTTACCATCCTCAAACAAATGGGCAAGCGGAATTGGCGAACAAGGAAATCAAGAACATTCTTCAGAAAACAGTGAATCCAACACGCAAAGATTGGAGTCTTCGCTTGCCTGAAGCTCTATGGGCCTACAGGACAGCATACAAGACTATCTTAGGGATGTCACCGTTTCGTTTGGTTTATGGAAAAAATTGCCATCTTCCTGTTGAATTAGAGCATAAATCTTTTTGGGCAATTAAAACACTTAATTTGCTTGATGACTCATCAAATGTTTCTCGTAAATTGCAGATCATGGAGCTTGATGAGATACGACGTGAGGCATATGAAAATGCAAAGCTCGCAAAAGAAAGGATGAAAGCTGTGCACGACAAGATGATCCTTCGAAAGGAATTCAAAAGTGGAGACAAAGTTCTGTTGTACAATTCAAGACTCCATATATTTCCAGGAAAGCTGCGCTCAAAATGGACGGGACCATACATTGTCAAAGAAGTCTTCTCACATGGAGCGGTGGTCTTAGTGAATGAGAAGGATGGCCATGAATTCAAAGTCAATGGACAACGTCTGAAACATTTTCAAGAGCTTTGGGCCAGAGAGGATACCACCATTGATCTCACAGAGCCACCTTCGGGTGGACACTAATCAGGTGTGTTCTTTCCATGATTCCCTCTCCTTAACATTGAGGACAATGCTCATCTTAAGTTGGGGGGAGGGTATAAACTTTTAGGATTTTTATTTTTTTTATTTTATATTTTTCATTTTAGTAGTTCCCTTTTCAAAAAAAAATTTTTTTAAAAAAAATGGGGTTGAGTCAAGATTTATCACCAATGCTTATTACACCTAGAAATGAACCTCATGTGATGAAAATTCTCGAAATCCATTCACCACTTTGCACATATGATTTATTTTCCTCCACCACTATTGTTACATATTTCATTCTCATTCGACATGAATGCTAGTACTCATGGTGAATCTTTTTTGATATATCTCTATGGTAGGATTGAATGATGACTTAATGAAACTTGAAATTATGAATTAGCAAGTCGTATGTTTTCAATGGAACACACCATCACAAAATGACTGGAGCAATACTTTTTATCTCATATTCAGTGCTATTTGCATGCTTTGTGTAATGTTGGGTGAAAGTCTACACTGTCTTTTGAAATGATTAGGATAACCCATTCTTGTGAAAGAATAAAGAAAAGGAAGCTATCTTGCTAAGTTACTTATGCACGCACAAAAGAAAGAATGAAATAAGATGAACGAAGAAAAGTATATGGACGAATAAATGTGTCATTAAAGAAATAACTTGGTTGGCTCGATTAGTACAGTCCGAGGGGTCCTTCTTGGCCTAATGCCCTATTATCGTCTGATTTGGGAGCCATTGACTGGAACCTCAATCATTTGATGGAGCGATCCAAGTTATACATTTTTTCTGCAAATGTTGCTTGATGCGCGTTACGCAGAACTAATAAAATGAGAAAAGAAGAGCAAGAAAAAGTGTGCATCATTAGCAAGGCAAGAGAACTTCCAAAGCTTAAAGATAGCACAAGATATGGTGTGATTTCCTATGAATGAAATTGACGTGTGTATGTCTTGATGCCAATCTATTTTTGCTTGCTTTGCATGATACATCTACGCTCCAAGTTATATACTTTGATTTAAAGGTGTGAGCCATTGATTTTGTATACCATGAGCTGAGAAGTAATGGATAGTGAATTTAAGTCTATTTAATGACCATTTTAGAGATACTTGCTTTTCATTGTAAACCCATGAGTACCATTATATAATGAGCATGAAATCTAGGCATTAGTGTGTGGACACTTTCTTTCGTCTTTGTAGTATGGTGATGAATGAGTTGAGACCTGATAAGGTGATCTAGGTGTATACTTGATATCGTATCTCGCTCATTTTGCTAGAGACTAGCAAAACGCTAGTTGGGGGGTGTGAATTGGGTTCAATATTACATATTTAACCCCCTAATTAGTCCTATTTTGTGCTCATATGATGATAAATTGTTCTCTAATTCATACGTATTTTGTACACAATTATTTATTAGAGAAAACACTTAATTTGAGCACAAAACAGCAATTAACTGAGTATTTCTGCATATTTTATATTTTTCCTAGCACCGTATCGATCTCACGATTCCAACGACTATTTATTTGTATTTTTCTGAGATCTGTGCTAATTACTGTGAATTTTTGAATGCAGAATACTATTTAAAAGGAGAAATACGCATCCAAATACGCAAATACGGCCGTCAGCCAATCAATGGCCGCCACGTGGCACGATCCTCGCCGTCCCGCCTTCATCCTACGGTCGCAGCGCTGTATAATTGGGATAAACTGTCGACCGTTCGATCACGATCGAACGGTCGACATCGTCATTTCAGCGACGCAGCTGAGCGCGCGATACTGGCCATGTGGCGTGAATCCAGACGACGACCGCGCGAACGAACGGTCGGGATGAACTTCAATTCGAAATCGTTTTTCGAACGAGCGGAGCGACGTGGCGCTCTCTGGTCCGCTGATCTCGAATCCAACGGTTACAATCCATCCCGCAGCGAATCTCAGCAAGCGGCTACGTGGCTTCATCCGAGACGTCCGATCGAGATCCTTCGGCCTCAAATCCTCCCGCGTTTGACTTGATTCTTGCGAGAAGAAGCGATCACGACCGTTCGATCTCTCGATCGAACGGTCCCCGTTCATCCCAACTGGGATTCGGAGTTGCAAACGGGCGCGATCGATCAAACCCGCTTCCTATGCCACGTGTCGCTTCGTGGGACGATCCCGCAAGATCCAACGGCTGATATTTGCGCCGCTCGGAGATAATGAATGCGGGTGCGAAAAAATAGCGGGTTTAGACCCGTTAAGCCCTCAAACCCGCAATGTTAATATATAAGCGTATTTCTAGGGTTTTTGGGGGTATTCTGGCGTATTTTGGGACTTTTGGAGCGGCTACTGTGCGTATTTCTCCAGGAGAAAATTCTGAAAATTTCCAGAGACTATTCTTCCTATTCTCAGAGAGTTTTGGGTTCTAAGGAGGAGATTTGGTGATAATTTCTTGAACTTATACCCCGTATTTGGTGTATTTCTTTGTATTTTGCTATCTAAACGATGTATTTTGCTATCAAAACTGATTTTTATTGCACCATGCGTGGCTAATCTCTTTGTGCTATGGTTGTGATGTAGTTAGGAGTATGTAGTTGCTAAATTTCATGTCTTTAGCCCTATTATCATGTCCAAATTGCTAGTTTTGTTGATTTCTACAACGTATTTGATGGGTATTTGCTTACTATCGATATTGTTGATGTGCCCTATGGCTAGGCCCTGATAAGGCTAGCCAATTTGTGTTCTCTAATCTGAACTTATCGCTGCGATTATTGTTTAATGAAATCAACATTGCTAGTAATACGTTTAAGGCTATTTTGACTAGTTTTCATTGATTTATCTTCCGACGCCTTCACGCCTTGACCGGGTGAAGCGTCGTGTGACATTAAAAGACGTGAAATTTCAGCGACTATAAACTCCTAATGAACTCACAACCGTAGCATATTTGTCTCATTGGATACCAAACTTTCGTGATACCGTAATACTTTTAGGAACCACTTTCTTTGCTACAAATCCGTACACTATTCTTCACCTTCACAAAGGTGGTTGTTTTCTTAACCGTATATTTTATTTGATTAGTTGAATTCGTGTTATCTCAGGTCGACTTGTCCCGAGGATTCGACTCTGGACTCTCCAGATACTACTTGCACGATCTCCTGCGCTTGGGAGTAAAGCTCACATTGTTTTGAGAGAGGCAACCAGCGCAAATTTCAAATAAGTAACGGGCCCCGGGAATGGGTCGTTACAGTTTTGGTGGCCCACGCAGGTCCGCGCTAACTACCTCGTAAACAATATAGCAAGATCAGGGTGTACAGTATAAAATACTTAAATTGAACTCTCGAGTACAAGACGTCTCGAGTGTTCACCTGCATTGGATATACGGGTGGAGCGTCCTTATTACCATCGTCATTAGGTCTTCCTTGACTCTCATCATCTTCTTTGAACTCTTAACCCTTGTCTAGAAATTCGTATTCCATTCTTTGGATATACCTTCCCTAGTAACCTCCTTGCTAGCAGTTAGAGTGATTTTTCATTGGTTGAACTATCTATCCACTTCATCAACATCACCTTTCCTTCAGTTGATAATGGCCACTCGGTTGTCCTTCTTAGTCTTGGAGTATTAATGGTTGTGCTTAGCTCACCCATACTTTAGCTACGTCTATTTTAAGGAGGGTAATATTCGATTTTCGATCACCAGAAGTTCGAGTTCGATAACAGAAGTGAATCAAAGGACGCTCAGAAGTATTTGAGAATGGTGTTAGAGACTCGAAGACGATCCAAACCGAGAAGTGTAAGCTAATGCTGCTACTTCTCCATATTTCTTGAATTCGTCTTCCTTCTTCTATCTGAGCCTATTTTGACTAGCTATAGAAGTGATGGGGATGTCAATAGTATGTATTCATATATAACATTTCTTGTTTTCTTGATGCTTTAGTATCACATTATATTATTTACAACCTAATTTATAGGTTACTATCTTTTCTATCATTTATTTGCTTGAGCTTCTTCATAACATCAATTATTTATTTCAGAAAGGTCTTTTAAATTCCGAGGATGGAATTATTTTAAGGAGTGTAGGATGTAACGACATGTTTTCATCAACACAACTATTTACGTATTTAACCTATTTTCAATTTTTTTAAAAAACTATTTTGTAATGGTTCGTCAGGAGTTACATGATTTTAAAAAATTCTTATAAAAATATTTTGAAGTATCAGACTAGTTATGAAGTATTTTAGTAAGTTCGAGTTCCATTAAATACCTTTAAATAATCTGATAAAAATTTATTTTCAATTATTACTGTTTTGGCTTAATGAATTTATTTTCTATACAAACAACATCAAAACGTTTTCAAACTTCAATGGTATCATTCTATGATCATTTAGGGCATCCCACATTAATTTCGTAATTTTTTGAAGTCAAATCAATAGAGAACATGCAAACCAGCTTTCTCAACGTTTTGGCCCAAAACCAGTAACCCCGTAGCTCAAACCCCAAAATGGACCTCGTATTCGCGATCCACGCGACGATACGATCCCGTGGGCATGTTTTAATAATTTTTCGGACACGTTTACTAGTAGGGGGAAAATCGTAATTTCATGTAGTTAATTATTTTTACTAATTACTTTCTATCACTAATTACCATTTAATTTACTTAACCTATCTGATTGGCAGCCCCTATGAAAAACATGGGAGGGATAGTCTACGTTTAGTCTAACCCTCCCAACCAATTCATTTAAAGCCCTTAATGACTCTACTAATAATTTGATTATAAATTAAGCCCATTACCCCTACGCTCTCCGAGGTTCTCTCTCCCTACAACTAAGCACCCAGGTTCTTCTCTCTCAACCGCAATCTCTATCTATCTTGTTCTATCCCTAACCACACGGGCACTTCTGCATTCGAACCCAAGCCCCTCTCCCTTTCTTCACTTTTCTTCCCCAAGCCCGATCCCACGCAAACCCAACCCTGTCCTCTCATTCAAAGGCCAAACGCATGCCACCTCTCTCTTCGTTTCTCGCTCTCTCCCTCAACACTCTCTCTTTCCCCCCAAAATAAACCCACGCCGACCCCCGAACGCCCCCAGTAGCAGTCGACGCCACGCCCTCCGCCTGAGCGAGCCCGTCTCCACCGAGAGTTGCTCCGCCGACTGCACACCACCCCGAAGCAACGCTCTGACGCCCTCGCTCGCTCTTCCCCGGTCGAAGCTCTGACCACGATGCCTTGCCCTGCCTCCATGGTCTCACCGCCAACCGCCGCTCCGATCTCAAGAACCCCATCGCCACCTCCCACATCGAGAGCGGACTCGCCGCCGTACACCGTCGATGCGAGCTCCGCTTTCGCCGTAAGCTCCTGTCGCCTCGTCCGACGCGACGGAGCCAGCCTCGTGACGCACCTGAAACCTACACATAGATTCCACTCGACGGTGTCATGATCGCCAAGCGTGGTATGTCCCCTAGGTTTCAATTCCGGGCTCAATCCACAAGCGGACGGTGTCAAGTTGTAGTATAAATGATATCGAATCTCACAGGGACGGTGATAGTGTATATGGGTTCTCAGTTCACTTCTATATCTCGAAGCGAGATAGCTATCGGGTTGGAGGAATTGGTTGGGGTTTTATTGTTGTTTGAATAATAAAAAGGACTAGGGCATTAGGGATCACCGCTAAGATCATCAGAGATCGACGTTGGAATAGAATCCTTACATTGCATTAGGGTTAGGAGATTAATCTTCCAATTCGTACCACTCTCGTGGGTTAGAATTGTGAGGTATTTCGATAGCTCTCGTTGACGCAATGGCGGTAGCCGTCAACGTAGCGGTATAGTTCGTCGATGGATCCCCTCAAGGCACGAGCCGGGCATGATCACGAGCCTTGGTTGGACCACCGATTTCCCTATTCGAGTCCCAGAGATACCCCTTAAGCACATCAATTCCACAGACCGTGGGCATGATCTCAGTACGGGTTATCTAGGGATTCGATAGGATCGACCGAAATACTCCCCTAAATCCCTAATTCAATGTAGAGATTCAGATCTATGTCTTCCCCCAAGGATCCTAGGGCTAACCCATCAACCCTAGAAATATCTACTCACACATGGCAATATTAGCGTATAAAAACATCATTTTTATGGATGACAACATCTTAGCAATTGGTAGAATAAAGATCAAAAACTAACAGAGAGACGGAAAAAATAAACGAGCAATAGATCCAAGAAAATTTCAGATTCCAATATGCAATCGCAATAGAGAACCAAATTAACAATCCAATAATTTCGATCTGGTATTCTCTAGCAAAAATTAATCTAAAGACTAACAAGAAAAATCACCTAAGCTCTCCAAAAACATTCAAAGCTCAGAAATGAATCGCCTGCTCAATCGACGTCCCGCTCACTGACTTCACACCCCTAGATCGTGCAACAGCCGCATCACAAAATGTTTCCAAAAATGGCCTCAGTATTCTCGACCGAGTAGGTGACTCGATCGAGCAATGCGTTTCTTGGTCGATCACTCGGACTGAGCAGCTGAACTGCTCGACCGAGCTTGACAGGGAATTGAAAATCTTCAAAATCTTCACTCTGCCTGCACGGGCCAAGTCAACTCAGCTCGGTCCGAGCAGAGGCTGACTCAGTCGCTGAGAAGTTGCTCGGGCCATGCGCTAGATTGCTTCAGCTTTGGGATGAAATGTTGTTCGACCGAGGAGATGCACTGCTCGGTCCGAGCGATCCATGTATCTGCTTCCTCTTCTCATTTGCATCTGCTCGGTCCGAGCATATGTATTGCTCGACCGAGTAGCCTGGGAAATTATCTCCTGAGGCTACTGAGCTGCTCTCTCCTCCCTCTCTCTCTCTTCCACTCCTCCCGAGGATCCCAAAACATGGAGAACTACTGTAGGGCTTCACCAATGAGCTCACGGGTGTGTCGGATGTGTCCATACCCAAGTCGGGTCCCAAATCGCTCCAAAATCCCTTAAAACTCATAAAACACTATGAAACTCGAAATAACGTCAGAAACGCGATATCGTAGGAAAATATGGGATTTTGGATGCAAAAATGGTATGGAATGCAATGTAATGATGATATGAAAATGGTAGAAAATATGGACACATCAAAATCCCCAAGCTAACCTCTTACTCGTCCTCGAGGAAGACGAATACTATGTACGCCGGGAGGAAAACAAAAAAGAAAGAAGAAATAAAAATAAGAAGAAAAGAGAGTAGAAGTGAATGGAGGGTGCTAAGGATGTTCGGTCAGATCTCAGGCCTAAATAGTATATCACGATGCTCTGAATAATAACAATACATGCTAATGGTAATTTCACGTTTTACAAATCATATGACTAGCATGCAATACAGACAAAAGATAGGGATTTACTGAAATAACGCCATCAAGTCATATCAATCTCATGCAATCCATAGAGTCTAGTATAGAAAAGTTGGCAATGCCCTTTTTAATCACAGATACACAAGGAGCATATAGAAATCACACAACATGTAATAGAGAATAGAAAAAAGTTGTGCCATTCGGTTATTCATTTCGATTCATGAAAAATCTCCAAAAACTAAAGCATTTCGTAAAATTTAGGTATTATTAAATCTCCCCATTATGCACCGTCCCCACTCTAATGTCATGCTCACTCATATGATCAGTTGGTTTACCCTCCAAGCTTAGCTTGAGGCGTCGCATTTAGGAATAGGATATGGAATTTTTGTCATTCTTCCCGGTATGTACGATAGCTTCTAATGAAAGGATACAAAACAATTTTTAATTAATTTTCCTTCTTTTTCTTTTCTTTTTCACATATGAATATATACACCCTTTTTTCTCTTTTTTTTCATTTAGAGCTATACTTTTTCTTTTTGGGTTTGGGAAGTGAGATGCGGTAAAGATATCTGTGGGGGTGTGACCAACTGATATGTAGAGAAAAATATAGTTATGTGGAGAAGGAAAATAATATATATCTCGGTTCACTCATAAGAGGTGCACAACAGTTTGATAAAATAATACCCTAACTAAACTCATAAATAGCATGGATATTTTCATTCCTCTAGACGAATACTGAAAAGGCATGCAGTAATAGGCACAATAATATCAGGCATACGAACAGAAGTGAATAAGATATAAAAACAGATGCTCCAAGTGTTCTAGTGATGCGTGAACCTATGTGCATTACCCAACATAGCGCATACTAGATACTAATGCATGCATTTGATTTTCAATTCATTTCAAGCAGTAAATAAGATAGATCAGCAAAAGAAATGCACGCATAAAGATAGTAAAACTGAAATTACCCTAATAGCATGTCAACGAATTGCAAGCATCGTGAATAACTACTAAGACTACGAGAGGTATCATCATGCGGACCATCCTTAGCATAAAAAAGAGAAAAAGGCGGAGAAAATAAGAAAATGAAGAAAAAGAGATGCATGCATGGTAAATACAGAAAATATGATGCGGAATGAGAAAAAAGAAAAGGAAGTGGAAAAGTGGTGAAAAAGTAAAATAAAAAATTGAAATAGGGAAGAAAATGTAAAAGAAAAATGAAAAATAAAGCGGTAGTGCTCACATCCTCCAAGCTAAACGTAGCAGTGCCCTCACTGCTAAGAAAACGCTAGTAGGCGGGAGATGATGCTAAATGGGGTGGGATGGGCGGGGAGATATAAGAATAAAAACTGTGCAAAAAGAAAATAAAACATGATATGATGCGATGATGAATGAAAAATGATGCATGCATGGGTCCTCCCCAAAGCTATGTAAGTGCAGGGCCCCGAATAAACAGATGGGCACAATAATAAGTGAGGGAGGCAAAAATCGGGTAGGTACGACATCAAGCAGAGGCACCACCCTCTGGGGGTGGTGATGGGTCCCTCTGCTGTGGAGCAGGTAGTGTGGGTGGAGCAGTGGTGGTGGTGAAGTGGGCACGGCGGGGGGGTCGGGAAAAGAAGGTGTCACGCCCCGCTTCCCATTATACTTGCGGACGAGGACGTGAATGGGTCTGCATGTACTTAAAGCAAAGAAGAAGTACTTTTTTTCTTCCTTCTTTGACTTAAGCACACTAAGCGTCTGTGTATGACTACTTGGCAGGTTCTTGCTTGCGAACAATCGGAACAACAAATAATGCCATTATTACACCCAACCTCCAGATTACATGTACACAAAGAATTAAGGCCTAGCACGGCCATTACAACAGTTACATGGAATTTAAAATACACCCGAAAGAATACAAGTATTAAATTTTAGCAAAGCTGCGATGAGTATGCCGTCCTCAGCAGTGGGTCTCGTACTCCTGATTCTCCTAGTCCTCCTGCTCAATCTCCAAATGAACTCTTCGGTGAACTCTACTCAAAACCTAATGTATATTTCACAGACAAGGAATTATACATCAGCGAGGGTCGCTCGGCAAGATTTAAAACGTTAGTAATAAAATGACCCTCGGCAAGATAATAATATGGTTTAAAAAGCTTTAGGAGATGAGGGGCACAATATGATTTCAAAAAGATGATACATAGCAGCATGTAGAAACAAGTGGGCATAACAATGTGTAGTGTGCAAGCCGTGAGTATGAGTAGTGTAGTGTGCAAAGTAGCAAACACAACATGGTATAGTGTGTAAAGTAACCAGCATAGCAAGAGTGGTGTGTACAACAATAGTCGTGGCAAGTATAGTGTGTACAGCAATAGTCGTAACAAGTGTAGTGTGTACAGCAATAGTCGTAACAAGTGTAGTGTGTACAGTAATAGTCGTGGCAAGTGTAGTGTGCATAGCAATGATCGTGACAATAAGTTTAGCAGGTTACACCATATCACCAGCAGAGGTAAAAAGGGTGCATCAATCAATCTCCTATGTAGTGACAAGCCCATTGTCTGAGGGGGAGGTGACTAGCATTACACCCAAGCCAACGGGAGCTACCCGTGACTCTCTACTCACCGACCCGGCCAGGTGTCGGTCAAGTTTACCAATACGGTGTAATCCAGCTTCCGACCTCTATTACATTGGAGTACCCCACCCAAAGTGTCCATAAGTCAATCCGTAGTTCAATATTTGCCGTATGGCAAACATTCCGTAAATGCCCCACGTGCCCAATATCCGTAATGCCCGAAGGCCTAATAATCTGTAATTGCCCGAAGGCCAAATGTTCCGTAAAATGCCCAAAGGCCCAAATACTTGTGAGTGCCCGAGGGCTCAGTTTTCACAGTTCAATTGGGTGTACATCACATGATAAATCGAATGACAAGAAAAGATAACATTTCATATGCATCATTTAAGTGGCTAAGCAACCAACATATTAACAGGATTCATCAAAAACTATTCTGAAAACAAAAGTTGTTACTTGACATTTTCGCGACGTACGTAATTTTGGGAAGTTTGAATAAAGTAAAATACTTGCGCCTTAAAAAGTTGTATGAAAACAATATACTTGCGGGTGATAAATACTTGCATCTTTGAAAACAGTTGTAGGAAACGGTATACTTGCCTGAAGTGATGTGAGTTTTGGGTGCTCGGTGATCATAAGATTAGGCACAGATTAATCTGCGAAATCAGGTTTGTGATATCAGTTTAATGGTCAACATCCAGTTAAAATGTTTTAAATAGACTTACTATAAGATAGTGTTAACTTACAAATTAACATCAACTATTAACTTAATATTCAACTTAAATAATCCTAACTTAATTAATCTTAAGCTTATTAATTACTAACCTATAAAAATCATTTACTAACCAACCTCTATAATACTGTTAATAAACTTTATAACAATTAAAACTTTTATAATAATAATTACTTAAGATTTTATAATAATAATATTAATAATAATAAAAATTAATATATAAAAACTTACATATACTAATATCTCACCCCTCCTTCTCTCTCGTTTCCCCTCTCTGTCTTCGTTCTCCCCCTTTATCGTTTTCGTTTCTTTTTTCTTTTTTTGTATCGCGCAGGGCGAAGGGCAAAAGAGGCGGCGGCGGTCGGAAACTCGGGGCGGCACGATTCGGAGATCGGGCGGCAGCTCTGGCACGGGGCGACGCGGATCGGGAGAGGGAGCGACGGCGATCGGGGAAAGGGCGACGGCCCAGTGTGAGATCGGAGGTCAGAGACGGCGGCGGGCGGCTCCGAGCGTCGGGGCGCAGCGGTGATTTGAGGGCGCAGGCGACGGATCGACGGGGTGTGGCTGTCGGGGGTGCGACTGTCGGAGGCACGGGTGGCGATCGCTTGGCGACGGCTCCGGGACTTGGCGGCTTCGGGCGTTGAGGGCGAGATCCGGGAGATGTCTTGGGGGTTGATATGTGATTTGTTGATTTTGGATTTTTGGTTTCGATTTGTTTCTGGTTGGTTTTGATTCAGGATTTGTAAGGGTTGGATGACTGATTTGTTGTGCGGAGGGGGTGATGGAGATGTTGGGTTGTATGGAGATGGTGGAGTTGTATGGTGGATGAGAGGGTGACTGAAGGGGGGTGATGATGGTGGAGGGGATGATGACAGTGTTGTGGGATGGTGCTGCTGGTTGTTCCTCTGTGTAGATTGGTTTTCTGTTTGTTCTCTCTATAGGTCGTTTTAAGAAGGAGATGAGGGAGAAAGATTGATGGGAGGTGGTTGTGAGGTATAGGGGGCTTGAAGGTTGATGTTGGATCTCACCAACATTTCGGTGGGATTCAATTATGGAGGGTTAGTTAGGGTAAAGTAAACGGTAAGAATAATATAGGAAAAGTGATTTAGTAAAAGTAGATTAGTAAATAGTAAAAAATAATTAGTAAATGTAATTAGTAAAAATAATTAGTAGATTGTAGAATGTAAACGTGATTAGTGAATATAAACATCTATTTAATGATAGTATCAAAAAGCTTAATCAGTTTAAAGATCTTATTATTTAAAACTGTTTCTGAAAGTATTTATACTAAAATACGGGTTGTAACAGATACGGGTCATCACATCCTACCCACCTTATAAAAATTCTGTCCTCGGAATTTCTTAAGCTATGTAAGGATCAAGGAAACACCTGATATATGAAACATGGTAGTGATATCACGAAAACTTCAAAATGGAAAGGATCTAAGATTGAAATAACTACAATTGAAACATCACCTAGGATATGATAAGGTAAGGATAGATGCATTTATGATATGGATCATTAAATGCGATGATAGGATAAGGTTCAGACGTCATCATTCATCACTGGCTCGTCGTCCCTAACTTCCTCGGTGACCATAGAGTAATTTTGGCGCTGGCTACGTTCGGAATTGGCCTATTGAGGAACTTGATGCTGGGGCTAGAGGCGGTCTCTGTTAGGTCGATCCTGATGCTACCATAGGTTGGGTCGCAGAATTTCTAGTGTGACGAGGGCAGTTCCTTGCAATATGATCAGGTGCCCCGCACGCCAAACACTGGTTTAACAGTACACAACAATCCTTCTTGAGCCCAACTCGGTTACAATGATGACATACCACTGTAAATCTAGGGTCGACTTGGGCTGCAGGCCTCTTGAAATTAGTGGTCTGAGTCGGTCGGAGATCATTCTTTGGTGGTTCCCGCAGACGCTTGCCTGCCTGACGTTCCTTCTTCTGAGTCGCGATCTGCTCATGCCGCTTTACAGCTACCAGGACTTACTCATGAGTGGTAAAGGTGCTCCCGGACAACACACTCTGTATGTCTAGATCTAAGCCCTGTAGAAAGCGGTGTGCACAGTCCTCCACGTCTGCTACCAGAGTAGGGGCGAATCGACTCAGCATGGTGAACTCGGCCTCATACTCGTCGACTGTCATGGTGCGCTGCTCCAGGTTGATGAAGCGCTGCTGCATCTCCCTCTTTGTAGACTTCGGGAAGTACTGAGCGTCAAATCTCTGACAGAAAGTTGCCCATAGAATCGGCTTGACCAGCCTAGTCTCTTCAGCCTCCCACCAGTGATGGGCATTATCTGTCAGCTGCTTCTGGGCGAGCTCCACCCAATCGTTCGGATTGACTCGGGCAAGACCCAAGTTATCTGCAGTGTTGCGAAGCCATTCCTCGGTCGCTAGTATGCCCTCTCGTCCAGAGAAGCTCGTCGGATGCATCTCTCGGAATTGCTTGGCTCCGGACTCATAGCGGGGTGGTGCATCAGCTGGTACATCCTGACGTCCCTGCTGGACCAGATGGTGCTGAACTTCCAGCATCTCTCTCATGATTCCAAGCATCTGGCGGATGTCGTCCTCTCCGCCTCCAGCAGCTCCGGATCCTTGTCGAGTATTACGTCTTCCTGCCATGCTGCAAACAAACAAGGTAAACATTTGTGTACAAGATTTATCTAGCCAGTCTAGTTAATAATGACATCCATATTGTTCCGAGCATTTCACAGAAAGCAAGACCTGCATGGGCCACCACTAAAACCTGTCACGCCCCACTTCCCATTATACTTGGGGACGAGGACGCGAACGGGTCCGCATGTACTTAAAGCAAAGAAGAAGTACTTTTTTCTTCCCTCTTTGACTTAAGCACACTAAGCGTCTGTGTATGACTACTTGGCAGGTTCTTGCTTGCGAACAATCGGAACAACAAATAATGCCATTATTACACCCAACATCCAGATTACATGTACACAAAGAATTAAGGCCTAGCACGACCATTACAACAGTTACATGGAATTTAAAATACACCCGAAAGAATACAAGTATTAAATTTTAGCAAAGCTGCGATGAGTATGCCGTCCTCAGCAGTGGGTCTCGTACTCCTGATTCTCTTTATCCTCCTGCTCAATCTCCAAATGAACTCTTCGGTGAACTCTGCTCAAAACCTAAAGTATATTTCACAGACAAGGAAATACACGTCAGCGAGGGTCGCTCGGCAAGATTTAAAACGTTAGTAATAAAATGACCCTCGGCAAGATAATAATATGGTTTAAAAAGCTTTAGGAGATGAGGGGCACAATATGATTTCAAAAAGATTATACATAGCAGCATGTAGAAGCAAGTGGGCATAACAATGTGTAGTGTGCAAGCCGTGAGCATGAGTAGTGTAGTGTGCAAAGTAGCGAACACAACAAGGTATAGTGTGTAAAGTAACCAGCATGGCAAGTGTGGTGTGTACAATAATAGTCGTGGCAAGTGTAGTGTGTACAACAATAGTCGTAACAAGTGTAGTGCGTACATAAATAGTCGTAACAAGTGTAGTGTGTACAGCAATAGTCGTAACAAGTGTAATGTGTACATCAATAGTCGTGGCAAGTGTAGTGTGCATAGCAATGATCGTGACAATAAGTTTAGCAGGTTACACCATATCATCAGCAGAGGTAAAAAGGGTGCATCAATCAATCTCCTATCTAGTGTCAAGCCCAGTGTCTGAGAGGGAGGTGACTAGCATTACACCCAATCCAACGGGAGCTACCCGTGACTCTCTACTCACTGACCCGGCCAGGTGTCGGTCAAGTTCACCAATAGAGTGTAATCCAGCTTCCGACATCTACTACATTGGATTACCTACCCAAAGTGTCTGTAAGTCAATCCGTAGTTCAATGTTTGCCGTATGGCAAACATTCCGTAAATGCCCCGCGGGCCCAATATCTGTAATGCCCGAAGGCCCAATAATCTGTAATTGCCCGAAGGCCCAATGTTCCGTAAAATGCCCAAAGGCCCAAATACCTGTGAGTGCCCGAGGGCTCAGTTTTCACAGTTCAATTGGGTGTACATCACATGATAAATCGAATGACAAGAAAAGATAACATTTCATGTGCATCATTTAAGTGGCTAAGCAACCAACATATTAATAGGATTCATCAAAACAATTCTGAAAACAAAAGTTGTTACTTGACATTTTCGCGACGTACGTAATTTTGGGAAGTTTGAATAAAATAAAATACTTGCGCCTTAAAAAGTTGTATGAAAACAATATACTTGCGGGTGATAAATACTTGCGTCTTTGAAAACAGTTGTAGGAAACGGTATACTTGCCTGAAGTGATGTCAGGTTTTGGGTGCTCGGTGATCATAAGATTAGGCACAGATTAATCTGCGAAATCAGGTTTGTGATATCAGTTTAATGGTCAACATCCAGTTAAAATGTTTTAAATAGACTTACTATAAGATAGTGTTAACTTACAAATTAACATCAACTATTAGCTTAATATTCAACTTAAATAATCCTAACTTAATTAATTTTAAGCTTATTAATTACTAACCTATAAAAATCATTTACTAACCAACCTCTATAATACTGTTAATAAACTTTATAACAATTAAAACTTTTATAATAATAATTACTTAAGATTTTATAATAATAATATTAATAATAATAAAAATTAATATATAAAAACTTACATATACTAATATCTCACCCCTCCTTCTCTCTCGTTTCCCCTCTCTGTCTTCGTTCTCCCCCCTTTCTCGTTTTCTTTTTCTTTTTTCTTTTTTTGTATCACGCAGTGCGAAGGGCAAAAGAGGCGGCGGCGGTCGGAATCTCGGGGCGGCGCGATTCGGAGATCGGGCGGCAGCTCTGGCACGGGGCGGCACGGATCGGGAGAGGGAGCGGCGGCGATCAGGGAAAGGGCGGCGGCGCAGCGGGAGATCGGAGGTCGGAGACGGCGGCTGGCGGCTCCGAGCGTCGGGGCGCAGCGGCGATTTGAGGGTGCAGGCGGCGGATCGACGGGGTGCGGCTGTCGGGGGTGCGGCTGTCAGAGGCACGGGTGGCGATCGCGTGGCGACGGCTCCGGGACTTGGCGGCTTCAGGCGTTGAGGGCGAGATCCGGGAGATGTCTTGGGGGTTGATATGTGATTTGTTGATTTTGGATTTTTGGTTTCGATTTGTTTCTGGTTGGTTTTGATTCTGGATTTGTAAGGGTTTGATGACTGGTTTGTTGTGCGGAGGGGGTGATGGAGATGTTGGGTTGTATGGAGATGGTGGAGTTGTATGGTGGATGAGAGGGTGACTAAAGGGGGGTGATGATGGTGGAGGGGATGATGACGGTGTTGTGGGATGGTGCTGCTGGTTGTTCCTTTGTGTAGATTGGTTTTCTGTTTGTTCTCTCTATAGGTCGTTTTAAGAAGGAGATGAGGGGGAAGAGATTGATGGGAGGTGGTTGTGAGGTATAGGGGGCTTGAAGGCTGATGATGGATCTCACCAACATTTCGGTGGGATTCAATTATGGAGGGTTAGTTAGGGTAAAGTAAATGGTAAGAATAATTTAGAAAAAGTGATTTAGTAAAAGTAGATTAGTAAATAGTAAAAACTAATTAGTAAATGTAATTAGTAAAAATAATTAGTAGATTGTAGAAGGTAAACGTGATTAGTGAATATAAACATCTATTTAATGATAGTATCAAAAAGCTTAATCAGTTTAAATATCTTATTATTTAAAACTGTTTCTGAAAGTATTTATACTAAAATACGGGTTGTAATGGATACTGGTCGTCACAGGAGGCGCCATGAGCGGGCCTCTTCCCACGAACGGGAGGGATTGGTGGCTCCGCGAGTGCGAACCATCGTGATGATGGTAGTGCGATAAGTCGGTATAAAAATAATTAAAGGAAAGAGTGTACCGAAAGTGCGAGCGATGCGAGTGCCAAGATCTCCCCCAAGCTAGTCCAGGCAGCAGCTTCTGACGTAGGCAAGGAATACATGCAAGAGAGGCGATTAAAACGTCAGAATACTGTATTAAAAATGGGGGACATGCTGAATTTGGGTTGCTTGACCGAGCACTGCTACTACTCGGTCCGAGCCGTGCCACTCAGAGGTAAGTGCTGACCGAGCAGTAGTGTGCTCGGTCAGCGGTCTGAGTAGTGGCAGTCGTGCCCTAGGGCACAAGCAATCGGGAGTTGGGTGGTTTAGGGCGATTCGAGGAGAGAGGGGATCGGCGGAGGGGGATGAGGCGTCGGGGGGGCTTTGTGGTGGATGGTTGGGCGGTGCCATCGACGGCGGTGGCACCGTCGACGGTGCCGTCGATTAGAAGGGGGAAGAATGGGGGGGAAGAATGGGGGGGGAAAGAGAGGGGGAGGGGCAGAGAGATAGAGAGAGAGAAGGGGCTGACCGATGGGGCGGCCGGAGAGGAGGCGCAGCTGGCGACGCGGGCGGAGGATGACGAGGTTGACGGTGAGGGATGTCGAGTAGAGGGTGAGGGAGAGCTTGGGTAGTTTTTAGGTTAAGATAAATTTTTTTAACTTAGGTAAAAGTCGAGAACGAGTTGGGTTAAAAACCCAAATCGTTCGGCAGTGGGCCCCAGCAAATAGAATGGACTGACTCGGTCGAGCAGCGAAGCTGCTTGGGCCGAGTCGAACACGAAAATTAAAAGTTAAGAGCACTCCCTTGCATGCTTGACCGGGCAGTGTGATGCTCGGTCGAGCGGATCATCACTCGATCCGAGTAGGTATGCTCGGGCCGTGTAGGCAGAGCGTCGTTTTCTTCTCTTTTCCCAAAAGCCTGTCATACTTGACCGAGCAGTAGGTTGTTCGGTCGAGTAGCCATCTGCTCGAACGAGCTTAGACCGCTCATGCCGTGTAGACAGAGCAATGAATTTCGCTCTTTTCTTCTCCCTGTGCTGCTCGACCGAGCAGTTGATCTGCTCGGTCGAGTCTCCTGTGTCTCTTTTTTCCTTTATTTTCTCTTCAAATCTTCAAATGTACTACTCTCCTCCAGCTTCCTTTCGTTTATAATGTCGATACGCATGCCCCCCTCGTGTTCAACATGTACGAAGGAAGAACTCATCAAATTTTTGTGGTTTTGTGATTTTACGTGAAATAAACAATGTTTTTCTTTTGGTTTTCCAAAATAGGTAAAAATATAAACAAAAAAAGAAAAAAATCGAAAAAGATAATCCAAGATACAAGAAATTGGGTTGCCTCCTAATAAACGCTCGTTTTTAGTCATGAGCTCGACTCCCTTTGATTTATCGATGGTCGTTTGGTGCGCGTGGAATCCGCGCGTCGTTCTTTCCGATGATGCAATCTGGTGGTATTCGGTACCCGCCTACTTCAAGCTTCTCCCCGAAGTATCCTATGGCTGCCAGTTCTTCATGACTCGGAGAATGATTGAGAAGTTCCTCATCCAACACTCGGATGTATGCGGCGACCGCTTTGTGGTAGGTTGGGTCACCGTCATCGTCGATACCTGTTTTCATAGGGTCCTTCATGACCCCCTCAGAAGTGAAATCTTCAATAGCTTCATCCTCCAGGAGCTCCAAATAGCTAGCCCCTTCCACATGAGCATGCTCCCTCATTGGCTTCTGCAGCTGGAATTCAGCTTCAATATTCCCCACATTTAGAAAGAGGGTCCCTTCTCGGACATCAATCAAAACACCGGCTATCGCCATAAAGGGGCGGCTGAGTATAAGATGGGAGCTCCCTCCATCGGGCATGTCCATGATAACAAATTCAACGGAAACACATAACCCGTGGGTATCTGAAGAATGACATCCCTGGCTATACCTACCAGGTAGGTGATCGAGTGGTCTGCAAGCTGGATGGACATGTTCGTCTGCTCTAGTTCGCTTCCAATCTGCAATCTCTTGAAAATAGAAAGGGGCATCAAACTGAAGCTAGCCCCTAAATCAATAAGAGCTCTACTGATAGGCATCCCTCCAATGGAACACGGCACGGTGAAGCTCCCCAGATCCGACAGCTTTCGGGAGAGATGATTCTTGATAACACAGGTGGAGTCCTCCATAAGCTTTATCTCTTCAGGCTTTCTTTTCCCAGTGATCAGATCCTTCAAAAATTTGGCATTGATTGGGATCTCCGTGATAGCATCCATGAACAGGATGTTCAACTGGATTCCCTTCATCAACTCCATGAATTTGGAGTACTTCCTCTCCATTTTGGCTAAGGCCAACCTCTATGGGTATGGCGGGGGAGGTCGGGTAGCTTTGCTCTTCACAGCATTAACAGGAGGCGGTGTTGTAGTAGGCGTGATGGATGGTGTAGCCGCCTTCTCCTCAATATTTATAGGCTCTTCAGTAGCCTCTTCTCTATCGCCGTCATCAACATCTTCTTCAATAATAACTTTCTCCTCATTTAACACCGGGATCATGACGGGGTCAGTTACCCATCCACCACGTATGGTAACAAAAACCACTGCATTAGCTTGGGCCCTTGGGTTTGTCTCCGGCTATGATGGCAACCTTTCCTGGTTCTTCAGATGTTGGGACATCTGACCCCTCAGTTCATCAAGTGAAGAACTTATGCTCTTGAACTGGGTCGAGGTGTCCTGATTGAAACGGGCTTGACCACTCATAAAGGTCTCCAATGTAGCCTCCAGATTGGACCGATGCAAATTTGGCGCATAATTCTGCTGAGGCGGCCGATTGAATTGATAACCCGACGGTCGGTAGTGTTGGTAGCAACGATCTATGAACTTCGTGTTTGATGATAACAAACGTGCGTGAACGTTTTAACATGTGTGTTAAGTGTTTCAGGAACGACGAACGTGCGATTAATTCACGGAAGGACTTGGTCAATGTGCAAAGGAGAAAGGGAGAGAACCTAGTATAAAACCCCTCATTAAATCTCCAAGAGGCCGGCGCACCCACATCCGAGATCAAGAGAAAAACCCACAGCCAATGATAATTTTTTATTGTGAAGAGCCGTAACCTTTTGTCCCCTTGGAAAAATTCTCCAAGCCCAGGGATTTTTAAGAGAGGAACTTAAAAAATAATAATAAACCTCTTTCTTTTGCCCAGCTCGTGAACAACACAAATGAAAGAGGCTTTCATTAAAAAACATGGGCTTAATCATTTAAGAGGGCCGCACAAAAATGAAGTGCCAGAATTCTTTTGAAGAGGGCCGCACAAAATGAAGTCACAGCTGGCCGGCCATATAAAAAAAAGGGATTCTGTCAATTTTTTGCGTGCTGCGCATTTAGGGTTATAGGTGGCAGCCGCAATTCTCACAGAGCCGCACGAATTAAAAATCCCCCAAGAGCAGTTCCTCTCTCCGATTGATTTTTTGTTGTGCAATCAAAAATACAGGAGGTGCCGGAATTTTTTTTTGGAGAGCCGCAATTCTTGACCTTCAAGCACAAGGTTCCATCATCAAGTTCCAAGGTCAAAGAGGCTACACAAGTTTCAAAAGGGAAGCCAATTTCGGTCCACATGGTTTATTGATAAGTTTTATATATATATATTTTCAATGATCAATGAGCTCTGAATTTTGATTCTCAAATTTGTTTGGTGCTTTTGTTTTGACAGGGGATCCTTGCAAAGTTGTATGGTACTTGAATATTGTTGATACAAATGAAAGCAAGTTCACAGCAAATCAAAAAAAAACAAAAGGCTCATCTTGTTGCAGCCGAATTTTTAAAAGCACAGGTTTTTTTTATTTCAATTATCAATGAAGGGCACCTGCTAGTCAAAACAAAAAGGCACTCTCACATAAGGACGGCTACTACAAAGGTTAGTGTCTTGAATCCTCTTATTAATTAATTGCTAAAACTGTGTGTCTTTATGTATGCATGTTGAAAGAATCAAAGCCCATCAAGTATCAAGCAAGTGGCCGAATCACCAAGAGCAGCCGAACCAAACAATCAATATTCAGCCGCAACATTTGACCTTCACCATCCTCTCTCTCTTAATTTTGCAAACAATCAACAGAGCCACAAAAAGCAGAGAGGGCCGAAATTTTTTTTGAGGAGCAGGCCGTTCTTGTTAGTCTTGCAAATCATCATTGTGCCAGAGCGTTCATCAACAAGCACTTGCCGAAATATCAGATTATTGGGAACTCAAGAGGAGTTCAATTGTCGCAACTTGAGTTGCCGTTGCCGAGAGACTACTACTACTTGCCAAACGACGTCTGGCCCGTGCTGATTGACGAAGACAACACCGCTACACGATCTGAGCATTCTAAACTCTTTTATTTATTATATTGTGTAGTATTTGTGTTAGTTCTTTGTTGGGGGAAACTTTTACCATCTGTGTTACTTTTGGGGACCTGACGACTTGGGAGTCGTCACGGAGGGAGAGCATCTGACTAGATTGATAGTGTAGAGCACGTGGTGTGCGTACGAGCTAGGTGAGAGTAGATTTGGGATCTTGACTCATTGTAGCTGTACTTGATTACATATCTATCTAGTAGTTGCTTTCGGGGCTGGAGTAGGTTGTGGGGACGACCGAACCAGGGTATATCTGTGCGTAATCTGTGATTGTCTTTTTACTACCCTATCTGTGACTATAACTGCGTGGGATTGTTCGTGGGTTGCACGAATATTTTTATTAGCCTATTCACCCCCCTCTAGGCTACGATCCAGATCCAACAAGTGGTATCAAAGCCAGTTTAGAGGATCTAGCCTAGATTTTTTAGATGACCATGAATATATCTGATTGTGCTTTTGCTGAAGGTCAGTCTATAGCCCGTCCCCCTAAGTTTAACGGTGTAGACTTTGCATATTGGAAGGCTAGGATGAAAATCTATCTAGTGTCTGTAGATTATGATGTGTGGGATATTGTTGAAAATGGTTATAGTCTACCCACTATTAAAATTGAAGACACTGTTATGATTAAGCCTAAAGACAAGTGGGATTTAGCTGATAAGAAACTTTATACTCTTAATGGTAAAGCCATGAATGCGCTTATATGCTCTCTTGATAAATCTGAGTTTAACCATATCTCACATTGTCTAACTGCGCAGGAAATCTGGCATACTCTGGAGGTGACACACGAGGGGACATCGCAAGTGAAGGAATCCAGACTTGCGTTGCTTTGCACAGAATACGAGAGCTTCCGCATGCTACCAACAGAATCTGTGAAAGAGATGTTTGCGAGGTTCACGGACATCGTCTACAAATACAGTTCCCTCGGTAAGCCATACTCTAGCCATGAACAGGTACGAAAGATCTTAAGGGCGCTACCAAGTTCGTTCAGGCCTAAAGTCACCGCTATTCAAGAAGCTAAGGACTTGTCAACAATGAAAGTGGAGGACTTGATAGGCAACCTAATGTCACACGAGCTTGAGTTGCAGAGTATAGAAGCCAGAGAGAAACCTGAAGAGAAGACCAAAGCTTCCACACCATTAGCTCTTCAAGCTAACGACGACGATCTTGATGAAGAGCAAGCCCTAATGGTCAGAAACTTCAGGAGATACATTCAGACTGATCAAGGAAGAGCTGAGATGGGAAAAAGGTTCATTCGTTCTAATAATTCTAATTTTGGTAAAAATTCCTATGATCAGAAAGCTATTAATAGAAGTGAATGTTTTAAATGCAGGAAGAAAGGGCACCACATAAAAGATTGCCCACAACAACACATAGCTCAAGTTGCAAAAGGAAAAACGAAAGTGCTGACGTGGGACATGGATAGCGAAGCTGAGGAGGAGGATGAGGAACATGAAGCTCACTCATGCATGGCATTGATGGCCAAACACAATGAGGTAGAATCTCCCACCAAAGCTGAATTTTTAGAAATCTGTAAAGGAATGCAACATAGAATTGATGAGCTAGAAGCTGATGTGGAATGTTATATGAATGATAATTTTGATATGCAACAAACTGAGTATGACATGTCCATAGAAATGAAAAATATAAAACAAGAGCTTGTTGCATGCAAATCTACCATTACTATGTTAGAAAAAGAGAAAGCTAGCTTGTCTGAAGAAACTGATTGTCTTTCATGTCCCTCTTTATTAAAGGATATTAGCATGTATAAGCTAGATAAGACAAAACTTGAAGTTGAAAATGAACTGCTTACTGAAAAGATTAACATGCTAAATCTTGAACTTAAAGAAAAAATAAGGGATTTTGAAAAGAAAGAAGAGGAAAACAAGCAAGCTTTCATTAGTAAATGCACTTGGCTTGTGAACGAAAATGATCAGTTGAAATCCAAAGTTGCTAGTTTAGAGTTGTCATTAAAGAGATTTTCAATTGGTAAACAAAATTTGGACATTATACTTGGAAATCAACTTTATGGCAATAATAGGCGAGGACTAGGATATGGTCTTTAAAATGTTGAAAAATCAAAATATAGAAAAGTTCACATTGAATCAACAAAGGTTGGAAATTTTCATGCTAAGTGCTTTACATGCGGATGCGTTGGTCATACTTCATATCATTGCAAATATAGGAACAAAAACATTAAGTTCAAACAAATATGGGTTCCTAAATCTTTGATGACTAACGTGAGTGGACCTTGTTGGATTCCAAGGTCACACACAACACCTCTTTTGTAGGTGGATGGAAATTTGACGAGGAGCAATAAATTGAATGTCTCATTATTTTTAGCTCCTTAGTCAAATAGTGACGCGAAAGTATATCTCATTCTTTGAACTTAATGCATACCTTCATAGTATTTTTGTTAACATTTTCTGTGTGCTTGGATTTTTGTTTGTTTGTTTGTTTTTGTTTGCTTGATTGTTTTTAGTATGTTTCTTAGTTCATTATAAAACCAAAAAAAAATGAAAAAAAAACAAAAAACAAAAAAAATGAACTTACGGCATATCCTCCTCTTTGCATCATTCTAGCGATATAAATGATTGATGATCATATCCTTGTAGAAATTGTAGTATTATTATTTTTGGCTACATGCGTATGTTTTATTTCAATAATAGCCGTGCCAAGTTCAATGCTTTAATAATATGATTTCTACACCTACTTTCACTTCCACGAATATTAGACAATGTCGTACTTTTGGAGATACTATTTATGAATATTGGAAAGTGAATGTAGGATGATTATTAACTGAAAATTCTACAGGATATGTTGTGAGTTGCCATGAATAAAAATTGAGCACAAAACAAAGGAAATGAATATGAAGAAAAAAAAATGAAAATGGCTCCGTATGAAAAATGGATACAATTCATGGCAAATGCACTACCCACGAGTATCCAACATAAGCTTTATGGGTAATCTTTAGCGTTGGTGTTTTTACTCGTCAAGCAATGTCACCCCCCACATCTAAGAGTCCTTTTAGGCTATGTTTTGGGGTGTGATACCTTGAACTCATTTCTAATGAGGTGGGGAAAATCAATCCTAGGTGATATAAAGTTATTTGGAAAATGTGGATTGGTTTTGGTTGAATTTGTAAAAGTATCTCCCTTTGTACTTCTATGTTTAATAATTGCACTTACACGATGGTGTTGAATTCTAATTATCATTATCATTGGATTTGGAGTGCTAATTATAGAATGACGACATGCACATACTAGTTATAATTAATAATGCTCTCTTTTTGCATGTGCTATGTTTTAATCTTCATGAATACTCTTTTGATGATGCCAAAGGGGGAGAAAAGTGTGTTGAAAGATTTGTGGTACCAATGTTGGTTCAAAATACTATATTATTGATTGAAGGGGGAGCAAGGAAAATACATAAAAAGGGGGAGCATGCTAATTATATTGTGCATGCTAGTAATGTTTGATCTCATCTCATTGAATATATCATATTGCACTACATCCTTCATCACACGTCACACACGCACACTTATTTGTACAAATCCTTTATGACGTCACACACGCACACTTATTTGTACAAATCCTTTATGGGTTTGTCATCATCAAAAGGGGGAGATTGTTGGTAGCAACGATCTATGAACTTCGTGTTTGATGATAACAAACGTGCATGAACGTTTTAACATGTGTGTTAAGTGTTTCAGGAACGACGAACGTGCGATTAATTCACGGAAGGACTTGGTCAATGTGCAAAGGAGAAAGGGAGAGAACCTAGTATAAAACCCCTCATTAAATCTCCAAGAGGCCGGCGCACCCACATCCGAGATCAAGAGAAAAACCCACAGCCAATGATAATTTTTTATTGTGAAGAGCCGTAACCTTTTGTCCCCTTGGAAAAACTCTCCAAGCCCAGGGATTTTTAAGAGAGGAACTTAAAAAATAATAATAAACCTCTTTCTTTTGCCCAGCTCGTGAACAACACAAATGAAAGAGGCTTTCATTAAAAAAACATGGGCTTAATCATTTAAGAGGGCCGCACAAAATGAAGTGCCAGAATTCTTTTGAAGAGGGCCGCACAAAATGAAGTCACAGCTGGCCGGCCATATAAAAAAAGGGATTCTGTCAATTTTTTGCGTGCTGCGCATTTAGGGTTATAGGTGGCAGCCGCAATTCTCACAGAGCCGCACGAATTAAAAATCCCCCAAGAGCAGTTCCTCTCTCCGATTGATTTTTTGTTGTGCAATCAAAAATACAGGAGGTGCCGGAATTTTTTTTTGGAGAGCCGCAATTCTTGACCTTCAAGCACAAGGTTCCATCATCAAGTTCCAAGGTCAAAGAGGCTACACAAGTTTCAAAAGGGAAGCCAATTTCGGTCCACATGGTTTATTGATAAGTTTTATATATATATATTTTCAATGATCAATGAGCTCTGAATTTTGATTCTCAAATTTGTTTGGTGCTTTTGTTTTGACAGGGGATCCTTGCAAAGTTGTATGGTACTTGAATATTGTTGATACAAATGAAAGCAAGTTCACAGCAAATCAAAACAAAAACAAAAGGCTCATCTTGTTGCAGCCGAATTTTTAAAAGCACAGGTTTTTTTTATTTCAATTATCAATGAAGGGCACCTGCTAGTCAAAACGAAAAGGCACTCTCACATAAGGACGGCTACTACAAAGGTTAGTGTCTTGAATCCTCTTATTAATTAATTGCTAAAACTGTGTGTCTTTATGTATGCATGTTGAAAGAATCAAAGCCCATCAAATATCAAGCAAGTGGCCGAATCACCAAGAGCAGGCGAACCAAACAATCAATATTCAGCCGCAACATTTGACCTTCACCATCCTCTCTCTCTCTCTTAATTTTGCAAACAATCAACAGAGCCTCAAAAAGCAGAGAGGGCCGAAATTTTTTTGAGGAGCAGGCCGTTCTTGTTAGTCTTGCAAATCATCATTGTGCCAGAGCGTTCATCAACAAGCACTTGCCAAAAAGGTGATCAGATTATTGGGAACTCAAGAGGAGTTCAATTGCCGCAACTTGAGTTGCCGTTGCCGAGAGACTACTACTACTTGCCAAACGACGTCTGGCCCGTGCTGATTGACGAAGACAACACCGCTACACGATCTGAACATTCTAAACTCTTTTATTTATTATATTGTGTAGTATTTGTGTTAGTTCTTTGTTGGGGGAAACTTTTACCATCTGTGTTACTTTTGGGGACCTGACGACTTGGGAGTCGTCACGGAGGGAGAACATCTGACTAGATTGATAGTGTAGAGCAGGCGGCCGATTGAATTGATAACCCGGCGGTCGGTAGGGCCCAGCTGGCCTAAATCCGCCCTGTTGCTGATTCTGCTGCTGCCCATGTTGCTGCTGAGGAGGGGTGGCGGTCTCTAAAATTACAGAGGTTGCAGCCCTCCACTTGGATTCCCGTAATAGAATCCCGGATGATTCCTAGCAGCTGGATGCTGCCATTGGTTCCGTCCCTCTCCCTGGATGTATTGCACAGATTCAGATAATTCGGCACCATCATAATGCGTCTCACTAGGAATATAGCCTTGATCAGCATGCTCCTCTGCAGGATGATAACCCGATGTGCTGGGTGATGCCGAGATGGAATCCAGGCACTGTTCAATCCTGGCCACTTGTTTGCATATGGTCTCGATGTGAGAGTCCAAGTGGCTAGCAGCTTTGACCTCGGGGGTCCGAGTCACAATGGTTCTTTCTTCACTCCATTGTTTGATTGTTGGCTGCCATATGCTCGAACAAGTCTATAGCCTCTTCAGGAGACTTTTCAAGTAAGACGCCTTGCACCGCAGCATCTATGATCATCTTGGTGCTGGACTGAAGTCTGTTGTAAAAGCTCTGCACCAAATCCCACGGCTGAATCCCATGGTGAGGACACTGATGTTGGAGGTCCTTGAACCTCTCTCATGTCTCATAGAGTGATTCCTGTGGGAGCTGATTGAAATTCGAGATCGCTCCCCGGATCCGCACTGTCTTCGAAGGTGGATAGAACTTATCCACGAAGGCAAGTGCCAGCTTCTCCCATGTGGTGAAATGATCGGGAGGATGTGCCCGGAGCCAGTACGGGGCTTTATCCCTCAGAGTGAACGGGAAAAGCCGCAGCTTCACTACATCATCACTCACATCCTTCTCCTTGAAAGTGTCACACTTTGCAAGGAAGGTATCGATGTGGTGGTTGGGGTTTTCATGTGAATGCCCGTGAAATGGATCCTGATGCATCAAATTGATTAGCCCCGTTTTCAACTCGAAGATCGCCGCTACCAATTGCGGTCTAAGGATGGAGGAGTTATTTTCAAACGTCGGCTTCATATGGTCCCTTAAGGACTCAGTGCGAGGAGGAGGAGTATTATCCGCCATCTGAGCAGAGGGAGATGAACTTCTACTTGAGGCCCTCAAGGCCCTCGTCGTTTTCTCGATCTCGGGATCGAATAATAATTCTCTAGTAGATCTCCTGAAGCGAGTGTTCATGCACCAACAAAACTCAAACAAATACCATCAGTAGCACTAAAATAAATAAAAGAATAAAAATGATGGAAAGATGAGAAATGATTGGAGTGCCGGCAAACTTCTAAAAATAAAAGTAAACTGAGATAAACACTATTTCCGTCCCCGGCAACGGCGCCAAAAACTTGACACACCCGAAACCTACACCTAGAATCCACCTGGCGGTGTCACGATCGCCAGGCATGGTATGGCCCCTAGGTTTCAATTCCGGGCTCAATCCGCAACCGGACGGTGTCAAGTTGTAATATAAATGATATCGAATCCCACAGGGATGGTGATAGTGTATATGGGTTCTCAGTTTACTTCTATATCTCGAAGTGAGATATCTATCGGGTTGGAGGAATTGGTTTGGGTGTTATTGTTGTTTGAATAATAAAAAGGACTAGGGCGTTAGGGATCACCGCTAAGATCATCGGAGATCGACGTTGGAATAGAATCCTTACATTGCATTAGGGTTAAGGGATTAATCTCCCAATTCGTACCACTCTCGTGGGTTAGAATTGTGAGGTATTTCAGTAGCTCTCATTGACGCAATGGCGGTAGCCGTCAACGTAGCGGTATAGTTCGTCGATGGATCCCCTCAAGGCACGAGCTGGGCATGATCACGAGCCTTGGTTGGATCCACCGATTTCCCTATTCGAGTCCCAGAGATACCCCTTAAGCACATCAATTCCACAGATCGTGGTCATGATCTCAGTACGGGTTATCTAGGGATTCGGTAGGATCGACCGAAATACTCCCCTAAATCCCTAATTCAATGTAGATATTCAGATCTACGTCTTCCCCCTAGGATCTTAGGGCTAACCTATCAACCCTAGAAAGATCTACTCACACATGGCAATATTAGCGGATAAAAACATCGTTTTTATGCATGACAACATCTTAGCAATTGGTAGAATAAAGATCAAAAACTTACAGAGAGATGAATAAAATAAACGAACAATAGATCCAAGAAAATTCCAGATTCCAATACGCAATCGCAATAGAGAACCAAATTAACAATCCAATAATTTCGATCCGGTATTCTCTAGCAAAAATTAATCTAAAGACTAACAAGAAAAATTGCCTAAGCTCTCCAAAAACGTTCAAAACTCAGAAATGAATCGCCTGCTCAATCGATGTCCCGCTCCCCGACTTCACTCCCCTCAGATCGTGCAACAGCCGCATCACAAAATGTTTCCAAAAATGGCCTCGCATTCTCGACAGAGTAGGTCACTCGGTCGAGCAATGCGTCGCTCGGTCGGTTGCTCGAACCGAGCAGCTGAACTGCTCGACCGAGCTTGACAGTGAATTGAAAATCTTCAAAATCTTCACTCTGCCTGCACGGGTCGAGTCAGCTCAGCTCGTTTCGAGCAGAGGCTGACTTGGTCGCTGAGAAGTTTCTCAGGCCGTGCGCTGGATTACTTCAGCTTTAGGATGAAAGGCTGCTCGACCGAGCAGATGCACTGCTCGGTCCGAGCGATCCGCGTATCTGCTTCCTCTTCTCATTTGCATCTGCTCGGTCCGATCAGCTGTATTGCTCGACCGGGCAGCCTGGGAAATTATCTCTTGAGGCTATTGAGCTGCTCTCTCCTCCTCTCTCTCCTCCACTCCTCCCGAGGATCCCAAAACATGGCAAACTCGTGTAGGGCTTCACCAATGAGCTCACGGGCGTGTCGGATGTGTCCATACCCAAGTCGGGTCCCAAATCGCTCCAAAATCCCTGAAAACTCATAAAACACTACGAAACTCGAAATAACGTCAGAAACATGATATCCTAGGAAAATATGGGTTTTTGGATGCGAAAATAGCATGGAATCCAATGTAATAATGATATGAAAATGGTAGAAAATATGGACACATCACCTTGCAATACTCTGTCTTAGACCACGACGTCGCCTCCCCCGTCGCTATCGACCCCAAGCTCTGCCTCCACCGCCTCGTTGATAGACTCGCCTCGGAGCTCGCCGCTTTCCTCGAAGACCCCGCCGTCAAGCTCCACCGGAGCGCCTCCGAGCAACGCCGACGATCGTCGACAACGAATCCCCCGCTCTCCGCTGCATACATGCATAGGAAAACAGGGTAATAACGTAAATACGAATACGTATTTTCGTATAATACGTATTTTAATTATTATTAAATGGGTTTAATGATTTTAAATTGATAATAAATAATATACAGGTCAGAAAAATGTGAGACCAGCTCCAGAAAATCAGAAATGACATTATGGACCCAATGTCGCTAGTTTCATCTCAATCAGATGCTTACTTTTTTCAGAATTAATTTTTAAGTCCAAAACTTAAATACGTCTTTTTCACTTAAACATCCGTAACTTGTTATTTTCACATAAACTGAAATGTGATAAAAATATATGTTATAGTAATCTTCGAGATGGTCGTTTTAACAGCTCACTTGCAACTTTTTGATGCATATTGCACCCAGAAGAAATTAAGGAATAAACACGTTACCTAATTAAAATTAGTTTTTAAATTGATTTTGAGCTTTTAAAAATTATAAAAAATAACCAAAGCATCTGAAAAATATTTCCACTTGAAGTAAAATTATTTTCATCATATCTAGCCTATAGAAAAATTTAGAACGTTTTTCGACACCGTTTCAATCAGTTTAAAAATCGAAACGATCAAATTAAATAGATAAAAATAGGGTAGCCTGTAACTAATGATTTCTTGTGTTTGCAGGTACCAATTCTTATGCACTAGCATCTTTATAAGCTCTAGCTCTAACTTCGTCTTACTATGACGATCTCGATGGTAAGTCACAAAGAATTCTAACTTTAGAAATTTAGATCGTGTACTTTATGGAATTACCGCATGCTTGAAGCATGGCTCGGGTGTAAGTCACTTCAATTCTATCTTTAGAAATTTAGCTAGTGTACTCGTATAAACTTAGGACATGATATCTAGTCTTAGAACAGTTATTAACCTGAACATATGACTAGAGACCTAACTAAATAGGAAACGAATCAACTGCAGAGCAACTTTAACTTGAACGTACGACATCGCTAACTTTCAACTTAGATGGTTGTAGTACACGACCATCTACTTGGGTAAACTGTGTACCGAATGCTCGAATCATGAATCAGGAGTAAGTCACAAATAATTCTAACTTTAGAAATTGAGATAGTGTACTTTATGGAATTACCGCATGCTCGAAGCAGGGATATGTATCATAGTTGTTGGACTTCAAAGCATTGCTCAAGACTGACATTCTTTGTTGAGGCTTCTGCCTTGACTTTTCAACAAGCAAAACTCTTTGGAATCTTGTTAATGCCTTTAAACATCTTTGGAGTGAGACTATTGTGCATAACTCTATTGGTATGTAAGTCAGTCTATCACAACCGTCATTAGTGTCCTTGCCCTTGAAACAACGGATTGACATATCGTATTGAAAAGTAATGATTGAATGGTATATTGTGGAACGTCCTATTGAAATGGAATGCTTATCTGTTGATGATGTGATGGGCCTATAAGGCCATACATATACTGATACGAATATGGATACGGACACGGACACGGATACTGTTATAAATGTGTAATATGATACAACCCGGGTTATGGGGTAGTCTTGAGCTACGAAGGCACAGTAGTGACCGGGTCCACACTTATTTGGTAAGCTGTACCATCATCCTGCAGGGGATGGTAGGTAGATATTCCACGTTTTGCTATGTGGGATGGGTGCACTTCTGGTTGCATATCGTACACTCGAGCTAAGACTGTTGCACTAGCTTGATTGATAATACATGGGATACGGGGTAGTCTTGAGCTACGAAGTGCACGTGAGTGACCAGGTCCACCCTTATTTGGTAAGCTGTACCATCACCTGCAGGGGATGGTAGGTAGATATTCCATGGGTAGCTCCGTGGGTAGGTGTACTTCTGGTTGCATATCGTGCACTCGAGCTAAGGCTGTTGCACTAGTTTGATTGATGTTGCACTGGTTGATTGATACCATTGTTTTGTCACGACTACTGACTCGATATCATTGTTTTGTTACTATTACTGACTAAGTCGAGACTACTCGAACGTGGAAAAACGGTATAATAATAAGCGGTCTTAAATTACTACTGAATCAGTGTCTAGAAAGGAATGTGAAGGGGGTTGGTCAACCAAAGGACTTGTCCTGCGGTCATAGAAGTGACATGTGCCTTCAAGCCCTCACTGCCTGGCTGGTTTGGGAGTTAAGTTAGACTTCTTATTATTAGGCCAGACAACACTAGTAGATAGTCAAGTGACGCATGTTTCCTCTTGCTCGCTCATTACCTTCCTATATAAGTCACGTAGTTTCTAGCTTTACTATTTCTTACTTAGTGTTACTACGTCTACCTGGTTGTCTTACTATAATCATCACATTATTGTTGCTATCATATGCCATGCCACAGTTATTGCTCTTGTACGTTACTTTTGTACTTGCACAGTCACCCTTACTTTATGCATTACATGCACCTTGCTTACCACACTTGAGCAGCCACCAGTCTTTACTTTTCGCTTGTATATGCATGTCTGTTCTTACTTCATTTTTGCACCTATAAGATCATCTTTTGTTTACTATAGTCTGTTCCATAATATTGCACCACTTTATTTCTCTTGCTAGAATTGTTGTGACGTACATACGGTTCCATCTCCGTGGCACCGCAGACGACACACATATGGAGGTAGATGCTCTTGAGTTAATAGCGCCAGAGTTCGACCCTGAGACTGCAGCTTTCAGATTTATTTTTATGTACTTTCTTCTTTTATGTATATTTGTTGGAGTGAATTGCATATCATGTATTGTAATAATTGGACACTATTTGGGTAGTTTTGTACATCTCTGCATCGTGTCTATTTTGTTTTCACTGGTTAAATGCAGGACCTGCGCAAATATCAAATAAGTAACGAGCCCCAGGAACGGGTCGTTACATTGTGACACTACCACAAGGAAGGAAGCCAATTGGTAACAAATGGGAAAACAAGATCAAGCAAAATGGTAATGATCAAGTTGAGCACTATCGTGCCAGATTGGTGGTAAAAGGATATGCTCAGAAAGAAGGGATTGACTTTAATAAAATATTTTCCACTGTAGTTTGACTTACAATAGTTCGAGTGTCCTAGCAATGTGTGCAATGCTTGACCTACATCTAAAGCAGTTAGATGTGAAAACATCTTTTCTTCATGGAGATCTTGAAGACGAATTTATATGCTCAAGCCAGAGGGTTTTAAAGAAAAAGGAAAAGGGAACATCATTTGCAGGTTGAACAAATCTCTGTACGGACTAAAATAGGCACTGAGGTGTTGGTACAAGAGATTTGATTTCTTCATCATGAGCCTTCGATACAACAGACTTTAATGCTGACCCTTGTGCATACTTCAAACAGTTTGGTGACAATGATTTTATTGTTCAGTTGTTGTATGTCGATGACATGTTGGTAGAGACCCCAACAAAGATCGTATTAAAGAATTAAATATACAGTTGACTAGGAAACTTGAAATAAAGGACTTAGGACCGGCAAACAAGATTCTAGGGAAGCAGTAAGAAGTTTAATATTCTAGGACCGGCAAAGAAGAGCGGATGGAGATGTCTCGAGTACCGTAAGCATCAGCAGTATGAAGTTTAATATTCGCGGCAGTATGAAGTTTAATATTCGCGATGATTTGTACAAGACTAGACATTGCATATGACGTGGAAGTAGTTAGTCGGTACGTGGCGAATCCTGTCAGAGAGCATTGGAATGCTGTAAAGAGGATCCTAAGATGCATTAAGGAAACTTCAGATGTTGCATTAAGTTATGGAGGATCAAACTTTATTGTGAATGGATATGTTGATTCTGATTATGCTGGTTATCTTGACAAAAGTAAATCCACATGTTATGTGTTTGCACTTGCTGGAGGAGTTGTAAGCTGGGTTCCTAAACTGCAGCCAGTTGTGGCTACGTCAAAAACAGAAGCAGAATATGTAGCAGCTACATAAGCCAGTAAAGAAACAGTATGGCAGCAGATAATATTTGAAGAACTCGGACACAAACAAGAAGTGGTTTCTTTGTTTTGTGATAGTCAAAGTGCCTTACATCTAGCAAGGAAATCAGTAGTTCACTCAAAGACAAAACACATATGAGTTCAGTATCATTTTGTTCGTGAGAAAGTGGAAGAAGGAAATGTGGATATGTGAAAATTCATAATAAAGACAACCTAGCAGATTACATGACTAAGGCAGTCAATACTGACAAGTTTGTTTGGCGTCGATCTTCATGTGGCATAGTGGAGACTTAAGCAACATGGAGATGGCAAGGTAGAAAGAATGTGTGAAGATATGATTAATCCTCGATCAAATCTTTAAGTGGGAGTTGTCAATTCATTTGGCCATGAATTGGTGCAAACTTTTCACCGAATTGGTGCCAACTTTTACATGTGCGTATTGGAGGCATATAAAATAAGGCCTCCTCAATTCATTTGGCATCAAACCAAAATCAATTCAAAATACAAGAGAGAAATTAGAGAGTTTTGAGTGTTTATTTCCTTTATTGCTGGC
Source organism: Scilla litardierei (assembly GCA_030789695.1). Taxonomy (NCBI): domain Eukaryota; kingdom Viridiplantae; phylum Streptophyta; class Magnoliopsida; order Asparagales; family Asparagaceae; genus Scilla; species Scilla litardierei. Next base: position 479,993,522 of record CM061142.1, read on the forward strand.
GAGATTATTGTTGTCTCCTAGTAAAATAAAGAGAATTTGTAAACTCCTATTATTTTCCTTAGTGGAATTCTTCTACCCTCGTCCATGGTTTTTACCTTAGTATGTTTGGTGGGTTTCCACGTTAAATGTGTGTGTCCAATTTACCTTCATTATTATTTTCTCAAATCGATTAGATGTGATCTACTCTATCATGTCCAATTTTCGCTGCAGCTCGGTCGGTACTAGAACCCACTGAAGTCTTGTTCCGTTTTGACTCAGGCTAATTCATTGACTTAAGGCATGAGCATGGTGCTTTTCTTTTTTCTTTTTCTTTTTTTTAATGTTAAGATTGCCATTTGATTGGTTATCCTGCCTCTTTGCTGACTGATGAATTTCTCCCGCCAGCGAAGAAGTGTCACCTCCACCTGCCTTAACTTATCAATCAAAATGAAAGCTGAGAGTCAGCTTCCCTCTTCAACACTTTTTGAGAATTGCTGTTTGTCTTTAGCCCTGTTTTTCCTCTTACTTTTATCTATTTTGGCTCATTATCCACACCCCTATATAGTCTGTTCCTACTTTTTTTTATTTTGACTGCATGATATCATTTTCGTGTCATTTGCCAAATGTGTTCCATACACACTTCGGTTTATTATATTGCACGCAGCTGAAGTCCCTGAGATTTGGGTTAGTGTCACAGTCACAAAAATTGTTATCAACTAAAATTTAGAGAAGAGGTTTCCAAGATTAAAGAATCCATTATTCAATTAACTATCTTATTATCTTATTGTTGCCACTTTTATTTGTGGGAGTATCATCTTATCCTATTGGTGCAGGATAAATGTAACTGATGATGTCTGACTTCTGAGGGACGAGGTTTCACTTACAGTGATTGAAAAGGATGGGGAACAGAAGGAATGGTTCAATATAAAAATTTCTCTGAATGTTTGGTATAATCCCATGATGTGAATTGCAGCTATGTATGCGAGCATGCTACCAGACATGGGATTTTGGACACTAGATTTGGAAAGGTTACATGTGGGGAAGGGTGTGATCTCAATCAGACATTTTTATAATCTAAAAATTATCACGAAAGATGCCGCACCGCTGGATTTCAAGAACGTTGGACCAACGAACAAAGCTAATGATATTCTCTACAAAACAAGCAGCACGTTTGTTTATATGAAAGCAACACAAAACAAAAGATAAACACGCACATGACATCAAGATTTATACTTGTTTCATCTGAAACTTGGTGTATGTCCAGTTGGAGCGGTCACTAATGCTTCAATATTCTTGTGTTACACGTTATGACATTTGCCTTAAGGGAATAACCAATTCCCTTAAGAATTTGAAGAATAAAACAATAAAGAAAAGCTCTCAAGCAACACTTCTTTGGCCCTCCGTTTGCATTCTATACTTTCTACGGGTAGCCACAAACTTATATGAGAAATTCGTCTATGATCGCATCAAAACCCTAGCCGAAACAACGTTTATCTAGTATTGAATCCTTAGCGGGTCTGGAATCCAAATCGGATAGCCTGGTCGCCCGTAGCAGTTCGATGAAAGTCACGATGTATTCCCATGTATAAATTAAAGACTTAAACTAGTTATATCATGTTTAGTTGGATATATAAGTTTTTTTCAGAACACGGTGCTTTTAGCAGTCAATGCTTTTGTTAGCGTGCAAGTCCTTTTAAGTTAATAGTATTGGCCAGTTGTTTACTTTTATAATCACTCCTCTAAATCCAATGTTGTCATATGCTTCACTAATTCACTAGACTGAAGCATGTTTGCTTCGTTGGCAATCAATAAAACTGATGCATGTTCATGGATCTGAGCGTTACACTTATGTAACTTTTCATTCCTATTAATTGTAGCATGGGAAATATTAATATGTGCATATAAGTATGCGTACATATGTAGTTACTATAACTTCTTGACTGACGGGTTATATAAGGAGGAGTCATTGCCTACATATGTATGTAGAAAAATGGTGAAGAATTGTGAAGTGTGTTAGAAGATCATGGAGAGAAGTAACCATGGCAACTAGCCATGGTGATAAATTTATAAAATCATATGGGTATTCCAAAAGCCTTTGAGCATACCAAAGGTCTCCACCACATTAAGAGTGGTGGAGTAATGGGGGGATAAATGGTGAAAAGGCCAAAAGCCTCCTCCACTCACAACACTCCCCCTTATCTATCCATTACTTTGGTCTTAGCGAATAAGGCTAAAGTGGATGGATACTTCTGGATCTTGAGTAATCGTGTTTGCCTCGTTAAAACCTTAGCTGCGGAAAACCCAGTGGGAAAAACCAACAGCTTAAGGGAAAAGAGTGCAACACACAAGTTACTCACCCTGATTCGTACAAGTTTCAGGCTTGTAGATCTTTCAGTTGTCTCATACATATCCCTTTTACAAGTTTTACAAAAATACATTTTGGTAAAGATTTGGTAAAAGGATCAGCTAAGTTGTTGCAGGACTGGATCTGCTGAACTTCAATCTGCTTGTCCTCCTTTAGTTGCCCAGAAAAACTTGGGAGATATGTGCTTCGTCCCGTCGTCCTTGATGTAGCCCTTTTGAAGTTGAGCAATGCACGCAGCGTTGTCTTCAAAAAGGACAGTAGGCTCCAAATCAACGGTCTTCAGGCCAGTGGATTGAAGAATGTGGTGGACGACGGATCGTAGCCAATAACACTCTCTGCTTGCTTCATGGATCACAATGAGCTCTGAATGGTTGGATGACGTAGCTGTTGTGGTTTGCTTTACCGATCTTCAGTAGATAGCAGTACATCCGTAGGTAAACACAAAACCTGTCTGGGATTTTTCCGTGTGCAGATCTGAGAGATAACATGCATCAGCATAACCAAATAATTGGGGGGCACCTCTCTGGTAGTAAAGTCTCAGATCTATTGAACCCTGGAGGTATCGCAGAAGATGCTTTACTCCGTTCCAGTGGAGCTTTGTAGGCGCTGCATTGTGTCTGGCTAGGAGATTAACTGTAAACGCTATATCGGGACGCGTACAGTTAGCCAGATATAGAAGTGCTCCAATGGCACTGAGGTAGGGTACTTCAGGACCCAGTATCTCCTCCCCCTCTTCTAGAGGTCGGAAGGGGTCCTTATGTATATCTAGTGATCTTACGACCATAGGAGTACATAAAGGATGACATTTATCCATATGAAACTTACGTAGAAGTTTCTTTGTATAATTAGATTGGTGTAATAGGATTCCACCTCTTAGGTGTTCAATCTGTAAGCCAAGACAATACTTTGTTTTGCCTAGGTCTTTCATTTCAAAAGTATGTTTAACGCTTTCAGATATCTCATTGATCTCTGTAGGAGATCCTATGAGATTTAAGTCATCAACATATACTGCTATGATGACGGATCATGTTTCCGTTCTCTTGATAAAGATGCACGGGCAGACTTCATTATTCGTAAATCCTTGCTGTACAAGGAAATCACTAAGTCTGTTATACCACATCTTGCCCGATTGCTTTAGACCATATAATGATCTATGCAGCCTTACAGAGAATATGTCCCGAGGTATCTCTTTCATCTCTGGGGGAAGTTTAAACCCATCAGGAAGTCTCATATAGATATTTTTATCTAAATCGCCATATAGATATGCAGTCACAACGTCCATGAGCTGCATTTCTAGGCTTTCCAGAGAAGTTAGGCTTATTAAAAATCGGAATGTGATCGAATCCATGATCGGGTAATACGTATCTTCGTAATCAATCCCCTGTCTTTGGGAAAAACCCTGGGATACAAGGCGTACCTTGTAGCGAACGATCACATTATTTTCATCTCTTTTTCTTAAGAAAACTCACTTATATCCCACAGGCTTTACACCTACTGGTGTTTGGACTACTGGTCCAAAGACTTTGCGTTTCAAGGGTGAGTCCAGCTCTACTCTTATTGCCTCGTCCCACTTTGGTCAATCATCTCTGCGTTTACATTCCGCTAGAGATCGTGGTTCGATGTCATCGTCATATTCAGTGACGTGAACGGCAATATCGGACGCAAAATCGTCGACGACGACCGTGCTATGTCTGTACAGTACCTCTCCAGTACGTATAAAATTTAATGATGTTTCTCCTATTATTTCCTCTGCAGGGAAAATAAGGAGGGGAGAAGTAGCTGGTCTGAGCTCAGCATCCTGTGGAGTGATAATCTTATTATCTCCCAGAGTCTTCCTCTTTTGAGGAACTTTATCTTTTGAACCTGGTGGGCGTTCTCTTTTCGATTGAGGTATATCCAATTCTGCTGCTGGTGGATTGCATCCATCTATGGGCATGTCAATCCTAGCTGGCGTATTCGCAGCAGGGACGTGTGAACGGACAATCTTTTGGTTGTCCGTGAACTTATCCGGCAAAAGATGTACTGTATTCTGAATGTGAAGGATCTTCAGGATCTCATCTTCACACAGATTAGTACGCGGATCATATAGGGTCAAAGACTTCTGGTCCCAACTAATGGTCTCAGTAGCTTCAGGCTTCTTATACTGTGTGCCTAGTTTAGGAAAAATTTTCTCATCAAATTCACAGTCAGCAAAACGTGCCTTGAATGCGTCCCCCGTTAGGGTTTCAAGGTATCTGATAATAGAGGGCGAATCAAACCCAATATATATACCTAGACGACGCTGAGGACCCATTTTGGTCCTCTGAGGTGGTGCTATTGGGACATATACCGCACAACCAAACACTCTCAAATGAGAGATATCCAGAGGTGCTCTATATGCAATTTGCATCGGAGATAGTGTATGACCTCCAGAGGGTCTTATCCTAATAAGTGATGCGGCATGTAATATAGCATGCCCCCAAGTATCCACTGGCAACTGGGATTGCATAAGCAATGGACGTGCAATCCATTAGAGTCTTTTTATAAGGGACTCAGCTAATCCGTTCTGGGTGTGAACATGTGCTACAGGATGTTCAACTTCAATACCCGTTGCCCGGCAATAGTCTTCGAAGACTTGCGAAGTAAATTCGCCCGCATTATCAAGACGTAGTTTTTTGATATTGTTATCGGGGAAATGAGCACGCAACCTTATTATTTGTGCCAATAGCTTTGGAAAAGCTAGGTTGCTGGTGGACAAGAGGCACACATAAGACCATTTGGTTGATGCATCAATTAGTACCATGAAGTACCGAAATGGGCCACTTGTGGGGTGAATAGGCCCGCAAATGTCACCATGGATTCTCTCAAGGAAGCCTGGAGACTCTAATCCCACTTTCAGGAGGGAGGGTATCGTTATAAGTTTTCCCATGAAACAAGGGGGACAAGGAAATGCACCCTTATGAAGAATCTTCAGGTTCTCCAATTTATGTCCACGGGATTCAGTGATGATGCGTCGCATCATTACTGATCCAGGGTGACCAAGTCTGTTGTGCCAGAGTTGGAACTCTGGCAGTGATTGACACGTCTGGTGCTCAGTCATATTGGCTTCTATTGGTTGAATGTATGTATGGTAGAGACCCGACGGGAGTCCCTTGAATCGCTCGCAGATGATCTTCTGGTCATCTTTTTGACGAGTTACATACAGATATTCAACATTATTTTCATCTCTGGTTTCTAAGTGATATCCGTTTAAATGGAAGTCCTTGAAACTTACGAGATTCCTATTTGATTTAGGAGAGAATAATGCATTTTTTATTTGAAGTCTTGTGTTATTTGGGAGCAATATAATTGCTTCACCAGATCCTTCGATTATTTGGGATAGTCCTGAAATTGTGATAACAGGACCGTCATATTTATTTATGCTATTAAAATAGCAATGTTCGCCAAGGATTGTGTGCGTCGAGGCACTTTCCACTAGGCACTCATACTTCATCTATATATGCAAAAACGAAATTTTATTTGATTAAAATTTAGACAACATTCAAAAATAAAAGTGCATACTAAAGCAGATAAAAGATGAAGATACATCGAATTTTAAATGCATAGGTAAAGGATGAAGCTTAATCGAGCAGGGCGTCGTTCTCGAAGTCTTTTGCAGTAAACATCGTTGGCGGCTGAACATCCGCCAAGTTTGTTTCAGGTAGAGACTTCTGGCTCGCCTGATATAGATCCTGGAGGTGGTGAGGAGTGCGGCAGTTTCTGGACCAATGGCCAGTCATGCCGCATCTTTGGCATTTATCCTCCCAGTTCTTCTTAGGAAGTGACACTTGGTCGTTGTTCTTTCGCTTCCATGTGAAGTTTCTCTTTCCTTTATTTTTTTTGTTTGTCTGGGGTGCTGCACCTCTTCGTTGCTTCATTACAGCTTTCCCTTTGTTATTTTTAGCCTTCTTCTTGTTTTTCCACTTCTGGGGAGAAACGTGGTGGGCTTCAGGGATAGGGGCAGTGCCAGCTAGACGTAAATTATGAGTGGCGAGCAGTAAGTCTCGATTCTGCTCTGCCCTACGTAGGCATGAGATCAGATCAGAGAATTTCATGAAGTTGCTTTCATGATACTGCTGCATGAGGATTGCATCTTTCTAGTGAAACGAGGTAAATGTCTTTTCCAACATGTGTTGTTCTGTCACTTCTTCACAGCACAACTTCAAGCGTAAGGTGATGTTATGAAATGCAGAATTATACTCAGCGACGGACTTATAATCCTGAAGTCTGAGGGTTTCCCACTCATAACTGGCACGCGGTAATATTACATCAATTTGATGTTTATACCATGCTTCCAGCGCTGTCCACAGCTCCATTGGGTCCTCTACCGTTAGGTATTCGGCCTTTAATGTCTGATCTATATGTTTCCTAATGTAGATTATTGCTTTCGCCTTATCCACATCGGAGACAGTGGTAGGAGTGCTACTGCCAGATGTAGCATAAGCATCGGCCGCTGCTGGGGCCGATGAAGGAGCCAAAATGGAGCCAAGGAGGGCCATCGAACACAAGTGGAACTTCAGGTCCACTCGCCAACTCAGGTAATTTTTTCCCTACAGAATCTAGGACCTCGAAATCGACGCTTGCCAATTTTGCCATTTATCTACGCAATTTAAAATAAGCATGAATTAATTAAAATTGAAATTCACGCATAAATAATAAAATAAGTAAAATGTGGGGATCGGCCAGATACCCAAAAATGTACAAAGTCCAAAGTCCGAATATACAGTCCATAAAGAAAAGAAAAATACAACTTGGAAGCCCAGAATGGGTCCCTATATTTTCCAATTTACGCCTCCGTCGTCATTTGTCGGTACACCGGTCTTTGGCATAAATACGTATAATCCTCACTTACAAATTCTTTCAAAAAGAAAATAAAATTGCAAGGAATATAAAGGGTATCAAATTGGCCAATCCCAAAAATCACATTTTAGCTTATATAAACATCCACGCAGTTTATAAATGCGACATGCAAAAAATAAATAACACCGCATTTATATAACACAGGCATATATAATATGGAAAAATAGACTATAAAATATAATAATCTCTCGAACCACGGGGAGACGTCATACACCGTTAGGTTAGTTTACTAACGGCAGAGCGGTCGCAGGATCCTTAAGATAATTATATTTTGAAAAAAAAATCCTAATATTCCATAATTTAATAATAATGCAATAGTGTTATAATTTTAGCAATATGAAAGACTTGGCGACAGGCTCATAACAAGGAATTAAAATAAATTAATAGGTTGAATGGGGCTGCAGGCCCATATATATTAATTATTTTAATATATTATAAACATTTGGACTGCATGCCCATTTGCCAAAAATTAACAAACTAATTACTGCAATTGAATTTACTAGTCTTCAGGCCCGTATTTGGTAGACAAGAATATATAAAGTACACAAAAATTTACTGGGCTTCTGTCCCATAGAATGTATATGCATTTGGGACAAATGGGCTTCAGGCCCAAACAAAAAGGCTATATATTTTATTTAAATTTAAACAGAATTAGCCTTTAAGCCCATTTTGGGTTGTGGAATGCCAAAAACCCCCAAACAAGAGGATGACCCATCAACTTCCAAAAAATACCCTAGCCCATGTCAAACCCCACTCCCCCTCCCATATGTTTTAGTGAACGGCGCAGGCGGACAGAGGTCCCCCCGCCTGGGTGGGTCGGCGCCGGAGGAGGCCCCCCGACTGGGGGGGCGTCAACGAGACAGACAGCCCGCCACCTGAGGGGGATTGGCGCCAAAGGAAGGCCCCGACTGGGGGACGGCGACGGTGAAGGCACCCCCGTCTGGGGGGCGCAGGTCGGAAACCCCCCCGCCTGGGGGGCGGTGTCGGAAGGCCCCCCCGCAGGAACCCCCCGCCTGGGGGGCGGATCACCGCAGGAACCCCCCCACCGTCTGGGGGGGCGGATCGCCGCAGGAACCCCCCCCACCTGGGGGGGGGTCGGCACCGGGGAACATCAGACCCCCCTTGGGGGGCGGCGTCGGAATGCCCCCCCTCCGGCTGGGGTGGGCGGTGGACAGAAGCCCCCCCCCCCCCCGCTTGGGGGGGGGGGTGGCGCCGGAATATGCCCCCCCACCCGCCTGGGAGGTCGACGATCGGGACACCCCCCCTTCAAGGGGGGTGATGGGGGCAAAACCCCCGCCATCGGCGTGCGGGGGGGGGGGGGGGGGGGGGGAGGTGGGGGGGGGGTTAGAACCCCCCCTTACGCAGGGGGGCTGTTTGCCGTGTTTTTTATTATTATTATTATTATTTAATCTTATCAATATTTGGCATTGTAAATAGCAGATTTGATACAATCCTAAAATAGGTTGTGAAAAATCATAGCTAAATCAAATTTTTTTGTAGCTATCTACGAGATCGACGGATATTACCTCTAGATTACAAATCTAGGGACGATCGAAAAATGAGAAGATCCGTAGAGAAAAAATTCCACGCTCCGAATACGCACAAGTGTAACTCCGCAACGTACAACCGCAACCAGAGATTCCTTCGCGCGTCACAAATTAGGAGAGCGTAACAAATTTGGGGATGGATTTTTGAGGGGAGAAAAACTCAAAATAGAAGAGCGTAAGTACTGATAACGTGTTAGAAGATTATGGAGAGAAGTAACCATGGCAACTAGCCATGGTGATATATTTATAAAATCATTTGGGTATTCCAAAAGCCTTTGAGCATACCAAAGGTCTCCACCACATTAAGAGTGGTGGAGTAATGGGGGGATAAATGGTGGGGAGGCCAAAAGCCTCCTCCACTCGCAACAAAGTGTGAATTATCTTGAAATAGTGTCTATTTTCAGATTATTTATTCCTACCTTTAAGGAAGCTAGAAAGTAAGTGTTGTAGACAAGAATAACAATGAAATTGAGGGGATTTTCTTCATGTTTATCACCAAAAGAAGGTTTGTTCATGTTTACTCTCTTGTTTGGCATGTACGTGAGTTGCATTTATGCATTGTTAATCTTGTCATATATTATTGGGAATTCATCGATTCCCACATCGAGAAGTTTACCAAAGAACATGAAGTTGTTGATCTGAACTTCATCTGAAGCCAGTGAATTTTGGTGTTTTTCTTACTACATTGGGCCAGCTCACGTGGTGAAGAAAATATTTTATTCAAATAAAAAAGCCCAAGATGAATGCATCATCTCAGCCCAAAAGCCCAAAGGCACACATATGAGGTTAGCTGCTTGCACATTCAAAGTGGCACATCATCCTCCCATTGAGCTCCCGAATACTTAGGAGTCGGTTAGTAACGGCGAGAGTAAATCACCGGCCGTTATGCTTGTAGGAGGATATATGCCCATAAGGCAATTTATCCTAAGTATACGTCTTGTTCATACTGTATATGGTACCTATTATCCTAAGTATAAAATCGTTCGTATTAATATACTTAGATAATATCCATAGACTTATAGTTAGGTCCTTACGTATCTAGATAAGATCTCGATTATAAGTAAGTAAGCGACCGAATAGAAACGTAAGTCTTAAACGGTTTGTGGTCATATATGTGTCGAGAATTGGATATCGACACATCGGATAGACCACTGTGGCTTAGTCTTACCGTAGGGTAATGATGATCTCATAGTCATTCGACTTGGTGAAGTCGGAGACGAGACACAGGTGCTCATTGGAGAATGAGTTCACTGAACGACCAAATTAGAGTTATTAAATGGTTAACTTTAACTAAACTGTCTTTAATAACTCAAGGGTGATGATAGGTTAGCTGGTCCTTATGACCTGAAGTCATTTGAACAAACCTGTGAGTGAACCGTGTAGCTTAGACCTATGATCTAGCTTCGAGGCTAGGCCTGCTGAAAGATCTTAGGTTGAGTTGCACCCAAAGCTCTCGAGGCGAGTAGATGACTAAGAGGGGATTCGTCACTTCCGTTAAAGGGAAGTTAGTGTTATAGGCTCAGCACGGTCTTTATGTTAATCCTCGGCTGGGGTACGTTGTAAGAAGTAAAACGTGTATACAACAAAGACCGCCGTATACTGACCAATGTTGTCTAATAGGGTTGACAGTAAACCATACCCTAGGCCAACAGGAACACAGTCTTGACGAAGGGACTATAGCTAACGGCATTCATCACTGCCACAGCCAATGTAAACCCAATGATGCTTTTGTCAAAGGGTTGATCACGTTATGATGATTCTGAAACAGGGACGATAGCTATTGCTCGTGGTGATCGTCGTCTAGGGGTTCCGAGCCCTAACATGTAGTAAGGTCAGGCTGTAGGGTCTCACACCGAGTAGCGTTCGTGTCTTAGTAATAGGAAGATTTATTAAGAGAGATTCATTTGATGATATCGAATAGTTGATATTCACAGAGCTTGTTGTGAAAATTAGTCGTAATAGCAATATGGACATATGTTTGATTTGATGCAAACTATGATTAAAACGTGTCGTAAATTGGTTACGACAAATTTAGTAGGAACAAATATATTGAAAAGGGTTACCTGGATGACGGGATCGTCCCGGTCTAAACACAGGTTCAAACATCGTCCAAATCAGAGCTCAAACGAGCCTGAAAACGCGAAAACAGCCCAGGGCAAAGTGGGTTAGACTCACTGGGCTAACAAGCCCATAGACAATGGCAAACGGGCGCAGCCCGCTAGCTGCAGCGGGCGCACGCCCGCTGCACGCTGTAGCAGCAAGCATGGCCCGCTAACTGCAGCGGGCAGGTGCCCGCTGCAGCAGTGGGCAGGCGCCCGCTAATGCAGCGGGCACGACCGCTGCATACAGCGGGCGCACACCTGATCACTCCAAAATGTAACCCAAGAGCACAACCTAGTATGGCGCAAATGCACGGAGATAAATCCCCGACAACGGCACCAAAAACTTGATCGGCCCTGGATATACACCCGGAGAACGATTGTAGTTTTACCGCAAGCGCACGGTCAAGTGGCGAGCGGGTATCGCACACGAGGAGGTGGTGTTGGCTCCAATCTATCCTAGGTTGGTTTGACTACGAATGCATTATTGGTGGAGATGGTTATGGTATGATGTAATGACAATGGTGGTGGATGTCGGTGTCGGTGATAAAGAAGTCGGTCAAATATCGATTCAAATACAATATAATAAAAGAGCTAGAGCTAGGGAATCCCCACTACAGATCGTCATACATCATTGTAAATAGTGAATCTCAATATTACTAGACTTTTGTTGGGGTGAACTAGTCGTAACTGAATAGAGAACCAAGCTCACGCTCTCGCACTATTGCCGGTCTATAGCAACCTAGGATAGGGCCCAATCTCTTGCAAACCCTAGCCTAAGCCAATAGCATTAGGATCGACATCATCGTTCAATCGCCCCTCGAGCCCACTCTCGTGCAAACTCGAGTTACGATCTAGGTTGTGATAGTTCGTATTCGTCCAATCTCTTGCAAACGAATAAGGGTATAGATTTACAATTAAAAATCCTAGCTTTGGTCCAATCTCTTGCAAACCAAATCTAGAGAAATCCAATTGTAAATCTAAATCGAATATCTAGGCCTTCCCATCGATTAGAATCCAATCTCTTGCAAATCCCAAATCGATGGAAATCCCTAGCTATCCGTAGTAAATCAATCACAACCTAACCTCCTAGCAATTCTAGCAATTTAGAAATTCATTCATCACAAATCTGAAATTAGATCCATAGGGTTCATCCCCATGCCCTAGAACAACAAATCTACTCTAGCATAGCAATAACGATATGAGAATCAATAAAAATCATTGCTTGCATACAAAAAGATAGAAAATCAAAGATTCAAATAATAAGAATAGAAATACTTAGCTTTGATGAAGATCTTCAATCCAAATACAAGCTTTTTGATCCCAAGAGGGGGCCTAGGGCATGGCCTAACCTCTAAAAAGAACTCTAAGAAAACATAATGGGAACCTCCCTCTAATGGTGGCTACAAAACCCTTATAGAGTCTCCCAAAACCCTAGCAAATAACCCTAGAAAACCCCTCAAATTCGTGCCCAAAAACAGCCCAAACCGCAACTTAAAATCTGGGCTCAGGCCGCACTCGGCCGAGTGGAACAGGTGACCCGGCCGAGTGGAAATTCCAGCATTGCAGCATCAACTTGCAGAAATTCCCCAGATTTCATCCGACTTCCGATTTGCACGTTCTTAGCGGCGTTGGAATCATCATGAAGTCTACTATCCATAAAAAATATGAGAAAAATACTTTGATTGCTGGAATGGTAGCAGATTTCAAAAGAGTGGGAGGCTGTCTGAAAATCTGGGCGCTGCATGTCCTCGGCATCACTCGGCTGAGCGGCAAATGTCACTCGGCCGAGGGACTTTTGGTACTCGGCCGAGTCGGAGCTCGTGACTGACAGATTACAGTAAGTCTGGTCTTTTGGATGCCGTCGTTCCTGTGCCACTCGGGCGAGTGGTGTCTCCATACTCGGACGAGTGTGATGTCGTCACTCGGCCGAGTGCACGCTAATCTTCAAGTAATTGCGTGTCCGATCTGGCCGGCCGAGCGGGCTTCTTTGCTCGGCCGAGTGACTCCATCACTCGGCCGGGTGGCATACTGAAAATGTCCAATCTTCATCATTTCGCTTCCTCGTCGCTCCTACAACGTTCTTTCTTCTTCCACTCGTCTTCTATCGCTGATAGGTCCTCAATAAGTCCATGAGCGATGCTCCGTTACGCATGCAAGTCATTTAAGCTCATTTTTGCTCCCAATTGCTCATATTTCCTGAAATCCGACAAAAACAAGAAATAGTGAAAAGTAACACAATATCATCGAATAATCGTGAAAATCGCAATATGAGCAACCGAAATGGCATGCAAATATGCAGAAAAAAGGTGTAAAATATGGACCGATCAAAATCCGCCAAGCTTACCTCTTACTCGTCCTCGAGGAAGATAAGTAGAGAGACGAACTCGGGAGATGAAAATAAAGAAAATGAAATGAAAAAGAAAGAACACGAGGTGGAAGGGGTCGCTAGATTCTTCTCTCAGATCTCAAGCCATAAGCTACACATCACGATAACTTGGAAAATACAAATCACATGCTATAAGGATTTCATATCTTACATAAACATGGTACTTGCAAGCTTTTAAGAACAACAAAAGGGATTCTCTAAATTCATACAATCAATTCATATCCACGTCATGCATTTCATAGGATTTAATATACAAATGTTGGCGATGCACTTTTCAATCAAAAGTTATAAATGAAGCATATAAGATACACACCAAGCATGCAACAGAGAATAGAATAAGAGTCATGGCATTCACATATTTATTGCAAATTATGAAAAATCTCCATATCTAATATATTTTGCAAAGTCGAAGCATTATTGAATATTTCCATTCATGCACGTCTCCACTCTAATGTCATACTCACTCATTTGGTCAAATGAATTCACCCCCAAGCTTAGCTTGAGGCATCGCATCTAAAGGAATATGATAGTGGAAAATGGGATTTTAACCTTGGTTTTTCCAAGTATTTTGTGGCTCCAATAATGAGATAGAGAAATATCTTTCTTTTTCTTTTGGAACTTTTTGTTTCTCATTTTTCTTTTTGGATTCTTGTAGGAGCTATTTGATTTGTATTTTTGGTTTTTTGGCTCCTTTTTGGCTTTTTGGACTTTTTGGAGCTAACTTTTTCTTTTGTGGGGATTTTTGGGAAATAGATGCGATATAAGTAGCTTTAGGAGGTGAACTCAAGTGACATGTAGAGAATAAAAAGATATATGTGGAGAAAGAAATAATGTAACACTCGGTTCACTCTAAGATGTACACGAACGGTTCAATAAGATAATACATCAACTAAAACTCATATGCAAGCATGGATATTCTCAATCATTTCAATAAATAGTGAAGTCAAGCAGTAAAGTTTACAACCATATTAGGCATGCAACAGAAGGTGAATAAGACAATAAAACTGATGCTTCAGATATACTAATGATGCTTGAATCTTGGTGCATTTCCGACAAAAGCATACTAAACACTGATCAATACATTCAGCTTCAATTAGTATCATGCATTCATGTAGAGGAGTCATCAAAAGAAATAGATTTGCAAGCATATGTGAATAGCAAGACTATGGAATACTCTAAGTAGCATGGGAAGGAATAATAAGCATCGTGATGGTTGCTAAAGCAATATGAGATATCATCATAAGGAACACATCTAGCAAAAGAAGAGAAAGGAAAATAAAGAAATAACAAAAAATAAAAGAGAGGAAAGAAAAGAAAAACAAGCACACAATATGATGCATGAACACACATAAAAGGAAAATAAGATGGAAAAAATCAAAAAGATGATGCAAAAATTTTAAAAAATTCTAAAAACCCTAAAATAAAGTAAAAATGCAACTAATGCATCTAAATGGCATGTAAATGCACTCCCCCAAGCTTAAACTTCACATTGTCCTCAATGTGATCATAGTGGAAGAATATGAGGAACAACGATAATAATAAGGGGGTGAATGAAAAATGATGAAATGAATGACATGAAATCCTAATGCAACTACATGCACATACAATGATGCATGAGAGCGCTTTTCCCCCAAGCTTATACCAAACAATCATATTCAAATGACTCAATCAAAAATGTCATGGCTTTGCAAAGCGTGATCAAGTCAAATGAATAAGAAAGTGAGTATTCACTTGAAAGAAATGCTCGATGGTGGTGAGCAAAAGGATGTGGCGTATCAAAATATGAAGAGGGCAATTAATATGTATAATGGGTTTGGGGTGTAAAAGATTTTTGTTGCAATCATATGAGGTGATATTTATTCAAGCAAATCTATACGGTCCTCTCGCTGTCGAGAGGATTTGAGTTTATTTAAAGCATAAAAATTTCTACACTACTGGATTGATATCACCTATAGCAAAAGGCGGATCCAGTATATTTACCGGTGCAGGCAACTGCTCCAACTGCTCCTTCCGTGGCTCCGCCAGGCGCGTGTGTCCACGGACATCATCAGATTCCAGCAATGCGGCTCCCAGCACCTCTCCAAGGACTCCACCTGTACCCTGCAAGAGATAAGTCGCATCAATCTGATGTGGATAATTCTTCCCCAAAATAAATGTATTCCAAAGAGGGTCATCAACATAAGTATTTAAAATTAAAAACGGTTGACAACACTTCCCTGGAAATAAATCTATACTCTCGTATACCACGTCGATCAACTCCTCGTTGTTCGCCTCAGGTTGTTCAGGTAGTTTGGGCATATAAGCGTGGGTTTCATCAGGCAACTCCTCATCATCGTCAGACTTATCCCATCTCACCTCCTGATCATAATCAATAGCATCCATGGGAGCTAACTCCTTGCTCTCCTCCTCGTATACGTCCCATCGTACCTCTTGATCGTATGTACATGAATCATGCAAAACGTGTAATGAGTCGTCAAAATCTGAATCATAGCAAGCATCATATACGGGAGGGGAATCAAATATAAAGGGCGAGGGAGTAAAGAGATCTCCCTGAAGGGGAGCCATAAGCTCTGTGGGATTGTCCTCAGCATCAGTGGAAGCGTGGTCCTCTGAGGGATGCTCAGCCTCTGTAGAAGGTGGGGATGGCTGTGGTAGCTCGAAAGGAGGGGGCACAATTCGGGCTCCATCTGTGTGCAGATGTCATCGTCCAAAGTCACGTCCTCCTCGATGGTCTGCTCCACTACTGTATGCATGACCTCCACAATATCTTCCTCTGATGGTATAGGCTGCTCTGACTCAGGTGGGTGGCAGGGGGAGGCGACGACGGCATAAGGTGGCTCTATAGGCTCATGTATCTCGACCATGGTGTAAAAATGGGTCTTGTGCCCCTCAATTAGAGCGTAGACTCCATCATCAATTGTGCCTGTGGAAGAGATACAATGAGTAATAAAGTTTTGAAATTCAAACTCAAAAGGATCACCTGCCGTTATTGTCAATGGACCAGAATTTCGAACTACGTCGACAATGTTTCTCAATAGGTCCGTGTACGTGTCCTCCTTTGGCAACTCAGATGTCTCTATTTGTGGAGTGTTGATGGTATAAAGGTGGATATGATCACCTTCAAGTGAAGCATACACTCCATCTATGATAGTACCTGCACCAGAGACTGGTCGCGCCCCGGCGTACACGTCCCGAGGCGACGGTTGTAGTTTTACCGCAAGCGCACGGTATAGCGGCGAGCGGGTATCGAACACAGGGAGGACGAATGACCGTGCTTGCTCCTAATCACCCTGGCTATTTAGAGGGATAATTGCCTTGGGCGATCCTGTCACAATCGTCAGACAAAAGTGCGAAATATCAAATCAAATAGAGAACGCCTAGGGAATGGGGAATCCCCACTACTCACCGTATTTCACAATTGTGGTTCTCCGGTATCGAAATCGCTAGGATGAGAATTTGGATGAACTAGTTGCAACTAAATGTGAAACCAAGCTCACGCTCTCGCGCTGTTGCCGGTCTATAGCTATCCTAGGTTTGGGTCCAATCTCTTGCAAACCCTAGCCTAGGGAAGCTAGCATTGGGATCAACATCATCGTCCAATTGCGCACCGAGTCCAATCTCTTGCAAACTCGGTCCACAATCTAAATTAGGATAGTTCCTACCCGTCCAATCTCTTGCAAACGGGTATCGGCGCGGAATTGCAACCGGAGATCCTAGCATCGGTCCAATTTCTTGCAAACCGATACTTCGAAAATCCGACTCCAACCCAATTCGGATTTCTAGGGCTTCCTATCGAATTGGGATCCAATCTCTTGCAAATCCCAATTGATGTGAATACCTAGCTATCCGTAGTAGTTCGATCCCAATCTAATCCCTAATAACAATCCTAGCTCAATTTCTACCGGTTCAACACAAATACGAAATTGGGCTTGTAGGGTTCATCCCCACGCCCCAAGACGTGGAGACTACTCACTAATCATAGCAATAGCACAATAATTGGCAAAGAAATAGACAATGGAATTCATCACAACAATGATATAAACAATAAAAATAGAGTTTTTTGTGGAAGAGAAGTGCAAACCAATGTAGATCTTCAATCAACCCAACAAAAATCCAAGTTTTTCTCTTCACCAATCACAATTAATAAAGCTAAAAAGTAGACTCAAAAAGCTGCAAAAAATCTGAGAGGAGGCTCTCAAAACTAGGGTAAAAACAGAGCTTAAATAGCCCCAAAAATCGTCTAAAAATCCTGACCAAAACGCCCCTGCACAGCCTGTTTTCCGCAAATTTCGCTACAGGCAGCGCATCGCACTCGGCCGAGTGACGAAAGTCGCTCGGCCGAGTGAAAACCCTGTCAATTTCTAGTAAGTCGTGGGCTTCAGGGGTCTTCAGTTCGGGGGCGGCTCGGCCGAGTGAGTTGTCGTCACTCGGCCGATGGCTTCACTTCACTCGGGCGGACGGGATTTGCCACTCGGCCGAGTGGGTCTTCTGAAGCTCAGAGGCCGAAAAACAGTAACTTCGGTCTTTTTGAGAGCCTTCGTCTGGGCGCCACTCGGGCGGACGTGGTTTCGTCACTCGGCCGAGTGGGTCTTCTGTGCTCGGCCGAGTGCACAGGTAACTCGTGTCTGAATTGGTCGGCCGAGCAGTGTCTCGCTGGTCGGCCGAGTGGCTCCTCCACTCGGCCGAGTGGGACACAAAAAATGCCCAAACTGGTCGTTTTGGCCTCCTCGTCGCTCCGGCGACGTCCATTCTTCTTCCGCTCCTCTCCAACAGCAAAATACCCCTCGGGGAGGTCGTCGGTGGCCGTCTAGATTACACGCATCTCGAGATCACTCCTAATCGCGCCAAATCACCTGAAATGCGACAAAAAACAACAAATCGTGAAAAGCATCGCAATATCGTCGATATATCGTGAAAAACATGATTTGGGCGATCAAAATGGCATGCAAACATGCGGGAAAAGGGTGTAAAATAAGGAGTGATCAAAATCCCCCAAGCTTGCCTCTTACTCGTCCTCGAGGAAGATAAGTAAAAAGCGAACCCGGTGGATTCGGAAAACGAAAACGGCGAAAAACGAAAAAAAATGAAAAACGAAGAAGAATGAAAACCAAACGAAAATAAAGGAAGAAAGAAAGAAGAGGTAGGATGCTAGATCATTTTCTCAGGACGTGGGTTTCACTTACTCTTATGGCATGCACCGAGTGAGAAATACATGTCAAAGAATCTCATTTTGATATCATAGTAGAATAGTGCAAGTAGTAAATAGAAAACCCACGAACAACGGTATAATCATGAGAAACGGAATGATTTTAAAATTAACATCGCCTGAATCATCTAAAGCGGTATACAAGTCTCAGATCACACACTTTTCAATTGAACGCTTTCTATCTGGAGTATAAGAGTATCACATCATAGAATAGAGAGAATAGAAAAGTATGGGTTTCATGATATGAATGCTAGGCTTAGATTTCTGGATTTCGTAAAGCTAGAAACAATCTCACCGAGTATAGAATATCACTTAGCCTAGGTTGTCGTGCTATGTCAAGTAGTCGCTCTCTCACACATCAATGGATCTCCTCCCCTAAGCTTATCTATAAGCGTGGTGGCACAAAAATATTTACATCCCCATTTTTATAAAGCTCCAAAGGCAAAGAAGAGAAAGAAGAAAGAAAGAAAATAAGCGAGATGAGATCTTTTATTGAGGATTTTTTTTTTTTCTATCATATATACAATGATCCCAATTCAAAAAGAGATAATGATATACGAGAATGTTCTTCTCTCTTTTATTATATATATTTTTTTCTTTTTTTTTTGGAATAAGAGATTTGGAGCTAGGAATTAATAACGGGGGAAATGCCATAAAATAGAATCACTAAGGGGAGATTCACCAATGATTTTAAAAGTAGAGAAATGTTGTTCAAGATTTGTGGAGAAAGAAATAAATATAACTCTCGGCTCACTCTATAAGACATGCACGACAACTTCAGCAGGGTGATCTAATCTACTCAGTTTCAATCGCAAAAAAAAACTAACTAATCCAGATATATCATAGCTAACAATCATTCAATCATCCGGAAGTGAAGTGTACAATTCATGCATATAGAAGTGATAAAGGAAAAGAAGTCAGTACTCCAGATATAGGCATTCAATGCGTGAATCTTGGTGTGTTTTCTGTGATAGCATACATATGAATATTCAGGCTCAGCTAATAATAAAATTTCATCCATTTTCATGAGGAAAAAGTGTGGGCTCCTATTTCTAAATGCAAGCGAGTCATAGCATATGATATCAGAAATGAAATCTAAGACACGACAAATATAGCATGCATATAGAATAAGCTAACTCCACGTAGACATCATCACAGAAAATTCATCTCTAGCATGAGATGAAAAATAAGGAAGAAGTAAAGATAAAAGGAAAATAGAACCATGCAATGCGGCACACAGGTAAGTAAGGAAAACGTGATGCATGGCGAAACAAAAGGAAAATAACGAAAAATGAGTGCAAAAGTGAAAAGCGGTGTGAAAAACTGAAAATAAAGGTGGCAAATCGAAAAAAGAACGTGAAAGCTCACTCCCCCAAGCTAAACGGCACAGTGTCCTCAATGTGCAAAGTGTGGCACATAGAGAGACAAGCAATGTGAGGGGCAAGTGAGGATGGATGCATGATGGGAAGAAAAAATATAAAAAAGGAAAAGTAAGAAATGAAAATATGATGCGGAAATGATGCATGCACAGCTAGGAGTGATACGAAAATAAATACGGCACCCAGAACTCTCCCTCTCTCCCAAAAAAGATATATATAGATGTGATCAAAAATGAGAATCCCAAGTAGATATGATATGATATGCACAAATAGATATGATCAGAAATATAATCCCAAAATAAGTGAGGGGAGGGGGGTGGACAAAAGTGCATCAGGACCCAGCAGAGACGGGCAGCACAACGACAGGAATGGATCAAGGCATCAAGAGTGCCTAAGAAGGCGGTGCCGCGCCGTCTCCGTCCTGAGGCGGAGGTGGTGGTGGTGGTGGTGTAGGCTGCTGAGCTGGGGTGGGCGTGGGAGTGGAAGCAGGTCGAGCGTGTGTGGGTGTGTGTGTGGGAACCTGCGGGGTGGGTGGGGGTACGCGCGGGAGACGCTCTAAGATCTGCGTCAGGCAGTAGTGGATCTGAGGGATCAGGTCAAAGCGTCCAGACAGCGTAGAGACGGTGGAGGACAGGCTCCGAAGGTCTCCTCTAAGACCACTCACCGCCACCTCAAGAGCACGTATGCTCTGCAGTACGGTGTCGGGCGGGGGTGGTGCAGAGGGACGCACCGGTCTAGGCTGTGCAGGGCGAGGCTGGCGTACGCGTGTGGAGTATGTAACGGGCTCAGCAGGGAATGGGACAAAAGGGGCCGCGCCTGGAAAAGTGGGCCTGGCCTCGGTGTGAGGCCGGGACGCCGGCTGGCGAGGAGTGGAGGCAGCGGCAGCAAAGGAGGCGTGCAAAAGAGGTAACGAGGTGGCCAGAGAGGTCCGTGGCACAGACGTGTGGACAGACGCCACGACGCTCTCGGAGAATAAGGCAGCGGTGGAGACAGAGGAATCTCCCGCTGGGGCAGAAGTGTGCGGTCCAAAAGGTGTAACCCCAGCGGAGATCATGCTAACCATGGTCTCCACGACCGAAGTGAACGAGGGCTCTCCGCACTCGACTATGGTCGGCGGGCGCTCGGGGAGTGCGGAGCAAAGGGGCTCCACGGACAGAGGGCCTGAGGTGGCAGAGGGAGTGGTGGGGACAGCCTCGGAAGTGGTGACAGTGGTGGAAGTGGGCTCAGCAAAAGTACTCTCGTCACAGGCAGAGGTAGGGACAGAAGTGTGAAGAGCAGTGGAAACGTCAGGAACAGGCTGAGAGGCCACAGGGTTGACGGGGTGGGCAGCAGGCTCGGCAGGGTGCGCAGCAGGGTCTGCGGGAGCAGCCTGGGCAGCGTGGGCAGCGGGGCCCTGCTCGGCCTCCTCGGCCTCGAGCACGTAGGCGGCGGGGATGAGGACATCCATCGCCGGAAGCCAGTCAACGTGGGCTGGTGCAATCAGAGTCCGAGCAGGGCTCGGGAGAATCATGTAATCGGCCCCATAGGGGCCGTGCAACCAGACCCAGTGACGCTCGCCGTGCGGACGCAGCATCTTCATCCGGGCCATAACGTCTATCAACAAGGAAGTGGGGCCCGGAACGCGTCGCAGGTCGTCGGGGAAATCCTCGCCGGTCATAAGAGCCAGCAGGGTAATCAGGCCGCAGCAGCATATCGGTGAGCGAGCGCCCACCGATACAATGATGCGGTCTAAGTACCATGCCGCGATATCGATCACGACGGTGGGGACAAGCTCGTCTCCATCCCTAGATAGAGCTCTGGGGCGTGTCATCGCATAGAGCGTGTAAAGCTCTGGCGTAGACATCGTGCCCGGCTCATATCTGGCCAAAAAGGTAGTCGCCATGAGGCGCTGGGCAATGCGTAGGCAGGGATGTACGATGGCCGAGGCCTTGGCCCTACTAGGGTCAAAGGCGGCGTGGAGACCCGTGATACGTGCCCAGAAGGCACCGGCGTCGAAAGAGGGTGGAGGGATATGTGTGGGGCCATAACCGCGATCGGCTCCGGGGACTGCGGGCCATGAGAAAAATGCTCTCATCATATCGAGAGTGACCTGGCACTCTCGATCCATGAACCGGAATGAGCATCCCTCATCGGTCCGGGCGATAGAACTCAAAACCTCAAGTGTCGGACGGGTAAAAGTATCCGCCGACACCTGGAAAAAATCTCGCCAGCCCACGTTGTCGTACAACGTGAGCATCCCCTCAAGTACCCCCAGGCGTCCTAGGTCAGCGAGGTGTGCGAACCTGGAGGGTACGATCGAGCGCTGGGAGATACGCTCGAAGACAGCGCGGTGTGCGTCGTCTCGGAACGTAATCCCGAGCGGCCCGACCAGTGGAGCCGGTGGTGGTGGCTGTGGATCGGCGGGGAGAGGCTGTGCGGGCTGTGGGTGCGCTGCAGGCTGTGCGGGGTGTGCGGGGCCTGCAGGCGGTGCGGGGTGTGCGGGGGACGGTGGAGGAGAGTCCTCCAACTCGTGGGAGGGGCCGGCATCATCCGACCGCTTCCGCTTGGCGGAAGCTCTCTTCGACCGCGGCCGTGTCCGGGGCGGCATATCTGCCCCGAGCGCGCGCCGAAAAAGTGAAAAGTGCGGCGTGTGCACAAGAGTGGAAAGAGTTTACCCAAACACGCCGCGAGTGCTAAGTAGTGGAAGCGTGCGAAGTCCGCGCCTCCACGAAGTCCTGAGCAGCCCGTAGAAACTCCCCTGAGCTCCCGTAAGCTCCAAAAAGCAACCTGCGCATGGAAAAGCGATATCAGCGAGTAATAATCAAAATGTATGGAGCAATAGAGGTATAACAGATAGATATAGGAATTGATTTGGGTTAGGGGGGCGTTTAGCACATGGATCCTCAAAATATACACGAGGAGAGGAGAAAACGGTGAAAATAAGCGAACCGGAGGTGATCGGAGGCGGGGCGGCCGGCGGCGACTCGGGCGGAGTCCGGCGACGGGCGGCCGGCGACGGCAGGCCGAGCGGCGGCGCGCGCGGGCGAGTGGGCGAGCGGCGAGGCGAGATCGGGCGAGGGAGCTGAGGGGGCGCGGGCGAAGGGGTTTTTTTTGTTTTCGAAAACCGTGCCCCCCCTCGGTTTTATATAAAAAAGTTACGACTCGGCCGAGTGACTTTACTCACTCGGCCGAGCGAGGCAATTAAAAATTTCTCCCCGATGTCGCTTCGGCCGAGTGGCTTTGCCAGCCTCGGCCGAGTGGAGTAAGTCCATTCGGCCGAGTGACTCAAGCTACTCGGCATGACTCGCCCTAGGAGGGTATCCGTTTTACTCGGCCGAGTGAATATATGTACTCGGCCGAGTAGCAGTTCTTATGAAATGAGGAAAATAGACAGAGAGTTGGGTACAGCAGACTTCCCTCGTTCGTGAGCGGCTCGGCCGGACGAACTTCTTGACTCGGCCGAGTGACTAGTATACTCGGCCGAGTGAGCCTTAATTTCTGCTGTTTATCTTCGTTTGGACTCTAAACTCCGTCTTTCTTCCTCCAGTCGATTTCATGCTCCTCCTAAGCGTCGAACGCCTTCTTGGGGTGCTCCTCATCGTCTCGTTCATCCTCCTCATGATGATCTACCTATCTTCTCTCCTGTCAAGAAAAATAGGACCCGTTATCACAAAATTTTTGGTCGGGTGACTCAAAATACTAAAAATTTCTAAAACGAAAATAAAGAAAAACGAATGAAAATAAAGCAAAAACCGTCGGGTTGCCTCCCGACAAGCGCTTGTTTTAGGTCGTGAGCTCGACCCCCTATAATTTTCAATCAATGCGGGATGTTTGGTGCACATGAGATGCACCAGTCAAACTTTCCGGGGAGCGCGCTTGGATTCGGACGTGGCGGCGTAGCGGTCTCCCTCGGAGGTCTCCTATCTCGAATAGTGTTGGGGGGAGGCTCCCCCAAGCTAGCATTTGCCCCGGTCAACGGCTTAGCCGGCGATGCCGATTTCCGTACCGGCGGAGCTTTCTTTGGAGACTTTGATTTCGAGAGCTTGCAGAGCTCTCGAATCCTTGCGACATCAGCGTCGCCTTCATCTTCATCAGTGGAGAAGTCTGGGGAATCATCATTATTGTCCTCATGGCCTAAATCTGGGCTTTCATCCAATTCTTCATCAAAAAGGGCACCAATTGAGTGAGGAATCGCCTCCTCTATCACCTCATCAAGGAGGTCCATATAATCGAGCTCCTCATGGTAAGGCATGTGCTTCATTGCCTTGGGAATGTGGAGTTCCACCTCGATGTTTCCGACGTTTAAGGTTAAGGTACCTTCACGCACGTCGACGATGACTCCGGCGGTGGCGAGGAATGGGCGCCCAAGTATCAATGAGGTGTCTCCCTCCTCCTTAATGTCCATGATGACGAAGTCACATGGCAAGCATATTCCTCCCGGGACTTGAAGTGGGATGTCTTCGGCGATCCCCACCGGCCTTGTTATCCGTCCATCGGCTAATTGAATGCGCATGTCGGTGGGTTTCAACGTTGTCCCGGTGTTAAGCTTTAAGAACATGGAGAGGGGCATGAGACTCACACTAGCCCCAAGATCTACCAACGCCTTTTGAAGAGGCACACCGCCCAAAGTGCAAGGAATCCGAAAACTCCCCGGATCTTTGAATTTTGCCGGCTCCTTTTCTCTCTTGGTGAACCAAGAGCCCTCCTCGGCTAGCATGATCTTCTCCTTCCTCTTTCTCCCCGAAATCAAGTCCTTCAAGAATTTGGCATATGTGGGGATCTCGATGATGGCGTCAAGGAAGGGAATATTTAGGCTAACTCCTCTTAGATACTCGAGGAATTTCGCTAGCCTTTTCTCCATTTTCGCTTTCGCTAGTCTTTGGGGGAATGGGACCGGTGGCATGAAGCGCCTCTCCTCAGTTAATAGCTCCGCCCTAGATTTCTCCTTGTCTTGTGGCTCCTTCTCCTTATCGACCTCAACTACCGGCTCAACCGGCTCCAAGCTTTCCTCCACGGCCTCCTCAATAGGAATCATGGCGGGGGTGGTGTCCTTCCCGCCTCTAGTTGTGACGGCAACTACGGCGTTGATGTGGCCCGTGTTGCCCCGTGGGTTTTGCTCCGGTTGCGCCGGCAATCTTTGAGTGTTCCGGTTGAGCACCGCTAATTGTTCCGAAATTTGAGCCACTACGGTATTGAGAGAATCTTGTCCCGCCTTCAAAGTAGCATTCACCTTGTTTTGCTCGACCATGAACGCCTCCACTCTAGTTTCGAAATCGGATCTTTGTGGAGCTTGTGGAGGGTTTTGGTTTTGATTCCTCCACCCTTGGTTGTATCCGGGAGGCCTATAAGGTGGGACTTGTTGCTTTGGTTGGAAGTTTTGTTGTGGAGGCCCCCTCGGCGGATAGTATTGTTGTTGGGGTGGTGGTGGTCGAGCTTGATTAGGCGGTTGTTGTGGCGGGTTCAAAGCTCCTTCATTGTTGGCGTAGGAGAATCCCGGGTGATTTCTTGCGGCCGGATTAGACCAATACCCTTGGTTCCCCGCAACATATTGCACTTGCTCCAAGGATCCTTCTCCTTGCTCTCCTCCCGAATACATGGCTTGAGATTGGTCTTGCCAATCACTCATTTGGCTTGCCGGCGTGGAGGTGGAAGGGCTTCCTTGAGGCTCCGTTATGAATTTCTCCAATCTCTCCACCACCTTGTGGAGAGAATCGAATTTGCTCGTAAGCTCCGCTACGGCCTTTGCCTCGTAGATGCTAGTCGGCTTTAAGGAGGACGTAGAGTGTCCTCGCTCATCGCCCCATTGTTGGTTATTAGAGGCCATCTCCTCAATTAGGGCCGTAGCTTCCTCGGGAGTCTTTGACAAGATTGCACCATTCGCCGCGGCATCAATAATTTGTTTGGTCCCCGGTTGGAGACCGTTGTAGAAGCTGTGCACTAACTCCCAATCTTCTATACTGTGGTGCGGGCACTGGTGCTGCAAATCCTTAAATCGCTCCCAAGCTTCATAGAGCGTCTCGTGTGGTCCTTGCTTGAAGGACATGAGAGCGCTCCGGATCTTCACCGTCTTGGATGGTGGATAGAATTTATCAATGAATGCATCCGCCAACCCGTCCCAAGAGGTGAAAACTCCGTCAGCTTGCGTCCTCAGCCAATAGAGTGCTTTGTCCTTTAGCGTGAAGGGGAAGAGGCGCAGTCTGATGGCATCAATCGGGACCCCCGGCATTTGGAAAGTGGCGCACTTCGACAAGAAAGATTGGATGTGGTAGTGGGGGTTCTCGTGAGCGTTCCCATGAAAGGGGTCTTGTTGCATCAAAACCACCAACCCCGTCTTTAGCTCGAAGTTCTTGTCGGCCGCCAACTCCGGCACGGCGATGGATGACGTAGTAGAAGAGGTTTTAGGCCGAAGCCTATCGCGAATAGATATTATTCTCGCCATTCTCGCCGCCAATTCTTCAGGAGTTTCCCGGTTGGTCATAAACCCCCCTTCCGGATATTGTCTCCTTTCCGCTCTGAGTCTCCGCGCGGTACGTTCGATCTCGGGATCGAATAATAGGGCTTCGGGATCCGCCGTAGATCTCGTGTACATGCACAGTGAAAGCCGAGTTTCAAAGAGATGATTAGTACCATGGAAGGGTTAGGTAGAAATAGCAAAGGAAATAATAATGGTAAAAGAAATAAAATAAAAAGAAAATAAAAGAAAGAAATAGCTAGGTGAAAAAAGAATCAAACGCAATCGCCTCCCCGGCAACGGCGCCAAAAACTTGGTCGCGCCCCGGCGTACACGTCCCGAGGCGACGGTTGTAGTTTTATCGCAAGCGCACGGTATAGCGGCGAGCGAGTATCGAACACAGGGAGGACGAATGACCGTGCTTGCTCCTAATCACCCTGGCTATTTAGAGGGATAATTGCCTTGGGCGATCCTGTCACAATCGTCAGACAAAAGTGCGAAATATCAAATCAAATAGAGAACGCCTAGGGAATGGGGAATCCCCACTACTCACCGTATTTCACAATTGTGGTTCTCCGGTATCGAAATCGCTAGGATGAGAATTTGGATGAACTAGTTGCAACTAAATGTGAAACCAAGCTCACGCTCTCGCGCTGTTGCCGGTCTATAGCTATCCTAGGTTTGGGTCCAATCTCTTGCAAACCCTAGCCTAGGGAAGCTAGCATTGGGATCAACATCATCGTCCAATTGCGCACCGAGTCCAATCTCTTGCAAACTCGGTCCACAATCTAAATTAGGATAGTTCCTACCCGTCCAATCTCTTGCAAACGGGTATCGGCGCGGAATTGCAACCGGAGATCCTAGCATCGGTCCAATTTCTTGCAAACCGATACTTCGAAAATCCGACTCCAACCCAATTCGGATTTCTAGGGCTTCCTATCGAATTGGGATCCAATCTCTTGCAAATCCCAATTGATGTGAATACCTAGCTATCCGTAGTAGTTCGATCCCAATCTAATCCCTAATAACAATCCTAGCTCAATTTCTACCGGTTCAACACAAATACGAAATTGGGCTTGTAGGGTTCATCCCCACGCCCCAAGACGTGGAGACTACTCACTAATCATAGCAATAGCACAATAATTGGCAAAGAAATAGACAATGGAATTCATCATAACAATGATATAAACAATAAAAATAGAGTTTTTTGTGGAAGAGAAGTGCAAACCAATGTAGATCTTCAATCAACCCAACAAAAATCCAAGTTTTTCTCTTCACCAATCACAATTAATAAAGCTAAAAAGTAGACTCAAAAAGCTGCAAAAAATCTGAGAGGAGGCTCTCAAAACTAGGGTAAAAACAGAGCTTAAATAGCCCCAAAAATCGTCTAAAAATCCTGACCAAAACGCCCCTGCACAGCCTGTTTTCCGCAAATTTCGCTACAGGCAGCGCATCGCACTCGGCCGAGTGACGAAAGTCGCTCGGCCGAGTGAAAACCCTGTCAATTTCCAGTAAGTCGTGGGCTTCAGGGGTCTTCAGTTCGGGGGCGGCTCGGCCGAGTGAGTTGTCGTCACTCGGCCGATGGCTTCACTTCACTCGGGCGGACGGGATTTGCCACTCGGCCGAGTGGGTCTTCTGAAGCTCAGAGGCCGAAAAACAGTAACTTCGGTCTTTTTGAGAGCCTTCGTCTGGGCGCCACTCGGGCGGACGTGGTTTCGTCACTCGGCCGAGTGGGTCTTCTGTGCTCGGCCGAGTGCACAGGTAACTCGTGTCTGAATTGGTCGGCCGAGCAGTGTCTCGCTGGTCGGCCGAGTGGCTCCTCCACTCGGCCGAGTGGGACACAAAAAATGCCCAAACTGGTCGTTTTGGCCTCCTCGTCGCTCCGGCGACGTCCATTCTTCTTCCGCTCCTCTCCAACAGCAAAATACCCCTCGGGGAGGTCGTCGGTGGCCGTCTAGATTACACGCATCTCGAGATCACTCCTAATCGCGCCAAATCACCTGAAATGCGACAAAAAACAACAAATCGTGAAAAGCATCGCAATATCGTCGATATATCGTGAAAAACATGATTTGGGCGATCAAAATGGCATGCAAACATGCGGGAAAAGGGTGTAAAATAAGGAGTGATCAGAGACATTAGCCATAACAAAATTGATGAATACTTGGTCGTATGGTTTACTTACCGTAATGGTTAGTGAACCGGTAGATCAAGCATCATCTATCATTTGCTCCAAGGCTGCTGCCAACTATAGATCACTGAACTTCCCCACTTGCATCCTCTTCAAAAAGTCACGTGAGGGTCCCTTTAGCCTTCTAGTGAAGATATCAAATAGCGTGGAGTCATTCCACTCATGGTCTGACTCCGTCTGGAACATTTCTAACATTCCTTCAAACCTAGACAAGGCTTTCCCAAAGGATTCTCCATCAGCCTGATAGAATGCAGCGAGATATATGTAGGATTATATAGAGCCCGCTCGCATTTTCTTTGGAAGCACCATCGCCGCAACAACTGTACCTGATCAATCAAAGTAAACAACCTGGAAAAAGACGTCAGTGGTACAAAGAGAGATAAAGATAATAATAGCAGGTGGTGGGAAAAAATCTCTCTCAATGTTATTTTTTGATTTTTTTAATGTAGTCTAATCAACCTAATTGTGACAAATTGGCACCCAACGGGAAACACCTCCCCGGCAACGGCGCCAAAAACTTGATCGCTCCAAAATGTAACCCAAGAGCACAACCTATTATGGCGCAAATGCACGGAGATAAATCCCCAGCAACGGCGCCAAAAACTTGATCGGCCCTGGATATACACCCGGAGAACGATTGTAGTTTTACCGCAAGCGCACGGTCAAGTGGCGAGCGGGTATCGCACACGAGGAGGTGGTGTTGGCTCCAATCTATCCTAGGTTGGTTTGACAACGAATGCATTATTGGTGGAGATGGTTATGGTATGATGTAATGACAATGGTGATGGATGTCGGTGTCGGTGATAAAGAAGTCGGTCAAATATCGATTCAAATACAATATAATAAAAGAGTCTAGAGCTAGGGAATCCCCACTACAGATCGTCATACATCATTGTAAATAGTGAATCTCAATATTACTAGACTTGTGTTGGGGTGAACTAGTCGTAACTGAATAGAGAACCAAGCTCACGCTCTCGTGCTATTGTCGGTCTATAGCAACCTAGGATAGGGCCCAATCTCTTGCAAACCCTAGCCTAAGCCACTAGCATTAGGATCGACATCATCGTTCAATCGCCCCTCGAGCCCACTCTCGTGCAAACTCGAGTTACGATCTAGGTTGTGATAGTTCGTATTCGTTCAATCTCTTGCAAATGAATATGAGTATATATTTACAATTAAAAATCCTAGCTTTGGTCCAATCTCTTGCAAACCAAATCTAGAGAAATCTAATTGTAAATCTAAATCGAATATCTAGGCCTTCCCATCGATTAGAATCCAATCTCTTGCAAATCCCAAATCGATGAAAATCCCTAGCTATCCGTAGTAAATCAATCACAACCTAACCTCCTAGAAATTCTAGCAATTTAGAAATTCATTCATCACAAATCTGAAATTAGATCCATACGGTTCATCCCCATGCCCTAGAACAACAAATCTACTCTAGCATAGCAATAACGATATGAGAATCAATAAAAATCATTGCTTGCATACAAAAAGATAGAAAATCAAAGATTCAAAAATAAGAATAGATTACTTATCTTTGATGAAGATCTTCAATCCAAATACAAGCTTTTTGATCCCAAGAGGGGGCCTAGGGCATGGCCTAACCTCTAAAAAGAACTCTAAGAAAACATAATGGGAACCTCCCTCTAATGGTGGCTACAAAACCCTTATATAGTCTCCCAAAACCCTAGCAAATAACCCTAGAAAACCCCTCAAATTCGTGCCCAAAAACAGCCCAAACCGCAACTTAAAATCTGGGCCCAGGCCGCACTCGGCCGAGTGGAACATGTGACCTGGTCGAGTGGAAATTCCAGCACTGCAGCATCAACTTGCAGAAATTCCCCAGATTTCATCCTACCTCCGATTTGCACGTTCTTGGCGGCGTTGAAATCATCATGAAGTCTACTATCCATAAAAAATATGAGAAAAATACTTTGATTGCTGGAATGATAGCAGATTTCAAAAGAGTGGGAGGCTGTCTGAAAATCTGGGCGCTGCGTGTCCTCGGCATCACTCGGCCGAGCGGAAAATGTCACTCGACCGAGGGACTTTTGGTACTCGGTCGAGTCGGAGCTCGTAGTCGACTGACGGATTACAGTAAGTCTGGTCTTTTGGATGCCGTCGTTCGTGTGCCACTCGGGCGCGTGGTGTCTCCATACTCGGACGAGTGTGATGTCGTCACTCGGCCAAGTGCACGCTAATCTTCAAGTAATTGCGTGTCCGATCTGGCCGGCCGAGCGGGCTTCTTTGCTCGGCCGAGTGACTCCTTCACTCGGCCGAGTGGCATGCTGAAAATGCCCAATCTTCATCATTTCGCTTCCTCGTCGCTCCTACGACGTTCTTTCTTCTTCCACTCGTCTTCTATCGCTGATAGGTCCTCAATAAGTCCATGAGCGATGCTCCGTTACGCGTGCAAGTCATTTAAGCTCATTTTTGCTCCCAATTGCTCATATTTCCTGAAATCCGACAAAAACAAGAAATAGTGAAAAGTAACACAATATCATCGAATAATCGTGAAAATCGCAATATGAGCAACCGAAATGGCATGCAAATATGCAGAAAAAAGGTGTAAAATATGGACCGATCAACACCCACTGCTGCAGCGGGCGCCAGCAGGCGTGTGGCCCGCCCTTGCTCTCCTTGGGCAGGCGCGCCCGCTAAGCTTAGCGGGCGCTCCCGCAACTTAAGTCATTTCGGGTTTTTTGAAACCCCAAATGACGGCTACGAAAATCGATTATTTGCCCAACTTTGGGCAATTGTTTGAGGGGTCAAACGAAGTCGAAATTCGTCGCCGTCGGTTCCTACGCGTTTACCATTCGAAGCCTTTCGGATTGATAGCTTGTTTGGTGTCTAAAGTTTAATGAGCGAAGAGAATTAATTAGTTAAAGTTTGCTTTTATGAAAAGCTCACTTAAACTACAAATTAAGCTAAATTGGCTTAATTGATTTTTCCTCTCATTTGCAAAAGTCCCACATTGCTCACAACGAAAGAGTGAGTGCTGACTCCCTATATAAATAGGGATGCACTCTCTTCTTTGAAAAAAACACCAAGTCCTCGATCGAGTAGCTCCCGACTTTTAGAGCAAGCTCGATCGGCGACTAAACTATTCTCTCTCTCTCTCTCTCTCTCTCTCTCTCTCTCTCTCTCTCTCTCTCTCTCTCTCTCTCTTCCTATTCTCCGGAGTAGTCCTAGCAAGACTACAAAGGGGGTTTGGATTTGGATCTAGACGTCTAAGACACGGGTTCTACTCAAGTGAAACTTTCTACCGCGTGTGATCGGCTCAGAGGCGAAAGTCGGTTTGGGCGGATCGGTTCGAGGGTGCGAGGTAGCTCAGGCGGATCGAGTCAAAGCGGTTCGACTACGAGGAGCATCAGAAGACGGTGCGGTACGTCTTGTCTGCTCCAGGGCCAAGATCCGGGTATGTGGTTAAGTAATTTTAGTGTTGATTTAATTTTGTCGCTTTAGTATAGATCCCTCTTGGGGTGGTCAGATCCACCCCAAGTTGGCATAGATCGGGCTAGGTTCTGGCTCTCTCAGAGCCTAGCTAAATTGTTTAGCTAGCTTAAAATTTTTTTTTTCTTCTGCGTTTTTAAGCCCCTGTGGTTCGTCCGACTTAGGACGGACACAGACCCTAGCTCTGAGGGTCTGCCAAAACCCCAACAGTGGTATCAGAGCCACGATTATGCTTTTGATCTATTTAAGCGATGTCTTTTAAATCTTTAAAATTGCTTAATTTTAAACATACGAACTATTTTAGCTTTATGTCAATATTAGTTTAAAATTGTTTTGTGTTTTAAAAATTGTTTTTGCAACACGAAATTTTTTTGGTGACAATTTAATTTTCTGCGATAAATTTTAAATGGGTCTCTAATGTTTAAATGTTTTATAAAAGTTTTTTATGAGATATAATATTTTTTCGAGCATTTAAATGTTTATGTAACTTTAAGGAATATTTTATTTTGGAAATTTAATTTTCTTAAATTACATAAAGGTTAGAAATTTTTTAAAACTTTATTTGAAAGCTTTTAAATCAATTTCTAATGATTTTAAAAGTGTTTTAAAATTGCTTTAGTGGATATGTAAATTATAGAAATATTTTATTTTCATAAGATGAAAAGATAAATTAGTTTCTTTTAAATTACATATAAGTTTCTAGATTATTTATGCGATATTTTAATCCTAGAAATGATTGATTAAAATTTTAAAGCCTAGGTTTTAAAATTATTTGATAATTTTATGATACATAGTTCTATGTGATAAAATGTTTTGAAGCTTTAAATTTTGATCTTTAAATTTAATTGTTAAATTTTAAATTTGCGTGTTTCTATTATGTAGATAATTTTAAACTTGCAAATACTCATTATATGTCACCAAATGAAACTTTTATTTATGCGGATAAATTAGTTGTTTCATTTTCTTTTAATGGACATGTTGAATAATGTATTCATGAACCTTATTAGGTCATCCATTAAATGATTAAAATTTTATGAGATGAAATTTTAATAAACTAGTGACATGTTATGTTTTATAAACAAAAACAACATCAAAACCTAATACCAGATTAGGGTAGTCCCTTTGATTGTCAATCATTTCATTAAATCGTTTAATTGATGATTTTCATAAAAGGCTTTTGTTGAAACATGTTGTAATTGTTTTATAAAATCCTAATTAGATTGGGGTAGCACGTTGAACGATTGAACCTTATAGTTGATAAGGACTTAATAAAAATTGTTCAACCAATCCATAAAATTTCGAATTTTAGGATCCACTAGTTGATAAGGATTAACTAGTTCTTTTAATTAAAAGCCATTTAGTTGTTTGGACAAACATAAAATTGATTAAAACTCCTTCAATTGATCATGATGTCGGTCAATGTGCTTGGCTAAGTTTGTTGGACCAACCTAGCTAGACTATGTACTAAGTCGTCCTGGCTTAGTCAATTCCCTGGCCGCGTCCGCTGGACCGCAAGGAGTCGATTCATGACTGTGTAAGTCCATCGACTATACCTAAGTCAAATACGATGCTAATCTTGTTCAAGATAAATCGTAGCCCTCCTTGTTTTAAGGAGTTGGCAACTGTAAGAAACGTATTACGGTTGTTGATCTACACTCAAGCCGTGACATGTCAATCTTATAGAAACCGGTTTCTTGATTAACATCTTGACCTGACTAAAACCGTTGTCTCATCCCCGAGCATCGGCGTAAGTCTAATCAAGAATGTAGTCTAAGTCCTGACCCAAACCAACGTGTCGTGCATACACCGAGCGACGGGGCAAGTCAAGCTAGACACGAAAACAAGGGTCTGACTAGGCTAGCCATTGTGATCCAGATGAGCACACTCATGATCACAAATGACTAGGGGTAAAATCAATAGGGAATCATATTTAATATGATTGACGACAAGCTCGTCTACCGATTGCAGAGTGGGACAACTTGTTGAGACACACTCAAGGTTGTCAGACTCAGGGTAATCGGATCTCTCTCTCATAAATGTTATTATATAATAAATTGTTATTATGGCTGTAATAAATTTAGTGGGAGAATATAGTTTTATTAAAACCATTAAAACTATACAACGAACATATACTGACTAAAGTATCTATAAAAATGCAGAATGGATTCGGGTCTTAGATATATGGTTGAGAAGAACGTGCTCGATGGAACGAACTACAAAGACTGGCTTAGGAACATTAAGTTGGTCCTTTCCCTAGCCTGGATTGGATACGTACTGTTGGAGGACGCTCCGGAGAAGCCCGATGACGATTCGACCTTCGAGGAAAAGGAAGCCTATAAGCTATACCAGAGGGATGCAGAGAAGGCCAGGTGCCTTACTCTGGCTTCGATGAGTCACGAGCTGCAGAGGAAGCATGAATATATGGATGTTCAAAGTATGCTTCTGAATGCACAAGAGTTATACGGCAAGCGATCTCGACCTGCCAAGTTTGAAGCCACCAGCAACCTCTGGGGCACAAAGATGGAGGCAGGGCCCGTACAATATCATGTTATCAAGATGATCAGGTACGTAGAGGACGCCGCCCAGTTAGGATTTGTCCTGGACAATGAGATATCCGTGGACATTATCCTGAAGTCTTTAACTCCTGAGTTTAAGCCTTTCATCACTGGTTTTATAATGAACAGTCTTGAAACGGATCTTCCTGGTCTCCTTAATATGCTCAGGCAGATTGAGGAGATTGAGAAGAAGCCGACTGCATTGGTTGTTGGCTTTGCTTCTTCCGACCAGCCGAAAGGCAAGGGTAAGAAGAGGTAGGTCCCGCAACCTGCGAAGGCAAAGAAAGGGAAGAAAAAGACTAAAGGGGCCCCGTCAAAATCTGAGTGCTTACATTACCATAAGATTGGCCACTGGAAGAGGAACTGTAAGATCTATCTTGCAGAGAAGAAGAAGGGGCATACTGATGCCTCTACCTTAGGTACAATAAATTAAATTCAATAAAATGTAATTATTTCCAATCATATAGTATGAGATACTGAGACATCTGTGTAATTTATACATGTGGCTGAAATGAAGCGAAGATTGGGAGAAGTGCGGAGGACAGTCGGCAATTTGAGCAATCGTTGTTGCTGGGGCCGTTCAAAGACTTCAAGAGACATGATCTAAAAGAAGATGATACTAAATTTTAGTTGAATAAAATCTATCATTTCTTAAAGGTTGAAAACAATGATTGAGTGTTCTACACTCAAAGTTTATTTGATAAACAGATTACGATTCATCTTAATGAATCCGTTGTTTTAATGAATGTCTCGGAAATTGCGTTTTCTGTTGAAATTAAATTTGATTGAGATTGGCTTAAATTTTCTGTGATTGTGGCTTTCTGAGTTGGTTGCAAAAATTCTCAAATGATAATGCGAAGCTTCGGAAAATGTTGTTTTTGGAGCTGACTTAATGTTATAGTCAATCGGTAGTTAAGTATAGGTTCCAGGGGCGTATTAATTGTGTGCAATCACAATTATACGCATATTAAGATTAATTCTTAATAAACTGCAGTTAGTTATTAAAGAGTTAATATTAAATGTGGTTAAGGGAAAAGTACAGTGTAGGACGTTTGATTGAGCAAGTCAATGTCAAGATTCCTATTCGACAAACCGAACCTGACACTAGTACATTCCATCTAAAGCACTTACCAAATGGTTATATCTTTATATATAAATCTAAATTTGATTTAGATATTATGTTGAAGTATTTAACCTGGTAATTCTTAAATTCAATGGGAGCCAGCTCGTTTACTTAGTTCCGGTTTTTCGGACTAAGTAAAAAGGATTTCCAACTTATAAATCATCTATATAAAACATTGAATCAAAATTGTTTTGATTTAATTGTATATATAGAGACTCAGGGTGTCATGTATGTACTTGACATATTGACACAAGAAAAGTGGAATGAGCTGAGACTGACTTATAGATTATAATGTTAGACTTTACATCTAGGTTGTATTAGCTAATTGTTAGCTATACAAAGATATGAAAAATTGATCCAGATCATTTTTCCAAAGGATCAACCCTGTGTGATCAAGAGATGTATTAAGTAATCCATTAAAATTCGTTATAGATACTCGTTAGTAAAATCATTCTTATGATTGTCATATAAATGTCCAAGTGACTGATATGCTGTGACAGTATGAGATACCGAGATAAATAGCCTAAGTGCAAGTGGGAGATGTAGGAGGATATACGCCCATAAGGCAATTTATCCTAAGTATACGTCTTGTTCATACTGTATATGGTACCTATTATCCTAAGTATAAAATCGTTCGTATTAATATACTTAGATAATATCCATAGACTTATAGTTAGGTCTTTACGTATCTTGATAAGATCTCGATTATGAGTAAGTAAGCGACCGAATAGAAACGTAAGTCTTAAACGGTTCGTGGTCATAGATGTGTCGAGAACTGGATATCGACACATCGGATATACCACTGTGTCTTAGTCTTACCTTAGGGTAATGATGATCTCATAGTCATTTGACTTGGTGAAGTCGGAGACGAGACACATGTGCTCATTAGAGAATGAGTTCACTGAACGACCAAATTAGAGTTATTAAATGGTTAACTTTAACTAAACTGTCTTTAATAACTCTAGGTGATGATAGGTTAGCTGGTCCTTATGACCTGAAGTCATTTGAACGAACCTGTGAGTGAACCGTATAGCTTAGACCTATGATCTAGCTTCGAGGCTAGGCCTGCTGAAAGATCTTAGGTTGAGTTGCACCCGAAGCTCTCGAGGCGAGTAGATGACTAAGATGGGATTCGTCACTTTCGTTAAAGGGAAGTTAGTGTTACAGGCTCAGTACGGTCTTTATGTTAATCCTCGGCCGGGGTATGTTGTAAGAAATACAAGGTGTATACAACAAAGACCGCCGTTTACTGACCAATGTTGTCTAATAGGGTTGACAGTAAACCATACCCTAGGCCAACAGGAACACAGTCTTGACGAAGGGACTATAGCTAACGGCATTCATCACTGACACAGCCAATGTAAACCCAATGATGCTTTTGTCAAAGGGTCGATCACGTTATGATGATTCTGAAACAGGGACGACTGCTACTGCTCGTGGTGATCGTTGTCTAGGGGTTCCGAGCCCCAACCTGTAGTAAAGTCAGGCTGTAGGGTCTCACACCGAGTAGCGTTCGTGTCTTAGTAATAGGAAGATTTATTAAGAGAGATTCATTTGATGATATCGAATAGTTGATATTCACAAAGCTTGTTGTGAAAATTAGTCGCAATAGCAATATGGACAAATGTTTGATTCGATGCAAACTATGATTAAAACGTGTCGTAAATTGGTTACGACAAATTTAGTTGGAACAAATATATTGGAAAGGGTTACCTGGATGACGGGATCGTCCCGGTCTAAACACAGGTTCAAACCGTGTCCAAATCGGAGCTCAAACGAGCCCGAAAACGCGAAAACAGCCCAAGGCGAAGTGGGTTAGACCCACTGGACTAACAAGCCCATAGACAAGGGCAAACGGGCGCATCCCGCTAGCTGCAGCGGGCGCACACCCGCTGCAACAGCGGGCATGGCCCGCTAACTGCAGCGGGCAGGCACCCGCTGCCCAGCGGGCGCACGCCCGCTGCAACAGCGGGCATGGCCCGCTAACTGCAGTGGGCAGGCGCCCCCTTGCTCTCCTTGGGCGGGCGCGCTCGCTAAGCTTAGCGGGGGCGCTCGCAACTTAAGTGGCGCTCGCAACTTAAGTCATTTAGGGTTTTTTGAAACCCCAAATCATGGCTACGAAAATCGATTATTTGCCCAACTTTGGGCAATTGTTTGAGGGGTCAAACGAATTCGAAATTCGTCGCCGTTGGTTCCTACGCGTTCACCATTCGAAGCCCTTCGGATTGATAGCTTGTTTGGTGTCTAAATTTTAATGAGCGAAGAGAATTAATTAGTTAAAGTTTGCTTTTATGAAAAGCTCACTTAAACTACAAATTAAGCTAAATTGTCTTAATTGATTTTTCCTCTCATTTGCAAAAGTCCCACATTGCTCACAACGAAAGAGTGAGTGCCGACTCCCTATATAAATAGGGGTGCACTCTCTTCGTTGAAAAACACACCAAGTCCTCGATCGAGTAGCTCCCGACTTTTAGAGCAAGCTCGATCGGCGACTAAACTATTATCTCTCTCTCTCTTCCTATTCTCCGGAGTAGTCCTAGCAAGACTACAAAGGGGGTTTGAATTTGGATCCAGACGTCTAAGACGTGGGTTCTACTCAAGTGAAACTTTCTACCGCGTGTGATCGGCTCAGAGGCGAAAGTCGGTTCGGGCGGATCGGTTCGAGGGTGCGAGGCGGCTTGGGCAGATCGAGTCAAAGCGGCTCGACTACGAGAAGCATCAGAAGACGGTGCGGTACATCTTGCCTGCTCCAGGGCCAAGATTCCGGGTATGTGGTTAAGTAATTTTAGTGTTGATTTAATTTTGTCGCTTTAGTATAGATCCCTCTTGGGGTGGTCAGATCCACCCCAAGTTGGCATAGATCGGGCTAGGTTCTGGCTCCCTCAGAGCCTAGCTAAATTGTTTAGCTAGCTTAAAAATTTTTGTTTTTGTTTTTCCGCTGCGTTTTTAAGCCCATGTGGTCCGTCCGACTTAGGACGGACACAGACCCGAGCTCTGAGGGTCCGCCAAAACCCCAACAATGCTCCCTTTCTAGGGCGACAGTGCAAAGAATGGACTGATGATGGCATCATAAAGGTGAGGCCGTAATTAGCTAATGGAACTCAGAGGAACCATCACATATAGGAAGTCACAACAACGATAGGATAATGACCTCTCTCCAGACATACTAAATACTCTGGTACCCTGACACACAATTATCTGATTCCACTTTATATTTCCTGTCACGCCACGCTTCCCATTATACTTGGGAGCGAGGATGCGAGCGGGTCCGCATGTGCTTAAAACAAGAAGGAGATACTTTTTTTCTTCCTCCTTGGTTTAAGCACATTACGCGTCTGTGTGATACCATCCTTGCAGATTCTTGCATGCAAACTCAACAACACAGATAAATATTTTATTATAATCTCAATGCTCAAAAATGATTTACAACAATGAAAGAAGTAAAAGTGAAAGGAGGGTCATAAACGCATACAAATATTGAAAGAGACAACAAGTGCAAAGATGTTGCGAAGGCACATTACTCCTCAGCGAAGGAACTTAGCGGTAAGGCACTCCTGGTCAACCTGGTCAGTCACTAAGAAAACTCCTCTACAAACCTGTCTAATACCTGACGTATATTTCACAAGACAAGGAAATATACGTCAGCGAGGGTCGCTCGGCAAGATTTAAAAAGATAAAAAGGAACTTGACCCTCGGCAAGGTTTTCAAAAACATTTTCATGGCAATATGAGTCACAAAATTAGAATTTATAATAATTAAAGCATGGCAGCGTAAGTAACGTTTGAGCACGTCAAGCGTAGTGTACAAGTAGTGGCATAGCAAGTGTAGTGTGCAAAGCAGTGATCAGGCGAAGTGTAGTGCGCAAAATGGCGAACATGGCATGGTGTAATGTGTACATCAATAAGCATGGCAAGTGTGTGTGTACAGAAGTAAACATGGCAAGCGTGGTGTGTACATCAGTAAACATGGCAAGCGTGGTGTGTACAGCAGTAAGCATGGCAAGTGTGGTGTGTACAGCAGTAAGCATGGCAAGTGTGGTGTGTACAGCAGTAAGCATGGCAAGTGTGGTGTGTACAACA
This sequence comes from Scilla litardierei, assembly GCA_030789695.1. Lineage (NCBI taxonomy): Eukaryota > Viridiplantae > Streptophyta > Magnoliopsida > Asparagales > Asparagaceae > Scilla > Scilla litardierei. Next base: position 480,033,198 of record CM061142.1, read on the forward strand.
GTAAGCATGGTATTAGTACACGAACAAGGTAGGAGTAACTAGCAGAGTACGCAATCCTCAATAGTAACAACATGAGTAAAAGAACGTGACAATCAATCAAGTGTGCCTAGTGAAAAGCCCAATGTCTGAGGGGGGAAAGTGACTAGCGTTACGCCCAAGCCAACGGGAGCTACCCGTGGCTCTCTACTCACCGACCCAGCCAAGTGTCGGTCAAGTTTACCACGAGAGTGCAATCTAGTATTCCAGCCTCTACTACATTGAACTACCCCACCCAAGTGTTCTGCTGGAACACGAGCCAGCCTAATCCATATTACAAGTACGAGCTTGTCAACTCACATGACATCACGATTTCACAATTTCACCTCTTGGACGCACGAATTCACAAGTTCACGATTTCAAGTGTTCCATCAATCTGTTCCATCAATATCCATTTACTCAAGTGTGTACAAGCAGGTTAAGTTATCAGCGTGACATGCATTATGGTATGACACAACATTAGTGATTCTCGGTTTGACAAATAAATGTAACAACACTTTAAAACACGTAAAAAGAATGCACACTTGCATATCGGAATATTCCAGTTCAAACGATTAAAAGCAACGATTATAAAATATGTACACTTGCCTGATGAACATGATTTCGGGTGTCCAGGGGTCATAGCGTGAAGCACGGTTCATCTGCGTTAATGGATATTTGATATCAACTAAGGAAATCTTGAACAATATAAAATGAGCATCACCCTACCCTATATAACACTATTTATATGTGCATTACTGATTATAAAATATGTCTAAACTTATACCTATATATCACAGTCTAATGATAATAATACCAACATTAAAAATGAATACTGTAAAGTATTGCCACCAAATAAAACTTAGGCATGTGTAACAGTAACCTAACTTATATTATTATAACAAAGTCACAGCTTAAAATATATAAGTAATTAATCAGGCTAACTCATTAATAACTTAGCTTAACACATATTGTTATGCTAACACCCCTAATATTAGGAAGGTAAGCTGTACTAATAACTTACTGACTCTTAGATTAATACTATGAGGTTATAAATAATATCAAAATAATCAATAAGCTAACTTTATAAGAGAAATAACTTACTGATTAGATAACTTCCATCTTCCTCTCTCCTTCTCCCCTATCTCCTTCTCCCTATCTACCTTTCTCTCCGATGCAGATGGGAGATTCAGGGGATCGGACGGCGCGATGGCAGATTGACAGAGGGTCTGTGATCCTCGGGTGGCAAGATGAGGTACGAGTAGATCAAGAGGTCGAGGGATCCGATCCAGCGGCGGCGGCGGCTTTCTGGGTGAATCCGGCGGCATGCGCGGGCTCGAGGGCGGTGGGTGGCTCCGACGGGGATGTCAGCGTCACCAATGGGAGGGTACGAATGCGGGGAAAGATATGCGGTGGGTGGCATTGGGTTGAGGTGAAGTGGCGGGCTGTGGAGTCATCTGTTTCGAACAGAGTGGGGATGACGATGGGCAGGGCGGAGGCTTTCGAGGGTACGGGGCGGTGCACGGAGCTAGAGCAAGGGGAGGCGCATAGATGGAGGTGGAGGGAAGCGGGCTGGATGATCGAAGGGGGTGGTGAAGTTGTCGGAGAAGGGAGGATCCCGCATCGAAGTTTTGAAAGGGCGGAGGAGGGACTGGTCGCCGGTGAGAGGGGAAGGCGTCGAAACAGGGGACGGAGCAGGGGAACGATGGAGTGAATGGCGAAGGCTGGGTGCTGGCGGTGGTATGGTGACGGGTTGGGCTTGGGGCTTCTAACGGAGGCGCATGGTTAGGGCTCGCCGGCGGTTGTGGGGGTTGTTGAGGAGGTCGGAGAGAGGCGCGGCGAACGGGGCGGGTTGCGAGGGTGCTGGGCCACTGCAGTTGGTGAGAGAAGTCAGGTTGATCGAAGGAGGCGGGGTCTGGGTGAGTTGCCGTGCGGTTGGTCGCCGGTAGGGGGATCGGGTGGAGGAGGCGCTGGACGCCGCTGGGTCTCAGGGGTGAAACAGGGGAAATGGGAGGTGGGCGGTTGCGAGGAGGGAGCAAAGCGAGAGGGATGGTTGTCGATGGGCAGTGTTGGGAGGAGCTGTGTTTTTGGCGGTTTGGGTTTACGCGGAGTAGCTTGGAAGCACCGGAGATGGGGAAGCGGGAGGGGAGAGAGACGGTCTCCTGGGGTTGCCGACGGTTTAGAGGGTGGCAGGCCGAATAGCGGGCGATGCGGGGTATTTGAGGTGTGTTGCTGCGTGGAGCTGGGCAAGGGAGGACGCGCTTTGGGGCCAGGCGTCAGAAGCTCGGAGCATCGGCGGTGGTGGTGTTCGCCTGGGTTGGTGCTGGGCGGTGAACAGAGGGCTGTTTTGCGTGCGAAAGGGGCACCAGAGTAGTCGTGGCCTGGCGGTGGCCGCGCACGTATTGCCCAGAGAGAAGAGGGTGGTGACCGCACGGGCTGAAGCGACGGAGAGGCGGTCGCCTTGGGCTCGGGGATGGCGAGGTGTCGGAGGCTGGAAGAGGTGCTCGGGGTGGGGTTTTGCAACGAAGAGAGCGCGGCATACTGGGTTTTGTTTTCAAAAGGAGGAATGCGTTGCTGTTAGGGTTTTACGAGAGGGGAGAAACAAGAGATAGCCTGGTTCTTTTTGTTGCATGGGTTTGTTTATTAAGGGCCCGTTTCTTTGGTTGAAAGTGGGTTTTGAGAATCTTGGAGGGGTGTGGAATCTTTGGAGAGAGAAAAGAAGAGTTTTGTGTTTCTTTTGTTGGAAGTGGGTTTGGAAAGTGGGATTGGGATGTGTATGCGGGTCTCACACAAGAATCTTGTGTTTCTTTGGTTGAATGTGGGATTGAGAATGTTGGAAGAAGTTAGTTGAGATTGGGGTGATGATAAACAAGGTGAGATTACCCCCTTGATAGGGAATGCATAGGAAACACATGATAGAAGAGGGTGAGAAGAGATAACCCAATGTCCCAGCTGCAAGGCATATACATTCCCAGATTCATCAGACATACCATGGTGCCACGGCAAGGCATACATATATAAATCAAGTAGCGAATGCATAGGAAACACATGATAAAATAGGGTGAGAAGAGATAACCCAATGTCACAGCTGCAAGGCATATACATTCCCAGATTCATCAGACATACCATGGTGCCACGGCAAGGCATACATATATTATATCAAGTAGGGAATGCATAGGTAACACTAGAGAAAAGAGGGTGAGAAGAGATAACCCAATGTCACAGCTGCAAGGCATATAAATTCCCAGATTCATCAGATATACCATGGTGCCACAGAAATGCATACATATATTATATCAAGTAGGGAATGCATAGGTAACACTAGATAAAAGAGGGTGAGAAGAGATAACCCAATGTCACAACTGCAAGGCATATAAATTCCCAGATTCATCAGATATACCATGGTGCCACAGAAATGCATACATATATTATATCAAGTAGGGAATGCATAGGTAACACTAGACAAAAGAGGGTGAGAAGAGATAACCCAATGTCACAGCTGCAAGGCATATAAATTCCCAGATTCATCAGACATACCATGGTGCCACAGCACTGCATACATATATTATATCAAGTAGGGAATGCATAGGAAACACTAGATAAAAGAGGTTGAGAAGAGATAACCCAATGTCACAGCTGCAATGCAAATAAATTCCCAGATTCATCAGACATACCATGGTGCCACAGAAATGCATACATATATTATATCAAGTAGGGAATGCATAGGTAACACTAGATAAAAGAGGGTGAGAAGAGATAACCCAATGTCACAGCTGCAAGGCATATTAATTCCCAGAATCATCAGACATACCATGGTGCCACAGAAATGCATACATATATTATATCAAGTAGGGAATGCATATGTAACACTAGATAAAAGAGGGTGAGAAGAGATAACCCAATGTCACAGCTGCAAGGCATATAAATTCCCAGAATCATCAGATATACCATGGTGCCACAGCACTGCATACATATATTATATCAAGTAGGGAATGCATAGGAAACACCCACAGCACTGCATACATATATTATATCAAGTAGGGAATGCATAGGAAACACTAGATAAAAGAGGTTGAGAAGAGATAACCCAATGTCAGAGCTGCAAGGCATATAAATTCCCAGATTCATCAGACATACCATGGTGCCACAGAAATGCATACATATATTATATCAAGTAGGGAATGCATAGGTAACACTAGATAAAAGAGGGTGAGAAGAGATAACCCAATGTCACAGCTGCAAGGCATATAAATTCCCAGATTCATCAGACATACCATGGTGCCACAGAAATGCATACATATATTATATCAAGTAGGGAATGCATAGGTAACACTAGAGAAAAGAGGGTGAGAAGAGATAACCCAATGTCACAGCTGCAAGGCATATAAATTCCCAGATTCATCAGATATACCATGGTGCCACAGAAATGCATACATATATTATATCAAGTAGGGAATGCATAGGAAACACTAGATAAAAGAGGGTGAGAAGAGATAACCCAATGTCCCAGCTGCAAGGCATATAAATTCCCAGATTCATCAGATATACCATGGTGCCACAGAAATGCATACATATATTATATCAAGTAGGGAATGCATATGTAACACTAGATAAAAGAGGGTGAGAAGAGATAACCCAATGTCACAGCTGCAAGGCATATAAATTCCCAGATTCATCAGATATACCATGGTGCCACAGCACTGCATACATATATTATATCAAGTAGGGAATGCATAGGAAACACTAGATAAAAGAGGTTGAGAAGAGATAACCCAATGTCACAGCTGCAAGGCATATAAATTCCCAGATTCATCAGACATACCATGGTGCCACAGAAATGCATACATATATTATATCAAGTAGGGAATGCATAGGTAACACTAGATAAAAGAGGGTGAGAAGAGATAACCCAATGTCACAGCTGCAAGGCATATAAATTCCTAGATTCATCAGACATACCATGGTGCCACAGAAATGCATACATATATTATATCAAGTAGGGAATGCATAGGTAACACTAGATAAAAGAGGGTGAGAAGAGATAACCCAATGTCACAGCTGCAAGGCATATAAATTCCCAGATTCATCAGATATACCATGGTGCCACAGAAATGCATACATATATTATATCAAGTAGGGAATGCATAGGAAACACTAGATAAAAGAGGGTGAGAAGAGATAACCCAATGTCACAGCTGCAAGGCATATAAATTCCCAGATTCATCAGACATACCATTGTGCCACAGAAATGCATACATATATAAAAAAACTACGGTTTTGGAACATAGTAAAAAAGTTCACTGTATCTACCCATCAACCACTCTTGTTAAGCAACAGCAATAAAATACATAACAACAACCCTAAAATTGAAAACAAAACCCACTTAATTGTTTTGTAATCGGCTATGTTGCTTTCCATCTTCAACTTGGTCCGCTCAAATCCACCCAAGAGCCTTGCAAACCCCGACTCTATCTCTAACAGACGCCTTTCCGAGAATGAAGTGGAATTAGTTGCACGGGTGAGGTTTCTGTCATGCTCATCCATTAACTGCAGGATCACATATGTGGACCAGGCTGGGTGTTGGGGATCCTTCCATTCGTAGTAGGGGCATTTGTGTGAACCACGCGAGGGACAGCTCCAAAATCTCCTACCTGGATTTGTTCGGGTCCACGAAGTTTTCCTTCCAACCTCAAGCCCACAGTAGCAAACCCTCGTGTCAGCGGGATCTGCATCCAAATCACCCCCTGGTGCAACTCTAGTACGGGACTGAACTGAGGAGCTGGACCCGGTACTCATGTGTACATACCCTGAAAAGAATAATGATAGATAGGCATGCAACATACATACAAATGATATGAAATATGGGGTTAGAAATAACATAAGAATAATCTAGTGAAAACCAAAAAAAATGTCTGAAAAACCGATAAAATAAAAAAGATAAAAAATTTGGAGCCCTCAGATATAAATTTTATCTACTCGTTTCCTTGCTGGTTTCTTATGGCATGTGGCTATGAGTAAGATTTTGATAGAAGGAGGTGTCCCCCAGCTCTTTTATAGTCACATCTCGAAATATTCCCCACGTTCTCAGCCACTTCCCAATAAGCGAACCAAAGCAAGGAAACATATTTGTCAGCTTCATATGCTGCACAATTCATAGTTACCCTTGCCACACAATCCTCATTGGGCACCTGAAAAAAAAATTCATAACCAGCATCACCAGCAAATACCATCAAAGAGATGCAAGATATCATGTGGCATGTTAATATATACAACATGGGAAAACAGGTAGGAGCCAAGTGTTTCCTATGCATTCCCTGCTTGATATAATATATGTATGCATTGCTGTTGCACCATGGTATATCTGATGAATCTGGAATTTATATGCCTTGCAGCTGTGTCATTGGGTTATCTCTTCTCCCCCTCTTTTTTCAGCTGGGTTATAGTTGAAGGAAGGCCAAAATAAAACACAGCTCATGGCGATGAACGAAGAAAAGTGAATGTGCGAAGCCCTCAGGTAAATTGTATTCTATCATGCTTTCATGCATATGGTTGCGTGGATGTGGACCATGCTGAACCTACCCATAATGTCTGCTGCATTAGTGGCAGAATTAATACACGAAGCTACGCAGCCGGGCAATCCGAATAATTGAGGGACCATATATCTTTATGCAACACAGACAGAGTGGTGCAAGCATGTATCCACAATCCCGCCATCCTATATGCTGAGAGTGATATATTTATGCCTTCCTTAAAACTGAATATCATCATTGGGCTTCACCATCAAAGAAATAGAGCTCATGGCGATGAACGAAGAAAAGTGAATGTGCGAAGCCCTCAGGTAAATTGTATTCTATCATGCTTTCATGCATATGGTTGCGTGGATGTGGACCATGCTGAACCTACCCATAATGTCTGCTGCATTGGGGGCAGATTTAATACACGAAGCTACGCAGCCAGGCAATCCGAATAATTGAGGGACCATATATCTTTATGCAACCCAGACAGAGTGGTGCAAGCATGTATCCACAATCCCGCCATCCTATATGCTGAGAGTGATATAATTATCCCTTCCTTAAAACTGAATATCATCATTGGGCTTCACCATCAAAGAAATAGGGAACTCAAGAATGCATCTTGGTAACTCAAGAATGCATAGGAAACACTTGATAAAATAGGGTGAGAAGAGATAACCCAATGTCACAGCTGCAAGGCATATAAATTCCCAGATTCATCAGATATACCATGGTGCCACAGAAATGCATACATATATTATATCAAGTAGGGAATGCATAGGAAACACTAGATAAAAGAGGGTGAGAAGAGATAACCCAATGTCCCAGCTGCAAGGCATATAAATTCCCAGATTCATCAGATATACCATGGTGCCACAACAATGCATCTTGTTACCTCAAGAATGCATAGGAAACACTTGGCTGCCATAGGGTGAGAAGAGATAACCCAATGACACAACTGCAAGGCATATAAATTCCCAGATTCATCATATATACCATGGTGCATACATAATTGCATACATATATAAAGCAAGTAGGGAATGCATAGAAACAAACTTGATAGAAGAGGGTGAGAAGAGATAACCCAATGAGCCAACAGCAAGGCATATAAATTCCCAGATTCATCAGATATACCATGGTGCCTCAGCACTGCATACATATATTATATCACTTAGGGACTGCATAGGAAACACTTGATAAAAGAGGGTGAGAAGAGAGGGCCCAAGGAAATTATCTGCATGGCATATAAAATCCAGTTTCATCTGATAAACCAATGACCCTGAAGCAAGGCATATATATAAATCAAGTAGGGAATGCATAGAAACCACTTGATAAAAGAGGGTGAGAAGAGATAACCCAATGAAGATACACCATGGAGCAACTGCAAGGCATATATATAGCATGGAGGCAACAGATACCATACAGATACCACAATAAACTAAGCCTGGCATCACAGGTACCTAATACTTCAGTCTAATGCTTCCCCAAGGTCCAATCAAAATACATCAACGACCCACCATACTCCATCCTACCTAAGTAACACCCAAAATACATCCAACATAATCCCCTTAAGCTTCCATAATTGTTACGACCAAAATAAGCATAGTCCTGACCCACTGTACACCCAAAATACCACCACCACCATCCACCTTCCATCCATGGCACCTATGAAACCCCAACCTACGGGTTCACGGACCTACACTGGAGTCATATCCAGCATCCCGTAAATCACTTTTAATCTCAGCAATTTTGGCCTCCATCATCATCTTCTTTGCATCTGCAGGCACTGCCAAAAATCTCTTCGCTGCCAATTCATCCTTGCTGAAGTGGGTATACAACATAAGTAGTACGTCTCTAGGATACTCCTGAAACGCATATACACTATCTGAAAGCTCCTTCATCCAGTTATGTTGTGTGCGCATTATCGCTTCCACGACCAAGGCAACATTGTCTGATATGTTCTGAAATACTTCAGTCACATCCCTCACGGGCCGCCTTCGATTTTTCTTTTTGCCCACCGATGGTGGGGTAGGATGTCCTGACCCAGCTGATCTACAATCATTTGTGGACGCACTGGGGGGGGATGTCATGTGGTGCATCATCGCTATGAGATGGAATATGAGTGGAGCCCTCTCCATCTCCTTCATCAACCGGGCCGCCGAAGTTATCGTACACCGACTTCTTGAAATCCCCCTTCGCCGTGTCATCCCCTATGATCACCACCAGTGCATCATACCAAGGTAAAGGTTTGTTGACATAGTCTCGCTTCCGATAGTTTGCCTGCACAAATATAAGCTCATTTATGATCATGTTTAATATTTTCACAAATTATTATACACTTAGGTAACCTATACTGTATGAATAAGTAAATACCGCTGCCCATGTCGCATATGTAACTGGATCCATTGTTATCATCTTCGTCTTTTCACACCAACCAGCTCCACTCAAGCCCATGCACTCTTGGACATCTTTAAGACGGGTCCGTAGTGCTTTCATGTGATTGCGTACATTCCCACTTGTATACGTTGTACCATACAAGGAATTGATATACGCAGCAGCAAGAGTGAAAGCAGTCTCTTTGAAGGTCTTATCGACCTTATTGCCATTCATAGCCTGTTCTGCTAGGAACGGAATAAGGGAAGCATCATGCTCAGCCGTCCACACTACGTTCTGGCGGTTAGAAGATGCAGGACCCTTGCCTTTTTTCCTTGGGCTATCCACAGATACATCCCCCTCTTTGCTTCGCCGGCTTGACTTTCTAGATGAGTCGCTTCCGGCCGTCTGTTCATTCCCACTTTGGGTCGACTTCATCCTTCCACTTGGGGTCAAAGTACGTGCGGCAGCAGTTTGTGCTACATGGCTTCCCACTGATATCATTTCCCCCGCTTGAAGTAGTTGCATGTATCCTGAGTCAGCCTGAGGGGAAATCGACATTGGCATGGGCAGTTGAATGCCAAACTGGTGATATTGAGGATATGGCACATGTTGGGGAACTCCTGGGTAGGTAGGAGCTGGAAATTGTGCAGGATTCCACCTCCTCGGAATAGGGCGGCCCAGACGTGGATCTAGACGTGGATCGACCTCTCCCCACTGAGGAATATAGGCAGGGTCATAGTATTGTGGCAATGGAGCACTACCCTCCCGCATTGGGTCGCTCCCTTGACCCGAATTTGATGACCCTTCCATACCTGCCACATGTAGTATAAGTTAATAACCATGATATAGTAGGGATATTATCTTCAACCAACCAACACATGATGCATCAAATGTCATAATCATCATATGTAGCATAATTAAGTTAATAACCATGCTATAGTAAGGAAATTATCTTCAACCAACCAACCCATGATGCAACAAATGTCATAATCATCATATGTTACATAATGAGACACACTCTAGTCATACGAAATAGGATCAGCCTAAATGGTATTTAACGGAGAAGCTCATAGGCCCTGCTCCCCCGTGTTCCCATTATTATGTATGTTACAGTAGTCCACCCACATTTCCCAAGCTATATGATCCCTGCGCATTTTCCATTCATCCCTCTGTTCGGTTTGTTCACGAACACGCAATTGCTGGGAAAGATCCATAACGGCGTCACCATGATCATCAATGTCATCCCCATCGTCGTCACCCTCATCACCATCTTCTTCATTAAGCTGCGGGTCATGAGGATATGCTATTTGGACGTAGTTATGAAGTACGGTGCAAGCAAGGACGGTATCAACCTGACTTCTGAAGGGGTAGTGGGGCTTTGAAGTCAAAATTTTGAACTTGTTCTTGAGTATACCAAATGTCGACTCAATCTTTGTTCTTAAGGAAGAATGGCGCAGGTTGAAGAGCTCTCTGTGATTACGAGGGACGCGATAAGTATGGTCCTTGAGATGGTATCTAACTCCCCTATAAGGCGATATGAAACCTGGCATAGTCGTATACCCAGCATCGCAAAGGTAATATTTTCCTACATTCAAAAATAAAAAACCAATTTATGATCCAACGTTATCGTATGGCCGTATATAAATTAAATGTGTAATAGTATGCCTAATACCTTCATAAACTCGAAGCCCCTTGGGGGGAGGTATAGACAAGGCATCCTTCAGGACCGTAAAATCGTTCGCTGATCCTTTCCACCCGGCCAGTATGTACGTGAATCTTTTATTTGGTGTAACTGCTGCTAGCACATTTTGCGTCACCCCTTTACGCCCTCTAAAGCGGGGTACAAGCTTGACTGGGAGCATGGCATCTATATGCGTCCCATTAATGATACCAATGCAATCCTGTTAGGTCAGAAATAATGAGGATTGTTATATCAACATAACCAAAAATTATTAATATACTGCCACATATAACTACTTTCACACATACCTTAAAATAAGGAAACCAATTCTGATTACTGACTATCTCTGGTGGCGTCTCATTAGGAGCTTGCTTCATGTACATATCCTGTAGTGAACACACTCCAGCCATAACCTTGTTAAAGTATCGGCTAACTGTCCCCCCTCCCCTTATAAAATCCACTTGCATTACTCTATTCTTTGACTTGTGCCCTACAATGTGAAGGAACATGGCCACCTGCTCCTCTACGGAGACATGTATAGTGTCATTGAGAAGCCCACTATTTCGCATTAATGATGCAAGATTCATGAACGCATGTACTCGCATTCGTAAGTAGCTTAAACAACTACTATCAGACCCATGCAAAATTCTCCTCATGTGGGCTTTCCTATGCAGATCCCGCATAGCTGATGGCTCTCTAGGTATAGGGTTGGCCCTATCAACGTGGTAGAGTTGTAAAGCTAAGATGACAAACATAATAGCAGACGCGGCAGCGGTACACGTATCAATCCCCAGACTGTCTCCTTCTCTATCCATGGCCACCTTAATTGCATCAAACATATCTTACCTCATAAGTGATTACTTACATATGATTTGAACATGGAGTAGTGCAGCGGATAATGATGCAAACTAACAGAAAGTAACATCTTCTCCCCGTAATAACCTTAAGATGTTAAAATAAAACAATATAAAACATATACAACGTGTTCCATGTTTCTTTCATAAACTTTGGTTTGGAAAGTGGGCTTGGCCCAATATTCACAGGTCCAATCTTGCACTGTTTGACATTTCTGTATGCTAGAATGAATGCTTTAGCCCTCATAAATTAGTTTAATTCATGTTACACTCTGGTTGCAACTCCATTGTTGATCCAAATACATTCCCCAATTATTTTTTCCCTTTTTTTGGAAAATCACAGTCTTTCTTTTCATTTGTGTCCGAACCTTAATGTAGCCCTGGAATCATATAACTTTGGTTCACTCATCCCTATCATTCAACATCTCACCTCACTGCTTATTACCATCTTAAATTAAAAAACAATTGGGGAATAATTTGAGCCAACATGCATGCCATCCAGAGCTATCTTTGGGGTCACATTGCGTCATCGCTATCATATCACCTTTTCATCATCGGGCTTTACTATTCCAAAGGGCCTCATTTTTCCCACATTCTTTAATATCGTCACATTTTAATAATTTAGATATGATTTGTCTCTAGGATAAATTGACATGCAAGGTCACACTGTTAGGCTTTTCTTACCCCAAATTCCTCTCGTTTGTTTCATTCAACCCACATTTGAAGGGGCTGTTTCTTTAGTAATATTGATTGCCATTTCTAACACCAAATTATGTAAAAAGGATGGATATGCACTTGGATTTTGATTTTACTCCACAGTAAAATATTATATACCCCTCAGTTTAAAAAATGATTTTACTCCGTCAATTACAATGGTATTAGGCAGTTGCTCCATCATTTAAACCCCACAGTGTCCCTATCCTTCCTACAAATGATGGAACCCTCCAGCCTTCAACCATAAAATTGGGTCAAGCATGCCAAGCAACAATTTATTCATCATTGGGGATAATGTAAACCAAAAAATAAACCATAACAATGAACTGCATCTCCCATTGTTTCCAAAATCATGCACAGAAGGCATCAAACCAACCAAGTAGGGCAGAAGCACATGCAATCCACGGGGCAGCAATTTTTTTTTGTGCAAAAGATGTAGAGCAGTAGCAAAGAAGGCATCACATTATACCTGATCTTGCAAAGACAGCAAGAATAATTGCACAAACCCGAATCAGCGGCAAACCCCAAACCCCGCGTTGCCTTCACCGTTCTCAGTGGCACCCCCGAGGCATATCCAATGAAGGATTCACCATCGGCAACCACGATTTGAAGCTTCCTTGCATAAAAAATTGATCTTGATCAGCTCTGGTCTGATGTAAAAAACCAAAGAAATTGTTTAAAACCCTCTTACATCTATACCTCAACCGTAAAAATTGAAGCTTTTACCTCAAAACCCTAGATCGGAGCAGATCCCACTTCAGCACAGAACTATGGTTTCATGGGCGAACTAGGGTTTGAGCGCGAAGCCAACAGACAAGGCGAGAGAGGTGATCACAAGCGCGAAGGGGGCCCACGACGCTGGATTCTTCCCATAATCGCAGCCAAACGCGAGGATTGTGCAGAGCTGATCTTGGCTGCCACGGCGGAGCGAGAGCGCCTCGCTTTCTCGATGGCGAAAGGAACAAGCGAGCGGATTTTGGGGTTAGAAATGCCCAACAGTGCAAGACAGGACCCGTGAATAGTGGGCCAAGCCCACTTTCAAGTCCAAAGTTTACGAAAGAAACAGCCCCTAAGAGGAGAAAAAGATGACAGACCTTGGTTTAATAAAGAAGAGGGAAGGAGAAGAGGAGGCCTGGGAAAGGAAAGTGACGTGGGTTGATGGGTACGGCGATGAGGGATGGCCGCTCGCATCTGAATTAACAGGGAGAGGTGACGTGGGGAAGTGATGAGAGCATGTAGGGAGAGAGAAATGGAAACGTGGGCGATGGGGATAACAGTGAGGGCCTCGTGGGTTCGTCACTCCTTAAAGGCCGCATGCACGTGAAAGGGGGAAGGTGGTTTAGTGGCAGTAAGATACGAAGATATGGGGGAGAAATATCGTGTGTGGGTGTATGGGAGGTTACCAGATTCCTTCCATTCTGCTAATAAAATGTTTTAGAGAAAAGATGGGTTTAGTTAGGTATTAGAGTTAGGTAGGACCTAATTTGGGAAATAAAGATAAATTAAGGTTAGGGCATTATATGATTTAAGTGCATTAGAATTTGTAGAATTAATCCATTTTGATATTTGAAATAGGGTCTGATTAATAATTTATTTGGTTAGGATTTGTTGGAGTCAAACTAGGTTCATTAAGGTAAGATCGGTTTTAGTAAAATCAATTACGAATAGATTTGGGGAGACAATTTAATTAAGGTACTTAGAGTTAAGATTTTGGATGATCGGCCAAGAAATTTGGTTAGGAAATCAAAGCCGATTGACTGGGTTAAGACTGGATTAGCGGGAAATACTCTAGTTGGGATTTGTTAGATCATTTGGTTAAGATTTGCTCCGAAAGATTGATTTGGACTAAGATGTGATTCGATAAGTATGATTTCGCCCCTACAAACAACATCAACCAAAAGTTAAAGAAGATGATAACGTGATCTTTAAATTGCTAGCTCGAGCTATGAAAATAATAACAAATAAAATCATATATTACTACTCAAATAAATCACTGTATTAATTGAATACGTACGGGATACGTATACACGGAAACATGCCGTTACATTTCCTATATAGCTCAGTGAGACGTGACCAGATGTCACGCCCCGCTCCCCAGAATACTCGGCATTAAATATATTTTTTCCAAGTATCTTGAAGAGTGAGGGTGAAGAGAGAGGAAAAGAGAGAGGAAGAAGAACTGAGTAAGCAGGCCACTGCGCACATGCTGGGATAGTACAAGTGCAGCTTCAATATAATATCAAACAACTCATAAATAACATAGAACAACAACAACAAATTTATATAACAACTTTCATTTACATACATAGTCCAGGTGCACCGCCACTCATACACCACCACTCTCCACCTCCCAAGACAAACATGTCACACTACACCGCTATAGATCACACCAAGTTCTACTCCTGAGACCCACTCCAAGTTATCACCAACCCTGCTACCTCTGCTACCTGAAAAATAGGGATGAGCACGTCAATGCGTTCCACAATAGGAACCAACATGAATTTGGAACATCGTTCTAAAGTTATTAATCCATAAAACAAGGCAAGGGAACTAATGCATGCAACTAAGTAACGGAATGAAAAGTAAATAGCTAAATAAGGGGATCATACCTGCAGTCTAATGTCGAGCTGCTGCAAGAAAAGTGTTAGCACGAATAATAATAATAACACGAGTGTTCCAGCAACCAATATCAAATAAGATAAATGCAAGTGCCTGAGGCATGACATAGAGTAACAAAGAACGGGCAAAGGGGAAGGGAAAGTGCTGCCAGCAGTAGAAGTAACACGCAAATTCTTATTTTATTATTTCATAATTGAATTAATTGGAACTTGGGTAAACTATGTGATACCAGGACCTGGACATCACCCCAAGTTTTGGGGTGAATATAGCACACGACGCAGTGGACACGGGCACTGTACGCCGGGCGTCTCAGCTCCCCCCGTCCCTGGCAGGAGTGAGGCTCATATCACAACCTCCGTATTCCCTCTTCTCCCACACTCCCGGTAAAGGCGAGTGGGTATAAAAATCCCCTCCACTCCCGGTAAAGACGAGTGGGTATAAACTCCACATATCATATAATCACTTCCCCCAACTTCTCAGTCCAGGCCTCATACCCACAGTTTACTCAAATCCCACTTAAAACCCGGGCTTTGTTAACTCACCATCATTAGAGAGGACTGAGACATTCAAGAGTTTCATTTCATCATTTTAGTAATGAAGGAGTCACGTTGCATGGCGTCACAATTCATTTCCATATCAACATGGGTCATGGACTAAAGTGTCATGCCCTCCATTGTATTCATATCAACCCATCATCACATCACATATGGTACCAAGCATGACATGCCCCCAACATTATAAGTTCATATCAATTTTCAATTCATATCCATATGATTGAGCATTTTTGACATTTCTGGCATTTGCCTTCATTCAGGCATTTTCACAAACACGTGGTGAGCGTGACGTGCATGTCCATAAGCACATTAGCAGATCAATTGGCATGACATATCATTAATCTAATTTACATGTAAAAAGAATAATCATCTACCATAGTGGGTGGAATAACAACAATACACAATTTAGCACATCACTTAACCATTCAGCTTGCAAGAATTTGTAGAAGTTGCCAATACATGGACATATTATATCAGGTTTCATTGAGAATTTGGAAAAGTGTCCCAAATGAAAGTTATAGATATATTAGTCCTTGATTCACAGATAAAATTTCATGGATAAATATTAAGTATGTGATTTATGGTGAATTAATTGGTGAAGTGTGTCAAATCTGTTTTTTAGACAGATTTCTGGGTCTGTAGTGAAAGCCAATTTTGGACATGTTGGAGCCAGAAATTCGACATATAAGAAATCTGGTGAATTTTTAGGAAAAATTGTTAGCTTTCCAACAAGACTAAGATCATAAAATTCCAAGATGTGTGTAGGTGTCTAGGCCAAATTTACTAAAGTGTGTCAACACTGAAAAACAAACAGACATGTTGTACATATGGATTTATGGCTCCAAATTTCTGAATTGAAACTATGTCAAATTTTATATAATTTTGGGGTAGCACTTCAATAGCTACAAGCTCATATTTTCTTCGAACCCTAATTCGAGCTACAGTAATCATAATCAAAGAATAATAGACATCCAGATTTCAGAATTTTAAAAGGAGATGACTTTGCTAGAAATTTCAAAGTGAAATTGTGAAATTGAGCCATATCATGTAAAAATTTACTATGCTCATCACACATTGGATAAAACATGCTATAAAAACATAATAGCAAAAATTTATTGAATGGAATTCCAAACCAAGAGGGTTCCTACCTCAAAAGCTTGATTTTTCCTCCTTTCTTTCTCTTCCTTTCTTCTCCATCTTCTTCCCATATGCAACCCACTTGAGACTCTTGATTTTTGGAGGGGTAATTAGGGTTTTGGAGTGAAGAAGAAGAGGAATAGATGGGAGTGGGTGGCCAGCCATATCAAGGGAGGGAGAAGGGAAAAGAGAAAAGGGGATGAAAAATGAGAGGAAGAGAGAAAAATCTAGATCTCTCTCTCTCTCTCTCTCTCTCTCTCTCTCTCTCTCTCTCTCTCTCTCCTCTCTTCTTATTCCTTTCTTTTCTTCTAAGAAAGGAATATTCCAAGGGAATATTCCAAGGGAATATTCCTTGTAAAAATGACCAAAATACCCCCATCTTCCAAGTATTTACAAGTTTGACATTACTTTATGTACCGACAACATTAGTATGTACGCACAGCAGTTTTAGTCAAAAAGACCGTTTTGCCCCTGACCTTTTTAAAAATTTACGGGGGTTGCCATTGACCCCTAACCCTTTTCATTCTTGCATGGCTCTTCCTACACACATCCATGCACATCCATGCGAGCATACATGTTTCACACACACACGTCTAACACACTACTGTCGTTTTACTTCCACGACGTCATTTGCACTTCTCCCGCATTCACATTCGCATTCTCTTCCCTTAGCCACGTATTACGGCCCAATCCCCCATGCACTACGTCACATACATCGATATCTATGCTTATTTCATGTCCACGTATGCATCGTAGGTAGAAATACCGTGTGTATTCAGTAGAATACACGTATGGTGCAAAATAGGGCATGACATCCTACCCACCTTAAAATAAAGTTCGTCCTCGAACTTTCTAGGGTGTGATACTTACCGAGGTCAGCTAGGTATGATGGTCTTACTATCCATGAAGTACAAACAAGAATACGTATCTACACCACACTTATGTTCTCTATATACTTCACTACCATCCATACACATCTGTATTGCACATATGTCAGATACATCCTATTATTCATCCAGTAGCACATCCATAGCAATATATGCATCATTACATACACATACATATATGTTCTACACATAAACATCTTGACACACATTTTCATATGTTAACATATACACCACACAACACAATTAAGTCTCATACGTATTATTACACGTATTTAGATCACTACTCACATCCATGTGCATACAACATCACATCGTATCCGCATCCTGATACCTTCAAGTATAACGACTTATATTCTACCTGCTTACTACCCATGAAACTGTGGAGCATCTCTTCTTTGAATGCAACTACTCCAGCTACATACTTCGGCGTGCTTTGCTTAAACTGAGCATTAATGCACACCTTGCTCCTCGGCTGGAAGATGTAGGGAAGTTCTTTCTTGCGAAGTTTGTTGGAAAGAATGTCTTAAGTTTGCTTAGCAAGACTGTCCTATCGGCATCAGTATGGCATATTTGGAGGGAGAGAAATAGGAGAATTTTTGAACAAGAAGAATGTTACAAGACCTCTCTATTTAAGGAGATTGTTGCAGACATTAGGGTGGTCTTGAGAGATCAAGAGCCGGCCAGTGAGGAAGAGGCGGATGCTTTATCCAATTGGGTCTTCAGAGACAATGGTTAGCAGAACTCATATGGGTTGTGATGTATTGAGATGTTATGTTTTGCTGTGAATAGAAGTCTTTATTGGGCATATTCCATGCCTCTTTTGCATAGACTTTGATAGGGTGCGGGTTCACCTGTAGAGAGTGACGACGCTTGTGTCCTATCATCTCTCTATTGAAACTTCAGCCCTATCAAATGCTATGATGTAACTTTTGTACAGTGTTTTAATCAATAAAGAGCTGAGCTAACTTTTCATATATATATGTGTGTGTGTGTGTGTATATATATATATATATATACATATACGTCTATATCCAGACATAAACACACACAAAACACATTAATCTACACACCATTCATTAGACAGGGTCACTATCACGGTGTCGCACCGTATGTACACCTGGTCCCTATACACCCAATACTTAGACATATGGGCTCACTTCCATGTATAGGTACATAAATACCTATATACACACAATATTTAGTCACATCCATACATACATTCACATGCACGTACTAGCACATGCATGATCAAGCCACATAAGGTTCGCAATCATAACTATAAATAAATATATACATAACCTCACATCCATAGCAGTGCACCTACTGCCTCGCGCAGATTTACATATAGTACACACAATACACACAAAAATGCACAAACGTAATATGTTTTCCGCCATAGGCTATATATATAACTACCCTTGCACATCCTACGCATATTCTGTCGTAATAGCCGAATAATTATAAATATTCGTATACATCCCTCACACGCGTATACATATGTCACACACATCTCAATACCTACATACCAAACAGTTTCATTCACTTTTATTCATCATATATATATATATATATATATATATATATATATATATATATATATATATATATATATATATATATATATATATATATATATATATATATATATATAGGAAAATTTTCAAATGAGAACATTTCGCACCGTGCGAAAATGTTTTTATCTTTTTTTTTTGAAATTTTTTTTTTCAAAAATTCTTTTTTCCACCCTCATTATATGTTGTTATACCCCCCTCAAAAAATAATGGTTGAGAAATAATGTCATTTGGCCTTCGATCAAGCCATTTCATCAAATTCGCACGTTTTGAGACCGTTAAATTTGTAACGGGTGGATGGGTGCTCTAATGCCCAACGGGTTCACCCATTATTTTCCCTGGGGTATATAATTGTATGGATTAAACATCATAAAAAAATTTTTGAAAAAAAAATTTCAAAAAAAATAAAAAAAAAGTTTTCGCACGGCTTTCGCACGGGATTTTTCGCACCCGAAGATTGCCCCACACACACACACACACACACACACACACATCTATATTACAATTGAGGGCAGATTTTGAATTTGTCCTATGTGGCAATGTCACATCAAGTTTTGGAGGGAAATTTTTGGGTTGAAGAGAAATTTGTTGGGAATACACAAAAACATTGAAATTATGAATAGACTTTTAATATTAGTTATGAAAAAAAATGTTTTTCACACACACAATCTCATCTTGGGAATGGACGCGAGCTGTGGGAGAATGAACGCGGGAGATACTGCCAACTCATTGATCCGCGTTGCAAAACCCTGTAAAATTTCGATCCCATCTGCTGATATTTCAGGGGAAACTAATAATTATTGATTTTTGTTTAAAATTAGTGGGTCCAAGATTTTTAAAAGAACAGTGTCCCACGGGCACATGTTATATGTATATGAAGCCAGCGCCGAAGGCGCCATCGAAATTTTTTAACGCTGATTTGTTGTTCCGCGCCTAAGGCATCAGCGCCGAAATTGTTGTTTTACGACGAATTTGTTGTTCTGCGCCGAAGGCACCCACGTCGAATTTGGTTTTCTGTGTCGAAGACGCATGCGCTGAAGTTGTTGTTCCGCACCGAAGGCGCCCGCGCCATTTTTAACGCTGATTTGTTGTTCCGCGCCTAAGGCACCTGCGTCGAAATTGTTGTTTTACGTCGAATTTGTTGTTCTGCGTCAAAGGCACCCACGTCGAATTTAGTGTTCTGTGTCGAAGGCGCATGCGCTGAATTTGTTGTTCCGCACGGAAGGCACCCACGCCGAAGACGCCTGTGCCGCTAAATATTGTAAGCTAATTTGTTTTTCTTTTAAATTTTGGTTTTGAAAAAAAAATTTCGGGGAACAAAGATTTCGCAAGGGAAAATATTAAATGAACCGTGCCCACGGGCACGGGTTATGACTAGTACACCTATATTTTATATTCATCACATTCATATCCCCACTTCATATGTATATACATACACACACGCTCTGTTACAGACTTACAGGTACATGCATACACAAGGAATACGCTTATCTATGATACACCTAGATAGGCAACCATGTCGGAAAAATTCACAAATAAACAAACAAGGATATTTATAAGTATATACCTATTCAACCAATATACACACAACCACATAAGCTTCTACTGCACACTGCACATACATCTTCACATCTCGGTACTCCGCTACGACACATATAATAGAAATCCATACAACCATATAAATATTCACATATACACATCAACCAATACACCACACAAATACTCTATATAACCCAATTATATGCACATACTCATTATGTTCACGCAGAAGTATACACATTAATTCCTTATATAGATATCTAAGCCTAAATAGAGCCAAATACATGTTGGCTCATACACACAAGATTATTATTCTAATAGCAGGTATGCACACAGACATGCATATATGTCTATTAGGATCCATGCAACCATGCACATACATTCCCATGTATGGACACCAATTCACACATTCTATACATATCCTGCTATTATACACTCATACAGTCAAGCAACTCAACCACACTAGCAGGTATTCAGTAGCTACCCATACCATTATATACATAACATCCAATATATCCACACTTTTACTAGCATACTAATACATACACAATTAGGCGTTTTTCAACATTCGTACACATTCAGTAGGTAGTCACACTCCATTTCCATATACATTCATATAACGATACATGCATATCAGAATAGGGATCATTCACATACATATATACATATAACCACTCATAAGACATACACCAATACACATTCAATAATAACAACATGTGCACACAATCACACCACACTTGCTACAACATCTACATACATACAAGTATCTCATATGCTAATACACAATCCCCTTCATGCCATTATATACAGAATGGCACGTACACCATATATACATCCAAATGGTCCTATAGACACCATTCTACGGGTAAGCATATACACACATGTATACATATACCATAACTCCACTTAACCGCGCAAACCACAATCACCCATGCGTACCTGCACTCTATGGTCTTAAACCCTTATATCCATCACATCCTACATGTATTACACGTCATACATATATTATTATCCCATGATAGACACGGTATAAAGCTAAGGCCTCAACTTAGGTGGACGGGTCTAAAGCACCCCTACCCACCTTAGGATACATCTACTCCAAACACCCTGGGAGCATTAGTCATACTACCCGTGCATCCATCACTCACCTTTATCACCACATGCACACCATACATGGCCAAAGCACAACACCTATCTTCACGCAATAAAACAACCCACAACCATATACCAAATTAAGGCAAAATATCGGTTCATATAGGCACATAGGCAGCATATACACATACTCACAGTTATTCAAATCTAACACATGAGGAATTCATACACTAGCAATGCAACACTAGCAATATATATACACCAATATCCCAACCTATATGTATACCACCTACCCATACAAGCACACATATATTCATACACATGCACTTTCCCACATATGTTTAAAGACAAAGTGGACATCCCACAACTTTATCCATACAAGGGTAGATGTACGCACATTGGTGCACTCTCCACATGAAACACAACTATAATTTAGGAGATAGTGTACCGCATACATGCACTCACATCACATACGTACACACCCTCGTCCACGTCTCTACAAACATATAATATCCCTGCTAGCTGATATGTATCCACCAGTATACATCCACTAATAAACATGTATATATCACCTATGTCTCAGAGTCACACAAGTATACCACACACCTGCCTCACATATCCGTATCATGTACTTATATAGAGACAATATATGTATACGCTCAAGTATTTACCCACCTAGTATAAATGCTCATACACTATAACCATTCAAGATACATGTAACTTTCATGTCATTCAAATATAAATACATATACTGACTACATGTATACCACAACACATATGATTTCTAATATACAAGAACAACAAACGCACTTATACACGCGGATTCACACAATTATAAATACACCTGTATATCCACAAATACTCATCTATAGGATAATACATCGCAGGAAGTTCATCCCCGAACTCCCAAAAGCTAGGGGTTCAATGATGGGTTACTTAAAGTTCTAAATTCACTAATGTCACTACCCACCTTATGGCTAATGGATCCCGATCACCTACTGAAGCATCACATGTACTATCCTTACGCACATCGCAGTGCAGAGACCTGCGTGGGCCACCAAAAACTGTTACGCCCCGTTCCCCAGAATACCCGGTATTAAATATTTTTTTCCAAGTATCCTAAAGAGTGAGGGTGAAGAGAGAGGAAAAGAGAGAGGAAGAAGAACTGAGTAAGCAGGCCACTGCGCACATGCTGGGATAGTACAAGTGCAGCTTCTGTATAATATCAAACAACTCATAAATAACATAGAACAACAACAACAAATTTATATAACAACTTTCATTTACATACATAGTCCAGGTGCACCACCACACATACACCGCCACTCTCCATCTCCCAAGACAACCATGTCACACTACACCGCTACAGCTCACACCAAGTTCTACTCCTGAGACCCACTCCAAGTCATCACCAACTCGGCTACCTCTGCTACCTGAAAAATAGGGAGGAGCATGTCAATGCGTGCCCCAATAGGAACCAACTTGGATTTGGAACACCGTTCTAAAATTATTAATCCACAAAACAAGGCAAGGGAACTAATGCATGCAACTAAGTAACGTAATGAAAAGTAAATAGCTAAATAAGGGGATCATACATGCGGTCCAATGTCGAGCTGCTGCAAGAAAAGGGTTAGCACGAATAATAATAATAATAACACGAGTGTTCCAGCAACCAATATCAAATAAGATAAATGCAAGTGCCTGAGGCATGACACAGAGTCACAAAGAACGGGCAAAGGGGAAGGGGAAGTGCTGCCAGCAGTAGAAGTAACACTCAAATTCTTATTTTATTATTTCATAATTGAATTAATTGGAACTTGGGTAAACTATGTGATACCAGGACATGGACATCACCCCAAGTTTTGGGGTGAATATAGCACACGACGCAGTGGACACGTGCACTGTACGTCGGGCCTCTCAGCTCCCCCGTCCTTGGCAGGAGTGAGGCTCATATCACAACCTCCGTATGCCTCTTCTCCTCCACTCCCGGTAAAGGCGAGTGGGTATAAAACTCCTCTCCACTCCCAGTAAAGGCGAGTGGGTATAAACTCCACATATCACATAATCAATTCTCCCAATTTCTCAGTCTAGGCCTCATACCAACAGGTTAATCAAATCCCACTTAAAACCCGAGATTTGTTAACTCACCCTCATTAGAGAGGACTGAGACATTCAAGAGTTTTATTTCATCATTTTAGTAATGAAGGAGTCACGTTGCATGGCGTCTCAATTCATATTCATATCAACATGGGTCATGCACTGAAGTGTCATGCCCTCCATTGTATTCATATCAATCCATCATCAAATCACATATGGTACCATGCATGACATGCCCCCAACATTACAAGTTCATATCAATTTTCAATTCATATCCATATGATTGAGCATTTTTCACATTTCTGGCATTTGCCTTCACTCAGGCATTTTCACAAACACATGGTGAGCGTGACGTGCATGTCCATAAGCACATTAGCAGATCAATTGGCATGACATATCATTAATCGAATTTACATGTAAAAACAATAATCATATACCATAATGGGTGGAATAGCAACACTACACAATTTAACACATCACTTAACCATTCAGCTTGCAAGAATTTGTAGAAGTTGCCAATACATGGACATATTATATAAGGTTTTATTGAGAATTTGGCAAAGTGTCCCAAATAGAAGTTATAGATGTATTAGTCCTTGATTCTCAGATAAAATTTCATGGAGAAATATTAAGTATGTGATTTATGGTGAATTAATTGGTGAAGTGTGTCAAATCTATTTTTCAGACAGATTTCTGGGTCTGTATTGAAAGCCAATTTTGGACATGTTGGAGCCAGAAATTCGACATATAAGAATGCTGGTGAATTTTTAGGAAAACTTGTTAAATTTCCAACAAGACCATGATCATAAAATTCCATGATGTGTGCAGGTGTCTAGGCCAAATTTACTAAACTATGTCAACACTAAAAAACAAACAGACATGTTGTAAAGATGGATTTATTGCTCCTAATTTCTTAATTGAAACTATGTCAAATTTTATATGATTTTGGGGTAGAACTTCAAGATCTACAAGCTCATATTTTTTCGAACCCTAATTCGAGCTACAGTAATCAGAATCAAAGTAACAATAGACATCCAGATTTCAGAATTTCAAAAGGAGATGACTTTGCTAGGAATTTCAAAGTGAAATTGTGAAATTGAGCCATATCATGTAAAAATTGACTATCCTCATCACATATTGGATAAAACATGCTATAAAAACATAATAGCAAAAATTTATTGAATGGAATTCCAAACCAAGAGGGTTCCTACCTCAAAAGCTTGATTTTCCTCCTTTCTTTCTCTTCCTTTCTTCTCCATCTTCTTCCCATATGCAACCCACTTGAGACTCTTGATTTTTGGAGGGGTAATTAGGGTTTTGCAGTGAAGAAGAAGAGGAATAGATGGGAGGGGGTGGCCGGCCATATCAAGGGAGGGAGAGGGGAAAAGAGAAAAGGGGATGAAAAATGAGAGGAAGAGAGAAAAATCTAGATTTCTCTCTTTCTTTCTCCTCTCTCCTTATTCCTTTCTTCTCTTCCAAGAAAGAAATATTCCAAGGGAATATTCCTCGTAGAAATGACCAAAATACCCCCCATCTTCCAAGTATTTACAAGTTTACCATTACTTTATGTACCGACAACATTAGTATGTACGCACATCAGTTTTAGTCAAAAAGACCGTTTTGCCCCTAACCTTTCTAAAAATTTACGGGGGTTGCCATTGACCCCTAACCCTTTTCACACTTGCATGGCTCTTTCTACACACATCCATGCACATCCATGCGAGCATACATGCTTCACACACACACGTCTAACACACTCTTGTTGTTTTACTTCCACGACGTCATTCGCACTTCTCCCGCATTCACATTCGCATTATCTTCTCTTAGCCACGTATTACGGCCCAATCCCCCATGCACTACGTCACATACATCGATATCTACGCTGATTTCATGCCCACGTATGCATCGTAGGAAGAAATACCGTGTGTGTGTTCAGTAGAATACACGTATAGCGTAAAATAGGGCATGACACCAGAGGACCTCCCAACAGGTCAGACCTAGCTACCCTGAGCTTTTTCTAGTCATCCACTAACTTAAGTATCGGAAGGGATTTGGGTCGGAACCTATATCCAATCCCACTGATGATCGTTTTTGTGTTGCAGACCTACCAAGATAGCTCGGAGTTATGTCGGGCCTCGATCCAATAGCTCAAAACTGGCCATCACTAACCAAGGACCATCATTCCTCGGGTCCCACTCATCAGCTAACACGTCACCGGAGGCATCCTCGTCAGTATCCTACTCATTGTTGGCAGATTTACCCTTCAACAATTGGTGCCATCTGGGAGAAACTAGAGTCAACATCCATGTTACCTTTTAGCATTGACAGTTTCAACTCATCCCACCAATCAAGGGCCTGAAAGGCCAATCGCCAGCAAGGAGAGAGACGCTCACATACTCCATGTGGACCCTAGATCCTCCTCCCAGGGGGATCCGATCTGCAACTGGTAACATTGGAGTAATTTCAAGCATTCTTCCATGAAGTCAATGTCAAGATTCAGAAATTAACTTCTGCAATATGACGACTGATGAGCAAGCAGCCCTGGTCGGTCCAAAATGTAACCCTAGAGCACAACCAAGTATGGCGCAAATACACGGAGATAAATCCCCAGCAACGGCGCCAAAAACTTGATCTATCCAAAATGTAACTCCGAGAACAACCAAGTATGGCGCAAATACACGGAGATAAATCCCCTGCAACGACGCCAAAAACTTGATCGGCCCCAGATATACACCCGAAGAACGATTGTAGTTTTTTTACTGCAAGCACACGGTCAAGTGGCGAGCAGGTATCGAACACGAGGAGGTGGTGTTGGTTCCAATCTATCATAGGCTGGCTCGACTACAAATGTTTTATTGGTGGAAATGGTTATGGAATGATATAATGGAAATGGTGATGGATGTCGGTGTCAGTGATAGAGATGTTGGTCAAATATCGATTCAAATACAATATAATAAAAGTGTCTAGAGCTAGGGAATCCCCACTACAGATCGTCATTCATCCTTGTAAATAGTGAATCTCAATATTACTAGACTTATGTTGAGGTGAACTAGTCGTAACCGAATATAGAACCAAGCTCACGCTCTCGCGCTATTGCCGGTCTATAGCAACCTAGATTAGAGCCCACTCTCGTGCAAACCCTAACCTAAGCCACTAGCATGAAGATCGACATCATCGTCCAATCGCATCTCGAGCCCACTCTCGTGCAAACTCGAGTTACGACTTAGATTGTGATAGCTCGTATTCGTCCAATCTCTTGCAAAAGAATATGGGTATAGATTTATAATAAAAATCCTAGCTTTGGTCCAATCTCTTGCAAACCAAGTCTAGAGAATCTCGATTATAAACCTAAATTGAATTTCTAGGCCTTCCCATCGATCGAAATCCAATCTCTTGCAAACTCCAAATCGATGGTAATTCCTAGCTATCCGTAATAAATCAATCACAATCTAACCTTATAGAAATTATAGCAATAGAGAAATTCATTCTTCATAATTCAGAAATTAGATCCATAGGGTTCATCCCTATGCCCTAGAACAACAATCAACCAAGCATAGCAACAACGATATAGAAATCAATATAAGACATTGCTTGCATATGAAAAGATAGCAAATCAAAGATTCAAATAATAAGAACAAAGATACTTAGCTTTGATGAAGAACTTCAATCCAATTACAAGCTTTTAGATCCAAAAGAGGGCCTAGGGCATGGCCTAACCTCTAAAAAATTTCTCTAAGAAAACATATGGGAACTCCCCTCTAATGACGGCTACAAACCTCTTATATAGCCTCCCAAACCCCTAGCAAACAACCCTCAAAAACCCTCTCAAATTCGTGCCCTAAATCAGCTTGGCCGCAACTTAAAATCTGGGCCCGCAGTCACTCGGGCCGAGTGGGAAAATGACTCGGCCGAGTGGAAATTCTAGCACTGCAGCATCAATTTAAAGAAATTCTCCAGATTTTATCCGACCTCCGATTGGTGAGTTCTTGGTGGTTTTGGAACCGACATGAAGTCTACTATCCATAAAAAATATGAGAAAAATACTTTGATTGCTAGAATGATAGAAAATTTCAAAATAGTGGGAGGCTGTCTGAAAATCTGGGCGCTCGTGTCATCGGCGTCACTCGGCCGAGTGGGATTCTTCACTCGGTCGAGTGCGCTTCTCTACTCGGCCGAGTAGGGTCTTCTACAGTCCTCAAAAAATTCCAGAGAGTCTGCTTAGATCTCAGGAGAAAAACCCTGTAATACTCGGGCGAATGGGCTTCTTCACTCGGTCGAGTGGGCTTTGCCACTCGACCGAGTGAGGATTCTCCAAATTCCAGTAAGTTGGCCTCTTCTCTGGACAAAATATCTATAGCACTCGGGCGAGTGGGCTTTCTTACTCGACCGAGTGGTCTTCCTTGCTCGGCCGAGTGAACATGGCAAATCTTCGGTGCGTATCCGTTTCACTCGGGCGAGTGCGGTCCTTCACTCGACCGAGTGAGCAGTCTGCTCGGCCGAGTGGGGGTACTCTTGAGCTCTTTTCTTCTCCTTTTCACCTCCTCGTCGATTCTATCAAATTCTTTCCTTCTCCACTCATCCTCTAGCGCTGATAACTCCTCAATAAAGCCATGAGCGATGCTCCGTTACGCGTGCAAGTCCTTTAAGCTCATTTTTGCTCCCAATTGCTCCATATTTCCTGAAATCCGACAAAAACAAGAAATAGTGAAAAGTAACGCAATATCATCGAATAATTGTGAACATCGCAATATGAGCAATCAAATGGCGTGCAATCATGCAGAAAAAAGGTGTACAATATGGACCGATCAAAATCCCCCAACCTTACCTCTTACTCGTCCTCGAGGAAGATAAGTAAAGAGACGAACTCGGAAGATGAAAACAAAGGAAATGAAATGAAAGAAAAAGAAAGAACACGAGGTGGAAGGGGTTGTTAGATTATTCTCTCAGATCTCAAGACATAAGCTACACATCACGATAACTTGGAAAATACGAATCCCATGCTATAAGGATTTCATATCTTAATTAAACATGGTACTTGTAAGCTTTTAAGAACAACAAAAGGGACTTTCTAAATTCATACAATCAATTCAGATCCACATCACGCATTTCATAGAGTTTAATATACAAATGTTGGCGATGCACTTTTCAATCAAGAGTTCTAACAGAAGCATATAAGAATCACACCAAACATGCAATGGAGAATGGGATAAATCAAGGCATTCACATATTTATATCGATTCATAAGAAATCTCTATAACTAAAGTATTTTGCTAAGTTTCAGCATTATCAAACTTCCCCATTCGTGCACCTCTCCACTCTAATGTCGTACTCACTCATTTGGTCAAACGAATTCACCCCCCCAAGCTTAGCTTGATGCACCACATCTAAAGGAATATGATAGTGGAAAATGGGATTTTTGCCTTGGATTTCCCAAGTATTTAGTGGCTCCAATAATGAGATAGAGAAATATCTTTCTTTTTCTTTTTGAACTTTTTGTTTCTCATTTTTCTTTTTGGATTTTTGTAGGAGCTATATGATTTGTATTTTTGGTTTTTGGCTTCTTATTTGCTTTTTGGACTTTTTGGAGCTAACTATTTCTTTTGTGGGGATTTTTGGGAAATAGATGCGATATAAGTAGCTTTAGGAGGTGGATTCAAGTGACATGTAGAGAATAAAAAGATATATATGGAGAAAGAAATAATGTAACACTCGGTTCACTCTAAGATGTGCACGAACGGTTCAATAAAATAATACTTCAACTAAAACTCATATGTAAGCATGGATATTCTCAATCATCTCAATAAAAAGTGAAGTCAAGCAGTAAAGTTTACAACCATATCAGGCATGCAACAGAAGGTGAATAAGACAATACAACTGATGCTTCAGATATACTAATGATGCGTGAATCTTGGTGCATTTCCAACAAAAGCATACTAAACACTAATCCATACATTCAGTTTCAATTAATATCATGCATTCATGTAGAGGAATCATCAAAAGAAATAGATTTGCAAGCATATGTGAATAGCAAGACTATGGACTACTCTAAATAGCATGGCAAGGAATAATAAGCATCGTAATGGTTGCTAAAGGAATAAGAGATATCATCATAAGGAATAAATCTAGCAAAAGGAGGAAAAGAAAATAAAGAAATAAAAAAATATAAAAAAGAGAGGAAAGAAAATAAAAGCAAGCATACAACATAATGCATGAACACACATAAAAGGAAAATAAGATGGAAAAAATCAAAAAGATGATGCAAAAATTTTGAAATTTTTTTAAAAACCCTAAAAATAGAGTAAAAATGCAACTACTGCATCTAAATGGCATGGAAATACACTTTCCTAAGCTTAAACTTCACATTGTCCTCAATGTGATCATATTGGAAGAATATGAGGAACAACGATAATAATAAGGGGGTGAATAAAAACTGATGAAATGAATGACAAGAAATCCTAATGCAACTACATGCAAATACAATGATGCATAAGAGCGCTTTCCCCCAAGCTTATGCTAAACAATCCTAATCAAATGACTCGATCAAAAATGTCACGGCTTCACTAAGCGAGATCAAGTCAAACAAATAAGAAAGTAAGGTTTCACTTGAAAGAAATGCTCGGTGGTGGTGAGCAAAAGGGTGTGGCGTATCAAAATATGAAGAGGGCAATTAATATATATAACAGGTTTGCGGTGTAAATGATAAATGTTGCCCTCATATGAGGTGATATTTATTCAAGCAAATCTATACGGTCCTCTCGCTGTCGAGAGGATTCGTGTTTATTTAAAGCATAAAAATTTCTACACTACTGGATTGATATCTCTTATAGCAAAAGGCGGATCCAGTATCTTTGCCAGTGCAAGCAACTGCTCCAACTGTTCCTTCCGTGGCTCCACCAGGCACGTGTGTCCACGAACACCAACAAACTCCAGTAATGCATCCTCCAGCATTCCCACAAGGACTCCACCTGTACCCTGCAGAGAATAGGATGCATCAGTTCGCCGCAAAAATTCACCCTCGTAATAAAAGTATTCCAAAGAGGATCATCTATAGAAATATATGAAATAAGTAGTGGTGGACGATACTTCGCTGGAAATAATCCAATATCCTCCCGTGCTGTGATAGCTGTCTCCATGGTGTCCTCTCTAAGCTGCTCAGGTAAATCTAGATCATAGGTGTGGACCTCCTCGACAGGCTCGTCAAACAATGATACATCCAAGCATACCTCCGATCCATAATCGTACGTGCACTACAAAAGGTATGACGTGTCAAAAATATCTGAATCAAAATAAATATCGAATGGAATACATGATTCAGAAATGGAGTGGGTAAAAATATCTCCCTGAGTAGGAGCAGTAGGCTCTGTGGGATAGTCCTCGACGTCAGTGGAAGGATGAGGTGGCTGCGGGTGCTCTAATGGAGGAGGATATTGCTCGAGATCCTCATGAATGGCTGTGTCCTCGTCCCGATGTATGACCTCCTCTGTGATAAGCTCTAGCTCCATGTGTAAGGCCTCCTCATCAATATGCTCTGGCTCGACAGTGTGCTCCTTTGTCTTCTCATCATCTATCAATGTAGGCTCTCTCTGGAATGATGATGCTGGCTGCTCATGTGTGTCAACTTGTGGAGATGTATCATGTGGAGAGGAATGCCCGCAAGCAATCCGAAAATATAGTCTATCCCCCTCAAGACTGACATGGATGTCCTCCTTAATTGTTCTTGCAGCTGAAACACGGTTCATAACAAAATCTGTAAATCTTCGCTCAAATGCATCACCTGCTGTAATGCTCTCTGAACTGGCGAACCTCACTGACTCCAAAAGGCCCTCCAATAATCTATGAAATGTGTCCTCCTCTGGATGCGCACATGACTTAATTTCTGCTTCCTCTACTGCCTCTTCGTCCATCCACTATTCATATGCAATAGCTGTATCGTATGATATGGGATCGACGACGGCACGTTCGGGCTCTGGTAATATGACTAAAGATGCTTCTTGTCCGTAAGATAAAGAAGCAGAACAGATATCTTTGGACATCCCTGCAACCTTAAGCATGAGCGCATTCATTTTAAGTACCCTCTTCGCCCATTCCAATTGGAGGTTGCTCTTATCAAGCCTGGCTTGTATTTCAATCTAGTGTGCATGCATCTCATCAAAAAAGTTTTCTCCCGTCTGAGCACTCTGATCAAAATAGTATTCTCCTATCTGAGCACTCTGATCATAATAGTATTCTCCCATCTGAGCACTCTGATCATAATAGTATTCTCCCATCTGAGCACTCCGATCAAAATAGTATTCTCCCATCTGAGCACTCTGATCAAAATCTGTGGTCCACATAGTATAATCCATAGCACCTGATCAACAAAGATAAATACCTGGAGAAAAATATCAGTGGCACAAAAGAATATAGAAATGATAATGATGGTGGCGGGGGTGAAAATTCCCGTTTGTTAAAAAAAATTCGTAGTCTAATCAACCTAATTGTGACAAATTGGCACCCAACGGGAAACACCTCCCCGGCAACGGCGCCAAAAACTTGGTCCGTCCAAAATGTAACCCTAGAGCACAACCAAGTATGGCGCAAATACACGGAGATAAATCCCCGGTAACGGTGCCAAAAACTTGATCGGCCTCGGATATACACCCGAAGAACGATTGTAGTTTTACCGCAAGCGCACGGTCAAGTGGCGAGCAGGTATCGAACACGAGGAGGTGGTGTTGGTTCCAATCTATCCTAAGTTGGCTCGACTACAAATGTTTTATTGGTGGAAATGGTTATGGAATGATATAATGGAAATGGTGATGGATGTCGGTGTCGGTGATAGAGATGTTGGTCAAATATTGATTCAAATACAATATAATAAAAGTGTCTAGAGCTAGGGAATCCCCACTACGGATCGTCATTCATCCTTGTAAATAGTGAATCTCAATATTACTAGACTTATGTTAAGGTGAACTAGTCGTAACTAAATATAGAACCAAGCTCACGCTCTCGCGCTATTGCCGGTCTATAGCAACCTAGAATAGGGCCCACTCTTGTGCAAACCCTAACCTAAGCCACTAGCTTGAAGATCGACATCATCGTCCAATCGCACCTCGAGCCCACTCTCGTGCAAACTCAAGTTACGACTTAGATTGTGATAGCTCGTATTCGTCCAATCTCTTGCAAAAGAATATGGGTATAGATTTATAATAAAAATCCTAGCTTTGGTCCAATCTCTTGCAAACCAAGTCTAGAGAATCTCGATTATAAACCTAAATCGAATTTCTAGGCCTTCCCATCGATCGGAATCCAATCTCTTGCAAACTCCAAATCGATGGAAATTCCTAGCTATCCATAATAAATCAATCACAATCTAACCTTCTAGCAATTATAGCAATAGAGAAATTCATTCTTTATAATTCAGAAATTAGATCCATAGGGTTCATCCATATGCCCTAGAACAACAATCAACCAAGCATAGCAACAACGATATAGAAATCAATATGAGACATTGCTTGCATATGAAAATATAGCAAATCAAAGATTCAAATAATAAGAACAAAGATACTTAGCTTTGATGAAGAACTTCAATCCAATTACAAGCTTTTAGATCCAAAAGGGGGCCTAGGGCATGGCCTAACCTCTAAAAAAGTCTCTAAGAAAACATATGGGAACTCCCCTCTAATGACGGCTACAAACCTCTTATATAGCCTCCCAAAACCATAGCAAACAACCCTCCAAAACCCTCTCAAATTCGTGCCTTATATCAGCTTGGCTGCAACTTAAAATCTAGGCCCGCAGTCACTCGGGCCGAGTGGGAAAATGACTCGGCCGAGTGGAAATTCCAGCACTGCAACATCAACTTGCAGAAATTCTCCAGATTTCATCCGACCTCTGATTGGTGTGTTCTTGGTGGAGTTGGAACCTTTATGAAGTTTACTACCCATAAAAAATATGAGAAAAATAATTTGATTGCTGGAATGATAGCATATTTCAAAATAGTGGGAGGCTGTCTGAAAATCTGGGCGCTCGTGTCATCGACGTCACTCGGCCGAGTGGGATTCTTCACTCGGTCGAGTGGGCTTCTCTACTCGGCCGAGTAGGGTCTTCTGTAGTCCTCCAAAAATTCCAGAGAGTCTGCTTAGATCTCAGGAGAAAAACCTTGTAATACTCGGGCGAGTGGGCTTCTTCACTCGGTCGAGTGGGCTTTGCCACTCGGCCGAGTGAGGCTTCTCCAAATTCCAGTAAGTTGGCCTCTTCTCTGGACGAAATCTCTGTAGCACTCGGATGAGTGGGCTTTCTTACTCGGTCGAGTAGTCTTCATTGCTCTGCCGAGTGAACATGGAAAATCTTCGGTGCGTATCCGTTTCACTCGGCCGAGTGCGGTCCTTTACTCGACCGAGTGAGCAGTCTGCTCGGCCGAGTGGGGGTACTCTTGAGCTCTTTTCTTCTCCTTTTCGCCTCCTCATCGATTCTATCAAATTCTTTCCGTCTCCACTCATCCTCTAGCGCTGATAACTCCTCAATAAGGCCATGATCGATGCTCTGTTACGTGTGCAAGTCTTTTAAGCTTCTTTTTGCTCCCAATTGCTCCATATTTCCTGAAATCCAACAAAAACAAGAAATAGTGAAAAGTAACGCAATATCATCGAATAATCGTGAAAATCGCAATATGAGCAATCGAATGGCGTGCAATCATGCAGGAAAAAAGGTGTAAAATATGGACCGATCAAGCCTCAGCCGATCGCCGGACCGTAGCTCATCGATACCGAACCGTGCCATGAGATGCTACCATCTACACTAGAAGGTCAGAGAAATGAAGACCCTAACTCAAAGCGGGAGTCATTCATATGACTACCCTCCCCCTCAACACGATCTTGAGATGTTTATTCCTGAAGGAGGTCAATTCTGTGAAAATGAGGGCAACGAATCCTCCACCGTTGGACCTAAAGGCCACTCTAACAACCGGAAAGGGATCTTGACATCCTGTTAAGAACAATGATCAACATGGAAGGGATGTTCGCAAGTGGGACCATAGCCACATTCTACCCCACCCCCCCCCCCCCGATAATCCAGGGCAGGACACAAGCAGAATACTCAGGGAAACAACCATCCCCCTCTGAGTCCTCCACCAGCTCAGGTAGGAAGGCAATTCCTCTAGCACCTTTACAAGTCGGAGTGGAAGGCCGAGATACCAGGCTAACGCATGACGACCTCGTTCCATGTCCCCAAGCTTAGAAAATGAGTATAATCTACTGAAGAAGACCATTACCTCTGCTCCCCTACCACCTAGGTTTAGGATGCCCATCTTGGATTAGTATATGTCTTGGGCGGCCCTCAAGAACATGTCCAGGATTACAAGGGCGTGAAGTATGAAGTAAAAACAATGAGCAGATGACGCCCTCCTCTGTCGTCTTTACAGACGACTCTATGAAAATCTACAAAGGAGTGGTACAATGGGCTTCCCAATCGCTACATTGGGTCTTTTAAGAGTTTAGCTCAAGATTTCTGTAAGAATTCATGGTAGGAAGAAGGACATAGCATAGCTCGGACCATCTGTTCACCCTAGAACAGAAACAAGGAGAAACACTTATGGGATTCCTTAAGCATTTTAACCTAGAAAGTCTAAACATGGAAAGATGCATCAACGACATTACCATTGATGCGCTCAAGAAAGGGGTTTATTGTGAGGATCTGATGAAGTCATTACACAACTAGCCTCCTCATAGATTAGATCATCTCCTTACTAGGGCAGAGAAATATATGATGGTAGAGGAAGCATTGGCCGCCTGAAACAAAGACGCCTCTAAGCCCTGCTAGCACAAAAAGGAAAACTCAGCCTCAATACAGAGCTCATCGAGAGTCCATGAATCAAAGGTAACGAGAAAGGAGCCTTCGAGGTAGGTCATGGACAGATGACGAAACCTTCACAAAACTCTACGCACCTAAGGCCAAAGTGCTAGCCTATGCAAAGGACGATGGATATTTCAATGAGTCTCCTCCAAAGATGAAAAGCAAGTACGAGAAGAGGGATGACCTCAAATTCTACAGATACCATCAAGACAACGGTCACGACACTAAACACTGCTAGCAATTGAAGAAGGACACCGAAAGCATGATTCAACGTGGTCATCTGAAGAAATTTGTCGACACTCCAGAGACAAGCTCGGGGAGGGCACCTCAAAGGGCAAAGGTCAAGGTTAATGAGTCATGATGAACCCCCTTATTGTCATTCTGGGCGATCTTACTAATCAAGAGCTCATGACGTTCCCGGCTTCATCAATAAACAACACAAGTACTCCAAACAAATCATTGAGTTGATTTTCATGTCTTTTCTTTAAATAAATAAATAAATAATTATATTTTTTCAATGCATATATTATGGCAAGCTAATGTGCCTACGACAAAGGTACTCTGAGAAGAGCATTTGATTGACCTTTTATTTTTTGCTTCTCTTAAAGTACACAGGTCTGTACATTACCTTGCTGCGATGGCAGACGTCCGCATGAGCTTCTCGGCTAGATGATTAGGGGACATTCGCTCACAGTCCGAGCTAGCTTACGATCAGAGACAAACTTACAAAAATCCTCATGGTCTGGTCGGCTATACAATCAGGGGACACTCTTTTGCGGGCCGAGTTAGCTACACAATCGGGGGAGAGTCCTCAGGACCCTCGTAGGCTGTTGGCTATACAATCAGGGGCCACTCCCTTGCGGGCTGAGCTATCTATATAATCAGGGACGACCTCTCTGCACCCTCACTGGCTGTTCGGCTATATGATCGGCAGCCACTCACTCGGAGGCCGATCTAGCTATACGATCGGGGATGAGCTCTTAGGACCCTCGCTGGTTGCTTAGCTATAAGATTGTGGGACATTCCCTCGTGAGCCGAGCTAGTTATACGATCGGGGATGAACTTACAGAAACCCTTGTGGGCTGCTTGGGTATATAATCAAGGGCTACTCTGTAACGTCATGTATTTTAGGCGTGTTTGATTGTGTAAGTGCCTGTATTTTTTCTTCAGTCATCCGAGTGTTTTTTGTCCGTTTGTTTTTCTAGGCGTCGATGCGAGCACGTCTCTCTTTTAGAATTTTTACCATATCTTAATTAATTACTTTCAACCCCAACCGTATGCACCTACCCTAATCAAACCCCTAACCCTACACCATTAACCCATAGAATGAATCGGGTGAGATCCAACATGCAACCCCCACGGCAACTCACCCTCGTAATGATAACACAATTTCATGGGTTTTAAAAGAAACAACAACAGCAGAAGTAGCAGCACCATCTTCCTCCTACATCCTCAACAAACAATCCACCTCCAATCTCCATGCAGATCTTCCCAAAGAAAATCATCATCGCAATTTTCTTCCAACAACAACAACAAACAACAACAACTTTCAGCCCAAAATCAACCCCAAATCAACATCTAAATCAGAAATTTAGAAGACCAAAAATCTGAAATTGAGAGGGGAAGATCAGAATCAGATCTGAAATTCAGATCTGAAGCTTCATAAATTTCAACCCCACTGCCCCCCTCTCCAGTTCTTCCTCCTCCCCTCCTCTTCCTGCAGCCCCCGCGCGCGCAACTGCACCACCCCGGACCCCCGCGCGTGCCACCACCCTGCGCAGCCGCAGCCCCCATGCATGCACCCTATGCTCCACCCTGCTAACCCGCGCGCACCACCTGCTGGTAGCCTGTAGCCCCCACGCGTGCCGCTGCCTCGCCTGGTTGCTGCCCACACATAGCCGCCGCCTAAGAGCCCAGATCCGCGCGTAGCTGCTGCCATCTCACCCTTCGCCCTGCTGAAGAACCCCATTGCAACAGTCCATATTTTTCAATGCAACTATTCACGTATTTTCATTTTTTTTAAAACTATTTTGTAATGGTTTGTCAGGAGTTTTACGATTTCAAAAATTTCTTATAAAAATATTTTGAAGTATCAGACTAGTTATGAAGTATTTTAGTAAGTTTGGATTTCATCAAATACCTCTAAATAATCTGATAAAAATTCATTTTCAATTATTACTATTTTGCCTTAATGAATTAATTTTCTATACAAACATCTTCAAAACGTTTCCAAACTTTTACAGTATCATTATATGATCATTTAGGGCTTTCCACATTGTAACGGCCTGTTTTTATCTATACGTAGTTCGTACGTATTTAATTAGTATAATGATTTATTAGTGTATTAATATATGATTTTATTTGTTGTTATTTTCATAGCTCGAGAATGTGACTTAACGATCGCGTTATTATCTACACTAATTTTTGATTGATGTTGATTGCAGGGACGAGACTGTAATAACTCGATCATCTTAAAATTTTCATCATTCCAAATCTGACTTAAATCCTAATGAGTTTTGATATCTCGACCAAATCTGAATCAGAAATCTCTGGATCTTAATGTTGACCTCTTAATCAAATCGTCATCAAATCGATCATCCTGATCAAAGCATCTTGACTAATCATATCTTGACCGAATCGGTTCTCTAATCAAAGAACCTTAACCAAAACCATATATTATCTTAATATCTTAATTGAGCTTCTAATCAAATCTTAACATTATCTTAATGAATCCAAATAATTGAATCCAATCTTAGCTATATCAAATTCCAGCTAGATACCTAAACTAGTTGGATTTTTCAAAAACCAGATTTGAACCATATATCAAGTCATCCTAGCTAAATTGATCCCCTAGGTCTGAAAATCCTAGACAAATAATTCTCCTTGATTAGACCTTAACCCAAACATCGGATGGGTTAATCTTATTAATTCTA
Source organism: Scilla litardierei (assembly GCA_030789695.1). Taxonomy (NCBI): domain Eukaryota; kingdom Viridiplantae; phylum Streptophyta; class Magnoliopsida; order Asparagales; family Asparagaceae; genus Scilla; species Scilla litardierei. The sequence goes on from CM061142.1 coordinate 480,071,611, forward strand.
AAACAACAAAAGTACTTCCAAATCTTAATTATCCTAACCTATTTTATAATATCGTAATTCAAAGATTCTTTCCCTAATAAGAAAAATTCAAGTGTTAACAAAATCCAAACCAATATCCTAACTTAATTATCCTACACACAAACCAAAGCAAGGGACAGCCCCTGTTCAAGCCCAGCACCCCACTCACGTACACATCCCCCACATTTCCCTATCCCTTCGTAACACCACACATTAATCCCTCATTTCATAAGGCACCTCCCAACAACCCAAACAAACCCCACAGGCCATGATCTCCCCAACAGTCCACATGAACCCATGATCCCCCACCGTTTATAGAAACTGAAACCCCACCTTTTCCCACGTCTCCCCATGTACTCTCTCTTTGCAAAGAGTAAATTAAGTAAGATCAACAGTACCCTACCCTGTCTTATAAAGCTAAGCAAAGTGAAAAGAAAGAATTGAACTTTCCTTCTCGCTCTCCCATACAAACAAATTCAAACAATCACCATCCTCACAGAACCACCCCCCCTCCTCGACGCCTTCGACCACGCCGTATCCCCTCCTCTCTGACCGGCCACCTCAACCAGCCCACCTTCTCACGGCTAACTACAGCCCGCACTCGCCCCGATCTTCTTCGTACTAACCTCCGGAGAGCCCCAGTTCACCGTCGACCTTCACCAAACATCCGCCAATTCCTATCCTCTCCAACCCGGTTTGCCGCCCATCCACCTCGCACAGCACCCCGCAACGCCCAGCACCATCCTTCCTGAAGGATCATGTCAAAACAACGACATTAGGATCGAATAGTAACATAGACTTACGTTGGCGTATGCTGCGCCGTAGTCTCTGAACTTCACCCTCGGATTCGCCACAACGATCGGTACTTCGTCACGGAGGATCGAAGCAGCGTTTCACCGCCTAAATCTCTATTTAGAAGAGGATTTTAATGGAAGGGAGAAGAAGAACATAAGTTGCCTTATGCAAACTTATGGCATGGATGGAATGGTATGAATGCCTTACCCTTTGGTCCTATTTATAGGCTTTAGGGGTAGTTATTGTAGGAAATAACTAAATATAAGCTTATTAGCCTATATTAGCACATTCGCTTATCCTCTTCTTCATTCACTTATCAAGTGCCTTTTTGCACTTATAAAGTGACTTTTCCCACTTATCGAGTGGTCCTTTTCACACGAGAAAAGGTTCCCTTCGTGCACGCTTTCATGCACGCGACATCTGAGGTCCGTATACCCTCATACATCCCCTCATGGTTGTATTCATGTCATCCATATCCAACATCTCCCACTCACACTTGAGGGGATTGTAAGGAAACATCTTTTCCTTTAGCTCTTCTGTTTATCATACCGAGAAATAGGCCGTGTGACCGTCATGCGCATAGAGTTCGCTGTTGTGCACTTGTTAGAGATACACAACACTCCTCGAGGTGCAAAGTTGAGTAGATCAACGCATGCTTTACCCTAGATTATTTCTTCACATTTCTTATACTTTATATTCAACAATTGAATCCCATCTGGATTACAATTGGCTGGCCAGCTTTGAATCTCTAAAGACCAAATGTGAATATGAAATTAATCTTCCTCTTCTTGCGATTCTTTCGATCTTGACTTGACTTGCTTTTCTAACATGCCCCGTCGGACCGAATTGACCATAGTCCATAAGCAACATGCTAAGATAGCAATCACCCAGTCAAATCTAAAGGAACCAATTAAAGTCCATAAGGGTAACAAGTTAAGACCCATGTGGTCTTTGGGTCTCACATAATAGTAAACACAATTACTATTCTAACCCAATGGTCAAATGCATACGTAGTATGAATACGTATTACAACATCACTCCTTTCCCAGGGAGCGTATGTCTTAATGATGTTGTAAGGATGATGATCAGACACCATAATGTCTGATTTTGAGTCCCTTTTACTACTCAAATAATCTTCTGGACCCACATCCCGTATAAGACAGATAGGATTTAAGAATCCTCTTAGATCTTTTGTAAGCATCCATATGATGCAGATCTTTCATACGACCATTTTGTTTAAGTCATGACTCTAAATCATCCGTCTGACGATTTTGACTTTAAACAGGTCTCATCTTTATTTTATCCGTCTGATATAATAAAGGCGGTTGCTCATGTGAGAGAGCCAACCTCAATCTGTCCGACATACTAGAAAATATAGCTGAGATTTAAAAATGTACACAAACATTTTCTAGAAACTCATATGCAATGTTAAAAAGAACTTATTCTTTTATTAAATTTGATCTTTTACATACATGAGAATTTACATTGGTACAACTCAGCTCTTACGCAATCCTTGAGATGATAAGTGTTTGTAAAACACATATCTGGGGATCGCCTTCGTAAGCGGATCCGCTATCATCTCATGCGTAGATATGTACCTTATGTCTACCTTCTTGGTCTTATCATAGTCTTTTGCAAATTTGTAGCGGATATCAATGTGTTTGGTCTTACAATGGAATTTTGGATCTTTGACATATGCTATAGATGCTTGACTGTCACTGTGTATTGGTACATCACCTGAGTCACTTGCATCAATTAGCCTGTCTAAGAATTTCCTAAGCCAAACAGCCTCTTGAACTGCCATGCTAAATGCTACAAACTCGGCTTCCATAGTTGAAAGTACGATGCATGATTGTTTCTTGCTACTCCAGGATATTGCACCAGATCCGAGTATAAAAACATATCCTGAGGTCGATCGTCGCTCATCGAGATCACCCGCCCAATCAGCATCAGTGTAGCCTTCGAGCCTCAAGGCATCTCCTTGATAGCATAAAGCATAGTCCACAGTTCCTTTAAGATACCGCATTATCCTCTTAACCGCTTTCCAGTGTACTTGCCCTGGATTGGATTGGTAACGACTTACCATTCCAACGGCAAAACAGATGTCCGGTCATGTACACATCATATCGTACATAAGACTACCAACTGCACTAGAATATGAAACTTTTTCCATAATTTCCTTTTCCTTTTGGTTCTTTGGACACGATGTCAGACATAAATTATCGCATTTGTGTATAGGAGTATCAATGGACTTACAGTCCTGCATATTAAAACGTTCTAGAACCTTCTTTATATAAGTCTCTTGTGAAAGAGAAAGAAGTTTCTTCGAACGATTCCTTGAAATCTTAACTCCAAGGATATATGCGGCTTCTCCCATGTCTTTCATCTCAAAAACTGATGAAAGCAAAGCCTTGATATCCATTACAAAGCCCTTGTCATTTCCGGCTATTAAAATGTCATCTACGTGTAGTGACATAATAACATACTTGCTTTTAATCCCCTTGCTATATACACAGTTATCTTCATCAAGCATGGTAAAACCATTTGATAAGACAACTTCTTGAAATCGTATTGTCACACCCCGCTTCCCAAAAAGGACGGAGACGAAGCGTGACTAAGGCCCGCTTAGGCCGGGGCAGAGAGCCCAGACCCAATAAGCGTCTGTGGTATTCCAAAACGAAGGAAACAGGTCCCTGCAAGTTAGTACGAAACAATGAAAGTACTGAAAGAGATAGCATTTCATTTTATTCCAAAAATAACATCCAAAAAAGTACTGAGAGTCTAAAACGCCCGAAGGGCTACAACTGCAGAAAAAGAAACTACTGGTGCAAGCACCCAACCTAGACAAGAAAACAACAGGTGCTACCCACCCAATCTAAACAGGAATAGAAATCTGGATCAGCAACTAGAGGCCTCTAACTCTGATCCTCCTCGGGGTCGTACTCCGGATCAACGTCCTCCGGCTCCCCGTCAGCTGGCAAGTCCGCGTCGTCGACGTACTCTGGCTCAACACCTGACGTACAACACCAAAAGAAGGAACTGTACGTCAGGTCAGGTCTACAAAAAGGGTTAGACCAAACTACAAGTGTATCAACTTTTAGACAACGTTTTACTGGTTGATTAGCATGTTGGGGTTATAACTAAGTAACAAACAGAAGTAACGTAGCAGGAAAGTAAAGCGCAACAAGTAGTATTCGTAGCCCGTGCTACCAACTACGGGACTAACCTACAGGCGTCAAGACAAGTCGGGACGTGACGGAAACAAGGCAGGACAAGACAAGTGAGACACGAAAGGGTTCACGCCTTACGGTTCGAGGGGGATCAGACCCTCTTGCCGTGCGCACGCTCAACCCAACCCCAAACCCCAAGACAAGACAAGACATGACACCAGTACAAGGGATCACTCGCTCTAGCTTGGCGAGTGCCCTATTGCTCGCAGGCTGTGTATCCATACAAGGGATCACTCTCTCTAGCTTGGAGAGTGCCCTATTGCCCGCAGGCTATGAATCTGTACAAGGGATCACTCGAAGAGTGCCCTATTGCCCAGCGGGCTGTGTAAGACGGGACGGGACGTGACAAGACAGGAAGGGTTATTCTAGGGTGTCCACACACACGCACGCACATGATAGCCCTACAGCATCAAAAGTTGTTGTTGTCAGGCTCAGACTTCGTCGTCAAGTCTGAGCCGTCAGGAGTCGTCCCGGACGCTATCATTTCACGTCCGGTTCTATTTGTTCACAGTTAACAATTCTAACCAACTAGGGCCTAAGCACGGCCAAAGGTGCAAGTGGATACACTTGCCTGAAACGGCGAGTGCATCGTCCTCTCGAAGCGTCTCATCCGCGGAAGTCCGTCTGAAATATCGCCACGGCGACGATGTCAGGTCTCAAATTCATCAAATCCTATTAGGTTTCGTTTCTAGGTTTTCAGGACTATCCTATTCGTCAAAAGTCACTTTTTGATGTTTCAGCCTAATCGACGATCTATCCTATGTGCACAGTCAACAAAGTCCGTTCGTCGATTTTCTATGTTCGTACAACATTTTACTGGTGCTGGAAAGTAAATTTTAGTTCAAGTTGACGATTTTTAGTTTAGGGTTCAGTCAGCTATTGTGGGGGTTTCTACGAGTTTCGGGGAACCAACCTGAACCGGAGTTTGTTGTAGATTGGATGTCGGGTCTGATCGGAGAACTCCTCAGCTTCAGATCTGGTCCTCGCACTATTCCCCAACAGTTTGAACTTGCGACGAAGGCCTACGACGTGTCGCAACGTCGTAGACGGCAAATCCGCGAAGTAGCACGTCCAAGTAGGGCCCACAGCAGTGCTAGGGGTCCAAGGGGGACCCACAACACCTCTGCAGAACTTAGGGGGCCCACCACAGGAGTTGGTGTGGGAGAAACAATGTTGGGATGAAGTTCGATCGGTCAGACACCGTCGGTGCGGGGGTTCCTCTCGGTCAGACCGAGAGGGGCTCTCGGTCGGACGCTGTGCAGCGCAGCGGAAGCGGGGCTCGTGCGGTGTGAGGGGATCCTTCGGTCAGACCGATGGATCCCGTCGGTCGGGCGCTGCGGGTGCGGGCGAAGCGGCGCTTGGGGGAAATCGGGGCGGCCTCTCGGTCAGACCGACGAGGCGGGTCGGTCGGGTGCAAGGGCGATGCACGCGACGTGCAGCGTGCGGGCGAAGCGGCTGATTCGGAGTGAATATTGCGTATTTAATCCCCTAATTAGTCCTATTTTGTGCCCATATGATGCTTAATTGTTCTCTAATACATTCGTATTTTGTACATCATCATTTATTAGAGAAAACACCTTATTTGAGCACAAAACAGCAATAAACAGAGTATTTCTGCACTTTTTATATTTTTCATGATAAGATCTCGATCTCACGATTCCAACGACTATTTATTTGTATTTTTCTGAGATCTGTGCTAATTACTGTGTATTTTTGAATGCAGAATACCAATTAAATGGAGAAATACGCTCAAAATACGAGAAATACGGTCGCCACCCAATCAGAGATTGACACGTGACGTATATCCGTCCCTTCCCGCGCGATCGAACGGCGGGCAACCATTACCGCGTGGAAATTCTTCAGCCGTTGGATCTCAATCCAACGGCACAGACGCGAAATCAAACGACGGAGCGGAGGCAACGTTGAGCTCCACGTGGCGGAAATCGAATGACTCCCCGCCTCATCCAACGGTCTGCGAATCCAGAGAAGTCGGGCGACGTGGTCAACAGCCATCCGTTCGATCGAAATCGAACGGGCTTCTTTACTTCCGAAGCGAACGCGGATGCAAGCAAACCGCATGGCCACACGGCAGGATCGCATCGATACTTCGCTCAATCGGACGGCCGACATCAAGAGGCGAAGCGGAGCGAACCCAGTACGGAGCGGCGTTTAGATGGGGCGACGTGGCCTCTCCACGATCGTTGGATCTTTGATCCGACGGTCGATATTTAATCCTATCTGATTTCGGATACACAAGCGGGTTTGGATCCGCTTACTATGCCACGTGTCGTGCAGATGTTCGATCCCGCCTGGATCGAACGGCCACCATTTGAAGCGGAGGATGGATCGGGTTTTGGTCGGAAATGAAGCGGGTTTTGAACCCGTTAGCGAGTTAAACCCGCAATGCTTAATATTTAAGCGTATTTCTAGGGTTTTGGGGCGTATTCTGGCGTATTTTGGGACTTTTGGAGCGGCTACTGTGCGTATTTCTCCAAGGGAAAATTCTGAAAAATTCCAGAGGCTATTCTTCCTATTCTAAAGGAGTTTTGGGCTTTAAAGTGGAGATTTGGTGATAAATTCTTGAACTTATACCCCGTATTTGGTGTATTTTATCGTATTTTGGCTATTATAACGATGTATTTGGCTATGAAATCTGATTTTTATTGCACCATGCGTGGCTAATCTCCTTGTGCTATGGTTGTGAAGTAATTAGGAGTATTTATTTGATGAATTTCATGTCTTTAGCCCTATTTTCATGTCAAAATCACTCGTAACATTGATTTCTACAACGTATTTGTTGGGTATTTGCTTATTGTCGATATTATTTACATCCCGTATGGCTAGGCCCTGACAAGGCTAGCCAATTCATGTTCACTAATCTGAACTTATTGTTGCATTTATCGTTTAATGAAATCAATGTTGCTAGTGATGCGTATACGGCCACTTTGACTAGTTTTCATCGTTTTATCTTCCGACGTCTTCGTGCCCTGACCGGACGAAGCGTTGAGCTATATAAAAGACGTGATATTTCAGCGATTATTATCTCCTAATGAAATCACAACCGTAGCACATTCACTTCATACGTGTTGGAGTTGACGTAGTTAGGGTGTCGTAATTATTGATGCTTATATCTTTTCGCCCTATTTGCACTTGATTAATTCTTTGGCTCGTTTTCATACGCCTGATCGCCATACTTTCCGACGTTCTCGTGCCCTGACCGGACGAAACGTTGAGTTATAGAAAAGGTATTGATATTCATTGATTGCACACACCCTAACGAAATCAAACCCAACACATGATCCCCATACTTGTACCCTTACCAAAGTCACCGTAAATATCGTAAGATTTTCATTTCTTATTCCATACTCTTGATCCTATATCTTTGTGTTCGATAGGTGGTTGGTTAACATCGTATTATTACTCTTTTCAGATTGACGATCGTAGTTTTGCAGGTCAGTTGTCCCGTGGATTCGATACCTGGACTCACCAGGATATTACTTGCACGATCTCCTGCGCTTGGGAGTAGTTCTCACAACATTTGAGACGAGGCAAGTTTTTGGCGCCGTTGCCGGGGATAACAGTACTTGCAACCTACGATTTCAGTTTGTTTGGAGGAACATTCGGTGAGATCCTTCCATCTTATAGTCTAGGATTTTTCATTTTATTTTTTGTTTTCTTTTTAAAGAATGGAGTATATGGAATACATGAAATTCTATTGCACGAACAATTTGTATGATGCAGAATATTATAAGGCACACAAACATAGGATGGAGAAGCTCAAGATCGTTGGTTTTAGTCAGACTGATTGTGAAACTTTCTTTCAGGCCTGGAGGAGGTTCACAGACATAATTTCGAGCTATCCGCAGCATGGGTTTACGAAGAAAGAGCTTATGGAGTCCTTCCTAGGTGGACTACGACCACAGCTGCAGGAATTCTTGGGAGTCATGACGCCGACAGAGGCGTGGAATTATATAAAGTCTTTGCAGGAGGACGAAGAAATCATGAAAGAGACTTCAGAGTGCGATTCAACAGAGCCTTCAAGCCTTGATCCAGAGGAGCAAAGTGTAGACGTACCTTTGCACCACTTGAAAGAGGAAGTTCAATTGCTAATTCAGACACAGGAGGCCACATCCCATCAATTCCAAGAGAAATTCCTCGCTCGGAGTCGGCAGATTCAGCAATCTATTGAAAATCTTAAGCTGATTTCCACTTGCTTAGAAGAAAATAAATCTTTTGAAATTCGATTTCCAGAATCTAATGTGAGTTTATCTTCTATTGCAGGTACATCGAGCGAGCCATGTCACGATGAAGTCACGAATGAAAGCATTGACATGGCAGGAAGTGTGTGCAAAGTAGAGGATGAGCGAGCAATTTTGGATGAACAGGAGGATGAGACGACTAGGGACATTTGTTTAAAGAATATCACTATTGAGCCCGAACCATTCCCTTCCCCAGTTTTTTCCCAAAATCATCTATCCCTCTCCACTTTGACTGAGCATCATACCGAGCGTAGTGCACATTTTTCAGGGAATTGTCATCACCATGCTCTATTTTACTTCACCTATTTTGATGACTATATTTGGAATATGTTTATGGCGAAGAATTTTAAAATAATTTGGACTGACATAACTCATCTCTTGCAGGACATTGGTAAACAGCTTATAGAGATGCTTGGGGTTGTGTTGCTGGAGTCAAATTTAGCTAAAGGAGGAAGATTAATCGCCGAGGAGCGCAAGGATCAAATTGAACAACTTCCTCCACCATTAAAGATTCGCGATCCGCCATTTGAACACGGTGTGTTCTTTCCAGTAGCGTAGAATTTTATTTGCTTTCTAGGATGCTTGCTTGAATAAACTCGTACACTCTTCGACATTGAGGACAATGTCCATCTTTAGTTGGGGGGTGTGTATGAGGCCTTAGGATTTTTTTTCAAAAAGCATGGCATAAGGAGAGAATGAACCACCAATCTCACCATTTTAAACTCCTTCATATTCCTCAAATGCGGATGATTATGCATTGACTGAGTTCTAGTTAATTGTTTATGGCTTGAATTAAGTTTTTTTTTCCTTCATGAATTACCGTTAATATGCTATTCATGAAAAATTTTCAATTGCCATGATTAATATCTCGAAATAGTTTGAATTTATTTCATGCATGCTAATGTGATGAAAAAGCTTGAGTATACGCGATTTTTTTGAAAAGTCTTCAAGTTGAAGAGGAATTTGGCCTTGGTTATTGATGTTTATATTCAAAGAATGGGTGTTGAGTTGCTTACAAAGAAAAAAGAGAAAAAGATGAAGCAGAGAAAAGAAAAAAATGAAGGAAAAGTGAATGAAATGAATGAATGAAGTATGTCACTAATAAATAACTTGGTTGGCTCGAGTAGTACAGTCCGAGGGGTCCTTTTTGGCCTAATGCCCTATTATCGTCTGATTTGGGAGCCATTGACCGGAAACTCACTCATTTGATGGAGCGATCCAAGTTATACATTTTTCTGCGAATGTTGCTTGATGCGCGTTACGCGGAACGAATAAAAGAAAAGAGAATGATGAATATACTAAGCAACTTCAATACCCATATCTTGAATGATTGTTTTGATAGGCCAATTCCTTGGAAACAAGAAAACTAGAGAAAAACGACGTGTTACACTTTCGCTTGCGCAAAACGATGCTTGTATGTTATTTATTCATACTAAATTAGAGAAAATATCATGTGATTAATTTTGTTCATGGATGTGTATATTGATGGTGAATATCATGTTGAAAAGCGTACCATTGAGCCATACCATAAGCAATTGATAGAATTTATTATTTTATTAATCATCCGTATTCATCGCTCTTTTTGCTAGAGACTAGCAAATCGCTAGTTGGGGGGTGTGATTCGGAGTGAATATTGCGTATTTAACCCCCTAATTAGTCCTATTTTGTGCCCATATGATGCTTAATTGTTCTCTAATACATTCGTATTTTGTACATCATCATTTATTAGAGAAAACACCTTATTTGAGCACAAAACAGTAATTAATGGAGTATTTCTGCAATTTTTATATTTTTCCTAGCATCGTCTCGATCTCACGATTCCAACGACTATTTATTTGTATTTTTCTGAGATCTGTGCTAATTACTGTGAATTTTTGAATGCAGAATACCAATTAAATGGAGAAATACGCTCAACATACGAGAAATACGGTCGCCACCCAATCAGAGATTGACACGTGGCGTATATCCGTCCCTTCCCGCGTGATCGAACGGCGGGCAACCATTACCGCGTGGAAATTCTTCAGCCGTTGGATCTCAATCCAACGGCACAGACGCGAAATCAAACGACGGAGCGGAGGCAACGTTGAGCTCCACGTGGCAGAAATCGAATGACTCCCCGCCTCATCCAACGGTCTGCGAATCCAGAAGAAGTCGGGCGACGTGGTCAACAGCCATCCGTTCGATCGAAATCGAACGGGCTTCTTTACTTCCGAAGCGAACGCAGATGCAAGCAAACCGCATGGCCACGCGGCAGGATCGCATCGATACTTCGCTCAATCGGACGGCCGACATCAAGAGGCGAAGCGGAGCGAACCCAGTACGGAGCGGCGTTTAGATGGGGCGACGTGGCCTCTCCACGATCGTTGGATCTTTGATCCGACGGTCGATATTTAGTCCTATCTGATTTCGGATACACAAGCGGGTTTGGATCCGCTTACTATGCCACGTGCCGTACAGATGTTCGATCCCGCCTGGATCGAACGGCCACCATTTGAAGCGGAGGATGGATCGGGTTTTGGGCGGAAATGAAGCGGGTTTTGAACCCGTTAGCGAGTTAAACCCGCAATGCTTAATATTTAAGCGTATTTCTAGGGTTTTGGGGCGTATTCTGGCGTATTTTGGGACTTTTGGAGCGGCTACTGTGCGTATTTCTCCAAGGGAAAATTCTGAAAAATTCCAGAGGCTATTCTTCCTATTCTAAAGGAGTTTTGGGCATTAAAGTGGAGATTTGGTGATAAATTCTTGAACTTATATCCCGTATTTGGTGTATTTTATCGTATTTTGGCTATTATAACGATGTATTTGGCTATGAAATCTGATTTTTATTGCACCATGCGTGGCTAATCTCCTTGTGCTATGGTTGTGATGTAATTAGGAGTATTTATTTGATGAATTTCATGTCTTTAGCCCTATTTTCATGTCAAAATCACTCGTAACATTGATTTCTACAACGTATTTGTTGGGTATTTGCTTATTGTCGATATTATTTACATCCCGTATGGCTAGGCCCTGACAAGGCTAGCCAATTCATGTTCACTAATCTGAACTTATTGTTGCATTTATCGTTTAATGAAATCAATGTTGCTAGTGATGCGTATACGGCCACTTTGACTAGTTTTCATCGTTTTATCTTCCGACGTCTTCGTGCCCTGATCGGACGAAGCGTTGAGCTATATAAAAGACGTGATATTTCAGCGATTATTATCTCCTAATGAAATCACAACCGTAGCACATCTACTTCATATGTGTTGGTGTTGACGTAGTTAGGGTGTCGTAATTATTGATGCTTATATCTTTTCGCCCTATTTGCACTTGATTAATTCTTTGGCTCGTTTTCATACGCCTGATCGCCATACTTTCCGACGTTCTCGTGCCATGACCGGACGAAACGTTGAGTTATAGAAAAGGTATTGATATTCATTGATTGCACACACCCTAACGAAATCAAACCCAACACATGATCCCCATACTTGTACCCTTACCAAAGTCACCGTAAATATCGTAAGATTTTCATTTCTTATTCCATACTCTTGATCCTATATCTTTGTGTTCGATAGGTGGTTGGTTAACATCGTATTATTACTCTTTTCAGATTGACGATCGTAGTTTTGCAGGTCAGTTGTCCCGTGGATTCGATACCTGGACTCACCAGGATATTACTTGCACGATCTCCTGCGCTTGGGAGTAGTTCTCACATCATTTGAGACGAGGCAGCGGCTGTGCGGGGAAAGTCTCTCGGTCAGACCGAGAGACGGCCTCGGTCGGAGCGGGCAAAACAAAGGGGGCGTTGCAGCGGTGCGCTGCAAGCGGCGATGCGGGGAGCGGCTCCGGTCGTGCACTAGGATTTGCGGGGGCGGCCATCGGTCGTGCATTGGGGCGATCGTCGCAACGTTGCGACGAAGCTTTGGGAGAGGAAACAGCGGCTAGGGTTGTGTAATGCCGAAATAACTTAGCCTAGGGCTAACATAAATAGGTTAGAGCTAGGGTTAGGGTTTAAGAAAAACGTATTTAAAATAATTAAAATAATTAATTTAAATCAAATTTACTCTCCTCTCCCTTACGCAAGATGGGTGCAGCCAAAAATTCTGAAATTTGGTGTAAAAATTCTTTAAAACGTTATTGTAATATAGGAATTTTATTGTAATTAAAACACTTATAAAAATAGGTTATAAAATTATTTAAAGCTTTCAAAAAAATGGAAAATAGGTCAAATTAAGTCCAAAAATTTTAAAATAATTATAGGGTGTTCGGGACAACGAAAGAAAAAGAGTGGAGAAGACGGATCTAAATTTCTTTATCGAGAGACGAAACTAAAAATAGAAACGTCTCGCGTCAAAACAGAAAGTCGCGACGTCACATCAAATTAGTTAGTATCGTGGAAGAACGACTCGAGATATGTCGTTTCAAAGTTGTTACACAATCTAATACTTTCAGAGATGCTCACGACAACATATCACACAATAATGTTCAGAATCAAATAAAGTCAAAAATAAACACGTGCACGATCAAGAGCACGTGCACAAAGAAAGCACGATCGGAAACCGACCGTTACATCCTCCCCAACTTAGAAATGATTCCGTCATTGGAATCAACATCAAGCATCATTGGGAAAAAGATGCGGGAAGCGCTCTCTCATATCATCCTCACGCTCCCAGGGACTCTCCAGGTGATCCGTGACGCCACATCACTCTCACCAGGTCAACTATCTTATTCCTCAACTGCTTCTGTCGACGGTCCAAGATCTGCACAGGCTGCTGGTCATAGGTCAGGTCCGGGCGAACAGTAATCTCTGAGAAATCAACCGTGTGCGACGGATCACTGACGTACCGACGTTGTTGAGATACGTGGAATACGTTGTGAACGCCCTCCAAAGATGGTGGCAGAGCAAGGCGGTAGGCCACTGCTCCCACACGCTCTAGCACGTCAAATGGCCCAATATACCTCGGGCTCAGCTTTCCCTTCTTCCCAAAATGAATAACTCCGCGGTTCGGAGAAATCTTCAGGAAGACGTGATCTCCAGGCTGGAACTCCAAAGGTCTCCTCTTGGTATCTGCCCAATGCTTGAAGCGATCCTGTGCAACTCTAAGCTTCTCCCTGATGTCTCTCACGACATCCACATCTTCCACTATCATCTCTGGACCCAACAGCTCCCGATCTCCGATGTCATCCCAGCTCAGTGGCGATCGACATTTCCTTCCATATAAGGCAGCAAATGGTGCCATGCCAATGCTCGCCTGGTAGCTGTTGTTATATGAGAACTCCACCAAGTGTAGATGGTCCTCCCATGATCCCTTCAAATCGAGCGTGCAAGCTCGCAGCATATCCTCCAGAATCTGAATAGTCCTCTCGGACTGGCCATCAGTCTGCGGGTGGTACGCCGTGCTGAAACTCAGACTCGTACCCAAATGCTCCTGCAGACTTCTCCAGAACTGAGATGTGAACCTCGTGTCTCGGTCAGACACAATGCTTACAGAGACTCCATGTAAGCGTACAATCTCCTGCACGTACACGGTCTACGTCACGACTATTTCAAAAAGGCAATCAAAAGAGAAGCAAATAGAAATTTTACCTCCAGATATTTCCTCGCCAAAGCTTCCGTAGACTGGCCCACTCGGAAAGGGATAAAGTGTGCAGACTTGGTCAACCGATCCACGATCACCCAGACTGCGTCGTTCTGCCTCGGGGTCTGAGGTAAACCAGTCACGAAGTCCATCGTAATATGTTGCCACTTCCATTCGGGAATAGGAAGCGGTTGCAATAACCCAGCAGTACGATGTTGCTCAGCCTTCACCTGTTGGCATATCAAACATTTGGCAACGCTCCGTGCCACACTCCTCTTCATGCCAATCCACCAATAATTCAGACGGAGGTCCTTATACATCTTGGTGCCTCCAGGATGTATAGAATATGGCGAGCTATGAGCCTCGCTCAACAGCTCCTCGCGAACATCACCTGCAGGTACACAGAGTCTGCTGCCGTACCGCAGCGAACCTTCCTCATGAATCACGAACTCCGTCCGTAGTCCAGCTTTGACCTGCCTCCTGATCCTCTGCAGCTTCGGATCTCCTGCCTGTGCTGCCTTGATCCGATCCACGATCGTGGACTGAATCTGCAAATTCATGAGCGAATGAACCACACCAGGTAGGACAACCTCCAAATCCATCTCCCTCAGCTCCTGCTGAATCCTCCAGTCGGTAGTAAGCATCATCGCAGTAGGAAGTCTACTCAAGGCATCCGGCACTACGTTCACCTTCCCCGGATGATACTGTAAATCAATCTCATAGTCAGCCATGAGCTCTAACCATCGCCTTTGACGCATGTTGAGCTCCTTCTGCGTAAAGATGTACTTCAAGCTCTTGTGATCGGTGAAAATCTTCACACTCTCACTTAGCAAGAAGTGCCTCCAAATCTTCAGTGCAAAAATCACTGTTGCCAACTCCAGATCGTGCGTCGGGTAATTCTTCTCATGAGTCCTCAACTGACGAGAAGCGTACGCGACCATGTGGCCATGCTGATGCAAGACGCATCCTAGGCCCTTCCCTGAAGCATCAAAATAAACTTCAAAGCCTCCGCTTTGATCCGGTACTGCCAACACCGGTGCCGTGGTCAATCTCGCCTTCAAGATACTGAAGGCCTCCTCACAAGCATCTGACCAAATAAACTCCTCGTCCTTCCTCGTCAGCTTCGTCATCGGCTCTGCAATCTTCGAGAAATATTTGATGAACCGCCGATAATAGCCTGCTAAACCAAGGAAGCTCCTGATGTCTGACGCTGACTGTGGAGTTGGCCAATCTCTGACTGCTCCGACCTTCTCCGGATCCACAGATATGCCATCACCGGACACCACGTGTCCCAGGAATGCGACTCTGTCTAGCCAGAACTCGCACTTGCTATACTTGGCATAAAGCTTATGTCCCCTCAGCGTCTCCAGCACTGTCCTCAGATGACGGATGTGCTCTTCCACAGACTTCGAGTAAATAAGAATGTCATCAATGAAGATAACGACAAACTTATCCAGGAATTCATAGAAAATCAAATTCATCAAATTCATGAACACAGCTGGAGCATTGGTCACGCCAAACGGCATGACCACGAACTCATAATGTCCGTACTTCGTCCGAAAAGCCGTCTTCGGGACGTCATCCTTCTTCACCTTCAACTGATGGTACCCGCTCCTCAAGTCCAACTTCGAGAAGACTCTCAAACCTCCAAGCTGGTCAAAGATATCGTCGATGCGTGGCAGCGGATACTTATTCTTCACGGTGACAGCATTCAATCCTCGATAGTCCACGCACATCCTGCGGGAGCCATCCTTCTTCTTCACAAGTAAAACTGGTGCACCCCATGGTGACACACTAGGGTGGATGAAACCCTTCTGCAGCAACTCATCCAACTGCTTCCGTAGCTCCTCGAGCTCAGCGGGAGCCATACGGTAAGGCGCCTTCGATATCGGTTGCGCTCCCGGCATAAGATCAATTCCAAACTCTAAAGCTCTGTCGGGTGGCAATCCTGAGATATCCTCTGGAAAGACGTCGTCGAAGTCTCTGACGACTGCTGGTCACTCGATCTCCATCTCCATCTGCATGGCTGCAATGATCGGCACCTCCGGCTTGGCCCGAAATCTGATGGGCCCAAGCGACTCGTCTCTGCTGCGGAACTCGAACTCCGGATGACCTGGAATCCGGAACACCACCCTTATGTTCTTTAAAACTTATGTTCTTTAAAACTTATGACCTGGAATCCGGAACACCGCCCAAATCCGGATTGATATTCAGTTTACAAACCTTATGTTCTTTAAAACTTGTTGATTGATATTCACCGCCCATATCGGTTCGCAAGACCTTAATCTTGTGATCTAATTGATTTTCCACTAAACTCATATAGTTTTTAAAGCAGGTTAATTCTTCACTTTTGTGGGATATCAAATAGATATGTCCGAATCGGGTGAAGTCATCAATAAAAGTGATGAAATAGGACTTTCCGTGTCTTGTCTTGACATTCATCGGACCACATATGTCCGAATGGATGAGCTGTAATGGAACCTCGGCCCTTGTGCCGGTTCCAAACGGCTTGCGACAAGATTTTCCTACAAGGCAATGTTCACAGGTCGACATATCGACCTTTGAAACATTGGATAGAAGGCCACATTTGGCAAGTCTATCCATTCGCGTTGGTCCAATGTGACCAAGCCTTGCATGCCAACAAATTATATCTGACTCATAAGTCGAAGAATTTGCAACAAGGAAATTTTCATTACAAAATGAGGAGTCATACATTGTATTTAATACAATAATTCCTTTGAAAACATACCCAGTACCAATTAAAGAATTATTACAAAACAAGTCCACTTTACAATCATGAAAAAACCAACTATAACCAAGACCCATTAAAACGACCACAGAAATAATATTCCTTCGAATATCCGGAGCGAAGAGGACATCATGTAGTAAGATAGTGCGGCCATTGTCCAAGACGAGCTTGCAAGTCCCAACGCCTTTCACTTCAACACGTGTGTTGTTTCCTACATATATCCACTTTGTTCCTTGGGGTATCCGGTGATACTCCACGAAGGACTGTCTGTCCCTTGCTATGTGGTCGGTGGCACCTGAATCAATTATCCAAAATGGATTAGATTCAACAAGAAATATTGAACTAGAAACACATATGTAACTAGTATTGCAAGTTACCCTGTCACCTCCATCCGTACAAGAACGGGTATAGTGACCTAACTTGTTGCACTTGAAGCACTTGATCCACTTCAAGTCTTTCTTCTTGTGACATTTCTTGTTCCCACCCTTATGTTTGGGTTTCTTGGTAGACTCAGGTTGCTTATTACGTTCATTAGTAAAATTCGAACGATTTTTCCGTTTCTTTCCCCCGTGTGAGGAACTAGCAACCATGTGCACTTTTGCACTTGGCTTGGCAGCCGCAAACCGCTCTTTCTCTAACTCGAGGTGCTTAGAAACATCGCTAAAGTTCTTGATGCTCTCATTATGAGTGAGATGCATCTTCATTTGGTCCCACCCATTTGGTAGGGAACGTATGATACTAGCAAAATATTCGGCAATCCCTGGCCATTGCCGGGGTTGAGCCGTAGCCGTACCAATGCCGGATCCCCCTTGAGGAGATTTTTCTGCAAGCCATCGTCGTCGGCTCCCGTATGGATCCAGGCGCTCCCCTTCTGCATGAGAATTTGCCGCAGAGAACTGCCGTCGGCCCCGTATGGGCTTGCCTTGCAGGTGGCCGGGGCTGAAACCACCGGCACCGTAGGGCTTCTTGGCATGGTCATGCTCCATCGGCCAGAGCCTCTGGCCGAGGCCGGCCAATGCCGGCCAAGGGTCCCTGACTGGTCGGCCAGGGGCCCTGCCCCCCCCAGCCAGGGCCTCTAACCTGGCCGAGGCCGACCAAGGGTCGGCCAGGGGGCCCTGGCCCTTTGGCCAGGGCCTCTACCCTGGCCGGCCAGGGGCCCTGGCCCCTCGGCCAGGGCCTCTGCCCTGGCCGAGGCCGGCCACGGCCTGGCCCTGGCCTCGGCCAGGGCCGCCCCCGGCCCTGGCAGGGGCCAGGGCGCCTGGCCCTGGCAGAGGCCAGGGCCGGCCAGGCCCTGGCCCGAGGCCAGGGCGTTGGCCCTGGCCGAGGCCAGGGCACCGGCCCTGGCCTCTGCCAGGGCTGGCCTGGCCGGCCCTGGCCCCTGCCAGGACCGGCCAGGCCCTAGCCAAGGCCAGGGCGCCGGCCCTGGCCCCTGCCAGGGCCGGCCAGGCCGGTCCCTGGCCCTGGCCGGGGCCGGCCCTGGCCCATATGGCCATGGCCGGCCTCCCCCTTGTATGGGGTTGGCCGTACACCCCCATCGGAGGGGTGGCCGTGGTTGTTATTGGCCGTAGCTAACCCCCTCCGCATGGGGAGGGGGGATGCATAGCCTCCATGGCCCATATGACCATGGTGATCATGCACCAAAATTGTCATCGTCTCCGTTGAGAATAACCACCATCGTCTTCTCCGATGAAGCACCCGTTCGTCGAGAAAACGATTTTGCTTCAATGGCCGTGTGCCAAAAAATGAAGAGAACGCGTTTTCAAGGCCGCAAACTTCACGCTCTACATGAAGAGAGTTCACATTCTCAATTGAATGGAGACTCAGCATCTATGAGGAGCGCGAGTTTGGCGAGATGAACGGTAAGTTCTTCCCGTCACGGAGAGTTCCTGCCATATCCGTAATGGCAGAAGACCCTAACGTGAAAAGAACAACTATTGCGTTCTCTCCGTCACGACGTGTTCCTACCATATCCTTAATGGAAGGAGACTCATTCGTGAAAGAGACAACGCCGCGTTCATCGGTGAGACCGGGGCGACGGTGAGACCGGGGCGAACCTGTATGGCTCCGATACCAATGAAGGATCCTGTCAAAACAACGACATTAGGATCGAATAATAACATAGACTTACGTTGGCGTATGCTATGCCGTAGTCTCTGAACTTCACCCTCGGATTCACCACAACGGTCGGTACTTCGTCACGGAGGATCGAAGCAGTGTTTCACCACCTAAATCTCTATTTAGAAGAGGATTTTAATAGAAGGGAGAAGAAGAACATAAGTTGCCTTATGCAAACTTATGGCATGGATGGAATGGTATGAATGCCTTACCCTTGGGTCCTATTTATAGGCTTTAGGGGTAGTTATTGTAGGAAATAACTAAATATAAGCTTATTAGCCTATATTAGCACATTCACTTATCCTCTTCTTCATTCACTTATCAAGTGCTTTTTTGCACTTATAAAGTGACTTTTTCCACTTATCGAGTGGTCCTTTTCACACGAGAAAAGGTTCTCTTCGTGCACGCTTTCGTGCACGCGACATCTGAGGTCAGTATAACCTCATACATCCCCTCATGGGTGTATTCATGTCGTCCATATCCAACACTTCTGCCTCCCCGACTTCTGACGGCCGTCCTTCTCTCTCCACACAACCCCGAAGGCCGTAGCCCCTCCTCCGACGACCTAGGAGCCCACACAACCAGAAGCCCAGCATCATCCGATCTTCTTCCCTCACACGTCCGCGACACCGACTTTGTCCCCTCACCCAGTAAGCAGCCCAGCCACCTCCTCTCTTGGCAAACCGCCTCGCCCAATAACCGTAGTATCCCGAAAACCCCGGTCACCGACCACTCCGCCTATCACACCACCTAAACCCGCCTGTAATGGACAGCCCTCCGATCATCAGCCCACCGCCGTCACCATCTCCGACCTCCGGTGCCGCCCGCAACACCGACTTCCTCCTCCACTCCATAGCTCCGCCTAGCCGCGCCAAGATCCACCCTCGATGCAACTCGCCATGTGAATTCGCGAAGGTGAGTGACTGCTTGAGTTTCTTTTATACATAAGTTATTATAATATTAAGTAATATATTATTTACAGTGTAGATTGAAGGCTTAGGGAACTGTGGTTACCCTAATTTAATGCTGTGAGTAGGTGATTGCGTAAGTGAGCAGTGAAACTATTTGATATGCATGCGAACGTGAGTTATGAGCATGCATGCGAGTTTAATAATACACCAGGTTGGTTTGTTATATTGTGAGTACCTTAGTTAAGGGATTAATGTATCAGTTTAGATTTTATATAACTATTATACTAGTACCTTAAAAGGGCAGTGCCTGCTATAGTGGTATGTTGGAGCTAGTAGTATGGCAGTAAGGTTAGTATGACATTTATTTGGATGAACAGTTTTCCTGATGACATTAACTAATAGATTATTAGTTTAATTAACACTAGTTCCCATGCAAGAGCAGTACCTATAAATGTTGTAACAGTAACCTATGTTGTTTGACTATAGGCTAAAATGATGGCATGTACTAGGTAACCAGTAGGCCTTTTATATTGAACTATATGGCATCAATCTGTGTAATACATCATAGGGTGCAATACTAGTTATAAATCTTTTTGGAGCAATGTTAGTATAAATGTTACGGTGTAAGACAATTAGTTTTATAACAGGGTATTATAGTAATTTAATGATTATTAGTTAAGAACGGTTAGCTTATATCATAATTTAATGACGTAGATGAACCACACATCTCGTCGCGATCATCCGGGCACCCAAAATCGCGTCGCTTCAGGCAAGTGTACATTTTCTGTTTTAAATATCATTACTTTTAAATGCAAAATCAAGAAATGCTAGTTTTACCTTAAGTCATGTTGCACATCATGCTTGTACACTCCTGATTGAATGATTAGTGATTGAATGCGTATTGATGGAACCTATTGACGGAATGGAATGCTTGAAATCGTGAAATTATGAATTCGTGCACCCAAGAGGCGAAATCGTGAAATCATGATGTCATGTGAGTTGACAAACTCGTGCTTGTAATACGGATTAGGCTGGCTCGTGTTCCAGCAGAACACTTGGGTGTGGTAGTTTAATGTAGTAGAGGCTGGAATGCTAGATTGCACTCTCGTGATGAACTTGACCGACACCTGGCTGGGTCCATGAGTAGAGAGTCATGGGTAGCTTTCGTTGGCTTGGGTGTAATACTAGTCGCTTTCCCCCTCAAGCATTGGGCTTGTCAAAAGGCACACTTGATTGATTGTCACACTCTTTACCCCTGTTGTTACTATTTGAGAATTTCGTACTCTTGCTAGTTACTCCAACCTTGTTCGTGAACTAATGTCATGTTTATTGTTGTACGCACACACTTGCCATGCTTATTGCTGTACACACACACTAATGCCATGCTTATTGCTGTACACACACACTTGCCATGCTTATTGTTGTACACACACTTGCCATGCTTATTGCTGTACACACATACTTGCCATGCTTATTACTGTACACACACACACTAATACCATGCTTATTGATGTACACACACACTTTCCATGCTTATTGATGTACACACACACTTGCCATGCTTATTGCTGTACACACACATTTTCCATGCTTATTGCTGTACACACACACTTGACATGTTTATTGCTGTACACACACTTGCCAAGCTTTAATTATTGTAAATTCTATTTTTGTTACGCTTATTGCCATCAAATTATTTTTGAAAACCTTGCCGAGAGTCAATTATCTTAACCTTCTAAACTTACCGAGCGACCCTCGCTGACGTATATTTCCTTGTCTTGTGAAATATACGTCAGGTATTAGACATGTTTGCTGAGGAGTTGCTTAGAGACTGGACAGGTTGATCAGGAGTGCCTTGCCGCCGAGTTTCCCCGCTGAGAAGCTTTGTACCTTCGCAGCATCATTGTACTTGTTACTCTTTCCTTTATTATTTGTATGGGCTTATGACCCTCCTTCATTTCATTCATTGTTGTAAACTATCTTTTGAGATCTGAGATTGTAAATAAATAACTTATCTGTGTTGTTTGAGTTGCATGCAAGAACCCGCAAGTTGCTATCACAGACGCGTAATGTGCTTTAAACCAAGGAGGAAGTAAAAAAAGAAAAAATGTATCTCCTTCTTGTTTTAAGCACACGCGGACCCGCTCGCACCCTCGCTCCCAAATCTAATTGGAAGCGGGGTGTGACACACATTAATTTCGTAATTTTCTGAAGCCAAATCAATAGAGAATCTGGAAACCCGCTTTCTAAATGTTTTGGCCCAAAACTAGTATCTCTGTAGCTCAACCCCAAAACGGACTTCGTATTCACGATCCTCGTAACGATACGAACCCGTGGGTATGTTTTCGTAAATTTTCGGACACGTTTTCTAGTATGGGCAAAATCGTAATTTCGATTTTGTATTTCACTAAATACTTCCACTAATGGGGTTTTAGTTTTTACTAATTACCTCAATTAACCAAACCTAATTAATTAAATTACACTAACCACCGCTTATCCTGTAGCCCACGTGAAACTCAATTAAGCAAATTGTCTTTGCTGAGTAAATTTTCCACCAACCCTCGTCACATTTCTGAACTTAGTCTAAGCTATCACCTAACCTATTAATAACCCCTACCCAGCTTTGCCGTCACCATGAGAAATCATGGGTTGATGTCCCACGTTCATTCCTCTACAACCCCCCCAATTATAATACATCCTATCTCTTATTTAATCCCCCCTCTTTCTCTCAAAGCAAACCCCCAAAACACACTCACCCTTAGCCCGTAACACACAGCTTCTCCATCTCTTAAACTCTCCCTCACTTGGGATACCCACACAAACCCAGGCCCCCTTCTCCGTTCGTTGTCATTCGAAGCAACCCAACAAACACACACAGGAGTTCTCTCTCTCCCATTCGTTCAAACCAAGCCCCTCTTCTCCAATCATCTCCCGCCGGTGATCTCCGCTCGCCGAGCAACCGCCGAAGCAACAGCTGAGACCTCCACCACTCCACAGCATTCAACCCCATCGCCGTTTGGCTTGCTCCGCCACTGCAACGATACCGTACACCGCCCAAACGTCGTTCGCTACACCCTCCCATCCACGCCGCAAGCCCATCGTGCGGCCATCTCCAGCGAGGCGACCACCGCAATGCCATCGCCCTCTTTGACTCCGAGCTCCTGCTGCCTCCGACTGCAGCCCAAGCCCCCAAGCTCACGCTCCCATCGCCCCTTTCGAGCCACGTCGATGACGACGAGGCACCACCGCCTGCGCCTCTCTCTCGTCATCTTCCCAGAGCCTCGACCCCATCACCGGAGTGTCGCCGCCGTCTCCGACGTAGCTTCGAACAATCACCGATCGCTCTCCCCACAACCCAACTGCACCCTCCGCCGTGCCACCTCACCGTCGACGACTCTGCCACCGTCACCGCCGTCCGCCGCTCCCAGCATCGCCGCCCCCGACCGTCGGCGCTCTCACCCTCTCTCTCGCTCTCGCTGAAGGTGAAGGTAAACGATGAATACGTGGTTTTTATTGCAAAATACGTATTTTTATACGTATTTAAATACGTATTTAAGTATTTTTGTATAAAATGATATTATTGGATTTAAATTCCTCAGAAAAATACGAGACCGGTTCAGAAAATCAGAAATGACATTCTGGACCCAATGGCACTGGTTTCCATCTTAATCTGATGCTTAGTTTTTTCAGAATTAATTTTTAAACCTAAAACTTAAATATGTCTTTTTCAATTAAACATCTGTAACTTCTAATTTTCACGTACACTGATACATGAGAAAAATATATGTTGTAATAATCTTCGAGACGGTCGTTTTAATTGCTCACTTGAACAATTCCGATTAGTATTGCACACATAAGAAATTAATGAATAAATACATTACATAATTGAAAATAAGTTTTTAAATTGTTTTGAGATTTTAAAAATTATAAAAATTAATATAAGCTTCAGAAAAATATTTCCTCTTACAGTAAAATTATATTCTTCATTTTCAGCCTATATAAAAATTTGGAACAATTTTCGACACCATTTCAATCAGTTATAAAAATCAAAACGATCAAATTAATTAAATAGAAATATAGCGTTCTTTAACCAGGTATTCTTGTGATTGCAGGTACAAATTCTTGTGCACCAACATCCGTAGAAGCCTTAGATCCAGTTCCAGCTTGCTACGTCAACCTCGAATTTCGTAAGTCACGACTAATTCTAAAACTAGGAAATTAGTTAGTGTTCCCGTATGAACTTAGGAACACCACCTATAGCCTTAGAACGGCTACCTGAATTGAACCGAACTAGAGACCTAAACTAACAGGAAAGTAATCAACTACAGATTATTTTGCCAACTTTCAACTTTGGTGGTTGTAGCACACAACCACCAACTTGGGTAAATTGTGTGCTAAACAATACTACTACATGCTCGAGGCATGGAATCAGTATTACAGTTGTTGGACTTGTCTTTATCCATAGTTCGCTTTGGCACAGTTTGCTTTGGAATGAGTTACTACTATCTGGTTTTCAATAAGAAAGTCAACCAGTTGTCTTGGTTTGACTAGTAACATATGGAACATCATCTGGAACATCTTGTGGAATATCCCGTATAAAATATGTGCATAGAATACTTGACACTTCACTGGGGTTTTTGGGATAACTCATAGTTTGAGAGAGTGCGGGAGTGACTAGAGTTCGATCTTCCTGTCCTGTCGCCTGAGTTTCGGCATCCTGTCCTGTTGCCTGAGTTTCGGTATAATACATGTACCGCTGCCTGTGTTTCGGCATTCGTCTGGGTCGCGCCCAGGCAAGAGATGGACTTGATGGTCACATATTGTAATCTCCGACTTGAGTCACATAGTGTAGTTACTTTTGCACAGTTACTTTTACTTTACGCATTACAGTCACCTTTATTTTACACGTTCCATTCACGTTACTTACCACACTTATACAGTCACAGTACTTTACTTGTCATACTTTTAGCTACAGCAGTAGTATGTTTCACTTGCCTAGCCTGTTTTATACTTGCACTACCACAGTACAATGAGTCTCTCCTTTCAGTTCAGTTTGCCTTACTTTTCAGTTATGTACAGTTGTTACTCAGTATTTTACTTTTCACTCTGGTCTACTTGTACGTAGTTACTTTTGTTATACTTGGGCACTGCTTCTCTTGTATATTTAGAATTGTTGTGACTTACCTACGGTTCCTTCTCCGTGGCATCGCAGACGACGTACATATGGAGGTAGATGCTCTTGAGCTAATAGCGCCAGAGTTCGACCGCAGCTTCCAGAGCTATTTTCAGTTGTGTACTTTATTTCTTTCATGTACATTGGTTGGAACATTTTGTACAGTATGGATTATAATAATTGGACACTATTTGGGTATTTTTGATCATCTCTGCATCGTGGCTATTTTGGTTTCACTGGTAACCTGCAAGACCTACGCACATATCAAATAAGTAATGGGCCCCGGGAGCGGGTCGTTACACCCACCCCCTTGAGCTCCTCTCTCCCTGTAAAAGAAAAAAAAGAAGAAAGAAAAGAAAGAAGTAGACAGAAAAGAAGAGGGAGGGAAAGACACAGCTAGAGGGGGTAAGAGGGCAAGAGTTATTATAAGTTATGTATAAGCTATCATATTATATAATAGTTGATTAGTTTATATGTTAGTTAAAGTTACAATGTTAAAAGTTAGTTTTGTTATCATTAGTTTATTATATACAGTATGTGTTAGTATATAGTATATTATATTTTAGTGTTATATTATATGTTATTATAGGTTGTATTATATAAACGATTAATAAGTTAGTTATATGAGTTAGTAGTTGTATAATTTTATATACTAACAGTATTATATAAAAGAATTTTAATACTATAGTGGTTATTAAAGAAATGTATTAGTCATTGATCATGTTGACCAAAATAGAAAACCCAATTTCACCATAATATCACATTTGATGAGACGAACACAACGACACCAAATCACCAAAATCAGGCAAGTGTGCATTTTTACATGTTTTAAATATCGTTGCATTTAATTGTTTAAACTGAGAAATGCTGATAATGCTATTGTATCATGTTTTTACACCATGCGAAACTATACGATAAAATTTCATGCTTTGAACAATATGAATTGCAAAACTCTGCTGGACACATATGAATCACTTAACTTTCGGGCCGGTTTGGCCAATCATAGATCTTGCGGGCCGGTTTGGCTGATTCTGGCTCGTGGTCCAAAAAAGTACACATGGGTGTGGTTGGGTTTGTGGGCACTAATTGGAAGTAAATGTGACACCTTCGAGGGCAGAAGAAGTATATTCACTTGCTAGCCGTCTAACGACATGAACCATAGTCACTAGATTAAATACACACAAATACTCATGAAAAACTACTATCTTGAATATGTACGACATTTAGAACTGTTATTGCTTTCATTCATAATAGAACTGCTACTGCTTTCACTTATAGTAGAACTGCCATGTTAATATAACTTTTGTTCTTACTGCTTAAAAATTAAAATTGTTTAATTATTCGTCATGTTTTAACTGCCATTAAAAATTGTTCTTTTGAAAATCTTGCCAATGGTCATATTCATACTATTGCTTGCCAAGGACCTTGTTGAGATACATTTCTATGTTGTTTGGAATGTATGTTAGGACATGAGAGATTACATCGAGGGTGAATTGCTTAAGGAGACTGACCCACTGGACCAGAAGTACACTGATCTAGAAGTTCTCCCCACTGAGGACTAGCTAATTGTTGCGCCTTACTTGTTGTTGCTTAGGATTTCATTTACTACACTTGTGTAGGGTGTGTACCCATATTTGTAGAACTCTGTTGTTGTCGGCCATGCTTGGGGCCTTACTACTTTTGTGCACTCTATCTGGATGTTGAATTTAAATTCAAGTTATTTATGTTTTTTTGAAATGCATGCAAGTTCCTGTATATGGTTTTATTCCCAGACGCTTATTGGGGTTGTGCTTCACCGCTTCAGCCGATGCGGACCTGCTCGTGTCTTCACTACCAACTATTATGGAAAGCGGAGCGTGACAGGTTTTTTGTGGTGGCCCATGCAGGTCTTGCATTAAGCAAAACTTCAGAATAATAGATATACTATCATTAGCCAAAACGTCTAGATTTATTTCTGCACAAAATTTACCTGAGTTTCTTGTCTCAGCATGGCAGGGGGACACAACACCAGGAATGGGAATGAAACTGTAGCTAATGGAGGTGCCGACATGAATGAACTTCTCAGAGTCTTGAGGGGAAGTCTGGAGATCCAACAACAGCTGATACAACAAGGATAACAACCTGCTTAGATTGCACCACTACCCCCTCGAGCTGAACCAGAATTTAAGCAGTTCCATGAGCTGTAACCCAAAAGCTTCTCTGGAAAGGAAGGGCCTCTGGATGTTGAAGAATGGGCCCAAGGGACTGAGGACAAGCTGAATGCTGCTCGTATCCCTCAGGCAGGATGGGTCGATGTCACGAAGTTCCAACTAACTGACAATGCTAGGAGCTGGTGGAAACTGGAAGAAAGGCGTTGGTCTTCCCGTTCCGTCATCTGGCTTATGTTGGTCAGACCCATCTCTTGGGGCATGTTTCGGGAAAGGTTCAACGCCAAGTATTTTTCCAAAATAGCCAAAAGAGAACTTCAGCAGCGCTTCACCAATCTGATCCAAGGAGACATGACTGTTGATGAGTATGAGGCCAAGTTTGCAATGCTCAGTCGCTTCGCACCCCATATGGTCGAGGACCCTGAAGACTGTGCATTTCAGTTTCGCCAAGGCCTTAATCCCAAAATTCAGGCCTCAATGACATCGACAAAACTAACGACCCTCCAGAATGTTTTGGATGCTGCACAGAGCCATGAAGTTGTAGTAAGACTCCCAGCAGGAATTCAAGTTGGAGGAAGCAAGCATCTCATGGAGCCAACTAGAATTGTGCTAATCGAAAATTTTCGGCCTCCTCACACCATACAGTTCAAGAGGTCAGCTGCTCATGTCGACCGAGCTCAGCTGACCTGTTTCTTTTGTGGCAAGACTGGACAACAGAAGAAGGATTGTAAAAGGATGCTGAACCAATGTTTGATCTGCGGAGCATCTGATCTTGATGTGAGAGAATGCCTCCACGGCAAGAACTGACAAGCACCTGCTGGAGTACCTGGACCTGTTCAGCAAGGTTCCCCTGGACCTGTTCAACGAGGTGCCCTCGGACCTGCTCAGCGTGGACTGCCTCTGGTTCCACAGAACTGAGCCTATCAGCAGGCCAACCAGCCGAAGCACCAGGCATTCATTATGACAGCTACAGAAGTTGTGACTGACGATGAAGTGATTACAGGTAACATCTAGATCTAGTATTTCATATTACTTTTATTTTCATGCTTGTTAGTTAGACACCCTTGCTAAGATTAGTTATTATCATCTTAGGTGTCATCTTAGTGGCTTCCCATTGACCTTATTTGATTTCGAAGCTTCATTGTGTATCTTATCCCGAAAACTCATGGTCAAACACTCGATTTCCACCTACCAACTTCCTAAAAGTTGGAATATCACTACTGGGAGTGGCGTGGTGAGTGTTTTCTTGGGATGCAAATCATGTCCTTTGGTGATTTGCGGACATAAGCTATATGCAGATTTCATGGTCCCGGACACGCCCAACTTTGATGTTATTCTCGGCATGGATTGGTTAGGAACATTCTATACTACTATCGACTGTCACAAGAAGAAAGTAGTATTTTAGATCTCCGACCATCCGGTGTTCGAATTCATCAGTGAAAGTCGTTCGATCGGACCTATCAAATTTCGGGCCCATCCGAACGAAGTGATCGTCGCATCTATGCAAGTGAACTCGAGAAGCCTCAGTGGTTCGTGATTTCAAAGATGTATTTCCGAAGGATATTTCTGGATTACCGCCTGACCGAGCTATGGAATTCAGCATCGATCTTATGCCGAATACTCAACCGAACTCGAAGGCACCTTACCGTATGGCTCCTGCAGAACTTGAAGAGTTATGGAAGCAATTGAACGACCTGCTACAGAAAGGATTCATCCATCCCAGCGTATCTCCTTGGGGTGCATCTGTTCTATTGGTTAAGAAGAAGGAAGAATCGAGAAGGATGTGCGTGGACTATCGGGAGCTGAACAAAGTCACTGTGAAAAAGAAGAACCCGTTACCTCGCATCGATGACATCTTCGATCAACTCAGTGGATCACGAGTTTTCTCGAAGTTGGATCTCAGGAGTGGATACCATCAGGTGAAGGTCAGAAATGAAGACATCTACAAGACGGCTTTTCAGACCAAGTATGGACACTACGAGTTTGTTGTCATGCCATTCAGTGTGACCAATGCCCCTGCAGTATTCATGAATCTCATGAATATCATATTCTAAAAGTTTCTGGATAAATTCATAGTGATATTCATTGATGATATATTGGTCTATTCGAAGAGAGAGGAGGAGCATGCCGAGCATATGTAGATAGTTTTGGATACGCTTCGCTGTCATCAGTTGTATGCCAAGTACAACAAGTGCGAATTCTGGCTGGACTGGATTGTATTTCTTGGACATGTGGTATCAGGCGATGGTATCTCTATCGACCCTGATAAGGTTGCATCAATCATTAATTAGCATACCCTTCAGTCAGCATCAGACATCAGGAGTTTCCTAGGATTGAGCGACGCGGTCGTGTGGAATTGGAAAGTTTTGAGCCTAAGGATTACCCCCATGATGCGGCCATTTGTGCCTCTCCCACGCGGTCGCGTCGTTCACTCTCTTCAGCCTTCTTCTCCTCTTCTTCTTCTTTCCTCCAATGGTCGCGTGGATTGGCACCACATGGCAGTATCGAAATTGTTCTTCCATCTTCCCAACTGCTTCTTCCTGTAACAGACACTTAGTTAAAATTTTAGGGGTTTTTGGGCTTATTCAAAATGAAAAGTAAAGCTATTCTAAACCAAAATCTAAGATCCAAATCAAATTACTAAAATCTAAACAAAACCCCTTGGGTTGCCTCCCAAGAAGCGCTCGTTTTAAGTCGTAAGCTCGACTCCCTATTGAAATATATACATGGCGGCTTAAGGGTGGAGAAGTCCAAAATGTCCTCGTCTCCACAATTCTTCTCCTTGATCAGCCTCAGATTACTCTCTCCTTGGTTCCTCAGCTCCTTGGGGTCTTGTTGATGCAATTGTGTATGCTTCTCCTTGAATTTTCCCCAAGAAGCTTCCTCGGGCCCCACATCCGTCGTATTTTCCTTAAAATGGCTCCTCCCTCCTTAGCTCGTCAATTGGGGGCTCTTCATCACTGATCAAAAACATTCCCTCCAACATGGTCTCCTTGATTGCATCTTCAAGGAGGTCAATATGGTTCACGTGGTCGTCCTCTATGAAATTCTTCATCGATTTCTTGAGGTCGAACTCGACCTTCTCTCATCACATGTTGAGGGAGAGCTTTCCTCCCTTCACGTCTATAAGAACGCCTGCCATTGCTAAGATGGTCGGCTTAGAATAATCGGGATGCGAGCGTCCTAGGGCATGTCCATTATGACGAAATAGCGTAAGACCAAGATTTTCCCTTTGCGTACCAGTACATCCTCTACCATTCCTAGTGGGTACTTCACCGAATGATCCACCAATTGGAGCGACATATGGGTCGGTTGGAGTTCTCCCAACGTCATCTTCTCACAAATTTCTAGTGGCATCAAACTGATGCTCGCTCCTAGGTCACAGAGTGTGCTCTTGATCTCGATATCTCCAATTGCGCATAGAATGGAGAAGCTCCCTGGGTCCTCAAGCTTCTTTACCGCCTTCCTCTAAATAATAGTGCTTCACTCCGCATAGAGTACAAATTTCTCCCGCCTACCACTCTTTACGATAATCTCCTTTAGAAATTTGGCGTAAGTGGGGATCTCCGATATTGCGTCAAGGAATGGTATCGAGATGTTCAACTGCTTGAGAAGATCGAAAATTTTTCCGTACTTCTCGTCTAATTTGGTATTCGCCAATCTTGGTGGGAAAGGGACCCTTGGTGTATATGTTCTAGGAGGCTCTTCAGCGAGCTTCCCTTGCTCCTTCTCTACGGGCCTCTCTTTTGATGGCTCAAATGATGGAGGTTCTACCTTACGTCTGGTGTCCTTATCAACTCCGGATTCAAGCTCTTCATGAGCTTTTGTAACAGTCTGTTTCTGCTTGTACGCTTTGTTGTGCACGTAGTCTTGTTCGTGCACGTATTTATTTTAGACGTTGTCTGTATCCGAACCCTATGCTGTGATATGTCATTGTGATCGTCTCTGAGAGTATTAAATTGTGGCACTAATTTTGAACGTCATTTCATGGGTCGTTCTCCCACGATTTGATCTTATTTGACGAGACGTCGCGATTTTCACTTTTGTCGCGATGCCTTTTTATTTTTAATTTCGTCTCTCGTCGTCGAAATTGTGATCCGTCTTCTCTTCCTTCTTTCTCTCGTTGTCCTGGTCATCCCAGTATTTATTTCACAATTTTTGAGCTTCGTTTGACCTACCTTCACTTTTTGGCCCAACCTATTGTATTTTTAGCCCTAAGTTTCATAGTATTATATCCCTAATATATTCTTAATAATAATAATACTCCTTAATTCTTGACTTAGCCTTTGTTAAACCCCCTTGAGCCGCACACACCTGGTAGGAGAGAGAGAGAGGTAGTGATTGGGGTTTTAATGGTTTTATAACAAATTTCTATTCAAATAAACCCAAACCCTATAATTATAAGCCTAGCCCACATTTTCTCAGCCTCCCCTACTCACGTGCCTACCCCTATAAAGCTTTTAACCCAAGGGCCTTAGGTTTTCACAGCAGCAATCAAAGCATAGCGCCGCCGACTTGTATTCACGCAAACACCCCAAGCAACCCCGATCACCTCCTTCGTTCTCCGGCCAACCCAACGCCGACGACCCCCTCTCCTTATCCCTGACCTCCCACACCACGCAGGCCGCCGTACCCTCGCCGGAGGTCGCCGAAAACTGTCGCAAAACGCCAGCCTCGCTATGAGCGCGCAGCTGCACCGCCGTGCCGTCGCTGCTCTGTCGCAGGCCTCCACCTGACCTCCGCCGTGGGTCCCCTCTAACCCCCCTACGCCGTTGCTTCACCTCCCACAGCCGTTCCTCAGCCGATTTGCCTCGAAACAGCGAAGGAGCTCGCTGTTTTGTATTTTATCGACGTGTCGCCGCGTCGTTTCGTCGCTTCACCTCCTACTCACTGTCGGGGTCTTTCGTCAGCCCCCTACTGCTCCTTGGGGTGTTTTTCGATGTCACGAATGTCTCCTACGACGCTCAACGTCGTAGACCTTACGTGCGTCAAACCGTTCGTTCCGGTTAGTTGATACGGCTTCCCGGAAGCCGTAGAAACGCCTACCGACACCCTACTCGCTATTGAAATCTTGATTCGCTGTTTCGGTCGCTGCCCGAGGATTGGCGAGCGTGGAATCTTGATTGGAATCTGGACTAGGAGCATGATCTTTTATTCCAACCCCTGGCGTCGCTACCCGACGCCAGTGTAGCTTTCGCGTCGTGTTGAGGTAACGTTCTGCACTCTTAGGACGCCCAACCCAACCCTGTTAAACAAGATAAAAATCGGTATTTTGGTTGTATGATAATTCACTAATGAAGATAACTTAAATTGGGACTGTAGGCTGGTGGATCCGAGAACATAGGTAGACTGGACTGGTTGGACAATATTTGCTGGACGTTTGAATTCAGGCAAGTGAAACTTGTCAATTAGTGCTTTAGGCCATGTCTTAGGCCATTTTCTTGCTTTAGGCGTAAAAGAGACTAGGCGACGAAATGATACTCGTTTAGACGTAATTTTAAGTTCTAGCTTGACAACGAAGCTAAATCTGTCACCCTGCGATGCCATTCATTCATATCTGCCTGTCACTTTTAATTTCCGTAACTGCATGCTTTTCTTTACTTGTACTCTGCCTGTCACGTTTAAATTCCTTACCTGTACCATTTAAATTACAACTTGCCATGCCATGTCATCAATGTTTGAGTGTCGCATTCATAGCACACGCTACTATACTTGTACATCCTTGTTCAGGCTAGGCACCTGCGTTGCAGGCACAACCCTATGCCAAATGCACTTCCTGGCTCATGATCCATAAGCGAGCATTACATGTTCGGGGGTAAAGCCCTGGCTAGATACACGTGGAGGGGTAGGGATAAGCGATCACTTGAGCTTAGGAGTTGGCCCGTACAGCCACTAAAGCCAAAAGGCGTAATCTGTGTGCACGACGTGTTTACTTGACTTGTAAAATCCGTGTTTTTGTTTAGTAGCTCTGCTACACATGCCATGTTGTACTTGTGCCTTGTTAAACTTGCTGCCATGTCATACTTGTCGCATTTGTTTAATTGTTGCATCCATTCAGTAAAATGCCATGTCATCGCACTTTTTAGAACTGCTAGGTTGCTTTACTTTCCTTTTAGTTTCCTTGCGCAAAGTCTTGTAGACTTTGCTGACATGCGCCCTCGTCTCTTTGGGTGTCGCATGTTAGTTGCTGAGCCAGAGTCCGTTGCTGAGGACGATGAGTACGTGGATATTGAGCCTGGGTCCACAGCTGACGTGGAGTACGAGGACACCAGCGACCAGTCGTAGAGTTTTCCTTCGTCGTTACCTTGCTTAGTCTGTTGTTAGGTTATTGGTGAGTAGCACCTTTCTTTCTATACGTTGTTTACTTTTGTTGGCCATGCTGGGGCCTTTTAGACTCTTTTCTTTTAGCCTGGTGGCTTTTCTGGGATGTTGAAATTTGTTATGGACATTCTGAGATTGGTTATTTTATGTCTCTTTCCTTATTATTATTTTTGTTTCGTATCGCACTTGCAGGGACCTTTACTTGGTTTAAATCCAGTCCCTTTACAGACTGGAGCCTCACAGCTCCAAGTCTGAGCGGACTTCATCACGCCTCGCCTCCATTTTAGGGAAGCGGGTCGTGACAGGTTTTGTTGGTGGCCCATGCAGGTCCTCTTGCAACTGTGAATTATCGGAATGACGATAATAATTATAGAATGTCCATTAAATAAATTAAAACATCCAAGTCTCAAGCTTTGAGTCTAATTAATTCGTTTTCTATGTCATTAGATGGCTGGAAGACGACAGACCCGAGCTGGTGGTGGGCCCGCCCATGATGTGGTGCCAGATAGAGAGCCCACCAATGCTGAGATCATGAAGATGATGCATCAGATGATGCAGGTGCAGCAGGGTATGCTCCAGAATACCCAGAATGCCCCTCGCTTCAAGCCGGGCGCGAAGCAGTTTCGGGAGCTGGGCCCGACTTACTTTGATGGATCTGAAAGACCGTTGGCTGCTGAGGAGTGGATCCAGAATACTGAGGATAATCTGAAGATGTCGAAGAACAACCCGGCTGGATGGGTTGAGTTGGTGAAGAAGCAGCCGAGGAATAAGACCGTCGAGTTGGTTCGAGTGCAGTGGCGTCACGGTTCCCCTGGGGAATCCACCTGGGAGCGTGAGGATGATATGAGAGAGCGCATCCTGCACTTGTTTCCGAGTAATGATTGATGTTGATTCCGAGGACGGAATCATTCTTAAGGTGGGGAGGATGTAACAGTCTGTTTCCGCTTGTAAGCTTTGTTGTGCACGTAGTCTTGTTCGTGCACGTATTTATTTTAGACGTTGTCTGTATCCGAACCTTATGATGTGATATGTCGTTGTGATCGTCTTTGAGAGTATTAAATTGTGGCACTAATTTGGAACGTCATTTCACGGGTCGTTCTCCCACAATTTGATCTTATTTGACGAGACGTCGCGATTTTCACTTTTGTCGCGAGACCTTTTTATTTTTAATTTCGTCTCTCGTCGTCGAAATTGTGATCCGTCTTCTCTACCTTCTTTCTCTCGTCGTTCCGGTCACCTCAGTATTTATTTCACAATTTTTGAGTTTCGTTTGACCTACTTCACTTTTTGGCCCAACCCATTGTATTTTTAGCCCTAAATTTCATTGTATTATATCCCTAATATATTATTAATAATAATAATACTCCTTAATTCTTGACTTAGTCTTTGTTAAACCCCCTTGAACCGCACACACCTGGTAGGAGAGAGAGAGAGGTAGTGATTGGGTTTTTAATGGTTTTATAACAAATTTCTATTCAAATAAACCCACACCCTATAACTATAAGCCTAGCCCACGTTTTCTCAGCCTCCCTTACTCACGTGCCTACCCCAATAAAGCTTTTAACCCTATGGCCTTAGGTTTTCACGGCAGCAATCAAAGCACAGCGTTGCCGACTTGTATTCACGCTAACACCCCAAGCAACCCTGATCTCCTCCTTCGTTCTCCAGCCAACCCAACGCCGACGAGCCCCTCTCCTCATCCCTGACCTCCCACACCCCGCAGGCCGCCGTACCCTCGCCGGAGGTCACCGGAAACCACCGCAAAACGCCAGCCTCGCTGTGAACACACAGCAGCAGCCGTTGCAAGCAGCAGCGCCACCGCTGCTCCGTCGCAGGCCGCCACCTGACCTCTGTCATGGGTCCCCTCTGACCACCCTACGCCATTGCTTCACCTCCCGCGGCCGTTCCTCATCCGCTTTGCCTCGAAACAGCGAAGGAGCTCGCTGTTTTGTATTTTATTGACGTGTCGTCGCGTCGTTTCGTCGCTTCGCCTCCTACTCATTGTCGAGGTCTGTCGTCAGCCCCCTACTGCTCCTTGGGGTGTTTTCTGACGTCACGAACATCTCCTACGATGCTCAACGTCGTAGACCTTACGTGCGTCAAACCGTTCGTTTCGGTTAGTTGATACGGCTTCCCGGAAGCCATAGAAACGCCTACCGGCACCCTACTCGCTATTGGAATCTTGATTCGCTGTTTTGGTCGCTGCCCGAGGATTGGCGAGCGTGGAATCTGGATTGGAATCTGGACTAGGAGCGCGATCTTTTATTCCAACCCCTGGCGTCGCTACCCGACGCCAGTGTAGCTTTCGCGTCGTGTTGAGGTAACGTTCTGCACTCTTAGGAGCCCCAACCAAACCTTGTTAAACAAGATAAAAATCGGTATTTTGGTTGTATGATAATTCACTAATGAAGATAACTTAAATTAGGACTGTAGACTGGTGGATCCGAGAACATAGGTAGACTGGACTGGTTGGACGATATTTGCTGGACGTTTGAATTTAGGCAAGTGAAACTTGCCAATTAGTGCTTTAGGCCATGTCTTAGGCCATTTTCTTGCTTTAGGAGTAAAAGAGACTAGGCGACGAAATGATACTCGCCTAGACGCAATTTTAAGTTCTAGCTTGACAACGAAGCTAGATCTGTCACCCTGCCATGCCATTCATTCATATCTGCATGTCACTTTTAATTTCCGTAACTGCATGCTTTTCTTTACTTGTACTCTGCCTGTCACGTTTAAATTCCTTACCTGTACACATTTAAATTACAACTTGCCATGACATGTCATCCATGTTTGAGTGTCGCATTCGTAGCACACGCTACTATACTTGTACATCCTTGTTCAGGCTAGGCACCTGCGTTGCAGGCACAACCATATGCCAAATACACTTCCTGGCTCGTGATCCAGAAGTGAGCATTCCATGTTCGGGGGTAAAGCCCTGGCTCGATACACGTGGAGGGGTAGGGATAAGCGATCACTTGAGCTTAGGAGTTGGCCCGTACAGCCACTCTAGACAAAAGGCGTAATCTCTGTGCACGACGTGTTTACTTGACTTGTAAAATCCATGTGTTTGTTTAGTAGCTATACTACACATGCCATGTTGTACTTGTGCCTTGTTAAACTTGCTGGCATGTCATACTTGTCGCATTTGTTTAATTGTTGCATCCATTCAGTAAAATGCCATGTCATCGCACTTTTTAGAACTGCTAGGTTGCTTTACTTTCCTTTAAGTTTCCTTGCACAAAGTCTTGTAGACTTTGCTGACATGCTCCCTCGTCTCTTTGGGTGTCGCATGCTAGTTGCTGAGCCAGAGTCCGTTGCTGAGAACGATGAGTATGTGGACATTGAGCCTGGGTCCACAGTTGACGTGGAGTACGAGGACACCGATGACCAGTCGTAGAGTTTTCCTTCATCGTTACCTTGCTTAGTCTATTGTTAGGTTGTTGGTGAGTAGCACCTTTCTTTCTGTACGTTGTTTACTTTTGTTGGCCATGCTGGGGCCTTTTAGACTCTTTTCTTTTAGCCTGGTGGCTTTTCTGGGATGTTGAAATTTGTTATGGACATTCTGAGATTGGTTATTTTATGTCTCTTTCCTTATTATTATTTTTGTTCCATATCGCACTTGCAGGGACCTCTACTTGGTTTAAATCCAGACGCTTTACAGACTGGAGCCTCACAGCTCCAAGTCTGAGCGGACCTCTGATCACTCCTTATTTTACACCTTTTTCCCGCATGTTTGCATGCCATTTAGATCGCCCAAATCATGTTTTTCACGATATATCGACGATATTGCGATGCTTTTCACGATTTGTTGTTTTTGTCGCATTTCAGGTGATTTGGCGCGATTTGGAGTGATCTCGAGACGCGCTTACTCCAGAGGGTCACCGACGACCTCCCCGAGGGGTATTTTGCTGTTGGAGAGGAGCGGAAGAAGAACGGACGTCGCAGGAGCGACGAGGAGGCCAAAACAAGCAATCTGGGCATTTTTAGTGTCCCACTCGGCCGAGTGAAGGAGTCACTCGGCCGACCAGCGAGACACCGCTCGGCCGACCAGATCAGACACGATTCATATGTGCACTCGGCCGAGTGACGGATACCACATCGGCCGAGTGACGAGACCCCGTCCGCCCGAGTGGCGACCAGACGAAGCCATTCAAAAATCGCCAAGTTACTGTTTTTCGGCTGCCTGAGCTTCAGAAGACCCACTCGGCCGAGTGGATAATCCCGACCGCCCGAGTACCAAGAAGCCATCGGCCGAGTGACGACAACTCACTCGGCCGAGCAGCCCCCGAAGTGAAGACCCCTGAAGATCGAGACTTACTGGAAATTTACAGGGTTTTCACTCGGCCGAGCGACTTTTGTCACTCGGCCGAGTGCGACGCGCTGCCTGTAGCGAAAATTACGGAAAACAGGCTGCGCAGGGGTATTTTGGTCACAGTTTTTGGACGATTTTGGGGGGTATTTAACCCCTATTTTTACCCTAGTTTTGGAGGGCTTTTCTCTTAGATTTTTTGCAGCTTTTAGATTAGCTTTTTAGTTTTATTCTTGAGATTGGAGAGGAGGAAAAAGTTGATTTTTGTAGAATTAATTGGAGAACTCCATTGGTTTGCTTCTCTCTTCTCTAAAAATTCTATTTTTATTGCATATCTCAATATTGTGATGAATTCTATTATTTATTTCATTGATTATTTTTGTGATCTTGCTATGAATTGTGAGTAGTCGTCACGTCTTGGGGCGTGGGGATGAACCCTACAAGCCCTATTTCATAATTGTGATGAATTGGTAGAAATTTTGTTAGAATTGCTATTAGGGATTAGATTGGGATCAATTTACTACGGATGGCTAGGAATTCACATCGATTGGGATTTGCAAGAGATTGGATCCCAATTCGATAGGAAACCCTAGAAATCCGAATTGGGTTGGAATCGAATTTCCGTAGTATCGGTTTGCAAGAGATTGGACCGATACTAGGGTTTTCGGTTCCAATTCCGTGCCAATACCCGTTTGCAAGAGATTGGACGGGTAGGAACTATCCCAAACTAGGTCGCGGGCCGAGTTCGCAAGAGATTGGGCTCGGTGCGCGATTGAACAATGATGTTGATCCTAATGCTAGCTTCCCTAGGCTAGGGTTTGCAAGAGATTGGACCCGAGCCTAGGATAGCTATAGACCGGCAACAACGCGAGAGCGTGAGCTTGGTTCTACATTCAGTTGCAACTAGTTCATCCAAAATCTTATTCTAGCGAGTTTGATACCGATGAACCGTTTTTACGAAATATGGTGAGTAGCAGGAATTCCCCATTCCCTAGACGTTCTTTATTTGATTTGATACTTCCGCACTTTGTCTGACGATTGTGACAGGATCGCCAAAGGCAAATTTCTCTCTTCTTAAATAGCCAGGTTGATTGGAACAAGCACGGTCATTCGTCCTCCCTGTGTTCGATAACCCGCTCGCTGCTATACCGTGCGCTTGCGGTAAAACTACAACCGTTCTTTGGGGTTACGTCCCGGAGCGATCAAGTTTTTGGCGCCGTTGCCGGGGAGGCGATTGCGTTTGATCTTACCACCCTAGCTATTTCTTTTTTTATTATTATTATCATCTCTATTTCTTTATTTTTCTTTTACCTAACCCTTCCATTGTGCTAATCGCTTCTTTGAAACTTTGTTCTCCGGTGCATGTACACGAGATCTACGGCGGACCCTGAAGCTATATTATTTGATCCAGAGGTCGAACGTACCGCGCGGAGACTTAGAGCGGAAAGGAGACAAAATCGGGAAGGGCGGTTTATGACCAACCCGGAAACTGCTAAACAATTGGCGGCAAGGATGGCGAGGATAATTTCTATTCGAGATAGGCTTCGACCTAAGACCTCTTCTACGACCTCATCCATTGCCATGCCGGAGTTGGCGGCTGACAAGAACTTCGAGCTAAAGACTGGACTAGTGGTTCTGATGCAGCAGGATCCATTTCATGGGAATGCCCATGAAAATCCTCACTACCACATCCAATTATTCTTGTCGAAGTGCGCCACATTCCAAATGCCGGGGGTCTCCATCGATGCCATCAGACTGCGTCTCTTCCCCTTCACGCTAAAGGACAAGGCACTCTATTGGTTGAGGACGCAGGCTGAGGGAGTCTTCACCTCTTGGGACGAGTTGGCGAGTGCATTCATTGACAAGTTCTATCCGCCCTCCAAGACGGTGAAGATTCGGAGCGCTCTCATGTCCTTCAAGCAAGGACCCCAAGAGACGCTCTATGAGGCTTGGGCGCGTTTTAAAGATCTGCAGCATCAATGCCCGCACCATAGCATTGAAGATTGGGAGCTAGTTCATAGCTTTTACAACGGTCTCCAACCGGGGACCAAACAAATTATTGATGCCGCGGCGAATGGTGCTATCTTGTCAAAGACTCCCGAGGAAGCTACGGCCCTAATTGAGGAGATGGCCTCAAACAATCAACAATGGGGCGATGAGTGAGGACACTCTATGTCCTCCTTAAAGCCAACTAGTATCTATGAGGCGAAGGCCGTAGCGGAGCTTACAAGCAAGTTTGATTCTCTCCACAAGGTAGTGGAGAGACTAGAGAAGTTTATCACGGAGCCCCAAGGAACCCCTTCCACCTCCGCTCCAACGAACCAAATGAGTGATTGGCAAGACCAATCTCAAGCCATGTATGTGGGAGGAGAGCAAGGAGAAGGATCCTTGGAGCAAGTACAATATGTCGCGGGGAACCAAGGATATTGGGCCAATCCGGCCACAAGAAATCATCCCGGATTCTCTTACGCCAACAATGAAGGAGCTTTGAACCCGCCACAACAACCACCTCAACAAGCTCGACCACCACCACCCCAACAACAACACTATCCACCGAGGGGGCCTCCACAACAAAATTTCCAACCGAAGCAACAAGTTCCACCATATAGGCCGCCCGGATACAATCAAGGGTGGATGAATCAAAATCAAAACCCTCCACAAGCTCAACAACGATCCGACTTCGAAGCTAGAGTGGAGGCGTTTATGGTCGAGCAAAATAAGGTCAATGCTACCTTGAAGGCGGTGCAAGACTCCCTTAATACCGTTGTGGCTCAAATATCGGAGCAATTGGCGTTGCTCAATCGGAACACTCAACGATTGCCGGCGCAACCCGAGCAAAACCCATGGGGCAACACCGGCCACATCAATGCCGTAGTTGCCGTTACTACTAGAGGCGGGAAGGATACTACCCCCGCCATGATTCCTACCGAGGAGCCCGTGGAGGAAAGTTTGGAGCCAATTGAGCCGGTAGTTGAAGTTGATAAGGAGAAAGAGCCACAAGAAAAGGATAAATATAGAGCGGAGCAATTGATTGAGGAAAGGCGCTTCATGCCACCGGTCCCATTCCCCCAAAGGCTCGCTAGAGCGAAAATGGAGAAAAGGCTAGCGAAGTTTCTCGAGTATCTGAGAGGAGTTAGCCTTAACATTCCCTTCCTCGACGCCATCGTAGAGATCCCCACGTACGCTAAATTCTTAAAGGATTTGATCTCGGGGAGAAAGAGGAAAGAAAAGATCATGCTAGCCGAGGAGGGCTCTTGGTTCACCAAGAGAGAGAAGGAGCCGGCCAAATTTAAAGACCCGGGGAGTTTTCGGATTCCTTGCACCTTGGGCGGCGTCCCTCTTCAAAAGGCGTTGGTAGATCTAGGGGCTAGTGTAAGCCTCATGCCTCTCTCCATGTTCTTAAGGCTAAACACCGGGACGAAGTTGAAACCTACCGACATGCGGATACAATTGGCCGATGGGCGAATAACAAGGCCGGTAGGGATCGCCGAAGACATCCCGCTACAAGTCCCGGGGGGAATGTGCTTGCCATGTGACTTCGTGATCATGGACGTTAAGGAGGAGGGAGACACTTCATTGATACTTGGACGCCCGTTCCTCGCCACCGCCGGAGTCATTGTCGACGTGCGCGAAGGTACCCTAACTTTAAACGTCGGCAACATCGAGGTGGAGCTTCACATTCCTAAGGCTATGAAACACATGCCTTACCACGAGGAGCTTGACTACATGGACCTCCTTGATGAGGTAATTGAGGAGGCAATCCCCCACTCGATTGGCGCTCTTTTCGATGAGGATTTCGAGGAAGGCCCGGATTTAGGCCGAGATGAGAAGATAGATGATTCCCCCGACCTCTCCGCTGAAAATGATGAAGGCGACGCTAATGTCACAAGGATTCGAGAGCTCTGCAAGCTCTCGAAACAAAAGTCTCCGAAGAAAGCTCCGTCGATACGGAAATCGGCGTCACCGGTGAAGCCGTTGACCGGAGCAAACGCTAGCTTGGGGGAGCCTCCCCCCAACACAATTTGAGACGAGAGACCACCGCGGGAGAACACGCCGCCGCAACTTCCGAATCCAAGCGTTCTCCCCAGAAAGTTTGATGGGTGCATCTCATATGCACCAAACATCCCGCATTAATTGAAAATCATAGGGGGTCGAGCTCACGACCTTAAACGAGCGCTTGTCAGGAGGCAACCCGACGGTTATTGCTTTATTTTTACTTTTTCTTTATTTTTGTTTTAGAAATTTTTAGTGTTTTGAGTCGTTCACCTAAAAATTTTGTGATAACGGGTCCTATTTTTCTTGACAGGAGAGGAGATAGGTAAATCCATCATGAGGATGAACGAGACGACGAGGAGCGCCCCAGGAAGACGCTCGATGCTTAGGAGTAAGATGAAATCGACTGGAGGAAGAAAGACGGAGTTTAGAGCCCAAACGAAGACAAACAGCAGAAAACAAGGCTCACTCGGCCGAGTATACTAGTCACTCGGCCGAGTACACAAGTTCGTCCGGCCGAGCCGCTCACGAACGAGGGAAGTCTGCTGTACCCAACTCTCTGTATATTTTCCTGATTTCAGTATAACTGCTACTCGGCCGAGTATATATTTTCACTCGGCCGAGTAAAACGGATACGCTCCTAGGGCGAGTCCTGCCGAGTAGCTTGAGCCACTCGGCCGAATGTACTTACTCCACTCGGCCGAGGGTGGCAAAGCCACTCGGCCGAAGCGTAAGCGGGGAGGATTTTCCATTGATCCCACTCGGCCGAGTGACCTAGTCACTCGGCCGAGTCGTAACTTTTACTATATAAGTGACCGAGGGGGGGCACGTTTTTCGAAACGCAAAAAACCCAAATCGCCCGACCCTTCAGCTCCCCTAGCCCGCTCGCCTCGCTCGTGCCCTCACTCGCCCGACCACCGGTCGCCGCGCCGCCGCTCGGCCAGCCACCGCCGGCCGAGCACCGCCGCGCCTCGCCCGAGTCGCCGCCGGCGGCCACCACACCGGCCACCTCCGGTATCGCCTATTTCGCCTTTTCCCCCTCTTTTTGTGTATTTTTCGAGGATCCACGCGTTAAACGAACCCCAAACCCAAATTGATTTCTATATCTATCTATTATACCCCTAATGCCCCCTACGTTTTGAATATTACTCGCTGATATCTCCATTTCATGCGCAGGTTGTTTCTGGGAGCTTAGGGGAGCCCAGGGGAGCTTCTACGGACTGATTTGGGCTTCGCGGAGGCGCTGTCTTCTCACCCTTCCATTGCTTAGCACTCGCGGCGTGTCGGGGTATACTCTTTCCTTTATTTTGCACACGCCGCACTTTTTACACTTTTCGGCGCGCGCTCGGGGCCCATATGCCGCCCCGGACACGGCCGCGGTCGAAGAGAGCTTCCGCCAAGCGGAAGCGGTCGGATGATGCCGGCCCCTCCCACGAGTTGGAGGACTCTCCTCTGCCTTCTCCCACACACACCGTCCACCCAGCACAGCCTGCAGGCCCCGCACACCCCGCACAGCCTGCAGCGCCCGCACAGCCGCTCCCTGCCACTCCACAGCCACCACCTCCGGCTCCACTGATCGGGCCGCTGGGGATCATGTTCCGGAACGACGCACACCGCGTCGCTTTCGAGCGTATCTCCCAGCGCTCGATCGTACCCTCCAGGTTTGCACACCTTGCCGACCTAGGACGCCTGAGGGTACTAGAGGGGATGCTCACGTTGTACGACAACGTGGGCTGGTGAGATTTCTTTCAGGTGTCGGCGGACACGTTTACCCGTCCGACACTTGAGTTACTTAGTTCGATCGCCCGGACCGACGAGGGATGCTTGTTTCGGTTCATGGACCGGGAGTGCCAGGTCACTCTCGGTATGATGAGAGCATTTTTCTCGTGGCCCGATGTCACCGGAGCCGATCACGGTTACGACCCCACCCATATCCCCCTACCTTCCTTCGACGCCGGTGCCTTCTGGGCCCGGATTACGGGTCTCCACGCTGCCTTTGACCCTAGTAGGGCCAAGGCCTCGGCCATTGTCCATCCCTGCCTCTGTATAGCTCAGCGCCTTATGGCGACGACCTTTTTGGCTAGATATGAGCCGGGCACGATGTCTACGCCGGAGCTCTACATGCTCTACGCGATGACACGTCCCAGAGCTCTATCTAGGGATGGCGATGAGCTGGTCCCCGCCGTCGTGATTGATGTCGCGGCTTGGTTTTTGGACCGCATCATTGTATCGGTGGGCGCTCGCTCACCGATATGCTGCGGCGGCCTAATCACCTTGCTTGCCCTTATGACCGGCGAGGACTTCCCTGACGACCTGCGACGAGCACCGGGCCCCACTTCTCTGTCGATTGATGTTATGGCCCGGATGAAGATGCTTCGTCCGCACGGTGAGCGACACTGGGTCTGGTTGCACGGCCCTTACGGTGCCGATTACATGATTCTTCCAAGCCCAGCTCGGACTCAGATTGCACCAGCCCATATGGACGGGCTCCCTGCGATGGATGTTCTCATCCCCGCTGCTTACGTGCTCGAGGCCGAGGAGGCCGAGCAGGCCCACGCTGCCCACGCTGCCCCCGCTGCCCCTGTTGCACCTGCCGAGCCTGCTGCCCCTGTTGACCCTGTAGCCCCTCAGCCTATACCTGATGTTTCCGCTGCTCCTGACACCTCTGTCCCCACCTCTGTCGGTGTCGGGAGTACCTTAGCTGAGCCCACCCCCGTCACTTCCACGCCTGTCACCACCACCACTGGCCCTCTGTCTGCTGAGCCCGTTTCTTTTGCCCCACCCGAGCACCCACCGACCGTAGTTGAGTGCGGAGAGCCCTCTGTCTCCACTGCTGCTGTATTTTCCGAGAGTGTCATGGCGTCTGTCCACACTTCTGTGCCACTGACCTCTC
Source organism: Scilla litardierei (assembly GCA_030789695.1). Lineage (NCBI taxonomy): Eukaryota > Viridiplantae > Streptophyta > Magnoliopsida > Asparagales > Asparagaceae > Scilla > Scilla litardierei. Next base: position 480,116,085 of record CM061142.1, read on the forward strand.
TGGCCGCCTCGCTGCCACTTTTGCACTCTTCTTTCGCTGCTGCTGCCTCCACTTCTCACCAGCCGATGCCCCGGCCTCACACTGAGGCCAGGCCCACATTTGCGAGCGCAGCACCTTTCGTTCCCTTCCCCGCTGAGCCCGTCACATACGCGACCCGAGTACGCCAGCCTCGACCTGCACAGCCCCGACCGGTGCGTCCCTCTGCACCACCTCCCCCTGACACTGTACTTCAGAGCATTCGTGCTCTAGAGGGGGCGGTGAGTGGCCTCAGAGGCGACCTTAGGACCCTGTCCTCCACCGTCTCTGCGATGGCTGGCCGCTTTGACCTGCTCCCGCAGATTCACTACTGTCTTTCCCAGGTCCTGGAGCGTCTCCCCCGCGTACCCGTGCCCACACAGCAGGTTCCTGCCCCCACTTCCACACCCACACCCGCTCAGCAGCCTGCACCACCACCACCACCTCCTCCGCCTCAGGACGGAGACGGCGCAACACCACCTTCTTAGGCACCCTTGATGCCATCGATTATTCCTGCCGTTGTGCTGCCCGTTTCTGCTGGGTCCTGTCGTATTTTTGTCCACCCACCCCTCCCCTCACTTATTTTGGGTTTCTCATTCAGATCGTATCCTTATATATCTTTTTTTGGGAGAGAGGGGGAGTTTTGGTGCCCCACCTTTATATCTATATCACTCCATACCTGCATGCATCATGTCCGCATCATATTTTTCGTTTCTTTATTTTTCGTTTATTTTCCTTTTTTTTCACATCATGCATGCATCCTCACTTGCCCCTCACTTTACTTGTCTCTCGGTGTGCCCCACTTTGCACATTGAGGACACTGTGCCATTTAGCTTGGGGGAGTGAGTTCTCACGTTCTTTTTTCTTTTTGCCACCTATATTTTTAGTTTTTCACACCATTTCCCGCTTTTGCACTTATTTTCATCATTTTTCTTTTATTTTTCCATGCATCACGTTTTTCTTATTTTTATGCGTGCCGCATTGTAAATAGTTCTATTTTCCCTTTATCTTTATTTCTTTCTTTTTCATCTCATGCTAGAGATGACTTTTCTATGATGATGATGACGTGGAGTTAGCTTATTCTATATGCATGCTTTATTTGTCATGTCTTAGACTTTATTTCTGATATCATATGCTATGACTTGCCTTGCATCTAGAGATAGTAACCCACACTTTTTCCACATGAAAATGGATGAAATTTTATTATTAGCTGAGTCTGAATATTCATATGTATGCTATCACAGAAAACACACCAAGATTCACGCATTGAATGCCTATATCTGGAGTACTGATTTATTTTCCTATATCACTTCTATATGCATGAATTGTACATTTCACTTCAGGATGATTGAATGATGTTAGCTATGATAAATCTGGATTAGTTAGCTTTTTTGTGATCGAAGCTGAGTAGATTAGATTACCCTGCTGAAGTTGTCGTGCATGTCTTATAGAGTGAACCGAGGGATATATTTATTTCTTTCTCCACAAATCTTGAACATCATTTCTCTACTTTTAAAATCATTGGTGAATCTTCCCTTAGCGATTATATTATATGGCATTTCCCTCGCTATTAATTCCTAGCTCCAAATTTCTTATTCAAAAAAAAAGAAAAAAAAGAAAAAAAAAGAAAAAAGAGAAAATATTCTTGTATATCATTATCTCTCTTTGAGTTGGGATCGTTGTGTATATATGCTATATCAAAAAAAGAAAAATAAAAGAGGAAAAATCCTCAATAAAAGATCCCATCTCACTTTCTTTCTTTCTTCTCTCTTTTCGTGTTCATTTTCATTGCTTTTGGAGCTTTATAGAAATGGGGATGTAAATATTTTTTTTATGCCACCACGCCTATAGATAAGCTTGGGGGAGGGGATCCATTGATGTGTGAGAGAGTGACCACTTGACGTTGCACGACAACCTAGGCTAAGTAATATTCTGTACTCAATGAGATTATTTCTAGCTTTACGAAGTCCAGAAATCTAAGCCTAGCACTCATTTCATGAAATCCATACTTTTCTATTCTCTCTATCCTATTGTGTGATACTCTTATACTCCTCATAGAAAGCATTCAATTGAAAAGTGTGTGATCTGTGATTTGTATACCGCTTTAAATGATTCAGACGATGTTAATTATAAGATTATTCCGTTTTTCATGTTTATATTGTTGTTCGTGGGTTTTCTATTTCTATTTGCACTATTATACTATGATATCAAAAATAAAATTCTTTGACATGTGTTTTTCGTTCAGTGCATGCTATATGAGTAAGCGGAACCCACGTCCTGAGGAAATGATCTAGCAGCTTACCTCTTCGCTTCTTTCTTTCTTCTTTATTTTTATTTCGTTTTTCATTCTTCTCCGTTTTTCATTCTTCATTTTTCGCCGTTTTCGTTTTCCGAATCCACCGGGTTCGCCTTTTACTTATCTTCCTCGAGGACGAGTAAGAGGCAAGCTTGGGGGATTTTGATCACTCCTTATTTTACACCTTTTTCCCGCATGTTTGCATGCCATTTAGATCGCCCAAATCATGTTTTTCACGATATATCGACGATATTGCGATGCTTTTCACGATTTGTTGTTTTTGTCGCATTTCAGGTGATTTGGCGCGATTTGGAGTGATCTCGAGACGCGCTTACTCCAGAGGGTCACCGACGACCTCCCCGAGGGGTATTTTGCTGTTGGAGAGGAGCGGAAGAAGAACGGACGTCGCAGGAGCGACGAGGAGTCCAAAACAAGCAATCTGGGCATTTTTAGTGTCCCACTCGGCCGAGTGAAGGAGTCACTCGGCCGACCAGCGAGACACCGCTCGGCTGACCAGATCAGACACGATTCATATGTGCACTCGGCCGAGTGACGGATACCACATCGGCCGAGTGACGAGACCCCGTCCGCCCGAGTGGCGACCAGACGAAGCCATTCAAAAATCGCCAAGTTACTGTTTTTCGGCTGCCTGAGCTTCAGAAGACCCACTCGGCCGAGTGGATAATCCTGACCGCCCGAGTACCAAGAAGCCATCGGCCGAGTGACGACAACTCACTCGGCCGAGCAGCCCCCGAAGTGAAGACCCCTGAAGATCGAGACTTACTGGAAATTTACAGGGTTTTCACTCGGCCGAGCGACTTTTGTCACTCGGCCGAGTGCGACGCGCTGCCTGTAGCGAAAATTGCGGAAAACAGGCTGCGCAGGGGTATTTTGGTCACAGTTTTTGGACGATTTTGGGGGGTATTTAACCCCTGTTTTTACCCTAGTTTTGGAGGGCTTTTCTCTTAGATTTTTTGCAGCTTTTAGATTAGCTTTTTAGTTTTATTCTTGAGATTGGAGAGGAGGAAAAAGTTGATTTTTGTAGAATTAATTGGAGAACTCCATTGGTTTGCTTCTCTCTTCTCTAAAAATTCTATTTTTATTGCATATCTCAATATTGTGATGAATTCTATTATTTATTTCATTGATTATTTTTGTGATCTTGCTATGAATTGTGAGTAGTCGTCACGTCTTGGGGCGTGGGGATGAACCCTACAAGCCCTATTTCATAATTGTGATGAATTGGTAGAAATTTTGTTAGAATTGCTATTAGGGATTAGATTGGGATCAATTTACTACGGATGGCTAGGAATTCACATCGATTGGGATTTGCAAGAGATTGGATCCCAATTCGATAGGAAACCCTAGAAATCCGAATTGGGTTGGAATCGAATTTCCGTAGTATCGGTTTGCAAGAGATTGGACCGATACTAGGGTTTCCGGTTCCAATTCCGTGCCAATACCCGTTTGCAAGAGATTGGACGGGTAGGAACTATCCCAAACTAGGTCGCGGGCCGAGTTCGCAAGAGATTGGGCTCGGTGCGCGATTGAACGATGATGTTGATCCTAATGCTAGCTTCCCTAGGCTAGGGTTTGCAAGAGATTGGACCCGAGCCTAGGATAGCTATAGACCGGCAACAGCGCGAGAGCGTGAGCTTGGTTCTACATTCAGTTGCAACTAGTTCATCCAAAATCTTATTCTAGCGAGTTTGATACCGATGAACCGCTTTTACGAAATATGGTGAGTAGCGGGAATTCCCCATTCCCTAGACGTTCTTTATTTGATTTGATACTTCCGCACTTTGTCTGACGATTGTGACAGGATCGCCAAAGGCAAATTTCTCTCTTCTTAAATAGCCAGGTTGATTGGAACAAGCACGGTCATTCGTCCTCCCTGTGTTCGATAACCCGCTCGCTGCTATACCGTGCGCTTGCGGTAAAACTACAACCGTTCTTTGGGGTTACGTCCCGGAGCGATCAACCTCATCACGCCTTGCCTCCATTTTAGGAAAGCGGGTCATGACAGCTTCTCCATCATTTCCAGCTTCCTTCTCCACAATAGGCATGGCGGGGCCCTCAAAATTCTTCCCGCTTCTTAATGTAATTGCATTCACATAACCTCGGGGATTCTCTTCAGTTTGCTACAGCATTTTCCCTTGTGTCTTTGATAGTTGGAAAAGCTATTGCGCCATCTGCGCCATTGTAGTCTCCATAGATTTCTGCCCTGATGCCAGCAGTTGCATGGTGGACGCAAGCTGCTACGTCGTCATCATAAGTTGCTGAATTGAGGTTTGAAAATAATCTTTCCTCTGCCCTTGAGACCAGATGTGACTCTCAAATAGCATCTCCAAGTTAGACTTCTGAGTAAAGGGCATGTTCAGGGGGGGCTCTGGTTGAAGTTATGGAATTGATTGTACTTGAGGAGGTAGAGCCTGAAAATCCCGGGGTTGCTAAGGGTATGACGATGGAGCTTGTAAACCCGGGGTCCGGTAGGAGAAATTAGGGTGATTCTTCCACCCTTGATTGAATATAGAGGAGTATAGGTTGTTCGGCAGCCTCGGGTTATTCCCATATAAAGTGTTCCATGCTCAATGCTCATGCCCGGAGGTGCCACTAAAGCTGTAGAACATTTATTACCTTGGTGTATATGCACACCACATGCCTTACAAAGCACCGCGGTGGGTGGGTTAGTAGCACCGAGCCCAAATAAAGAAAGTTGCTTGGATAGAGCATGAAATTTAGCAGAGAGTAGGGATACCTCATCAACATCATACTTACGTCCCCTTCTGGAGGTGCTCCTCTTATTGCTCTATGAGTCATTGTTGGTGGACATGTCATCCAACAACTTCTTCGCTTCATCCAGAGTCTTACTCATTATCGCACCATTAGCGACCACATCAATGGATTCTCACCTTCCGGGTCAACCCATTGTAGAACGCTTGGATAAGTAGCCAATCGGGTACATCATGGTGTGGAAAATTGCATGGTAGATCCTTAAATAGCTCACAAGCCTCGTATAAGGACTCCCAATTGATTGAAATTGGTGATCTCATTGCACATCTTTGCGGTTTACCCTGGAGGAAAATATTTAGTTAGAAACACAATAGATAGACTATCCAAAGTTGTGAAGGTGTTAGGACTATAGCTTCTAAGCCAATCCTTTGCCTTGTCCCTAAAAGAAAAGGAAAATAGTCTTAGCCTAATGGCGGCGTTCGTGATGCTATTCATTTTCAAAGTATCCATCTTTTCCAAGAAATTATTGAGATGGTAATTCAAGTTTTCCATAGGAGATCCTCCAAACTGATCTCGTTGCACGAAGTCGATGAGAGACGGCTTCAACTCGAAGTTATTGGGCTCCATTGGTGGATTCTGGATGCTAGATGTGGACCCATTGAAAGGCATGGAGAATTCCAAGAGCGATCTGGGAGTTAGTGGTGGTGGCGGCAGCGGAGGACCAGTTTCAGGATTTTCTTTCTACGCCATTGATTCAAAAGCAAATCTCCTCCTTCTTTCGCCATTAAGCCTTCTTGCAGTGGCCTCAATCTCATTATCTAGTAGATGCAAGTTCGCAATGCCTTGAGATCTCCTAGACATACAAGAGAGCTAAACCAAAGAAAGACGTTAAGATCACCAAGAATCAATAATAAAGTTAAATATGAACAAAAACAAGAAGAATATGTAGTCTATCAACAGAGACTAAAATTGATATCATACCGTGCCTCCACATCAACGGTGCCAAAAATCTTGTCCGCTCTCGTGGAGCTAATGAAATTTATACCCCAATCACATGGTGTCAGTTGTAGCACTAACGGGTCGAACACATGGAGGCATTCGTTGAGTACGATTTTGGATCTTCGTTCGAAAGCTACGCTATTGAATGATGGTCTAGTGAGAGAATAAATGGTGAAATCAGGGGATAAAATCTCTAGGGCTTAGGGTGTCCCCGCCATTGAACTAGGGTTAAGGTTGGATTAATAAATGACCGATTGTTGGGTTCATTGGGACTTAGGAGAGGTCATCTAACCTAAGAGCATTTGCCTACACCCCACTCTCATGGTGCATGATAGGGTATTCCCTAATGTTATCTCCTATCCCTGCTCTCGCGATGCAATAATAGGCCTATCCTAACCTATACCAATGTCGACTCTCGCTGATACATCGGTATACGTCAGGTGCATTACGCTCGACGAATGTCCTTAATCTTCCTCCCGACCACAGTGGCGTTTGCGGATTGGATCTATATTCGGAGGGTTCTAGTCAGTGCAGGACTCTCGCCGGTCACACCAATAATATGGATCCTCGTAGGGATTGAAACCCCGGATTGGTTTTGACTCTCACCGGCGGCCAATCCGATCGTCCAAACAGGAGGGGGTCGAATCTACTATGATAATTAGCATACCAATATACCCAACTCCTCAATTAACCCAGCAATTAATCAAAAGTTCATCCAACCCATGGAACTAATCCAATGGGGTTCAACTCATTGCTCTAAATAAAATCTACTCATTACTCATTACAATAGAGGTGATTTCTACTATCGGGTAAGTGATGAAAGCCATGGATTCAAGAAATAAACACAAGAGATGAAAAACAAACAATAGCAATAACAAAGGAAATATTTCTATTCAGAAAATATAATCTATTACAATAAGAAACTAAATTAAAACAATTAAGGTTGCAGAATAAAAGAGTTAGAAAACCCTTACATAACTCCAAAAACCCAGAAAATGCCTAAAAATGAGACGGTTTCGCTTAAGGAAGAAGATGAGCTTTTATACATTCTCCAAATGACCAAAAGCCCCCCAACGGCTCCCTGGCGGCAAACAGTCCCATGCAGAAACCCTATTCGATGCGACCACATCAAGAACGATGCGATCGCATCGTCCTAGTGCGTAAATCGGGGTCATGGAGGCTACAGCAACGTGGTCGCATCACTAGGGTTGTGGCCGCATTGAATCAGGCTTCGACGTCCGCGCCATCATCTAATCGATCGCATGGAGCGACTGTTTGGTCTTTGGTTCTTCAAGATTACGTGGTCGCGTCATTTGTAGTCACGCAGGCCGCGTCCATTGCATATCTTCAAATCTTCTCCTCATCGTTGCGACCGTTTGGATATCTTTTATGCGGCCACGTGGAGTTAGGTTCTGGAGCTTGTTGACGCAGTCGTTTGGTGCATGTCTACGTGGATGCGTGGAATTGAGTTATGCTCCAATGTGTTGTGATCACGCGGCCGTGTCGAATCGATGCGGTCGTGTGTTTCACACCGCTTCTTTACTTTCCCCTTTTTGCACATTTTGAACTCCCGGCTTTGCACCTTTCGCCTTTTCGTGCCTTATCCATGCCATATGGTCCATAATGAGCATGTATTTTCTGCAAGGCATAGGATGGACCATAAAAGCAAAATAGGAAAAAAAACGGGAAAACGGAGAAAATGGAGAAATAAACGATGAAAAAACGTGTATGAAAAAGGGGGAAAACTATATACAATAAACACTCAACAGGAGCCATCTGGCAATGGACGGTGTAGCAAGCTATCTCCTAGGTATGGTTTTGGTTTTTAAAAGTTTTATTAAATTTGGTTTGGGTTTGATCCAATTGTTTGATCAAGAATAAACCTAAAGATCAAACTTGACTCATTAGAACTCCTCTGTAATAAAGAATTTCTAAGAATCATTCTTTACTCCCATATGTAATCAGATAGAGTCAGACTCTAATTAGAAATCCTAATGATGAAAGGATTTCTAGGGATCCTAGCACTATATAAAGGGGCCGACTCCTCCTCTGAAAGGCATCCCAACGTCAAGCAAAATCAAGAGAGAGATAACGTCAAACTTTGAGGTAGAATTTTTCTCTTTAAAAGAATTTTTTTTTTCATTTTCTTTCTCTCAAGCCTAGAAACATTTGAGACTAAGTTCGAGCTCTTAAAGGACTTGTGGAATGTGAGGAGTTTCATCATCAAGGTAAAACTACTATCATGCTTGGTTGGTAAGAAGATCAGAGATATTCATAGAAACTTTTTGGAGAGTGGATATCATGTAAAAATATCCGCAAAAAGATATGATCTTTACCTTTCAGCTTTAATTTATGAGTTCTATTGTAGTAATCTGGGTTTTACATTAGGATTATAAAGTTTTTGACATTTATCGATTTCACCTTATCTAGTATGATTAGAAATCCTATGTAGACTTACAACAACATGCCATCTGGTATGAAGCAAGCATAGCTTTTTTAAACCCATAGTGTGGTTGACCATGATTCAAACATAGGCCTTCCTACTGACCGCTTCACCCTCTGGCATCATTTCCCAGTTAAAATAGTATTCAATTGCAATGAGAACGTTGTTTACGGGTGTTTTCTCACCACAGGATCGTTGACCAGGGATTGAGCGGTCAACGTGGTCAAGGGGTCAGTTGTGATCCCTCGGGTGCACTGAGCACACGTGCACTCTGCACGGGTCGGAGATGGAGTCGGGGTCGAGCGCCGGATCCGAGCGGGGCGTCGGTCCTTAACTGAAGCGGAGCGGAGGGGAAGCCTCGGCTCTGCTTTGATGGGCTCGGCCTCGGTCGGACGAGCGTCGAGGGGTAGCCTCGGCGCCTCGGTCAGCTTCTTCCTGAATAGACGAGAAACTCGTCAGGGTGGCCGGACCTTGGTTTCGGCCGTATCCCCTCCGATGCCTAAGTCAGATCAGGTTCTGAAGGATACTCGACGGGGTAGGCACGACTTGAGAGGAGATCAATACCCTGACCCACGACGCGAGCAAGGGGAGGGAAGAGGAATGGCGGAAGACCAAGGTCATTGATGGAATACCTTAGGTTTGAATACCTGGAGTTCGATCCCCTAGCTCTGTTGCCCCTCTGGTCCTTTTATAGGTGGATCCGCCGCTATTGCCTCTCGCCCATGTCGCCACGACGGCGCCTGCCGGAATCATGGGGGAGCCGTTTGTCCCCAGTCATGCCGTCACGCGGTTCGCCCCCATACGCCCCCTCGAGATCCGTCCCCACGATGGCGCCTGCCAGCGTCATGGGGGGTGTCCCTCCCCTGGGCCCTTTGATTGACGTTAAAGCCTTATACTCCTCGGGAGTGGTTTCTCCGGGGAATCTGGGCCGGTTTTAAGTTTTCTCGGGGGCCTCATCGATCGGGTCACGTTTTCTTCGTGGGCCTCGGCTGGCGGGGCCCAACCTTGTTGGCAGGCTTCTCGTCCGCATCTTTGACTTTGGGCCTCTAGCCTTTGGACTTCAACCATGATAGCCGTATCAATTGCCCCCATCGGTCGTGCTGATCTTGACACACGCGTCAATCGAGGCTGGTTCATTAAATGGAGACCATCATTAAACGGCCAGTCCAAATCCCTCTGGTGTAGGTCCCGAAGCGCCGTCGGCTCGCGGATGCTGCCACGTGCCCTCGTGCGTTCATCTTTGCCGCATGTGGGGTCGCCTCGAGGAAAGAGATGTATAGAAAGGGGATACGCCACCCTTCGGACGAGGGTCTATCTTTTTCAATCGTCTTCCCTCCTTTTCGTCAGGCTGAATCCCGTTCGAGCTCTATCTCATATCGTCCTCCTCCGTTGCCGTTTTGGGTTGCCCGGAGGATGTTGCTGACCCCAATCCAGCCGGCGGGTCCGTCCCGACGGTCCGCTGCCATAGGGGTGCGCTTTCGGGGGTGCCTCTCGAGGTTCTCGGGTGTCCCTCGTCCATCTGTGCCACCTCCATCAGGAATATGCGCACCAGTTTCCTTCTTCCCCCCTATTCTGTCGGGCCCCGGAATCCGACGAGCGAATCTGCTTTCCACGGCCTCGGGAAGTCGGGGTTTATGAAAAGTGTTTTCGGTTCGGGCTTCGGTTCCCTCTCCGCCACTTTATTTCCGAGTTTCTACGAGCCCATAGGGTGGCCCTAAGCCAATTTTGCCCCAATGCCATTGGTCTCATCATCGGGTTTGTCGTTCTCTGCGAATTGAAGGGGGTGGTCCCCTCCCTTCGACTCTTCGCCCAATTCTACGGCCTGAGCCACCACCAGTCGGGGGCCTGGATTTATATCAGCGCTCGGCCAAATAAGAGCCTGGTGCTGGGGCTGCCGAGCTCTTTGAAGATCTGGAATGGTGAATACATCTTCGTCGTTTTCCCGTCGGATGTGGACTTCCCGTCTCAATGGAGCAGCGTCTGCGCACTAGCTCTTGAGCTGGGCGACCCCACTGACGCTGATCTCGAGGTGGTGAAGACCCTGTTGGCGGTTCCCGCGAAGGATCAGAGAATTGACGTTCTCTTTGATGATCCTAATTTGCGGAAGACCACTTGGCCCCTGGGTGAGTTCCGCTGACGTCCGCCGTGTTGAGCTATCCCGGCCAGTCTTGACCTTTTCCTCCGTGCCTTTTACAGGTGGATTTGCCCTCGATTCTGCTCCGACCCCTCTGTCGGTCACGGTCCCTGAGCCTGCTCCGCATAGGAGGGATCACGTGTTAGAGGTCCGAAAGAAACAGCCACCCCCTGTCGTGGGCTCCAAAAGAGCGAGGGGGCATGCCCCATCTTCCCCCTTGCCGGGCGTCTTGAAGAAGGCCCGTCTCCAAGTTAAAGAGGGAGGTGCTCTGCCGCCCGAGGGTCGGGCCCCGCCCTTCCCGGCTGAGGTCACCTGGCCGTGGTCCTGGCCGTCGTCGTCGCCACCGAACCCCCTCCCCGAGGTTTAAGAGCGGTACCTGGGAGCGTTCCACTCGGTTCCCGTCGATTTGCCTCAGTCAGGCGAGGGCCTTCTCCGACCCTGCTTCCCAGTGGGGCTGGGGGAGTCAGTTTTTGCTGATTGTGGCGTGGCGGCGCGGCTGGCTGAGAACTGCTGGCTTCCTTCGGACCAGGCTGAGTTGGACGGGGTTATAGGAAACCGCCTAGCTGCCTTCGTGGTCCAGGCAGGCCAGCAGGTGAGGCATTCTCGCATATCTCATTTCTTATATCCATATTTCATCCCATCTTTTTGGTGCAGTTGTCCTCGGTGGGGTTTCCATAAGGCGCCAATTCAAGGCTCTTTATCAGGCCGAGGCTGACGCGGCGCGATTCGCCGAGACCGAGGGGGTCGATGGCGATGCTAGTCTGTCGGTCGAGGCTCGTATCAAGTCCCTGGAGACCCGGATAACTGAGCTCTCCTCTGCTTTAGAGGAGTCCGATCGGGAGAGGGCCTTGGCTTGGGTTGGGAAGTCTAAGGCCGAGGATCGGATTGCCGAGCTTGTGGAAGCCACCGAGGCACGCATCGAAGCTGGCAAGGGCCCTCCCCCTGTTATTACAGCCAACTCCCTGGAGCTCTCCAGCCTTCTGGAAGCGGCGGAAGAGAGAGAGAAAGTTCTCCTAGTCCAGCTTGCCGCGAGATCCAGAGAGGTCGAGGTGGAGCGGGCGGAGCATCAGCGCCAGGTTATCATCCTCGAAGATCGGATCCGAGAGCTGGAGGCGGTGAACCCCGCTCAGATTGCTCAGGACGCCGTGGATGAATATGCTCTCTCTTTTACGGCCTCGGGTATGTCTGAAGAGTTCGAGAAGGGGTTTGCCTGCTGCAAATCCTAGATCCAGAAGAGGTTTCCACTCTCGGAGATTGAGTTTGAGGAGCTCCGGGTGTACTCCGATGACGAGGGTGAGACACGGGTCAGACCCTCGCCTCCGCCGGGAGCCCCCTCAGGGCCGACAGCGGGATGAGTGAGAGAGTGCTATTTGTTCGGTCATTGTGCCGTTGTGTAACACTCCTCTCTTTTTCAGAAGTAAAGTCCCATTTTTCTGCCCGGTACCGCTTGTCTTCCCTCTTGGTATATGTCCACTTTTTGGGCCTTGCCGTCAAAGAGGTGGTTGTCCTATCGGGGGACATTGCCCCTCATCCTTACGGCATGTTTGGCCGACCGGCTGGCTGGGGGGTGATATTCCTCAGGCTCACGGTCTGGTCGGCTCGCCCATATGCCGGGGGAGTTGCCCCCGGTCTTACAATGGGTTTGGTTGGGCAGTCTGCTAGGGGTGCGACCCCGCGCCTTGTGACTGACCGATGAGGTCGACCGCTGAAGTCGACCTCTGGTCCGACCTGCTAAGGGAGTTGCCCCAGCCTTATGGTCGGTTGGTTAACCGACCTGCTGGGGGAGTTTCCCCAGCCTTACAGCCGGTTGGTGTCGTTCAGCCTACTGGGAGGGCAACTCCCAGTCTGATGACGGATCGATGGATCGACCTGCTGGGGGAGTTGCCCCCAGCCTTATGATCGATCCACCCCCCTCCTGGCTGACCGGGGGGAAATGGCCCTCGGTCTGTCGGCCGGTTGGGGGAGTCAACCCACTGAGGGTCTATCCCCTGGCCTTATAATCCTCTGCTTGGATGCTCACCCCGTGAGGTCTCTTTCTTCCCAAGTGAGTTACCGAAATATGAAGGCGAAATAGGCTCAAACGGTTTTATTTGGGCCGATGGAGGAAGGGGGATACATTTGCGGGCGATCTCATTGATAATATTTGCGCAGGTGCTCGGCATTCCAGGTGTGGGTGAGTATCTTTTCCCCCGAATTGGCCAGTCGATAAGTCGCGGGTCCGAGGACCTCGATGACTCTGTAGGGTCCTTCTCACTTAGCCGCCAGCTTCCCTTTACGGGTGATCTCCGGGCTGAAGGCGGCTTTTCTGAGGACTAGGTCCCCTTGGCAGAAGCTCCTTCCCCTAACTCGGGAATTGTAATAGCATGCCACCTTCTGCTTCTGACGAATGATGGTGGCCAAGGCCTGTTCCCGTCGCTCGCCTAGGAGCTCCAGACCGAGCTCCAAGCCTTCCGTGTTCCTTTCCTCGTCAAAGTGTTTTATGCGGAGGGATTCCTCGCCTACTTCAACAGGTACCACCGCCTCAATGCCATACGCAAGCATGAACGGGGGTTTGCTCGTGGCTTGTTTGTGGGTCGTTCTGTACGACCATAGTATCCCTGGGAGCTCCTCCGGCCAACTCCCCTTGGTGTCCTCCACTTTCTTGCAGAGGGGTTCTATGATGCACTTGTTGGCGGCCTCTGCCATCCCGTTGGTTTGGGGGTGAGCCACTGAAGCGAAGAGGAGCTTGATCTTCCATTCAGCGCAGAAGTCTTTGAACCCGGCGCATTCGAATTGTTTCCCGTTGTCCGTGACGATGGCTCGGGGGATTCCAAACCTGGAGATGATGGAGTTCCAAACGAAACTCTTCGCCTTCTTCCATGTTATGGAAGCAAGGGGTTCGGCCTCGATCCACTTGGTGAAATAGTCCACCGCCACGATTAGGTATTTCCTCTGTCCTCGTCCCGAAGTGAACGGTCCGAGGATGTCGAGCCCCCACTTCACGAAAGGTACGGGACGGACAATTGGAACGAGTTCCGACGGGGGGATGAGCCAAGTTTGGCAAATCTCTGGCATTCTTGACACCTTTGGATATATTCCGTTGCGTCGTGGACCATGGTTGGCCAGTAATATCCTTGTCTCGGGATTTTCTGGGCGATCGTCTTGGCCCCGTGGTGATTTCCGCAGATCCCCTCGTGCACCTCCCGGAGGACGTAGTCAGCCTCTTGAGGACCGAGGCACTTGAGGTAGGGGAGGATATCGGTCTTCGTCCATCGTCTTCTGTAAAGTACTCCTTCGTGGATCACGTATCGGAGTGCCTTCCTCTCCAAGGTTCGACGTTTGTCAGAGTCCGTCGGCACTTCTCCATGAGAGAGGTATCGGACAAACAGGTCCATCCAGGTGGGGTCCCCGTCGATCGCCATCACCTCCTTCTCCTCCGTGCTGGGGAATCAGAGGTTTTCCACGTAGATGGTGCGGCCCATCTCCTTGGTCGAGGAGGAAGCCAGCTTGGATAGAGCATCTGTGCTGGCATTCTCCGACCAGGGAAGGTGAAAGGTTTCAGCCTTCTTAAATTTGGACAGCGCGGTCTTGGCTGTGGCTAGGTAGCTCTGCATCGCCTCCTCGCGTGCCTCGTAATTCCCCTGTAGTTGGTTGATGAGGAGTTTTAAGTCACCGAGGAGTCGCACAGAGTCAGCCCTGAGTTCTCTGGCCAGCCTCAGTCCGTTTATCGTCGCTTCGTACTCGGCCACATTGTTGGTGACCGAGAATTCGAACCGAAGCGCGTACTCTATGACACACCCCTCGGTAGATCGGATCGCGATCCCGGCTCCGCTGCCTGACCGGGTCGCAGACCCATCCACATGGACTATCCAGGTGTCCTGGTTCTCTAGATGACCAGTAAGAACGACATCAGTCGAAAGGAAAGAAAGGGGTTGGGTAGTTACCGTGGCCGAGTTTTCTCCAGAGGTGTTCCCCCCTTCTATGGTACATTCGGTGATGAAATCCGCCAGGGCATGCCCTTTAATGGCCGTGCGTGGTTTGAACCGTAGGTCGAACTCGCTCAGTTCCACGCCCCAATTCAGCATCCTTCCCATTCGATCGAATCTCTTGAGGTTTTGCTCTAGCTGGGAGTCGGTAAGGACTAGTATAGTGTGGGCTTGAAATTAGGGCCGGAGTCGGCGGGCTGAGAGAACGAGGGCGTACACCAGCTTTTCCATAGGCGTGTACCGCCCTTCCGCGTCCTTCAGGACCCGACTGGTATAATACACTGGCCTCTGCACCCTGCCATCCTCCCTGACCAGCACCGAGCTCACCGCTTCTCCCGTGCAAGCCATGTAGAGGCTCAACGACTCTCCTTCCTGCGGTTTGGATAGGAGCGGGGGACTGCGGAGGTACTCCTTGAGTTCTGCGAACGCTCGGGAGCAATCCTCATCCCACGGTATTGTCTTCCTATTATCGGCCGGCTCTGCGATCGCTTTCCTCAAGGTCCTGAAGAACGGAAGGGATTTCTCCGCCGATTTGGATAGAAATCGCCCTAGAGCGGTGATGCGTCCATTCAACCTCTGCAGCTCCTTAATTGTCATCGGCTCCCGCATGTTGATTAGCGCCTCGATCTTATCAGGGTTAGCCTCGATGCCGCGATTGGTGATCATGAACCCTAAGAACTTGCCCACTCTCACCCCGAATGTGCACTTCGTGGGATTGAGGTGGATGTTGTGTCTCCGCAACCGCTCAAAGGTTTCCCTGAGGTCGGCGATGTGATCTCCCGGATCCTTCGACTTGACCAACATGTCGTCGATGTAGACCTCCAGGTTCCTTCCTATCTGGGAGTCGAACACCTTGTTGACCATTCTCTGGTAAGTGGCCCCGGCGTTCTTTAAACCAAAATGCATCTTCTTGTAGAAGAAGGTTCCCTTATCTGTCGTGAAGGCTGTCATCTCTTCATCCCGGGGGTCCATCTGGATTTGATTGTACCCGGAGTAGGCGTCCATAAAGCTGAGCATTTCATACCCTGAGGCATTGTCCATGAGATGGTCGATGCGAGGCAAGGGGTAGCTGCCTTTAGGGCATGATTTGCAGAGGTCGCTGAAGCCCACACCCATTCGCCACTTCCCGTTGGGCTTCTTGACCATTACGATGTTTGACAGCCACTCCGGGTACCAGAATTCTCGGATAAAGCCGGCGTCGCAGAGGCGCTCCACTTCTTCGGAGGCAGCCTTCATCTTTTCGCCACCTAGATTCTGCTTCTTCTGTCTAACTGGCTTGAAATTGGGGTCGGCATTCAGCCTATGCATAATCACTCGGGGGTCTACGCCGGGCATGTCATCGGGCGACCATGCGAAGACGTCAAGGTTTACCTCCAAGCATTCGATCAATCAGCTTCTCGAGTCCGAGCCCAGCCCCGATCCGATGGAGACGAATCTTCCTTCGACACTCGTGACCGGGATCTGCTCCGGCTCCTCTGTGGGCTCGGGTCTCGGCCCGTTCCTCAGGTCAAGCGTGGCCATCGAGCCGTCAGGTTGCTCTGTGGGTTTTTCGTCTGCTAGCTGGTATCAGATCTTCAGCTTCCTCGCGTTGCCGTCGACTCGACCGATCCCTCTCGGGGTCTGGAACCTGATCGTTCGGTGAAGAGTCGAGACCACCGCTCCAACAGCGTTGAGGAGCGGGCGGTCGATGATCCCATTGTACGACGACCCGATCCTCAGCACCACGAACTCCACCGTCAGGGTTACCGAGTCAGGTGGCCCGCCGAGCGTGACCGGGAGGTGGATCGCCCCCACGATGGGCGTGGAGTGACCTGTGAAGCCCACCACAGGTCCCGAGCACGGCTCCAGGTCCTTGTTCTATATCCCCATCCTTTCTAAAGTTGACATAAATAGGACGTCGTAAGAGCTGCCAGTATCGACTAGCAGTCGCCGGACCACGGCCGTGTCGATGACTACGAAAACCACCAGTGCTTTGTCTGGCCGTGGCGGCCCCTTTGCCGCACCCGACCCGCCGACCCGGAGGGACAGCGGTGGGCTCCTGCACTCCATATTGCGGCCCTCCTCGTGGCCAATCTGAGGTTGCTCTTGCGCCCCGACCGGTTGCGTGCGTCGGGGAGCGACGATCCCCTCCCGCCGGCCGTGGCGGGAGTCAACGCCCGTTGCCGGGGTCGCGCCCACCTTCCGCTTCGGGGGATGAAGCCGTGTCATTGTCGGTGTGGTTGTTTTACGTGGGTGTTGGTCGTTCTCACAGACGGCGCCAGATGTTTACAGGTGTTTTCTCATCACAGGATCGTTAACCAGTGATTGAGCGGTCAACGTGGTCAAGGGGTCAGTTGTGATCCCTCGGGTGCGCTGAGCACACGTGCACTCTGCGCGGGTCGGAGATGGAGTCGGGGTCGAGCGCCAGATCCGAGCGGGGCATCGGTCCTTAACTGAAGCGGAGCGGAGGGGAAGCCTTGGCTCTGCTTTGATGGGCTCGGCCTCGGTCGGACGAGCGTCGCGGGGTAGCCTCGGTGCCTCAGTCAGCTTCTTCCTGAATAGACGAGAAACTCGTCAGGGTGGCCGGACCTTGGTTCCGGCCATATCCCCTCCGATGCCTAAGTCAGATCAGGGTCTGAAGGATACTTGGCGGGGTAGGCACGACTCGAGAGGAGATCAATACCCTGACCCACGGCGCGAGCAGGGAGAGGGAAGAGGAATGGCGGAAGACCAATGTTGTTGATGGAATACCTTAGGTTTGAATACCAGGAGTTCGATCCCCTAGCTCCGTTGCCCCTATGGTCCTTTTATAGGTGGATCCGCCGCTATTGCCTCTCGCCCATGTCGCCACGATGGCGCCTGCCAACATCATGGGGGAGCCGTTTTTCCCCAGTCACGCCGTCACATCGTTCGCCCCCATACGCCCCCCTCGAGTTCCGTCCCCACGATGGCGCCTGCCAGCGTCATGGGGAGTGTCCCTCCCCTGGGCCCTTTGATTGACATTAAAGCCTTATACTCCTCGGGAGTGGTTCCTCCGGGGAATCGTGGGCCGGTTTTGAGTTTTCTCGGGGGCCTCATCGATCGGGTCGCGTTTTCTTCGGGGTCTCGTCTGGCGGGGCCCAACCTTGCTGGCAGGCTTCTCGTCCGCAGCTTTGACTTTGGGCCTCTAGCCTTTGGACTTCAACCATGATCGCCGTATCAAACGTAATCATAGTATGCCATCAATTCCTTAAGAATATGCCTCATTTTCCACTCTCACACTTCTTGATGATGATGTTGAATTGGTACATCATTCTATTGCTGCAGCTTGCCCAATGCATTTAAGTGCATTGTCACGTTCATAGTGTTGTATTGACTTGAAAGATAAAACTCTCACTACCACTGCCCTAGCATAGAGTTATGCAGCTTCAATGAAGCTTGCTAGTTCTTCCACATGCTCTGTGATAAAATAAAGGGTGGAAGTCTCAGTTCTTGTTCTTTAAAAGCTTAACCGAAACCATTTCCCTTCCTTCCAATAGGCTAAACAAGAAGATAGAGGCCCCGAAAGAAACATTTGACTAAGTAGTATTAGTCATGGTTGAAAGGTTAAGGAGTGGTCGATCAAAAATAAAAGAGACTGGCTATCTCTTTGAAGCAAGTAATTCCAAAGGTCATTTGAATCATATTCGTCCTAAGCAACAGATTTCTCCAGGGGTGGTAAAGTTTGCAAAGATGGTGAATTTAATAACTTTTATTTTTCACAATTACATTTAATTATAATTCTTAACTCTTCATTTCTTACTAGCATGGCCCTAAAATGTTTAAAGTTCTCCTTTTCTTTATTTGCCCATCTCAGCTCATGAAACCAAAACCAAACATGGTTCAGGTAAAGCAACATTGTCACAGCCTTTATTCCTTGATACCAGTAAGAAAAAGAAATTGAAAAGGGCTCCTACCACTTCAACTAATATAAGGGGAAGCACACCTCATGTTTCCCCTTCGATCTTGCTAACCTCCACCATAACTTCCTCTTTGATTACCATAGTTTCCACCATGACATCTCAAATCCTAACATCATCACAGGTGCTACCTTAACTCTGGACCATCCTACTCCTCTCGAAGCTAAAATTAATGCCTAACTCTAGTGCCTAGGTAAGTCCTACCTCTCCATCAAGAGGATAATGGATGATGGAAGAAACAATGTTCTAATAAAGGATCTGCATTTCGATGAGCAAAATGGTTCTTCGATGGTGTCTTCTAATGAGGTATATACTAGATTTCCAATGTGAGTGTCTTTGACTCCATCTTCCTTTTGACTCCAATGAGGTATATATTAGATTTCATGGCATTTATCACGGCACCATGGCACTTGATAGGGCTAGCATTGCTATTGCATCCAACGATAAGCTACTTCCTGCAAGGGCCTCCTTCAGATAGCATGCAAGTTTTTTCTTTAGATGAATATGATAATTTGGCATTGAGAAATGTTAGGTCACACGGTCGTGACTGTGTTGTCAATAGTGGCACCAAGATATTGTTACGTCTGCTCTTAATTATCTTGAAGAAGAGAGACGTCATATCGAGACCATGTTGAAAGAAATGTTGAACGTTATGTTACAACATAACGTTCAACACGCTGTGTCGGATAGCAGAAATATATATTTATGTTGAGTACGGGATCTTCGTCGATGGAAGCTCTTGATCACTGTTTCGTATCTTTAACATTCCTTGGTTTTTCTGATGGTTGAATATTGTTGAAGATTTATTTGGAAGCTAAAATCTCTAGGTTTTATTGTTGAGACGGTTAGAGAGATTCTTGCCCACAATTCCTTATACATCG
Source organism: Scilla litardierei (assembly GCA_030789695.1). Lineage (NCBI taxonomy): Eukaryota > Viridiplantae > Streptophyta > Magnoliopsida > Asparagales > Asparagaceae > Scilla > Scilla litardierei. The sequence goes on from CM061142.1 coordinate 480,135,468, forward strand.
GATCCTTGAAGATATGCGGAACCACCTGCCCAATGTTGTTCCGGATTTTATGGGTTGCCGTTCTGCTGATGCTATGATTGAAGATCTTTCCCTATTGACCCGCGGATTGAGGGGGAGCGTGGTTATTAAGGTTGCGGCGTTGACGGCTAGGGTTTACGACTTTTGGGAGAAAGTTTGTGTGAACTCCGGGAGGGAGGCCAACAGCTACGCACATAGGATCAAAGGAGTTGATCTAGTCGGTTGTGCAAGGGGAGCTTGCGTGCAAGGGGGGCTTGCCTAGAATACTCCATGGGTTGGTAGAGACCACTCATCACGGTTTGTATTAAGGGGAAGGTTGTTCCTCCTAATAGAATCACGACATTAGTGATTTTACTCATTCATTATTTTAGTGGAGTATTCTGTTTTTCTGGGCGTGGCCCCGCAGATGTAGGTGTGCGCATCGATCTGCGTTACCAAGTCTTGTGTCTCTGATTGGTTTGTGTTTATCCTTTGGATTTATTTTTTATTACTGCGTACTGAATTTTAATTGGTATCAGAGGATGTCATCCGTGTAACTTTGTGTTGTCAAAGTGGTGTGATCCTGTGTTTGCAGTACGCTAGTCATGAATACGAAAGAAGGCGCTTCCGTTACTCGCCCTCCGCTACTCACCGAAACAAACTACACATATTGGAAGTCCCGGATGCGTGCCTTTATCAAGTCACTGGATGAGAAGGCATGGGTCGCCACCGTTGAAGGATGGAGTCCTCTAATTGAAGTAGACAAAGAAGGCAGAGAATGTCTCAATCTGGCAAGAGATTAGGGTCCAAAAGAAGATCGTGCGGCTTTAGGAAACTCTAAGGCCGTGAATGCAATTTTCACTACAGTTGACGAAGAGCAGTTCAAGTTGATATCCACATGTGAGTATGCCAAAGAAGCTTGGGACATTCTTCATAATGTTCATGAAGGAACGAGTACAGTTAAGGCGTCCAAACTCCAAATGCTTGCTTCCCAGTTCGAAAATCTTAGAATGAATGATGATGAGACTGTTGTCGAATTTAATGGGAGGTTGAGGGACATAATCAACCAAGCTTTTCAACTAGGCAAGAAATATTCTCAACAGAAGCTGGTAGAGAAGACGTTGAGATCTCTTCCGGATAAGTTTTCTGCAAAAATAGCGGCCATTGAAGAAATGAGAAACACCTCCACTATGAGATTGGATGAACTCATGGGTTCTCTTCAAACCTATGAGATGAATCCCAAACAGAACAGAAGGGAAAAGGGGGTGGCATTAAAGGCGGAGGTCAGTGAAACACCTAAATCTGAGATTGAGTCGGAGGTAGATGAAGACATTGCTTTGCTAACCAAGAACTTCAGTAGGATGATGAGGACGATCAGCAACAGGAGTCAGAATCTCAGACCTGTCAACAGGATGACGCGCTCAAATCCTCCTACGGCTGAAAAAACCCCCAGTCGTCCCACTCAGAGGTATGAGTCAAAAAACAAAGGCAAAGGAATACAATGCAGGGAGTGTGAAGGCTTTGGTCACATACAAGCTGAGTGTGCTAACACTCTCAAGAAGCAGAAAGGGAAATCTCTAGCCAGTACCTGGAGTGATGAAGATTCTGAAGGAAGTGCTGAAGATGAGGACATATTTACTGCTACCCTGAAAGATCAGTCTGAGTGTGACACGTCTAGCTATGTTGAACGTAATGTTGCAACATCAATTACAACATTGGGGACCATACTGAGCAATGTCAAACAGGATTTGAAACATCGAGTACAACGTTTAGCAGTGAATTTGGTTCTGAAGGTGATAGTGAGGAAGATGTTGGTGAAGAATACATTCGGTCGGCATACCAAACTATGTTCAACAAATGGATAGAGATTTGCAAAGCTAACAAAAAATTGAAGGATGAATGCTCCAAATTGAGAAGTGAGAAGGATGATACTAAGGCTAAACTTCTGAAGACCAAGCTCAGTCTCAGGATTCTTGAGACCAGCCTCAGGAGAACTCTTCTCAGAGCTGAGAAGGCAGAGAGTTTTCTCAACAAGTGAAACTCGGGGAAGTCAAAGCTTGATGATATTCTCAACATGGGGAAAGTCTCAAGAGATCGCACAGGGGTTGGATTCAACAGAGGAGGCTATTTGCATACTCCCAAGGCAAGACGTGTTCTCATTACTAAGAACTTGAATACCTGGGTCAGGACAAAGGGCATGAGCCAAAGTTAAAGGAGAGAAAAAGTTCAACATCCAGGCGTTGTGTGTGTGATTACTGTAGGCAAGTAGGGCACACTGACTGGAGTTGCTTCAGCCGCATGAAGCACTGGCGTGAAGGAAGAAATGTTAGACATCCCAGCAATAGGACAACGAAGAAATGGGTTAGGAAATCTGAGTTGTTGATCGGCCCCGGATATACACCCGTAGAACGATTGTAGTTTTACCGCAAGCGCACGGTCAAGTGACGAGCGGGTATCAAACACGAGGAGGTGGTATTGGTTCTAATCTATCCTAGGTTGGTTTGACTACGAATGTATTATTGGTGGAGATGGTTATGGTGTGATGTAATGGAAATGGTGGTGGTAGTCGGTGTCGGTGATAGAGATGTTGGTCAAATATCGATTCAAATACAATATGATAAAAGTGTCTAGAGCTAGGAAATCCCCACTACGGATCATCATTCATCCTTGTAAATTGTGAATCTCAATATTGCAAGACTTGTGTCGAGGTGAACTAGTCGTAACTGAATAGAGAACCAAGCTCACGCTCCCGCGCTATTACCGGTCTATAGCAACCTAGATTAGGGCCCACTCTCATGTAAACCCTAACCTAAGCCACTAGCATGAAGATCGACATCATCGTCCAATCGCACCTCGAGCCCTCTCTCGTGCAAACTCGAGTTATGACCAAGATTGTGATAGCTCATATTCGTCCAATCTCTTGAAAACGAATATGTGTATAGATTTATAATTAAAAAATCCTAGATTTGGTCCAATCTCTTGCAAACCAAGTCTAGAGAATCTCGATTATAAACCTAAATCGAATATCTAGGCCTTCCCAGCGATCGGAATCCAATCTCTTGCAAATTCCAAATCGATGGAAATTCGTAGCTATCCGTAATAAATCAATCACAATCTAATCTTCTAGCAATTCTAGCAATATAGAAATTAATTCTTCACAATTCAGAAATTAGATCCATAGGGTTTATCCATATGCCCTAGAACATCAAATCTACTCAAGCATAGCAATAACGATATAGAGATTAATAAAAGACATTGCTTGCATGTAAAAAGATATCAAATCAAAGATTCAAACACCAAGAACAAAGATACTTAGCTTTGATGAAGAACTTCAATCTAATTACAAGCTTTTAGATCCAAGAGGGGGCCTAGGGCATGGCCTAACATCTAAAATAATCACTAAGAAAACATCATGGGAACCCTCTCAAATGACGGCTACAAACCTCTTAAATAGCCTCCCCAAATCCTAGCAAATAACCCCTCAAAACCCTCTCAAATTTGTGCCCTAAATCAGCTTGGCCACAACTTAAAATCTGGGCCCGCAGTCACGTGGGTCGAGTCGATATATGACTCGGCCGAGTGGAAATTCCAGCACTGCAGCATCAACTTGCAGAAATTCTCCAGATTTCATCCGACCTCCGATTGGCACATTCTTAGCGGCGTTGGAACCGTCATGAAGTCTACTATCCATAAAAAATATGAGAAAAATAAATTGATTTCTGGAATGATAGCAAATTTTAAAATAGTGGGAGGCTATCTGGAAATCTAGGCGCTCGTATCATCGGCATCACTCGGCCGAGTGGGATTCTTCACTCGGTCGAGTGGGCTTCTCTACTCGGCTGAGTAGGGTGTTCTGCGGTTCTCCAAAAATTACAGAGAGTCTGCTTAGATCTTAGGAGAAAAACCCAGTAACACTCGGGCGAGTGGGCTTCTTCACTCGGGCGAGTGGGCTATGCCACTCGGCCGAGTGAGGCTTCTCTAAATTCCAGTAAGTTGGCCTCTTCTCTGGATGAAATCTTTGTAGCACTCGGGCGAGTGGGTTTTCTCACTCGGCCGAGTGGTCTTCCTTGCTCGGCCGAGTGAACATGGCAAATCTTCGGTGTGTATCCGTTTCACTCGGGCGAGTGCGATCCTTCACTCGACCGAGTGAGCAGTCTGCTCGGCTGAGTGGGGAACTCTTGAGCTCTTTTCTTCTCCTTTTCGTCTCCTCGTCGATTCTATCAAATTTTGTCCTTTTCCACTCATCCTCTAGCGCTAGTAACTCCTCAATAAGGCCATGAACGATGCTCTGTTATGCGTGCAAGTCCTTTAAGCTCATTTTTGCTCCCAATTGCTCCATATTTCCTGAAATCCGAAAAAAACAAGAAATAGTGAAAAGTAACGTGATATCGTCGAATACTCGTGAAAATCGCAATATGAGCAATCAAAATGGCGTGAAAACATGCAGAAAAAAGGTGTAAAATATGGAGCGATCAAAATCCCCCAAGCTTACCTCTTACTCGTCCTCGAGGAAGATAAGTAGAGAGACGAACTCGGGAGATGAAAACAAAGAAAATGAAATGAAAAATAAAGAACACGAGGTGGAAGGGGTCGCTATATTATTCTCTCATATCTCAAGCCATAAGCTACACATCACGATAACTCAGAAAATACGAATCTCATGCTATAAAGATTTTATATCTTATTTAATCATGGTACTTGCAAGCTTTTAAGAACAAAGGAAGGGACTCCCGAAATTCATGCAATCAACTCATATTCACAATTTCATAGAATATAATATACAATTCATTGGCGATGCACTTTTCAATCAAAAGTTATAAATGAAGCATATAAGATACACACCAAGCATGCAATAGAGAATAGAATAAGAGTCATGGCATTCACATATTTATTTCAAATCATGAAAAATCTCCAGATCTAATATATTTTGCAAAGTCTAAGCATTATCGAATATTCCCATTCATGCACGTCTCCACTCTAAGGTCATACTCACTCATTTGGTCAAATGAATTCACCCCCCAAGCTTAGCTTGAGGCGTTGCATCCAAAGGAATATAATAATGGAAAATGAGATTTTTGCCTTGGTTTTTCCAAGCATTTTTGTGGCTCCGATAATGAGATAGAGAAATATTTTTTTTCTTTTGGACTTTGTTTCTCATTTTTCTTCTTGGATTTTTGTAGGAGCAATTCGATTTGTATTTTTGAGTTTTGGCTACTTTTTGGCTTTTTGGACTTTTTGGAGCAACCTTTTTCTTTTGTAGGGATTTTTGGAAAATAGATGCGATATAAGTAGCTTTAGGAGGTGAACTCAAGTGACATGTAGAGAATAAAAAGATATACGTGGAGAAAGAAATAATGTAACACTCGGTTCACTTTAAGATGTGCACAAACGGTTCAATAAAATAATACTTCAACTAAAACTATTATGTAAGCATGGATATTCTCAATCATTTCAATAAATAGTGAAGTCAAGTAGTAAAGTTTATAACCATATCATGCATGCAACAGAAGGTGAATAAGACAATAAAACTGATGCTTCAGATATACTAATGATGTGTGAATCTTGGTGCATTTCCAACAAAAGCATACTAAACACTAATCAATACATTCAGCTTCAATTAATATCATGCATTCATATAGAGGAATCATCAAAAGAATATATAAGCAAGCACATGGATAGCAAGACTATGGAATACTCAAAGTAGCATGGCAAGGAATAATAAGCATCGTGATGGTTGCTAAAGCAATAAGAGATATCATCATACAAAATTCATCTAGCAGAAGAAGATAAAAGGAAAATAAAGAAATAAAATAAAAGAGAGGAAAGAAAAGAAAAAAAACAAGCACACAATATGATGCATGAACACACATAAAAGGAAAATAAGATGGAAAAATCAAAAAGATAATGCAAAATTTTTGAAAAATTCTAAAAACCCTAAAAATAGAGTAAAAGTGCAACTAAATGGCATGGAAGTGCACTCCCCCAAACTTAAAATTCAAATTGTACTCAATGTGATCATAATGGAAGAATATGAGGAACAACGATAAATGTGGGTGAGAATGAAAAATAATGACATGAATGACATGAAATCCTAATGCAACTACATGCACATATAATGATGCATGAGAGCGCATTCCCCCAAGCTTATACCAAACAATCCTATTGAAATGACTCGATCAATAAAATCATGACTTTGCAAAGCGTGATCAAGTCAAATAAATATAAAAGTAAGTATTCACTTGAAAGAGATGCTCGATAGGTGGTGAGCAAAAGGGTGTGACACATCAAAATATGAAGAGGGCAATTAATATATATAATGGGGTTAGGGTGTAAAAAATTTTGTTGTCGTCATATAAGGTGATATTTATTCAATCAAATCTATACGGTCTCCTCGCTGTCGAGAGGATTCGTGTTTATTTAAAGCATAAAATTTTATGCTATTGCTACACTACTGGATTGATATCACTTATAGCAAAAGGCGGATCCAGTATCTTTGCCGGTGCAGGCAACTGCTCCAACTGCTCTTTTCGTGGCTCTGCCAGGCGCATGTGTCCACGAACACCAACGAACTCCAGCAATGCATCCTTCAGCATTCCCACAAGGACTCCACCTGTACACTGCAGAGAATAGGATGCATCAGTTCGCTGCAAAAATTCACCCTCATAATAAAAGTATTCCAAAGAGGATCGTCTATAGAAATATATGAAATAAATAGTGGTGGACGATACTTCCCTAGAAATAATTCAATATCCTCTTGTACTGTGATAGCTATCTCCGTGGTATCCTCCCTCAGCTGCTCAGGTAACTCTGATCCCTCATCAATTGAACTACCGCTCTCCTCTTGTTCGCACCTGCCATCAAAGGATATGTCAGTGTATAAACAGGTGTCACAAAAGGATTCATCACGTATACTTCCCTGAACTTGGGTATCCCAAGGTAGCTCTTCTCGAGCGTTGATATCTTCGGTGCATGTTTTGATGACTTCATTCATTGGCAGCTGAGGGACTCTGTCAACTTCCAGATGCAACTTATCATTTCTAATATCGACCCTAATGCTGCCTTTGATTGTTCCTTCCGGGGAGAGTTGATCAATAATGTAGGTGGCGAATAGTTGTTCAACGTGGTCCTCTATATTGATGGCAATAGGTCTCGTGGTCTGAACTTCATCCACGAGTTCCTCCAGTAGGGATGCAAAAGTATCATGTGTTGCAGGTCAGAGTTTGTACTCATCATTGCGCTTTCTAGATAACCTGATCAACAAAGACAAATACCTGAAGAAAAATATCAGTGGCACAAGAGAATATAGAAATGATAATAATGGTGGCGAGGGTGAAAATTTCTTTTTGTTAATTTTTTTTCGTAGTCAAATCAACCTAATTGTGATAAATTGGCACCCAACGAGAAACACCTCCCCGGCAACGGTGCCAAAAACTTGATCGGCCCTGGATATACACCCGGAGAATGATTGTAGTTTTACCGCAAGCGCACGGTCAAGTGGCGAGCGGGTATCGAACACGAGGAGGTGGGGTTGGTTCCAATCTATCCTAGGTTGGTTTGACTACGAATGTAATATTGGTGGAGATGGTTATGATCTGATGTAATGGAAATGGTGGTGGTTGTCGGTGTCGGTGATAGAGATGTTGGTCAAATATCGATTCAAATACAATATGATAAAAGTGTCTAGAGCTAGGGAATCCCCACTATGGATCATCATTCATCCTTGTAAATTGTGAATCTCAATATTGCAAGACTTGTGTCGAGGTGAACTAGTCGTAACTGAATAGAGAACCAAGCTCACGCTCCCGCGCTATTGCCGGTCTATAGCAAACTAGATTAGGGCCCACTCTCGTGCAAACCCTAACCTAAGCCACTAGCATGAAGATCGACATCATCGTCCAATCGCACCTCGAGCCCACTCTCGTGTAAACTCGAGTTACGACCTAGATTGTGATAGCTCGTATTCGTCCAATCTCTTGCAAACGAATATGTGTATAGATTTATAATAAAAAATCCTAGATTTGGTCCAATCTCTTGCAAACCAAGTCTAGAGAATCTCGATTATAAACCTAAATCGAATATCTAGGCCTTCCCATCGATCGAAATCCAATCTCTTGCAAATTCCAAATCGATGGAAATTCGTAGCTATCCGTAATAAATCAATCACAATCTAACCTTCTAGCAATTCTAGCAATATAGAAATTCATTCTTCACAATTCAGAAATTAGATCCATAGGGTTCATCCATATGCCCTAGAACATCAAATCTACTCAAGCATAGCAATAACGATATAGAGATCAATAAAAGACATTGCTTGCATGTAAAAAGATATCAAACCAAAGATTCAAACAACAAGAACAAGGATACTTAGCTTTGATGAAGAACTTCAATCCAATTACAAGCTTTTAGATCCAAGAGGGGGCCTAGGGCATGGCCTAACCTTTAAAATAATCACTAAGAAAATATCATGGGAACCTGTTGGCCTAGTTAGGGTACTAATTAGGTCATACGAGTAAATTTTGATGATGACAAACAAGCCGTGTGACTAACATTTTTTCATTAAGTGATTTCAGGAAGATGAGCAACAAATTTCTGGAACGCAACAAATATTTTTCACGCACACAAAAAAATCCTCAAATTACTGAACTCTTCTAGAGTTTGTTCTTTTGATCTCATCCTATCTTGAAGCTGCCGCATGTTTTCACATTAACAAAAATTTTGGATATAAAATATTAACTGCCGAATTCTCATTGAAATCTTTTGATCTCATCATTATGGAGCTGACGCACACAATCACAAAATCATGTTGTCCGCAACTTATTTGTTTCAACAAACCATAATAAAAACGGTGCAAAGGGATGCACAACAAAAACAACGGCCGTATCTTTTTTGGATCAATTCTTTTGTTGCCTCCTGTCAAAAGATAAGTCCATATCAATTATTAAATCCCCTTGGAAAACCGAGTGCGTCCTCTTCTGATTTGTTTTGCAAATGTGTGAGTGCTGTGCTTTTCAAAATGTGGTTAGTGCTTTCAAAATCAAAATCAAGTTGAACACACACAAAAAAATTTTAATGCTGTCATTTCTTTAAATCATCAATTTGTTTTTGGAGAGCCACCTGTCAATTTTTACGCACTGTGATCTTTTCATTTTTTTTGGCCTTGCATTCTTCTTTTTTTGTGAGGAGCTTCTATCAAAAATCACAAATGCACGAAAATCCTTGTGCTACTTTTCTTTTGGTGTGTGCGGTCGTTATACAACAAAAAAACACAGAGTTTTGTGCGACAGTTATAGAGGAATTTTTTTGGCCGAGTTCTCTTTTTGTTTTGCGCCTTCTCTTGTCAAAAACCAACGCAAGTGCTCCTCTCTGAATCATCAAGGCACCTTGTTTTTTTTGTTGATTGCTGCATCTCCATACATCTCACGACAAGGGTTACAACATCATCTTCAAGTTCTCTCTTCAAGTTTCAATCCAGAGGAGGAGTTGATCCAGCAAGGTACAAAGTGTTCAGATTCGTGAAATCTGTTTTTGATCGCGCAGTCAACTTCAAACGTCCATATCTTCTGATCCAGACATCGGATCAACTCACCGTTTGCGCCCACGCGACCACATCTTCATGCCCTTCGCAACACTGATAGTCTTCTTCGCTTAGTCATCAGGATTATACACAGTTCGGGTGTTTTTCTACAGAATCATCACTGCAGATTCCAGATTCGCGCATTCGACTTTGTACGCTCATATCTCCTGATCCAGACGTCAGATCGACGAGCCGTTTGTGCCCACGCGACCAAATCTTCATGCCCTTCGTAACGGTGACAGTCTTCATTGCTCAGTCTATAGGATCATACTCAGTTCGGATGTTTTACTACAGATCAGCCACTGCAGAATTCAGATTCGCGCAGTCATCTTCCGAAGACTATATCTTCCAATCCAGACATCGGATCAGCGAACCGTTTGCGCCCATGCGATCAAGATCTCACAAACTTTATCACGGTGATATCTCTCTGATTTTTCACCGCAGTATTAAAGCTATTTGAATCTGTTTTAGTTGTGAGATTGTATTGTGAATAGCTTTACTCTGAAGCTATCTCCGCGCTTTAACTCTTGAACTATATCTGTATACGGTGAGATCACTACCCGTAAGTGTGATCAGGTTTATTGAGTTAAATCCTCATAGGTCTTGGGGTCGGAGTTTTGGCAGGGCCCACTCCGTTAAAAATATCTGTGTCAGATTATCTCTGTGATTGTGATTGTTTTTAAAATTTGTACCACACACCCTATTCACCCCCCAAGGTGTTTTTCAATTGGTATCAGAGCGGGATTCCTTTTAGACTCAAAGTCTAGTGGAATTTCGATCCTATGGCACAAATTCCGCACACATACTCATATGACACGCACAATCAAAGAGAAGGTCAGTCGTATCTCAGATCTCCTCTATTTGATGGTACGGACTATAGTTACTGGAAACAACGTATGTCCATACACATCAAAGGTATCGATATGGCATTATGGAAAGTAATCAGTGAAGGATTTACATTATTTGATAAACCCACTCCTGAGCAGCAAAAAGAAAATGATCGGTTACAAAATCTAAACTTTAAGGCCATGATCATCTTGTATTGTGGTCTTAGTAAAACTGAATTTAACCGCATTAGTTCTTGTTCTACTGCTAAGGATATTTGGATGAGACTTGAAATTACTCATGAGGGAACTAATGAAGTTAAGAAAACTCGTATTAGAATGTTATTACAGAAATATGAAAATTTTGCTATGATGCCTAATGAGTCTATTGATGCTATGTTTTCTCGTTTTACAGATATCGTCAATCCATTGAAATCCTTAGGGAAGGACATCCCAGAGGAAGATTTGGTTGGAAAGATTTTATACTCTTTATCTGGCGATTGGATTCAAAAGAGGACGGCGATCGAAGAAGCACATGACTTGATAGATATCAGCTTCGAGAAGCTAATGGGAAAATTAATGGCTTATGAGGTTCAATTGAAGATGGCCAATGATAGCACACCAAAGAAGAAAGAGAAATCTAAGAAGGAGGAAACAAAGGAAAAGAACTTAGCTTTACAAGTTTCCAAAATGCTCAAGGAGGAGATGAATGAATCAGACGATGAAAGCATGGCTCTTGTTACAAGGAAATTTGTGAAATTCATGAAAAACAACAAAAGAAGGATGGGAAGCATTTGGGGAACCAAGAAAAACGAAGAAAATGATGGAGAAAGTTCTGCACCCCAGTGTTTCAGATGCAACAAGAGAGGGCACATGAAAGAAGAATGTCCACTTCTGAAAGGAAAAGGAAAGGAAAAGACTAGTGATGGAGAAAAGAGGACATCAAAGCGAGGAATGGTGGCTACTTGGGGAGAAATTGACGCAGAGGAGCTCTCCTCAGATGATGACTGGAACGACAACACTGGAACTTGCTTTATGGCTAGAAACAAAAAGGTAAAAATTAGCTCTCTTGTTCAAAGCTTTGATGATGAAATGAATATTAGTGATGCTATGTTTTCTAGCATGGAGGAAGCTTATGAATTTCTTGTAGAACTCCTTCAAGAAATGGGTCCTAAATTCCTTAAACTAAAAAAAGTTCGTAATTCATTAACAGAGGAATTAGGAAGCATGACAAGAGAGAGAGATGAGCTTTTTGTTAAGTGGAAAGAACAAAAGGAATTAATATACAATTTTGATGAAACCCAATTAGAAACAAAAACCTTAGAGCTAGAAAATACTAATAAAAAATTGGCTACATTAGAGCTTGACCACGTTAATTTAGCTAAAGAATTAAAAAAGAAAATTAGCATTTTTGGTTCTAAAGTTTCTGAAATAAAATTATTGAACATAAAAGTGGCTAGCTATGAAGAAAAATTGGAAGAGCTTGAAAAAGAAAAATCTAATTTAATAAAAGGAAAACACATAGCCATTGATTTAGAAACTAGCGAAAAAGAAAAAAGATATGAGACAAAGATTAGTGAACTTGAGAATGAAAATCAAAGTCTTAGCTTGACATTAAAGAAATTTACAAATAGCCAAGAAAGCTTTAATAGGATGATAAATGGGCTAAATGAACAATCTAGTAAACATGGTCTTGGCTTTCAGAAAAAACAACCTAAGAAAAAACCTAGGAAGATCATTAAAAAGAATTTTGCAAGAGACTTGAGCTTTCAGCATTGCATGCACAAAAATCATATGTCATCTACTAATAAGCATTTCAATGTTACATGTTTTTATTGCAACAAAAGTGGGCATGTTATGAATGATTGCTTGGCCAAATATTATCCTGAATATTTTATATGGGTTCCAAAGCATCGTACTAACAATTGTGGATCCAAAATTTGGTTACCAAAGGGTGCATCTTCTTTTGTAGGTGCATCTTCACGTGGAAAATGACAGCATTTGGTACCTTGATAGCAGTTGCTTGAACCACATGACGGGCAACAAATCCCTCTTCACGACGCTATCAAGGAAAGATGGAGGGACGGTTATTCTTGGAGATGGAAAGAATTGCAAAATCTTAGGTAAAGGTAACATTGAATCTTCAGATATTGCAGGTGGCTTGGATGGACTGGAGATACACACTAGCAATTCCAATGAGCAAGAGAACAACAATGATGGTGTACTAAAAGAAGCAGAAGCTACTACGTCATTACAAGATCTCCATAAGGATTGGTGCTTCAAGAAGGATCATCCAAAGAACCATATCCTTGGAAACACGACGGAAGGTATATGCACTAGAAGTAGCTTTAATTTGATGGCCTTTAAACCAAAAACATTTTTGCTTCATTCGAAGGGAGTTGGGGATTATGTCACTAATTGAGCATTAGCACGCATATCCATGCACATACACATGCTTAAATATTGTATCTAAGCTTCACACATTGCACACTATTTCATCTTTACATAGCTTTGGTCATTCTTTGTATGTGCATGCATGATCGTCATTACTATTATTGATTTTGGTTGAGAATTTGATATGAACCTTGTTAGACATCTTAGAAACATTAAAATGTTTTTGATGATGATACACCATATTATTGTAAAATCCCCATGCTTGAATTATTAATGAAAAAGTGAAACTCTAAGCATGCCAAATTGTATGAATCAAATAGATTGATTGAGTCTTATAAACTATGGAGACAATTGGATGTGCTTAGATTCTAAAGTTTCTGAATTTATATTTTATCTTTACAATTGTGTGCGCTTAAGTCTCTATGGAAAATTATTTAGTACGAGCCGAATAAGTCGATGCCTTCATGCGTCACTATTCTGAGACCCCAACATTGTAATTAAAAAATGCACTGAGCATTCATATATATTAAAAAAGGGGAAATATCAAAACATTTGCAAATATGATATATTTGATACCGGCGGCTAGTAACCGGATTTCGGGGGTTTGTTGAGCAATGCGTATGAAATATGGTAGATGAAGTAACCACTTAGCGCATCTCAATTCCAAAGGACCCGAAATTTAACATCATGGTATCCCTTGTTTGGTGTCTCCCAACACATTACTTATTAATTATTCCATAGCAACAAAGGCTCACAAAATGTATTAGATAAACTTATATTTTCATCTCTTAAGTTTCTAAGCACCCTTCATATTGTCAAAGTGTTACATAATACAACATCTTTTTGTTATATTTCTTACAACGACCGTATGCTTTCAATGCTCATGACGTTTGTTATACTATAAGTTTGTGGGGAAAACACATTAATATGAGCATCGTTATCAATTGCTTGTTTCTTCGATATGCTAAACTTGTTTCATGTCTCATTCTTAACCTTTTCAATTTATTTTTGTGATCTTTTCGATTGATGGCAAAAGGGGGAGAGTAGAAAAATGCGAAAAATAATGCACAAGGGGGAGAGATGCACATCTTAAGGGGGAGCTTGTCACAACTTTTCATGAGAGCACATTGATAGGGGGAGCTTTGTAAGACATCTATAATCATGTGCACTATATGACTTGCTTTTTAATATCATTTCTCAATTTTTCTAGACCTGTTTGCCATCATCAAAAAGGGGGAGATTGTTGGCCTAGTTAGGGTACTAATTAGGTCATACGAGTTAATTTTGATGATGACAAACAAGCCGTGTGACTAACATTTTTTCATTAAGTGATTTCAGGAAGATGAGCAACAAATTTTTGGAACGCAACAAATATTTTTCACGCACACAAAAAATCCTCAAATTGCCGAACACTTCTAGAGTTTGTTATTTTGATCTCATCCTATCTTGAAGCTGCCGCATGTTTTCACATTAACAAAAATTTTGGATGCAAAATATTAACTGCCGAATTCTCATTGAAATCTTTTGATCTCATCATTATGGAGCTGACGCACACCATCACAAAATCATGTTGTCCGCAACTTATTTGTTTCAACAAACCATAATAAAAACGGTGCAAAGGGATGCACAACAAAAACAACTGCCGTATCTTTTTTGGATCAATTCTTTTGTTGCCTCCTGTCAAAAGATAAGTCCATGTCAATTATTAAATCCCCTTGGAAAACTGAGTGCGTCCTCTTCTGATTTGTTTTGCAAATGTGTGAGTGCTGTGCTTTTCAAAATGTGGGTAGTGCTTTCAAAATCAAAATCAAGTTGAACACACAAAAAAAAATTTAATGCTCTCATTTCTTTAAATCATCAATTTGTTTTTGGAGAGCCACCTGTCAATTTTTACGCACTGTGATCTTTTCATTTTTTTTGGCCTTGCATTCTTTTTTTGTGAGGAGCTTCTGTCAAAAATAAAAAATGCACGAAAATCCTTGGGCTTCTTTTCTTTTGGTGTGTGCGGCCGTTATACAACAAAAATACACAGAGTTTTGTGCGGCAGTTATAGAGGAATTTTTTTTGGCCGAGTTCTCTTTTTGTTTTGCGCCTTCTCTTGTCAAAAACCAATGCAAGTGCTCCTCTCTCAATCATCAAGGCACCTTGTTTTTTTTGATTGCTGCATCTCCATACATCTCACGACAAGGGTTACAACATCATCTTCAAGTTCTCTCTTCAAGTTTCAATCCAGAGGAGGAGTTGATCCAGCAAGGTACAAAGTGTTCAGATTCGTGAAATCTGTTTTTGATCGTGCAGTCAACTTCAAACGTCCATATCTCCTGATCCAGACGTCAGATCAACTCACCGTTTGCGCCCACGCGACCACATCTTCATGCCCTTCGCAACGATGATAGTCTTCTTTGCTCAGTCCTCAGGATTATACACAGTTCGGATTTTTTTCTACAGAATCGTCACTGTAGATTCCAGATTCACGCATTCGACTTTGTACGCTCATATCTCCTGATCCAGACGTCAGATCGACGAGCCGTTTGCGTCCACGCGACCAAATCTTCATGCCATTCGCAACGGTGATAGTCTTCATTGCTCAGTCTACAGGATCATACTCAGTTTGGACGTTTTACTACAGATCAGCCACTGCAGAATTCAGATTCGCGCAGTCATCTTCCGAAGACTATATCTTCCAATCCAGACATCGGATCAACGAACCGTTTGCGCCCACGCGATCAGGATCTCACAAACTTTATCACGGTGATATCTCTCTGATTTTTCACCGCAGTATTAAAGCTATTTGAATGTTTTAATTGTGAGATTGTATTGTGAATAGCTTTACTCTGAAGCTATCTCTGCGCTTTAACTCTTGAACTATATCTGTATACGGTGAGATCACTACCCGTAAGTGTAATCAGGTTTATTGAGTGAAATCCTCATAGGTCTTGGTGTCGGAGTTTTGGCAGGGAGCCACTCCGTTAAAAATATATGTGTCAGATTATCTCTGTGATTGTGATTGTTTTTAAAATTTGTGCCACACACCCTATTCACCCCCCCTCTAGGGTGTTTTTCAGAACCCTCTCTAACGACGGCTAAAAACCTCTTAAATAGACTCCCCAAACCCTAGCAAAAAACCCCTCAAAACCCTCTCAAATTTGTGCCCTAAATCAGCTTGGCCGCAACTTAAAATCTGGGCCCACAGTCACCCGGGTCGAGTGGGAATATGACTCGGCCGAGTGGAAATTCCAGCACTACAGCATCAACTTGCAGAAATTCTCCAGATTTCATCCTACCTCCGATTGGCACGTTCTTGGTGGTGTTGGAACCGTCATGAAGTCTACCATCCATAAAAAATATGAGAAAAATAAATTGATTACGGGAATGATAGCATATTTCAAAATAGTGGGAGGCTGTCTGAAAATTTGGGCGCTCGTGTCATCGGCATCACTCGGCCGAGTGTGATTCTTCACTCGGTCGAGTGGGCTTCTCTACTTGGCCGAGTAGGGTCTTCTGGGGTTCTTTAAAAATTCCAGAGAGTCTGCTTAGATCTCAGGAGAAAAACCCTGTAACACTCGGGCGAGTGGGCTTCTTCACTCGGTCGAGTGGGCTTTGCCACTCGGCCGAGTGAGGCTTCTCTAAATTCCAGTAAGTTGGCCTCTTCTCTGGACGAAATCTCTGTAGCACTCAGGCGAGTGGGCTTTCTCACTCGGCCGAGTGGTCTTCTTGCTCGACCGAGTGAACATGGCAAATCTTCGGTGTGTATCCGTTTCACTCGGGCGAGTGCGGTCCTTCACTCGACCGAGTGAGCAGTCTGCTCGGCTGAGTGGGGAACTCTTGAGCTCTTTTCTTCTCCTTTTCGTCTCCTCGTCGATTCTATCAAATTTTGTCCTTCTCCACTCATCCTCTAGTGCTAGTAACTCCTCAATAAGGCCATGAACGATGCTCCGCGTGCAAGTACTTTAAGCTTATTTTTGCTCCCAATTGCTCCAATTTCCTGAAATCCAACAAAAAACAATAAATAGTGAAAAGTAACGCGATATCATCGAATACTCGTGAAAATCGCAATATGATCAATCAAAATGGCGTGAAAACATGCAGAAAAAAGGTGTAAAATATGGAGCGATCAGTTGTACATCATGGTGGCATACACTTCGTTGTTTGTGTTTTCCGAAAATCTTTGGTATTTCGATAGTGGATGCTCCCGACACATGACAGGTAATAAGGGTCTTCTTACTGAGTATTCGGCTGGTAACAAAGGTCATGTAACCTTTGGTGATCCTCAGAGAAGTAAGGTGGTTGGGAAAGGGAACTTCAATGTGACAGTGGCCCTGAAGCTGAAGGATGTGATGCATGTAGAAGACTTGAAGGAAAATCTCATTAGCATAAGCCAACTATGTGATCAAGGCTTTCTCATCCGGTTCACTAAAGATGAATGTCTAGTCTTCAATAGAGATGATGTTTGCATTCTTACTGGGAAAAGATCTACTGACAACTGTTATCTTCTCCAAGAACCTAATAAGTGCTTTAATGTCACTACTGATGTTTCAGAGCAGTGGCATCAAAAACTAGGTCACCTAAATTTCAAGACCTTGATGAAGATATCTCAAGTTGGAGCTGTTCGTGGTATACCAACACTAACCAAGAAGAAAGAGGGTGTGTGTGGACCTTGCCAACTTGGAAAGCAAAAGAAGACGAGTCACAAGCAAATCCAGATGATTACTACCTCTAAAAACCTGGAGCTATTACATATGGATCTGATCAGACCCACGTCAGAAACTAGCATGGGAGGTGAAAAATATATCTATGTCTGTGTTGATGATTTTTCTCGGTTTACTTGGGTAGATTTTCTTAAGGAAAAATCAGACACGTTTGAAGCCTTCAAGAAACTATGTACTCGTCTTCAAGTTGAGAAAGGAGATAGCATTGGCAAGATTGTCAGGATTCGGAGCGATCATGGGAAGGAGTTTGAGAACCATTTTTTCTCCGAATTCTGTGAAGCCCACGGTATTGCACATGAATTCTCGGCTCCATAGACTCCTCAACAAAATGGAGTTTTTGAAAGGAAAAACTGCACCCTTCAAGAAATGGCGCGTATGATGCTGATGCCAGGGAGGTCAAAGTTAAGTGGAGGGCTAAAGCTGTCAACACTGCATGCTACACTATAAATAGAGTCTATCTTCGGCCGAGAACGGAAAAAACCCCCTATCAAATCTGGAAAGGTAGGAAACCTGATGTATCTTACTTTCATATTTTTGGAAGCAAATGTTATATCCTGCAAGACCGTACTCCCAGGTAGAAGTTTGAGGCTAAGAGTGACAAAGGAATATTTCTTGGATATTCCACGACAAGCCGTGCTTTCAGGGTTCTAAATCAATGCACAAACATTATGATGGAGTCAATCACTGTAGTGGTAGACGACTTTGATCAGGGAGAGGCAGTCTTAAGTGAAGATATGGTGCCTCAGGATGACTGCACAGATGAGGAAGATTGTGTTGAACCCAATGTTGCAACAAGTGATACAGCACAAGGAAATGTTGAACAAAATGTTGCAACACAGGATGCGACGTCTGTCGAGATATCACAGAATGAGACAGAAGAAGTTCAAGGTTCTAAAGGAATCACTAAGGTTATATGAAATCATCCTCCAGAGTTGATCATTGGTGATGTTCATGATAGCCGCCGGACAAGAGGTACTAGCCGTGTCAACTATCATGATCTTGCCGGGTATGCTTGTTTTCTCTCTGTTGTTGAACCTAAAAATGTGAAGGAAGCTATCATTGATGATTTATGGGTGTTAGCTATGCAAGAGGAGCTGAACCAATTTCATCGTAATGATGTCTGGTGTCTGGTTGAGAGACCCAAAATGATAAATGTCATCGGGACAAAATGGATATTTAAGAATAAAACTGATGAGAAAGGCAATTTCACCCGCAACAAAGCTCGTCGGGTGGCTCAAGGATACACTCAAGTTGAGGGCATTGATTTTGATGACACATTTGCTCCTGTAGCTCGGCTGGAATCTATCAGACTTCTGCTGGCAGTTGCATGTAGTCTCAACTTCAAGCTTCATCAGATGGATGTGAAGAGTGTGTTCCTGAATGGGATATTAAATGAAGAAGTGTATATTGAACAACCGAAAGGTTTTGTAGATCCATTTCTTCCGAATCATGTCTACCGGCTGAAGAAGGCTCTATATGGATTGAAGCAAGCGCCAAGGGCTTGGTACGAGAGGTTGACTACGTATCTTCTACAAAAGAGGTATGAACGAGGAGGAGCCAACAAGACGTTATTTGTTCAAAGGACCAGGTCAGGTGTTATTGTTGCTCAGATCTACGTGGATGATATTGTTTTCGGCTCCACTTCACAACAGCTGGTGCGTGAGTTTATTGCCCTCATGCAGAAGGAGTTCGAGATGAGCATGGTTGGTGAATTAAACTTGTTTCTTGGACTTTAGGTAAAATAATGCTCTGATGGGTTGTTCATCTCTCAAAGCAAATATGCTAGAAATCTTGTTAAGAGGTTTGGTCTGAAAAATGCTCGACATGTGCGCACCCCTATGTCCACCTGTGAAAAGCTCTCCAAGGATGATGGCGGGAAATCGGTGGAAGTCACTCTATACAGAAGTATGATAGGGAGCTTGCTATATCTGACGGCTAGCAGGCCGGATATCAGTTTCAGTGTAGGCGTATGTGCTCGTTATCAAGCCTGCCCTACAGAGTCTCATATCATGGCTGTCAAGAGGATTATCAGGTATGTCAGTGAGACTGTGGATTATGGCATATGGTATACCAAGGATACAAACACCTTACTTTCGAGGTACAGTGATGCTGATTCGGCGGGAAATACAGATGACAGAAAGAGTACTACAGGTGCATGTTTCTATATGGGCAACAACTTAGTTTCCTGGTACAGCAAAAAGCAAAACTCCATCTCGTTATCTACGGCAGAGGCTGAGTATATTGCAGCAGGGAGTTGTTGTATTCAACTCCTATGGATGAAGCAAATGCTGACTGACTACGGGTTGGAGCAGGGGATACTGACTATCTTATGTGACAACCAGAGTGCGATCAATATTTTCAAGAATCCTGTGCAGGACTCCAGAACCAAACATATAGACATCCGACATCACTTCATCAGAGAGTTGGTTGAGAAGAAATCTCTTACCATGTAATATGTTGCTACTGCTAACAAATTAGCTGACATTTTCACAAAACCCCTAGACTCTGGCAGATTTGAAGAATTGCGACAGGCTTTAGGGCTGTGTCGTGTCTAATGTTAGTTATTTTTTTGAACGTATTGTTGCATCTCATGTTGCAACATAAGGGGGTATTGAGCGGTTATTAGTTAAATGGGCCGGAGTTATCTTTCGGTCCTTTATTTGTGTTTCTGCTTTTCATTCTGACCCCTCACGGTGCTCTTTCCTCTTTCAAGTATTTCATGATTCGCCAGTGTGTTCCTTCTAGGGTTCTTGATTTTTTCGTGTGAAATTCTTTCTCATTCTCTGGAATGGCGTGAGATCAAAAGGAGAAATCTTCTCAGACCTCTCGGTGCTCTTCCCGTCGAACTCCCTCATCGAAAAGAAGTGCATCTTCGTCCTCTCCTCCTAAGACCAAGCAGAAGGGAGTGGCTCCTCAGACTGTTCATGCCTCATCCTATGGTATTTCTACTCCTTCTTTGTCTCTGTTATCTTTCCAAGACATGCACACTTCAGCTGTACCGAATTGGGAAGTTGTGCCATTTTCCCCAATTCTAGAAATTCCCCTTTTGAGGAAACCCTTGTTCTCTGATCCCCGTGAGGAAGAAGTCTATTCTGTTCCAGTCACTGTCCAGGACTGGTTTTGGCATCTACGAAGGACTGGGCGGAAATTGGATCTCTCGTGGTTAGATCTTTCTGGAGTACGTGTTGACCAGCTCATGCATAAGAAGATTCATGGAAAAGTGATTAGTGTGGAAGTGCCTGAGGATGACAAAATCATTACTCATACCTGGAATCCAAGAAGATCCTCTGGGAAATTTCTGAAATTGTTGTGGTAGAGATTTCTGATTCAGAATCACTCATCTCTGCTGAGAAGTCTAAAGCAGATTGTGATGGTGAAGCTTCTTCAAATCACGTGAATGCTGAGGATTCGGGTGCCCGTGTTGAACCCAAGGGTAGTATTGGACACAATGGAGATGCTATTCATGATGATCCACCTTTGGAGGGGGAGCAACCTGCACAGTCTCCTATGCATGTGAATGTTGCTGTCTAGACTTTTCCTGAGATCGTTGAAGGTCCTATTGGTGGTTCTGATGTCAGTGTTTGTGCTCAAGATGTCTGTCTTGGATAGAGTACCCCCATGGAGGAAGATGGTCCTCTTTTGAATGTTTCCTCGGTGGTGGCAGAGGATGAAGTTCCTCCTGAGACTCATCGGTCTCAAGTCCCTGAAGAAGATCTTGCTCAGGATTCTATAGTTATAGCAGAGGATGGTAGTGCTCAGGATTCTATTCCTTTACCTGTTGATGGTGAAGGATCTATGCCTCCAGGTGATACAACTATTGATCCTTGCCTAGTTGAGGTCATTGCTGAAGTTGACGCTGCAGATGGGTCATATACACATCAAGAAGTGGATGCTCCTTGCAATGTTGCACAAAATGTTGCAACATTTGATGAAACAGGTGAGCTAGATTCTCTAGATAGAACTGATCCTGTTTCCCATCATACTCCTCCAGAAGATGGTTTGTTTCCCTCTCGTGCACAAAAGGTCAGGTCCGCTTCAAGAAAACGTGCTGCTTCAACCTGTCATGCCTCTTCTTCCCCTTCTAAAAGGCCAAAAGTATCTTTTACGTCAGGTTCTTCTCGTTCCCCTTCATTCACTGCATCTGAGGCTATAAATAGATTGTTCTTCGATAAAGCCTGCAAGAAGAGATGAGTATCATACTCTGAGCGTTCTATTCTTCCTGAGAAATCTTTAAATGTCTCCTCTTTTGCCAAGACTCAATTTGTTGCCATCCTGGAAGACCTAGGTCTATTCTATGCTGCCACTTGTCTTAAATCCTTTTATCATGTCTTAATTCGAGAGTTGTACTACAATCTATCCAAGACCTCTGGTGATGCTGCTTCTCGTTGGGCTTTCAGGAGTTATGTTAGAGGAAAGATTATTTCTTTCCCTCAGTGTTGAACAAGCTGTTGAAGTGGACTTGTCCTCGGTCCTTGCCTGATTTTGGGGAGTCCATAGGAGATGATTTCAACAAATTCGTAAATGTTGTCACGGCAGGGAAGCTGAAGTGTTGGCCCAGGTCCTCCTCATTTCCCTCCTCGTCTCTTTCTGCCAAGTATTTTGTGCTATATAGGATTGCCACCAGGAAGTGGCTCCCTACTTCTAATATTTCTGTGGTGACTAAGGATATGTGCAAACTTCTATACTCTGCTGGTACTAAGTAGCCCTTCAATTTAGGGAGAATTATCTTTGACTCCATACTATCTCTATCGGAATCATCTGCCCCAGCATCCTCTTTGCCTCATGCCTGTCTCATTACTTTGATGCTCCTGGCTCAGAAAGTTTCTCTTTCTGCATCTGAATTATCTATCTCATGTGATGGTATATCTTATACAGCCAAGTCTGTTGTAGGCAAGTATGATGATATATCCTTGTTGGCCTCTACTATATCTGGTGTATCTCCATCATCTTCACCTCCTACGATTACTGGTCCTGCCTCTTCTGTGTGTCAGTCTTCGTATGTTTCTACTTCCCCTGAATTTCCCTATTCTAAGGAATCTCAATCCTTTCTCTTGGAAGACATTCAGGTGTTTAAAAATGCTGTGAAGAATGTAGATGATCAGTTGCTTCTCCTTCAAAGTCAAAATGTTCTTCTTGAGGCTCACAAAATCATGCTAAAGGACAGATTAGCTGTAGTGAAGTCCAAACTCGCTTCTGGCCCTTCAGAATACTTGGGAGCAATCTCTGGAGGTAGAAACGAATAAGGTACGTTGCTTGCTTTTAGTGGCTCAAAGGGGGAGTAAATGTAGGCTGTTGATGTTGATGTTGATGGTGAATGTTGCTGTGCATGTTGATAATAGTTGTTGGTGTTTGGGATATTTTTTTGGTGGTGGATCTCTATAATGACTGTAAGTTGGGGCTCCAACTTTAATGATCGTTGATCTTCTGCTTTCTTCATCTTTCTGCCTGTCTCGTATATGGTATTGTTATATTGTGCCACTAAATGCCAAAAGGGGATATTGTTAGGTCACACGTTCGTGACTGTGTTGTCAATAGTGGCACCAAGATATTGTTATGTCTGCTCTTAATTATCTTGAAGAAGAGAGACGTCATATCAAGACCATGTTGAAAGAGATGTTGAACATTATGTTACAACATAACATTCAACACGCTGTGTCAGATAGCAGAAATATATATTTATGTTGTGTACGGGATCTTCGTCGATGGAAGCTCTTGATCCATGTTTCATATCTTTAACATTCCTTGTTTTTTTCTAATGGTTGAATATTGTTGAAGATTTATTTAGAAGCTAAAATCTCTCGGTTTTATTGTTGAGATGGTTAGAGAGATTCTTGCCCACAATTCCTTATACATTGGATCCTTGAAGATATGCAGAACTGAAGGATTTTGGCAGACCCTCAGAGCTCAGATCTGTGCCCGTCCTAAGTCAGACGGACCACAGAGGCATAAAGTGCAGCGGAAAATAAAAACATACTAGCTAAACAATTTAGCTAGGCCCTGAGAGAGCCAGACCCTAGCCGAATCTATGCCAACTTGGGCTGGATCTAACCACCCCACGAGGGATCTATCCTACTGCGACGAAATTAAATTACACTAAAAACCTTTAAAGAACATACCCTGAATCTCAACCCTGGGACGGGCAAGATGTACCGCACCGGCTTCTTACGCTCCTCGTAGCCGAACCGCCTTGACTCGATCCACCCGAGCCGCCTCGCATCTTCGAACTGATCCACCCAAGCTGACACCCGCCTCCGAGCCGATCACTTACGGTAGAAGGTTTCACTTGAGCAGACCCGCGTCTTAGACGTCTGGATCCGAATCCAAACCACCCCTCGTAGTCTTGCTAGGACCCGACGGGAGAATAGGAAGAAGAGAGGAAGAATAATTTAAGTCGTAGATCGAGCTTGCTCAAAAATTTGGAGCTACTCGATCGAAGACTTGGTGTATTTTTCAACAAAGAGAGTGCACCCTTATTTATATAGGGAGTCTGCACCTCTCTTTTCGTCACGAGCAATCTGGGACAAAACAAAATGAAAGAGAAATTAATTTAGCTAATTGAAGTTTAGTATGCCTTTCACAAAGGCCAACTTCAACCAATTAATTCTCCCCCATCATCAAGCTTCAGAAACGATACAAGCTAACATTTCGAAGGGTTTTGAATTGTGAACGCGTAGGAACGAACTGCAACAAATTCCGACTTCGTTTGACCCCTCAAACAATTGTCCAAAGATGGGCAAAAAGTCTATTTTCGTAGCGGTCAAAAAGGGTTTCTAAAAACCCTAATTTAACTTAAGTTACGAGTGCGCCCACTAAGCTTAGCGTGCGCGCCCTCCAAGGAAAATGGGCACGCCCAAGTAAGGCGCGCCCGGGGCGAGCGGGCGGCCCGCTGAGCAGTGGGACATGCCTGCTGAACTCAACGGGCGGGTGGCCCGCTGGTTCAGCGGGCCGTGCCCTTGCTCCTTGCGGGTGGACCTGCTAGCCCAAGTGGGTCTAACCCACTCTTGCCTCGGACTGTTTTTGCGTTTTCAGGCTCGTTTGAGCTCCGATTTGGACGCGGTTTGAACCTGTGTTTAGACCGAGACGATCATGTCAACCAGGTAATCCTTTCCAATGATTTTGTTCCTACAAATATTGTTGTAACCAATTTACGACACATTCAATGTTGTTTGCATCAAATGCAACATTATCCCCATTTATGACTTAGTCTCATAACTAGCTTGTGAACATTAACTATTCCATTTCATCGAATGAATGCCTCTTATTAATCTTCCTATTACTAAGACACGAATGCTACTTGGTGTGAGACCCTACAGCCTGAACCTTACTACAAGTTGGGGATCGAAACCCCTAGACGACGGTCACCATGAGCAGCAATTGTCATCCTGTTCAGAATCATCATAACGTGATCGACCCATTGACATAAATATCGTTGGGTTCACTTTGATGTGTCAGTGATGAATACCGTTAGCTATAGTCCCTTCGTCAAGACTATGTCTCTGTTGGCCTAGGGTACGGTTTACTGTCAACCCTATTAGACAACATT
The DNA here is from genome assembly GCA_030789695.1 of Scilla litardierei. NCBI lineage: Eukaryota > Viridiplantae > Streptophyta > Magnoliopsida > Asparagales > Asparagaceae > Scilla > Scilla litardierei. The sequence goes on from CM061142.1 coordinate 480,160,509, forward strand.
GGTCAGTATACGGCAGTCTTTGTTGTATTCACGTTGTACATCTTACAACGTACCCCGGCCGAGGATTAACACAAAGACCGTACTGAGCCTGTGACACTAACTTCCCTTTAACAGAAGAGACGAATCCCATCTTAATCATCAACTTACCTCGAGAGCTTCAGGTGTAACCCAACCTAAGATCTTTCAGCAGACCTAGCCTCGAAGTTAGATCATAGGTCTAAGCGACACTGTTCACTCACAGGTTCGTACATATGACTTCAGGTCTAAAGGACCAGCTTACCTATCATCACTCTAGAGTTATTATAGACAGTTTAGTTAAAGTTAACCATATAATAACTCTATGTTGGTCGTTCAGTGAACTCATTCTCCCATGAGCACCTGTGTCTTGTCTCCAACTTCACTAAGTCGAATGACTATGAGATCATCATTACACTAAGGTAAGACAAAGACACAGTGGTCTGTCTGATATGCCGATATCCAGTTCTCGACACATCTATGACCACGAACCGTTTAAGACTTAAGTTTCTATTCAGTCACTTACTACTCATAATCGAGATCTTATCTAGATATATAAGGACCTAACTATAAGTCTACGAAAATTATCTAAGTATATGTTTCAATGAATTTATACTTAGGATAATAGATACCATATAATATCTTAACAAGACATATACTAAGGATAAATTGCCTTATGGGCATATATCCTCCAACATCTCCCACTTGCACTTAGGCTATTTATCTTGGTATCTCATACCGTTATAGCATATCAGTCACATTGGACCATCATATGGCAAACCTAAGAGTGGATTTACTAACGAATATTTATAATGCATTTTAATGGGTTATTATTTTTACATCTCTTGATCACACAAGGTTGATCCTTGAAAAATGATTTGGATCAATTTTCTTTTCTTTGTCGCTAACAATTAGCTCATACAATCTTGATATAGGGTCTAACATTTCTATAAGTCAGTCTTAGCTCATTCTAATTATTTTGTATCAATATATCAAGTACATAAGTGACACCTTAAGTCTCTATATATTCGATTAAATCAAAACTATTTTGATTCAATGTCTTATATAGATGATTCAAATAAGTCGAAAACCTTTTTTACTTAGTCCGAAAAATCGGAACTAAGAATATGAGCTAGCTCCCACTGACTTTAAGAATTATCTGGTTAAATACTTCTATTATATATCTAAATCATATTTAGAATATATATATATATATATATATATATATATATATATATATATATATATATATATATATATATATATATATATATATGATAAGCATAACCAATTGAGAAGTGCTTAGATGGAACGTACCAGTGTTAGGTTGGGTTTGACGAATGAGTTATATCAAGATAAGTTTAGGGAATCTTGATATTGACTTACTCAGTCAAACGTCCTACTTTGTACTTTTCCTTAACTACATTTAATAATAACTCTTTAAGAATCAAATGTAGTTTAATTAAGAATTAATCTTAACATGCTTATAGTTGTGATCATACACAATTTATACGCTCCTGGAACTTATATTTAACTATCGACTGACAATAATATTAAGTCAGCTCCAAACAATCAAATTGTTCAGAAGCTCTGCATAACAGCTCGAGAATTTATGCAACCAACTCAGATAGCCACATTCACAGAAATTTAAGCCATTCGCAACAAATCACAATTTCAAACGGAAGCACTTTTCCCGAGACATTTAATTAAAGCAGTGGATTCATAAAAATGAATCATAATTTGTTTATCAAAATAAACTTTGAGCGTTAAACACTCAATCATTGTTTTAACTTAATGAACGATACATTTTATTCATAAAAGGAATTAAGTATCAGTTCATTCTTCTTCACGTCTCTGGAAGTCCTCGCACGGTCCCAGCAGCAACGATTGCTCTGATGCCGACCGTCCTCGAAACTTCTTCCATCCTTTGCTTCATATCAGCCACATGTATACATTACACAGATGTCTTAGTATCTCATACTATGTGATAAAGCATTTATGTATTAATTAATTATGCTTTATTAAATTGAATTTGTTGTACTTGAGGTAGAGGCATCAGTATGCCCCTTCTTCTATTCTGCAAGGTAAATCTTGCAGTTCCTCTTCCAATGGCCCGTCTTGTGGAAGTGAAAGCACTCGGATTTTGACGGGGCCCATTTCGTCTTCTTCTTCCCCTTCTTCATCTTGGCTGGTTGTGGGACCTGCCTCTTCTTACCCTTGCCTTTCGGCTGGTCTGAAGAAGCAGAGCCAACAACCAACGCAGTCGGCTTCTTCTCGATTTCCTCAAACTGCCTAAGCATGTTGAGGAGACCAGGAAGATCCGTTTCAATACTGTTCATAATAAAGCCAGTAATGAATGGCTTGAAGGCTGGGGTTAAAGACTTAAGGATGATGTCTACGGACATCTCATTGTCCAGGACAAAATCCAATTGGGCGATGTCTTCCACGTACCCGATCATCTTAATGACATGATCTTGTACGGGCACTGTCTCCATCTTAGTGCCCCAGAGGTTGCTTATGGCTTCAAATTTGGCAGCTCTTGACCGTTTGCCATACAACTCCTCTGTATTCAGAAGCATGATTTGAACATCCATATGTTCATGCTTCCGGTGCAGATCGTTATTCATTGAAGCCAGAGTAAGGCACCTGGCCTTCTCGGCATCCCTCTGGTACTCCATGTAGGCTTTCTTCTCCTCAGGCGTTGCATCTTCGTCCGACTTTTTAACAGGGTCCTCGAACAGCACGTATACAATCCCTGTTGAGTATTGGTGTTTCATACCAATGTTATTTTGATGATGATCACAACATTATGTTGTTGCTAATGACTCTCTTGTTTTAGTCTCATAAGTTACATTTCAGAATATCATTTTTGGAGACTAAACACTTGGTGCAAGGATGGACATCAAGTGGAGAAGGGCCAAAGCTTGGACTTAAGGGGTACCAAAGCTTGGAGATGATGGGGAGCATCAAGGCGTCAAGATTGAAGACAGACTCTCAGGAAAGCAATGTAATCCATGTAATATTTCCTTTATTGCTTTCTCTCTCATTTGAGTCTAGGTTAATGTAATGCCTTGATAGATGGTCTAACTCATACATGCATATGCATTTAACCATCTTAGTGAGCCTTAGGATTATCATAGAATCCAACCCAATAGGCTCATTGACTCGTCTCAAACGATGCGAGTGTTACTCCCAAGTGCAGGAGATGGAACAAGTAATAATCCTGATGAGTCCAGGTATCGTATCCACGGGACAACTGACCTGCAAAACCACGAACTTCAGTTTGTAAAGAGTAATAATACAGTGATAACCAACCACCTAAAGATATGGAAGTATGGTATCGAGAGTCTCAAATAACAAAAGAAAATCCTACGATAACTATGGTGAAGGCAAATTTGGGGGTATCAATATGAAGAGTATGTGTTGGTTGTAATTTCGTTAGGATCAATGCAATCAATGATTATCAATACCTTTTCTATAACTCAACATTTCGTCCGGTTAGGGCACGAGAACGTCGGAAAATAATACGATAAACGAACATCGAAAAGTGCCTAAGTTTCGCATACAATACTAGTTTCATGAGGAAAATAAGCTAATGTGTCTGCAAGGATCACACCATGAATAACTTCGCAAAGATCATATTCGATCCAAGTACACCAACAACGAATATGCTTGAGTAATACGTGTAGAAACTAGCAAAATATGCGATGTAACATGCAAATTAAGGAAAAAAGATATTAAATCAAAGATTTCAGAGATCTAACGACATCACAACCAGCACATGAAGGTATTAGCCACGCATGGAGAGAAGAGAATCAATATTCGTAGCCAAATACATCATCAATACATCAAAATACGAGCTAAATACGCCAAATACAAGGGTAAAGTTTAGAATTTTATCACCAAATCTCTACAATTGAACCCCAAACTCCTTCAGAAGATAGAACTAGCCTCTATCCACATGGCCTCCAAATTTCATGACGAAATATGGCTCCTAGAGCCTCCAATACGCCAACATACGCAACAAAAACACTAGAATACCTTACATACAAGCATTACGGGTTTTAAGTTGCTATTGGGTTCGAAACTCGTACCCAAATACGCATCAATCCTCAACCCGCTGCTACTGCAAAATTTCGGCCGTTCGATCCGTCGGGATCTGATAAGGAGGCAACACGTGTACGCTGCAGATCGCTTCCTGCCCGATCTGCTTCCCAAATTCAAGTTCGCGTAGGAGTCGATCAACGCCGTTGGATTGAGATGGGAGCCTCCAGGATCTTGCCTTGTTGCCGGTCGATGGATATCCGCTTCATAAATTCAAGTTCGAGCGGGCTTTGTTCTCAGCCGTTGGATTAGCATCTGACAGCTCTTCAGTTGTCGCGTCGCCCCGTTCTCTGGGCCATCAGATAAGAGCGGTTGACAGTAGGATCTCGACACGTGTCCCGCCATTTGAAACATCCAGCCCGATTGTGTGGTGTGTTTGGGTTTCATCTTATCCGTTCAATGATAGATCGAAGTTTCAGAAAATACCGAGTCGCTCTCAGCTAGCGCCCGTTGGATGCAGGCGGAGGCCGTCATATGACTGCCACGTGGCGTAGAGGGATGCAAGCGCCGTATATTTAGTGTATTTGAGACCGTATTTCCTTTGTATTTCTTCATTTTATTGGTATTCTGCATTCAAAAATTCACAGCAATTAGCACAGATCTCAGAATAATACAAATAAATAATGTTGGAATCGTGAAATCGAGATCTAGCCATGAAAAATATAAAAAATGCAGAAATACTCAGTTTATTGCTGTTTTGTGCTTAAATCAAGTGATTTCTCTAATAAATGACTATATACAAAATACGAATGTATTAGAGACAAATTAAGCATCATATAAGCACAAAATAGGGCCAAATGGGGTGTTTAATATGCAATATTCAACCCGAATCACACCCCCAACTAGTGATTTGCTAGTCCCTAGCAAAAAGAGCGATTAAGTCGGATGATTACTAAACAATAAATTCTATCAATCGCTTATGGCATGGCTCAATAATACGCTTTCCAACATGATTTTAGACCATCAATATACACAATCCATGCACAAGACAATCACATGATATTTTCTCTAATTTAATTTGAATAAATAACATGCAAGCATCGTTTTACGCAAGCAAAAGTATAACACGTCGTTATATTCTAGTTTTCTCATTTCCAAGGATTGGCATCTCAAAACGACCGTTCAAATCATGGGTATTGAAGTTTCTTAGTTTGTTCATCATTTCTTTTTCTTTTTTATTTTTCTTTTCTTTTGACGACTTAGAATGATCCATGTAGCGAGCTTTCAGTTAATGATTCCTAGGCCAGACGACCTTTGGACATTAGGCTTAGAAGGGCCCCCCGAACTTAATATTCGAATCATCTAAGTTTTATTCTCTTTTTTTAGTTCCACGTAACGCGCATAAATCAACATTTGCGGAAAAATGTATAACTTGGATCGCTCCATCAAATGAGTGAGTTTCCGGTCAATGGCTACCAAATCAAACGATAATAGGGCATTAGGCCAAAAAGGACCCAACGGACTGTACTACTCGAGCCAACCAAGTTATTTATTTAGTGACACACTAATTCATTTTTTTAATACTCCTTTTTTCTCTTTTTTTCTTTTCGTAAGCAACTCAACACCCATAAATCGAACATAAACATCAATAACAATGGCCAAATTCCTCTTCAGCTTGAAGACTTTTCTAATAAATCGTGTATACTTACGCTTTTTCATCACACTGGCATGCATGAAATGAATTCAAACTATTTCGAGATATTAATCATGGCAATTGATAGTTTTCATGAATAGCATACTAACGGTAATTCCATGAAGGAAAAATAATTAACGCAAGCCATAAACAATTTTTATAACTCAATCAATGCATAATCATCCGCTAATGTGGTATGTGAAGGAGTTTTAAATGATGGGAATGGTGAATTATTCTTTTCTTTTGCCTTGTTTATTAAAAAAAATCCTAAGGTCTCATACACTCCACCCAACTAAAGATGGACATTGTCATCAATGTCGAAAGGGGTACGAGTTTATTCAAAGTAATCATCCTAAAAAGCATATAAAAATCTATGCTAATGGAAATAACACACCGTGGTCAAATGGCAGATCCCGAATCTTTAATGGTGGAGGAAGTTGTTCAATCTGCTCCTTCCTCTCCTCGGCAAGTATCTGACACACCCGCAATCTACACCTAGGATCCACCTGGCGGTGTCACGATCGCCAGGTGTAATGTGGCTCCTAGGCTACGACTTCGGGCTCAATCCGCAAGCAGACGATGTCAAGTTGTAGAATAAAAGATAGTCGAATCCCACAGGGACGGTGATAGTATCTGTGATAATCTCAGTCTATTTCTAAATCTAGAAGTAGTGTAGCGGTCTGAGTGAAAGATTTGGGTTGATTGTTGTTGTTGTGTAATATAATAAAAAGGACTAGGGCTTTAGGGATCACCGCTAGGATCATTGGGGGTGGATGTTGGATAGGTTCCTCACGTTGCATTAGGGCTAGGGAATTAATCCCCCAATTCATACCACTCTCGTGGGTTAGAATTGGGGGTATTTCGGTGGCTCTCGTTGATGCAATGGGGGTAGCCGTCAACGTAGCGGCATAGTTCGTCGATGGATCCCCTCAAGGCACGAGCCGGGTATGGTTACGTGCCTTAGTTGGATCCACCGATTTCCCTATTCGAATCCCTAGATACCCCTTAAGCACATCAATTCCACAGACCATGGGCATGATCTCAGTACGGATTATCTACGGATTCGGTAGGATCTACCGAAATACAACCCTAAACCCCTAATTCAACGTGGGGATCCAGATCTACATTTTCCCCCTTAAATCCTAGGGTTAACCTACCAGCCCTAGAATGGATCTACTCACTCATGATGATAGGAACGCATAAAAACCTCAATTTCGCAGAGACCGAACGAAGAACAGATCCAGAAAAGAGTAATAAACACTAATCTTCAATTATCGATCCAGAAAATAGCTACAAGAATTAATCCAAAAATATTCTTCCAAGAAATCGCTCCAACCCATCTCAAAAATTCCAAAAACAAAACTTAAGGCGCGAGCCGGGTATGGTCACGTGCCTTAGTTGGATCCACCGATTTCCCTATTCGAATCCCTAGATATCCCTTAAGCACATTAATTCTAAAAATAAAGAAATTAGGGCTAAAATAACTTACAGCGAGAACGAACGAAGAACAGATCCAGAAAAGAGTAATAAACACCAATCTTCAATTATCGATCCAGAAATTAGCTACAAGAATTAATCCAAAAATATTATTCCAAGAAATCGCTCCAACTCCTCTCAAAAATTCCAAAAACAAAACTCAAACTGAACCCCCGTAGCCTAGCCCGCAATCGCGAGCTTCAGCTGCCCAAATCACACACGTCGCACGTTTCAAAATCTTTCCAAAAATGCCCTGGAAAGTGCCGACTGAGTAGGCTACTCGGCCCGAGCATCTGCTGCTCGGTCAGTAATCTGGCCTGTGTAGCTTGTTGCTCGGCTGCTGGAGAAGTTGATCCGGACCGAGTAGGACCTACTCGATTAGCTGCTCGGGTGCTGCTCAGGGGCCTACTCGGAGCGTGAAATCTGCGGCTGCTCGGTCGAGCTGAGTGGCTACTCGGGCCGAGTCAGCCTGTATCCGCTGCATCTCCAAAGTTGACACGGCTCGGTCCGAGCAGCAGGCTGCTCGGTCTGAGCATTTTCTGGGAAACTCATCTGCAGCAACATGGGCTTCTCTCTCTGCTCTCTCTCTCTTTCTTCTCTTCCTTCTCTCCTTCAGCTCTGAGAACACGGCGAACTCCTCCAGAGCCCTGCCAACAAGCTCATAAGTGCGTCGGATGTGTCCATACCCAGGCGGGGGTCTAAATCGCTCCAAAATCCCTGAAATCTCAAAGTATACTACGAAACTCGAAATATCGTTAGAAATACCAAAATCGCAGTAAAAAGTGGGATTTGGACGTGAAAATGATATGCAATGCAATGAGAACATGATATAAAAATGATGTAAATTATGGACACATCAAAATCCCCCAATCTTACCTCTTACTCGTCCTCGAGGAAGACGAATAATCGGTACGCCGGGAGGAAAACAAAATGAAAATAAGAAAATGAAAATAGAAAGAAGTGGAAAACAAAAAGAGAGAAATAAGAGAGAAGTGCCAAGGAAGATCGGTCAGATCTCAGGCCTAAAAAATCTATCACGATGCTCTTAGTGCTAAACATGCATGCTATTTGTAATTTCTAGCTTTGTATATCATACGACATGCAATAAAGACAAAGAACAAGGATCTACTGAAATAACACAGTCAAATCATATCAACCACATGCAATCCCTAGAGTCTAGTATAAAAAGAGTTGGCAACGCCCTTTCAATCACAGATACACAAGGAGCACAAAAGATTCACGCAACATGCAATAAAGAATAGGAAAGATCATGCCATTCAGATATTCAATTAGATATATGAAAAGTCCCCAAAACTAAAGTAATTCGTAAAGTTTGGGTTTTATTAAATCTCCCTGACGTGCATCGTCTCCACTCTAATGTCAAGCTCACTCGTATGATCAGTTGGTTTACCCCCCCCCAGCTTAGCTTGAGGCATCGCATCGATGAGAATGATATGGAATGTAAATTTTTTTCTTCCCAGAGTAATTAATAGCTTCTAATGAAATGAAATAAAATCATATTTATTCATTTTCTTTCTTTCTTTTTTTCCTTTTTTTCAGATATGAATATATACACAAATATATATATATTTCTTTTCTCTTTCTTTTTTTTCATTTTCATTTAGAAGCTATTCTTTCTCTTTTTATGTTTGGGAAGTAGGATGCGGTAAAGTAGCTATGGGGGTGTAACCAACTGATATGTAGAGATAAAATAGATATGTGGAGAAGAAAGATAATGGGACTCTCGGTTCACTCATAAGATGGTGCACATCAGTTTGATAAAATAAAACTCGAACTAAACTCATATAAAGTATGAAAATTTTCACTTCTCTAAATGAACACTGAAAATGGCATGCGGTAATAATCACAATATGATTAGGCATGCAAGCAGAAGTGAATAAGATAAGAAAATCAGGTGCTCCAAGTGTTCTAGTGATGCGTGAACCTGGGTGCATTTCCCAACATAAATCAAACTAAATACTCGTTCATGCAATTCGATTTTCAATTCATATCAAGTATTAAATCAGACAGATCATCAACAGAAATTGCAAGCATATAGATAATAAAGCTCAAATTAACCCTGATAGCATGCTAAAGGGATGAGCATCGCAAAAACTAATAAAGCCTAGAGAGATATCATCATTTAGACCATCCTTAGCAAATAAAAAATAAAAAGAAACAGAGAAGAAGGGAAAATAGATAAAAAGAAGCTGCATGCATGGAGAAAAACAGGAGATATGATGCAAAATGAGGAAAAAATAAAATGAGGCGGGAAAATGGTAAAAAAAATAAAATAAAAACTGAAAATAAGGGAGGAAATGTGAAAATAAAAATAAAAATAAAGCGGGAGCGCTCATCCCCCAAGCTTAACCTAGCAGTGTCCTCACTGCTATGAAAAAGCCCGTCAGCGGGAGATGATGCTAAAGGGGTGGTGTTGACCGGCGCTCCGTTTACAGTATGGGCGCGGTGTCGTTTTACCGCAAGTGCACGGTTAGTGTAGGGTGCGGGTTTCTCGAACTCAGGGAGGTGGATGGCTTGAATGGCTACTAGCCTCGCCTAGGTTGTGTGCTAGCTACACGGATAATATGGGTGGAAGTGTAGAAATAAAAGAAAGAAATGAAAAAGACACGAAATGAATCCCCGCTAACACGGGCTAGAGCACTCATGACACTTGGCATTTGACTTGACCCAGGGTGAGACATTGCCCCAAAAGGTGGTACCTAGCGTCCATGGCCCGATATTCCGGTCGGTGCCAAGCACGCTAAGCCTACCCGGTTCCGGACGGTGGGCATTCCCATGTCCATTAACACCTTCCGCAACCGGGAGCATTAAGGCCACAATGATAACTCCCAACATTTCATCCAAGCCGTTCCCACGCGCGAGGACTCAATGTCAATGCTAGGGGCGTGAGCTATGACTAGGGAGTTTACCGCCAAGTTTAATCCCCCTTGGCCCTACGGTCAGAGGCGGTCTTTCTCCCGCCAATGACAATGAAACACCCCCCGCGTAACCCTAATGGCCAAATAGGTCGAATGTGATTTCTAGCAATACATCGAAGCGGATCTTGACTGGACAAGCACCGGACCCCAATCCCCAACACATCTAGTGTGTCGCCATACGAATTGGACTCAGATTGCTAGAAATCCCCATTGACACATTTCATCGAACACATGCCATGCTACCAAGTCAAATAAAATAACCCAGCATCAATCCTACCCTAACCCGTATTAGGGTTCCTCAATACTACTCCATGGTGAGAAACATAAAAACAAGCAAAACAAATAACATACAAACATTCACCATTGACCAAAATGAAAACAACACAATACAATAGAAAATGAGAGAAGAAAAATACTTATCTTGATTCGAATCCAACAATCCGGTACAAGATTTATTGAGCAAAGACCTAATCTAAACTACCCTAAGCTTCACAAGAGAAGGGGCAAAAATCCCTAAAAACTGAGGAGGAACCCCCCTCAAGTCGGCCAGCCTCGAGTATTTATAGCCCCACTTCGAAACCCTAATGGTTCGGGTCCAAACCCGCAGAAAAATCGCCACCCGATCAGTTGATGAGTCAATTGATCGGGTGAGAGCTTCGAAAATCTTCAACCGGGCGCTGAGGCGAGCGGGTGGCTCAGTCGGTTCGCCAAATGAGGAATTGCAGCTACAGGTGAACCGATCGGGTGATAAGTCACCCGATCGGTTGGAATTACGCTCCATTTGGCCGAGAGCTCTGTCGGATTCAAACGGTCGACGAACCGGTCGGTTGAGCTGTCCGGGTCGTCTCTTAGAAAATTCCGTTACAGGTGAACCGATTGGGTGATAAGTCACCCGATCGATTGGAATTCAGCCCAAATGACAGAGAGCTCCGTCGGTTCACCCGATCGCTGAACCGATCGGTACTTGGGGCTCCAAAAAAACATTTATTTTGAAATGGAGATCCATAAAAAACACCTATACTAAGATCCGCTAAAACAAGGCGAGATCCATGAGCTGCTATTCTTCTTCAGCTGCCGCCCGGGTAGGATACGCATGCACCAACCGATCGGGTGACTGGTCCACCCGATCGGTTGAGGGCTGAGGAATATTAATCTTCATCGCTTTGACCCCCTGGATCACGCCTGACCCCTCCCGTTGCTCCGGGGACTCAAGATATCGTCGTTTTATGTCCCAAATGCTAGAAATTCCTGCAAAATACCAAAAACACGGAAAAGTGAAAGAAAACACGAAAAACGAAAAACCGAATACAAGACGGCGGTAAATAACAGAAAAACACGGAAGAAAACGTGCGCAAATATATGAAATATAAACGCACGTCAAAATCCCCCAAGCTGAACTCTTCCTCGTCCTCGAGGAAGACGAGTGAGAGTAGGAGCTCGGAGGGAGAAAATAGAGAAAAAGAGAGAAAAAGAGAACTCTCTAGATCGCCCGTCAGGGCCAACAAAATCAAAAACGACACACCAAGCAAGAAAACGCCAAATCACATCACTAAAACAAGGAATACGAGTCCAGACAAGTGTCGTGGGCCCACGCGGTGTAGCGCGAGTGAGTGTGGTCGTGTGCTAGCAGACGGTGTCACTATCTACGATGTGCGATAAAGCTCGATATACACAAATCCAAGAAATGACCCAAATATCGATTCAAATTGGATAAAGCGGTGAATATATAGTTCAAGCATGCATGAGAATAGAGAGAGAATCGAAACATATCATGCGTCAGGGACTCCACAACTAGGGTTAAGGAAATCACCCCAACATAGCCTAGATAATAGCTAAAAAGTTCCTAAGCCAAGTGTTTTCGAAACCGATGGGGGTTGAGATGATGTGGAGTAGAACACTTGGTGCAAATTCTCGCCTTCCCTTTATTCTCGGCAAGTAGGAAAACAAATATTCACACGGGAATTTTTTTGGGTTTTGGGTATTTGTATTTTTTTTGGAGAACGGTACACGACGAGGGGATTTGCACCAAGTAAAATAAAAATGAAATCGGATTCTAAACACTTGGGCAAAGGAGATATTTCTCGCTAATCAGAGCATAGGCTAAATGGGTTATCCTAGTCCTTGTTTGTGGAATCCCGACACATGCGAATTGAAATATACGATATAAATATAGCATGCATATAGAAGCAGATAGTAGAAGCAAATACCGCATATTCAAATCGAAGCATGATAATCTAGGGGTCAATCAAGGATAGGAGTATAAAACATAATCACAAGGTAGAAGCACACCAAATGCTAGTCACGACACACGACTCACAAAAAAGCTAAGTGGACCCACGATGCATGAAATGCAAGAGGACTCGGCTTCCTGAGGTTGGTGAATGTGATTATCGAAGCCATGCTAGGTGTGTGCGTGTGTGTTTCAATGGAAATTCATCATATGGGGTCATCTCTAGTAGAGAGAGAAAGAAAAAGAAAACCACGATGGAAAATGACTCAAAAACGAAGAAAAACGATACAACTGACGCACGAAGTGCGACTCCCCAAGCTGAAACTTGCATTGCCCTCAATGCAATAATAGTTTATACGGGAGGGCAAAGAAAATGGGGGGGCACACCGACACAAAAAATGAAAGACATGAAAAACACATGAACGAAACTAAAAAATAAAGAAAAAGAAACACACAAATAAATGATATAAAACACGACAAAAGAACACATAGACACAGACACACAACAACGACACGCGAAAACATGCACACAAATTGATTTCCCCCAAGCTGAACATGACAATGCTAGCGAAATGATATGATCAATGAAATGCAGAAATATGCTAGGGGAAAATCGGAAAAGAAAAGACAGAAATCAAAATGCAGGAGAGACGGTGTGCTCATTCTCCTCGAAAGAGGATGTGGGGTGTGGGTAGTAGAAGTGATAAAAGGGCACGACATGAAGGGTTATTAAGATGCAAAAGCAAATCCTAGATACGCTCCCCTCACTAATGAGAGGATACGAGATTATTCAAATCTAAACTAGAAAGCAGTAAATTTTTACACTACTGGATTAGGATACACCTGAGCATAGGCGGATCCAAGATCTGAAGTGGGGCAGGTAGCTGCTATAACTGCTCCTGCTGTGGCTCCGCCAGAAGCGCTGTGCCACGTGTGCCAATGGACCCAAGCAATGCACCTCCAAGCATCCCTCGTAGGTGTCCACCTGTGACCTGCAAAGGACGAGGTGCATTAGTCCATGGCAAGAAATTATTTCCCAAAATAAATGTATCCCAGAGATAATCGTCAACATGAGATGTAAAAATAATAAAAGGGTGACGAATACTCCCTGAGAATGGGTCGCTATCCTCTGTACTAGCGACAACCAAATCCTCGCTCTCCATAAGAAGTGGCTCTTCAGGTGGTGACACACCGCAGCATACCTCAAGGGAAGTAGATCCTGTGTCCTGCGAGAGATATGGTATGTCAAATATATACGAGTCTAAAGAAATAGGAAGTGAAAAGCGAGACTCAAAAGTGGAGTGAGAGTGAGTATGAAAATCTCCCTGAATAGGGGCAATATGCTCAAGTAGATGCTCAGCCGCAGAAGAAGTGGAGAGCGACGGTAAAGGTAGATATGACTCGGGCTCCATGGAGTGGACCATCGTATCCAAGCCCTCATGCACATCCTCCTCGACGATATGCTCATGCTCCACCATCTACCCGATGTCCTGAATGACATCCTCATTGTTGACCATAGACCAAGGAAGAAGCTGTGACAGAGATGGCTGTGGAGGTGGATGTAGAGCGGACCCCTCGTAGGTGGTCGTCGTGTCCTCGTCCTCACGTACATCCTCCTCGCCCTTATGCATAAGCTCTGTAGTCTCCTCGGTGCTCTGGTAGGGCTCATGTGGGGTATCCGAATCAAAATGAGAAGTCTCTCCCACAGCTCCTAGAGAAATCACCCCATCCTCACTATCATCATCAAAAAATGCTTCGTCATCTAAGTGGTAGTGATGGAAAAATGGGGTATCGGCTTGAGATGTGTCTATGGTGGCCGATGGCATGGTGGTCGCAACCATGAAAGTGTGTATATCCTCTCCTTCATCCCCTCTCCTCGGTGTAGGCTCGGTGATTGGTACCATCAAGTTTTGTAATATTTGGCCTTGGTTAAACATGGCACTTTCAAGGAGAGACACGAGGCTTGATTCTTCTTGTGTTTGTGGAGGGGTATAAGGTTGAGGAAATGGATGGGAGGTGTTTAGGCTAAGGTTGTGGGAAAATGTTTGGCCTTGGGGTAGGGGGAGGCTCTCAAGCGTAAATGGGCAATCATAATATATGTGCCCAACCATCCCACAAGTCCCACAAACCACAACTGAATAAGGATCGTATCCTCCAACCTGAGCATCGAAATTTGATCTCCACATGGTTACACCAAAGATACCTGGACAACAAAAATAAGAAAACTAGAGAGGAGCGTCATAGTACAAGAAAATAACAAAAAGATAATATAATGGTGGGAGAAAAATTTCTTGGTTATTGAATATTATTTTTTATTTTATTTTTTTTAAAAAAATTTTTTTTTTGTTTTTATGCGTAGTCTAACGAACCCAAGCTAAGCTAATATCAAACCGAACGCCTCCCCGGCAACGGCGCCAAAAACTTGACCGGCGCCCCGTTTACGGTATGGGCACGGTGTCGTTTTACCGCAAGTGCACGGTTAGTGTAGGGTGCGGGTTTATCGAACTCATGGAGGTGGATGGCTTGAATGGCTACTAGCCTCGCCTAGGTTGTGTGCTAGCTACGCGGATAATATGGGTGGAAGTGTAGAAATAAAAGAAAGAAATGAAAAAGACACGAAATGAATCCCCGCTAACACGGGCTAGAGCACTCATGACACTTGGCATTTGACTTGACCCAGGGTGAGACATTGCCCCAAAAGGTGGTACCTAGCGTCCATGGCCCGATATTCCGGTCGGTGCCAAGCACGCTAAGCCTACCCGGTTCCGGACGGTGGGCATTCCCATGTCCATTAACACCTTCCGCAACCGGGAGCATTAAGGCCACAATGATAACTCCCAACATTTCATCCAAGCCGTTCCCACACGCGAGGACTCAATGTCAATGCTAGGGGCGTGAGCTATGACTAGGGAGTTTACCGCCAAGTTTAATCCCCCTTGGCCCTACGGTCAGAGGCGGTCTTTCTCCCGCCAATGACAATGAAACACCCCCCGCGTAACCCTAATGGCCAAATAGGTCGAATGTGATTTCTAGCAATACATCGAAGCAGATCTTGACTGGACAAGCACCGGACCCCAATCCCCAACACATCTAGTGTGTCGCCATACGAATTGGACTCAGATTGCTAGAAATCCCCATTGACACATTTCATCGAACACATGCCATGCTACCAAGTCAAATAAAATAACCCAGCATCAATCCTACCCTAACCCGTATTAGGGTTCCTCAATACTACTCCATGGTGAGAAACATAAAAACAAGCAAAACAAATAACATACAAACATTCACCATTGACCAAAATGAAAACAACACAATACAATAGAAAATGAGAGAAGAAAAATACTTATCTTGATTCGAATCCAACAATCCGGTACAAGATTTATTGAGTAAAGACCTAATCTAAACTACCCTAAGCTTCACAAGAGAAGGGGCAAAAATCCCTAAAAACTGAGGAGGAACCCCCCTCAAGTCGGCCAGCCTCGAGTATTTATAGCCCCACTTTGAAACCCTAATGGTTCGGGTCCAAACCCGCAGAAAAATCGCCACCCGATCGGTTGATGAGTCAACCGATCGGGTGAGAGCTTCGAAAATCTTCACCGGGCGCTGAGGCGAGCGGGTGGCTCAGTCGGTTCGCCAAATGAGGAATTACAGCTACAGGTGAACCGATCGGGTGATAAGTCACCCGATCGGTTGGAATTACGCTCCATTTGGCCGAGAGCTCTGTCGGATTCAAACGGTCGACGAACCGGTCGGTTGAGCTATCCGGGTCGTCTCTTAGAAATTCCGTTACAGGTGAACCGATCGGGTGATAAGTCACCCGATCGATTGGAATTCAGCCCAAATGACAGAGAGCTCCGTCGGTTCACCCGATCGCTGAACCGATCGGGTGAGCTACTATTCTTCTTCAGCTGCCGCCTGGGTAGGATACGCGTGCACCAACCGATTGGGTGACTGGTCCACACGATCGGTTGAGGGCTGAGGAATATCAATCTTCATCGCTTTGACCCCCTGGATCACGCCTGACCCCTCCCGTTGCTCCGGGGACTCAAGATATCGTCGTTTTATGTCCCAAATGCTAGAAATTCCTGCAAAATACCAAAAACACGGAAAAGTGAAAGAAAACAAGAAAACACGAGAAAACGAATACAAGACTGCGGTAAATAACAGAAAAACACGGAAGAAAACATGCGCAAATATATGAAATATAAACGCACGTCAGGTGTGGGTGGGGAAAGAAAAATATAAAATAAAAATTATGTAATAAAAGGAAAATAAAACATAAAAAATATGATATGATGCAATGTAATATGAAATGATGTATGAGTGTATCCTCCCCCAAGCTATGTGAAAGCAGGGCCCCGAAGAGACAGATGGGCACTAAATAAATGGGGGAGGCAAAAGCTTGTGTGGACTACATCAGGCAGAGGCACCACCCTCTGGGGGTGGTGATGGGTCCCTTTGTTGTGGACCCGGGGCGGTGGGTGGTGGCAGGTCTGGTCGGAACTCGTGCGGGGAGTCGGTACGAATGTGACGCATGAGGCTCTGAAGGAAGGGTAAGTCACGTTTGACCACCTCTTGAGTTACCGCACCACCATAATATCCTGCTAGTAGGATCATGGCGTCAAAGCGGTCTTCTTGATCATCATCACGGAATGTAACCTCGTATTCTGCGTCGCCGATGTAAAGGGGATCGGAGGGGCGTGGGGCAGGATTTTGTGCAGGGGCGGCAGTGGATGAATCGGTGGCGGTGGTGGCTCGGGTGGGAGAGCGTGTGCGACGTGTGCGCCGG
This sequence comes from Scilla litardierei, assembly GCA_030789695.1. Lineage (NCBI taxonomy): Eukaryota > Viridiplantae > Streptophyta > Magnoliopsida > Asparagales > Asparagaceae > Scilla > Scilla litardierei. The sequence continues at coordinate 480,177,695 of CM061142.1, forward strand.
GTAAGCCTAGGGTTGGATGTGTCGGTGTTGGCGGGTCTAGCACGGCGTGGAGGCATTGTGTAGGTGGAGAAGAATAAAGAGGTAATAAGTAAATCAGATAGGGGACGAGTTTACCGACTTGAAAAAGATGATGTTTTATTTCGATGTCGTGGTGGATGGCGATTCGGATTATCCCCAAGCTTTTCAACGATGTATCCTTTGTTGTTTAGAAATCCAAACCTGAAAGAGAAACAGAGAGGATGTCAGTATTTTCAGACAAGGGAAACAACGAATTCAACTTGTAAAAAGTGCTCGGTTGAATGTTGAACGATGGGATGCGGCCTTTTGGAGAAAAGGAACGGTTCCAAGAGAGATGGTGACGACTGCAAGGAGGGAAGGAGGGTTTGCCCGAGCGAAGGGGGAATATTCGGTCAGGAGACAGTGTTTAAATGGGTGCAGATGGGCCGGTTGAGAGGCACAGCGACCCGGTCAGCGACAAGGCACGACTCGGACCAAGTCGATAAATTGCTAGGTCGGGTAAGTTGGAGGTGAGAACGACTCGGTCCGAGTCAGATTTTGCTCGGGCCGGGTTGATATTACTCTGCCTGGGTCAACAGAGTGACATTTTCTTCTCAATTCTAGACCCTGTAGTACTCGACCGAGTAGCTGTCTGCTCGGTCCGAGTCGGATTTTGCTCGGGCCGGGTTGATATTACTCTGCCCGGGTCGACAGAGTGACATTTTCTCCTCAGATTATTCAGCCTGTAAAACTCGACCGAGTACTTATGAGCTCGGGCCGAGTCTATTTCAGCTCGGGCCGAGCAAGAACCTACTCGAGCCGAGCTCAGATATCTTCCTTTTCTGTATCTGATTGACACGACCGAACAGCTGAGCTGCTCGGTCCGGATTTTCTGTAGCTCTTTTTCTCCTTTTCCCTTTCATTTTCTTCTCAAATCTTCAACTCTGTTGCTTTCATCCTGCTTCCTTCCGTTTATAATGTCCATATGCATAACCCCAATCGTCCATCCTACACAAAACACAAACGCGTCAAAATTTTTATGATTTTTGCGATTTTACCTAAAAATATGAAATAAAGATAGAAACCCAAGAAGATAGGAAAGAAATCTCAAAATCTACGGAATTGGGTTGCCTCCCAATAAGCGCTCGTTTTCAGTCATGAGCTCGACTCCCTATGATATATCAATGCTCACTTGGCATGCGCGGTGGTCGCGCGTCACCCTTCGGGGTGGTGCAATTCGGCGGTGTTTGACTTCTGCTTACTCTAACACTCTCCTCCTTGTAAGATGTGGCCTCCCATGCTTGATGATTTGTTGAGCGGTGTTGAAACTCCTCATCCAGTACTTGGATGTACGCGACGACCGCTTTGTTGTAGGTTGGGTCACCGTCGTCGTCGATGCTTGCTTTAACCGGGTCCTTCATGACCCCTTCAACAGAAAAGTCTTCAATCGCTTCCTCCTCCAGAAACTCCAGATAACTGGCCCCTTCTTCATAGGCTCTCTCCTTTATCGGCCTTTGTAGCCGGAACTCACCTTCAATATTCCCCACATTGAGGGAAAGGGTCCCTTCCCGGACGTCTATAAGAACTCCGGCCGTCGCCATGAAGGGGCGACCAAGTATGAGTTGAGAGCTTCCTCCCTTCGGCATGTCCATGATGACAAAATCGACTGGGACGCATAGTCCTGGAGGTATCTGGAGGATGACATCCCTCGCTATCCCTACTGGATAGGTGATAGAGTGATCGACGAGCTGGATTGACATGCTGGTAGGTTCCAGTTCGTTTCCCGTCTGGAGTCTTTTGAAGATAGAAAGGGGCATCAGGCTGATGCTAGCCCCTAAATCAATTAGCGCTCTGCTGATCGGCATTCCTCCAATTGAGCATGACACGGTGAAGCTCCCTGGATCCGGCAGCTTCTGGGGGAGGTGATTCTTGATAATGGAGGTAGAATCCTCCAACAGCTTGATCTCTTCCAGCCTTCGCTTTCCAGTAATGAGATCCTTCAGAAACTTGGCGTACGTTGGGATCTCAGTGATGGCATCAAGAAACGGGATATTCAGCTGAATCCCTTTCAGTAACTCCATAAACTTGGAGTACTTCTTCTCCAATTTGGCTTGGGCTAGCCTCTGAGGGTACGGAGGAGGAGGTCTGGAGGCTTTGCCCTTAGATGCATCAATGAGCGGTGGCGTGGTAGCAGGCATGACGGGAGGTGTATCCGCCTTCTCTTCAATAGTGATGGTCCCATCAGTGGCCTCAACTCTGGCGCTATCATCAGCAGCTTCTTCAGTGGGAGCCTTCTCTATGCTAAACACCGGAACCATAACTGGTTCAGTAACCCGTCCTCCTCGTGTGGTCACTGAAACCACGGCGTTTGCTTGAGCTCTGGGGTTGGTCTCCGGCTGGGAGGGTAATCTCCCCTGATTCTTCAGCAACTGCGACATCTGCCCTCTCAGTTCGTCGAGGGAAGAATTGATATTCTTAAATTGGTTCGACGTATCTTGATTGAACCGAATCTGGTCGCCAATAAAGGTCTCCAATGTAGATTCAAGATTTGACTTTGGAGGAGCCGGCGCAAAATTATGCTGAGGCGGCCGGTTATACTGATATCTTGGCGGCCTACAGGTCCCAGCGGGCCTAAAGCCGCCTTGCTGCTGGCTCTGCTGCTGCTGCTATTGAGGAGGAGTTGGTCTCTGAAACTGCAGAGGTTGCAGCCCTCCGCCTGGGTTTCCATATGAGAAACCTGGGTGATTCCTGGCAGCCGGATGCTGCCACTGGTTCCGTCCTTCTCCCTGGACGTACTGAACAGTCTCGGATGTCTCAGCACCCTCATAGTGACCCTCGATAGGAATGTATCCGGGGTCTACATACTCCTCCCCGGGATGATAGGAGGTGCTGGGTGCCGCTGGGATGGAGTCCAGGCACTGCTCGATCCGGGCCACTTGCTTGCACAAGGTCTCTAAGTGAGAATCCAAGTGAGTGGCGACTTTGACTTCGGGAGTCCGAGTCACAACGGTCCGCTCATCGGTCCACTGCTGGGTGCTGGCCACCATGTGCTCCAACAGATCTATAGCCTCCTCAGGTGACTTATCCAATAGGGTGCCTTGCGCCGCATCATCGATAATCATTTTGGTGCTAGGTTGGAGCCTGTTGTAGAAGCTCTGCACCAAATCCTAGGGTTGGATTCCGTGGTGTGGACACTGGTGTTGGAGGTCCTTGAACCTCTCCTAAGCCTCGTAGAGCGACTCCTGCGGGAGTTGCTTGAAATTTGAAATGGCCCCACGGATCCGGGCCGTCTTTGAGGGTGGATAAAATTTATCCACAAAAGCAAGAGCAAGCTTCTCCCATGTGGTGAAGTGGTTGGGAGGATGAGCTCGGAGCCAATAGGAGGCCTTGTCCCTCAAGGTGAAAGGGAAGAGCCGTAACTTCACTGCATCATCACTGACATCCTTCGCCTTGAATGTATCGCATTTAGCCAAGAATGAGTCGATGTGATGGTTGGGATTCTCGTGAGGATGCCCGTGGAAGGGATCCTGCTGCATCAGGTTTATCAACCCCGTCTTAAGCTCGAAGGTTGCCACTGTCAGCTGCAGTCTAAGAATCGAGGAGTTGTTCCCAAACATCGGTTTCATGTGGTCCCTGATGGACCCAGTGCGAGGGGAGGAGGATGAGGGTTCTCTCCCATCTGAGCGATGGAGATGAACTTCTGCTAGAGGCTCTTAAAGCCCGGGCTTTCTTTTCGATCTTATGATCGAACAATAACTCTCTAGTAGCCCCTTTGTGGCAGGTGTTCATGCACCAACAAAACTCAGAAGAACACCGTCAGTAGCACCATAATAAATAAAAAGAACAAAGGAATGATGGCAGGGTGAGAAACGATCAGAATGCTAGCAAAATTCTCAAAGATAAAAACAAACTGTGCTAAAAAGACTATTGCCGTCCCCGGCAACGGTGCCAAAAACTTGACGCACCCACAATCTACACCTAGGATCCACCTGGCGGTGTCACGATTGCCAGGTGTAATGTGGCTCCTAGGCTACGACTTCGGGCTCAATCCGCAAGCGGACGGTGTCAAGTTGTAGTATAAAAGATAGTCGAATCCCACAGGGACGGTGATAGTGTCTATGATAATCTCATACTATTTCTAAATCTAGAAGTAGTGTAGCGGTCAGAGTGAAAGATTTGGGTTGATTGTTGTTGTTGTGTAATATAATAAAAAGGACTAGGGCTTTAGGGATCACCGCTAGGATCATTGGGGTGGATGTTGGATAGGTTCCTCATGTTGCATTAGGGCTAGGGAATTAATCCCCCAATTTGTACCACTCTCGTGGGTTAGAATTGGGGGGTATTTCGGTGGCGCTCGTTCATGCAATTGCGGTAGCCGTCAACGTATCGGTATAGTTCGTCGATGGATCCCCTCAAGGCGCGAGCCAGGCATGGTCACGTGCCTTAGTTGGATCCACCGATTTCCCTATTCGTCCCTAGATACTCCTTAAGCACATCAATTCCACAACCGTGGGCATGATCTCAGTACGGGATATCTACGAATTCGATAGGATCTACCGAAATACAACCCTAAACCCCTAATTCAACGTGGGGATCCAGATCTACATTATCCCCATTAAATCCTAGGGTTAACCCATCATCCCTAGAATGGATCTACTCACTCATGATGATAGGAACGCACAAAAACCTCAATTTCACAAAGGAAAACATTTTAGCAATAATGAAATTAGGGCTAAAATAACTTACAGCAAGAATGAACGAAGAACAGATCGAGAAAAGAGTAATAAACACCCATCTTCAATTATCGATCCAGAAATTAGCTACAAGAATTAATCCAAAAATATTCTTCCAAGAAATCGCTCCAACTCCTCTCAAAAATTCCAAAAACAAAACTCAAACTGAACCCTGCAGCCGAGCCCGCAATCGCGAGCTTCAGCTGCCCAAATCACGCGCATCACGCGTTTCAAAATCTTTCCAAAATGCCCTGGGAAGTGCCGACCGAGTAGGCTACTCAACCCAAGCATCTGCTACTCGGTCAGTAATCTGGCCCGTGTAGCTTGCTGCTCGGCTGCTGGAGAAGTTGATCTGGACCAAGTAGGACCTACTCGGTCAGCTGCTTGGGTGCTGCTCAGGGGCCTACTCGGGGCGTGAAATCTGCGGCTGCTCGGTCGAGCTGAGTGGCTGCTCGGGCCGAGTCAGCCTGTATCCGCTGCATCTCCAAAGATGACACGGCTCGGTCCGAGCAGTAGGCTGCTCGTGCCGAGCATTTTCTAGGAAACTCATCTACAGCAACAGGGGCTTCTCTCTCTATTCTCTCTCTCTCTCTCTCTCTCTCTCTCTCTCTCTCTCTCTCTCTCTCTCTCTCTCTCTCTCTCTCTCTCTCTCTCTCTCTCTCTCTCTCTCTTCTCTTCCTTCTCTCCTCCAGCTCCGAGAACACAGCAAACTCCTCCAGAGCCCTGCCAACAAGCTCATGGGCGCGTCAGATGTGTCCATACCCAGGCGGGAGTCTAAATCGCTCCAAAATCCCTGAAAACTCAAAGTATACTATGAAACTCGAAATATCATCAGAAATACAAAAATCGCAGTAAAAAGTGGGATTTGGACGCGAAAATGATATGCAATGCAATGGGAACATGATATGAAAATGATGTAAAATATGGACACATCAGTATCCTTCATCCAAAAGCTAAATTGGACCCCAGCAACACAACTCCAAGCATCTCTATAACTTGTTTACCAATGTCCTGCAAGAGATGAGTTATGTCAGTCCAAATTAGTCTAAAATTCTTCGCCACAAACATATTCCAAATATACTCATCAAAGTAGGTGAAATAAATTAAAGCATGTTGATGACTACTCCCTGAAAGATATGCACTACTCTCCGTATGATGCTCAATCATTGGGGAGAGTGCTGAATGATTTTGGGGAAAAAACTGGGGAAAAAAGTGGTTCGGGCTCCATAATGATAATCTCTAAACCCATGTCCCTCGCTATTTCCTCCTCCTGTTCATCCAAAATTGCTAGCTCGTTTTTTCTTTTGCACACGCTTCCTACCATGCTGATATTTTTATTCGTGACCTCATCGTGACATGGCCCGCTCGATATACCTGCAATAGAAGATGAACTCATATTAGATTCATGAAGTTGAATTTCAAAAGAATTACTTTCTTCTAAGCAAGTGGCAATCAGAGTAAGATTTTCAATGGATTGCTGAATTTGCCAACTCCGAGCAAGGAAATTTTCTTGGAATTGATGGGATGTAGCCTCCAGTGTCTGAATGAGAAAAAAACTTCCTCTTTCTAAGATTGCAATGGTACGTCTATGCTTTGCTCCCCTTGATCAAGGCATGAAGGCTCCATTGAATCACCCTCTGAAGTCTCTTTTGATGATCTGATCAGTCTCTTGTAAGGACTCCATGTATTTCCACGCCTCTGTCGGCGTATTGACTCCCAAAAATTCCTGCAGCTGTGGTCGTAGCCCAGATAGGAAGGACTCCATAAGCTCCTTCTTTGTGTACCCATGCTGCAGATAGCTCGATAGTATGTCTGTGAACCTCCTCCAGGCCTGAAAGAAAGTTTCACAATCAGTCTGATTAAAACCAACGATCTTGAGCTTCTCCATCCTATGTTTGTGTGCAATATCGTACTCTGCATCATATAAATTGTTTGTGCGATAGAATTTCATACACTCCATTTTTTCTGAATTTTATATAAAGAGAAAACAAAACAAATAACAAATAAAAATCCTAGACTATAAGATGGAAGGATGTAACGACCGGTACTCGCTATACGTTATACGGCTGTGCGTATAGCAATTTCGGGTACCTGATTGGTTTTGTTACTTTGTATGTGAGTCGTGTCGTTGAGTCGATAGGGCCGTAGCACCTTGGTTGCATCCTTAGCAAGCCAACCCCCGACGGGTGCCCAACTTGGAATTACTGTCGCTTTGGACCCCGTATCCTTTGTACGCGTTTTCTCCTTGAAATTCGTGTATTTCCTTAGCCTTATCTTTCATTCCGAACACTATGGTGTGATATGCCGTTGTGACCCTCTTGAAGAGTGTTAAATTGTGGAATTAATTTGGAACGACATTTCACAGGTCGTTCTCCCACGATTTGACTTTGTTTGATGAGAAGTCGCGATTTTCACTTTTGTCATGAGGCCTTTTTATTTTTAGTTTCGTTTCTCGTCGTCGAACATGTGATCCGTCTTCTTAGTTTTGCTTCTCTTATCGACACGGTCACCCGGTATTTATTTCACAATTTTCGGGCTCCGTTTGACCCACTTTCATTTTTCCCCAGTTTATATATCGGTTTAACCTTAAGTTTCATCTGGTTTCTTTCCCCTATAATTTATTAATAACCATATCACCCAAATGTTGACTTAGCCAGCCCATTTCCTTGCCCTTGGCCACACCCATGCGTGTGAGAGAGAGGGAGTGGGGTCTTTGTTTTGGTTTTAATAATAACACAATAACAATTTTAGCCCAAAAATGATTTTAATCAAACCATAGCTACCCAATAGCCTTAGCCCTGACCTCTCTCACGTGAACCCCCTTATAAATATTAACCTACGGTTATTTTATTTCACATCAACCAAATCTAGCCGTCCCTCATCTCTTTGTTCACGCATCAACACTCCAGGCGCCGCAACCTTCATGTTTCCGCACGCAACCACGATCTCCAAGCGCCGTAACCTCTCCCTCCGACCAAGTTCGCCGGAGACCACCTGTAGAATCGACGGGCTCATCCTCTTCCCTCCGCACGGCAGCGACACCCAGCCGACGCAAAGTCCGGCCTTCCCCTGTGTTTTCCGGCCATCTTCACCACCTTGCCGCGCCGCCAAGAGCTGCTCTTCCCCGCCCAATGCTCTGGTGCCCATCCTCCTTCTCGAAACTGTGCCAAGCCCTCCTCTCACTCAGCCGCTGCGCTTGCCCCCTCCGGCCACCGCCCTGCACCGAAGCTGGCGTCTTCCCTTCCATTAGGCGCCACCACAGCCGCTCAGCTCACCGCAAACACCCTGCCTCGCCGTCGTCCTCTCACCCTCCATCACTTCCGAAACCGCCAGCTCGCTCCCCACCTTCCTCCACTCGCCGCAAAACCAACTCCTCCCTCTCATGCTCCGGCCAAGCCCGCCCTTCTCCGGCCTCGACAACCACCGCATCTCCCTACTGCCGCCTCTTCAAGCCAAGTACCCGTCTCCGACTGCCTCCCAACGCCGAGGCCCGAGCTGTACTTTTCCCTATGACGACCCCGTGTCCAACCTGCGAGAAACAACGAAGAGGAATGAAACATATAATACTTCTTCTAGAGCCGACGCCGTTACCCTACATGCTACAGGAATTGAACCCCTGACGTCGCTACCCGACGTCAGAGTAGCTCTCGCGTCGTGTTGAGGTAAGATCTGCACCGTAGGAATCCCAACCACCGCATGTTAATTCAAGATTAAAAACAATTATTTTACTGCTTTGTAACTCACTAATCCAACTTAATAATACGGGACTGTAGGCTGATTGTTGGACGGAGCGTGGGAGCTCTGGATCTTGTGAATCTGTAATTGGACTTGAGAATTGTGATATCAGCATGTATTTCAGGCAAGTGAAACTTGCCCGTTGCTTGTTTAGGCCATGTTTTAGGCCACTTTTGTACCGTAGCGTAAAAGAGACTAGGCAGTGAAATGATAGCTGCCTAGACGCCTATTTGATCTAGTTTGACAACGAAACTAGATCCGTCACCTCACTAGATCTAGCTTGACAACGAAGCTAGATCCAACCCCTTTTACTTGTTTTGTTCATGCTGCCATATCATCCATGCATTTGTAACTGCCATGTTTAAATTCCTTATCTGTACGTATTTAAATTACAGCTTGCCATGTCATGCCATCTATGTCTGATTGTTGCATTCGTAGCACACGCTACTATACTTGTACTTGCTTGTCCAGGCGAGGCACCTGCGTTGCAGGCACAACCCTATGCCAAATACACTTCCTGGCTCTTGATCCAGAAGCGGGCTACATGTGTTGGTCAAAAGCCAATGCCCAACTTGTTGAGGCTAGGCACCTGCGTTGCAGGCACAACACTGTGCCAAATACACCTCCTGGCTCGTGATCCAGAAGCGGGCCATTAGTGTTGGTAAAAAGCCAATGCCCAATACACGTGGAGGGGTAGGGTTGAGCGACCACTCAGCGTAGAAGTGTGCCCGTACAGCCACTTCAGCAGTAAGGCGTGAACTCTATGCACGACATGAAAACGTGACTTGTGATTGTTAGTAGTTTGCTACTCTTGCCATGCCATGCTAGATGCTTATTGTACTTGTTTCTTTACCTGTTGCACTCATACTATAATTGCCATGTCATTGCATGCTTTTTAGAACTGCTAGGTTGGCTTACTTTACTTTTAGCTTCCTTGCACAAGTCTTTTGTAGACTTGCTGACATGTGCACATCTCTCTTTTGGTTGTCACATGTTAGACCCTGAGCCAGAGACCGTTGCTGAGGACGAGGTGTTCACTGACGCTGAGCCTGAGCCTACGTTTGACGAGGAGTTTGTGGACACCGGTGACCAGTCTTAGAGACTGTTCTGAGTTTCTTCTGTTTTAGGTTGCTGTTAGTTGTCGGTGCGTAGCACCTTTACTTCCCGCACGTTGTACTTTTGTTGGCCATGCTTGGACCTTTTAGACTCTTTTTCTTTCCAGCCTGGTGGCTTTTCTGTGATGTTGGAACTTATTTATTATGGACATTCTGAGATTGAATAAACTTTTATCTGTCTCTCTTTCCTTATTATTATTGTTGTTCTGCTTCGCTTTTGCAAGGACCTGAACTCCGTTAAATCCAGACGCTTTACAGACTGGAGTCTCACAGCTCCAAGTCTGAGCGGACCTTCTCACGTCTCGCCTCTATTTTAGGAAAGCGGGGCGTGACAGGTTTTATTGGTGGCCCATGCAGATCTCCTCTTGCAATTGTGAATTATCGGAACAACGATAATAATAACAAAATTTCTATTAAATAAATTAAAATATCCAAGTCATAAGCCTTGAGTCTAGTTCTAATCGTTTTCTATGTCACTAGATGGTAGGAAGACTTAGTTAGACGTCTGTGCTGGCTAGTTAGAGGTCCCTGATTGTTAGTTAGACTCCATGCTAGAGGTTAATATAATCATCTTAGGAGTTACCTTAGTGGTTCCTGTCTAGCTCTGACCATGATAGATTCCTAGATTTCCCTTAGTCGTTCGCTTGGGTTCGTCGATTTCGGGCCATGCCGAACACTGTTCATCAAGGTCTAGTTCCTTAGAAAGTCTTAGCGGCAGGTTTCCTAATCTTTAGTTAGTCGACCGTGAGAGATTACCGTAGATTTTCCTGAGTCATATCCTAGGCGTGTTTATGTTTCGATCATGCAACCAAATTCCTTGCCTCGATTCACATGATTGCCACATTACGATAATCGTTGATCTTTCGAATGTCCTCCTTCGCAAAGCTGATTCTTTCAAAGTTATTTTCGATATCCCTTATTAAAAGTTTTCGCTAAGTTTAAATTTTGTTTTAAACCCTTCATATAAATTTAAATTCCTCACTAATCGATTGAGTTAAGATCCTTTCGTAGATTTTGGAGTCTATTGGTTGTAATTTTTAATTACTATCTCGTAGCTTCATGCTAACCAATATTTCTCGCATTTTGGTTTTAAAACTTTATTACTATTCTGATAATTCGACATACCATTTTTTTTTCTAAACTATGAAATTCATTTTAGCCATTTATCATACATACTTTAGAATATCTTCCAAGATAAATAAAACTTCAACTATTTTATATATATCAGTTCTAGGTTCGTTGTACACGTGCTTTAAGATCTTTGTACAAATCAGTTTCTTTTGGCAAATCCGGGTTTCTCTAAAAGTATTTTCAATATTGTTTATTTGAAATTTCTCTCTAGTTTTAAAGACCTTGAAAGCATTTATCATGAGCTTAAATTTTCTACACTTTAGTTAAACTAATTTCATTCTCTGAATTTCGAAACTTTTGCTGAAATTATTAAATTACTGCCGCATAATATTTTCTAACCTACGTCCTTAATGTTCGTGTGAATGTTTTATTCTTCCTTATAATGATTTTCTATAAGCTAATAAACCATTTTTTATACGACTCAAACTTATTTCGAACAACTCATTTTATCGACCACCAATATTTTCCTATGCATAAGAGAATTCCAATTTTTGAGGTACGACCGGTTTTCTACTCTTTGTATTTTAACTTATATCTTTTACGCACTATTTTCCTGTATCCTAAAAGGGCATCATTACATCTTTCTTCTCCCACCTAAACACTCACAATTATACCCTGATTCACCTAATCAAGCTGTCTCCTTATCTTCGTCCTATCTGAACTCGTGCTTACCGATCCTTCCTTCGTTACGCTTTTGGTTTCGGTTTCCTTTCTATTGTAGTGCTCGTCGTTGCCTGTGTCAACCCTAGCATAGTAGCGAGCCCATTGATTTTATTGTGATGTCGTTGTGGTGCATGTATAAGTAGAGTGTGTGGACCCGTGTGTGTGAACCCCGGCGTATCACTCACGTATGAGTGTACTCACCAGTAGTATATTAATGTTTGCATAATGTGTGATATATACGTACTCCGTTTTATTCATGATGTATATAAAGTTGTATGGATGATTTTAGTTATATATGTGTGGGTAGCTATAACACTTTAGGAATGTCTGTATATATATATGTTACAGGTGTGCGACTACGATGAATGCATTTATTAGAGAGAGGATTATAATTATACGTGTGCTGATGTCGGTAATATTATTATGGTATATAAAGTGATTGAACTATGTGGTGTTACCCGACTAAATATTAAGTGTGTTGACATTATGGTATGTATATGGTTAAGTTGGTAGATGTGTATGCATTGGATTGGTATTGGTATAAGTATAGATATCGTGTTACGTATATAAAATATTCTGAGATGTGTTTTGAGTCTCACTCGAGCTTGAGTGGGTATACTCTAAGTATATTGTTACATATGTCTGTGGTTTGCGTGTGGTACCGTGAATATAGCGATGGATGATGTATGTATAGTGATAGAATTGTTTATGCCTGGTTGTGTTACGCACATGATTGCGGGTGGCTATACCAGTATGTAGTTATAGGTGTTGGTCTTGTGGTATAGTTATTTACTAAGGACTTGCTTGTGTGAATATATATGTGCTAGCTAAAACTAAGTGTGTATATGTGCTGAGTATACAGCGGTATTAAGGAATGTTATATTAGCGTGCATGGGTGTGCACCATGCACGGGTAAGTATGTGATTAATTATAGGTATTGGTGACTATGGTATGTGTGGCGTGTCGTGAATATAGTTATAGGACCGTACGTGATGTGAATATATGGTGAAATATTTGTATGCATTTGAATGACTATATAATTGTGAAATTATAGTAGTGGTAAATGTATCTTAGATATAATAACGTGATTTAATATTGAGTGGTGTGGTTACTTGTGTTGATATGTTAGCGTTGGTTGTATACTAAGAGATATTAGGGAATAGAATATTCATGTTTGCTTGGTGCGTAGGTAGTTATCTATACGTGGAGTACTCCATTTGTATTTGCTAGTATGAAACTATCTTTTTGTAAGTATGTGTAACTTGGTTATGTGATAGTGTGTAATAGCTATATAGGGATGTACGTGACTATATGAATGTTTGAAATAGGTGGATGAATTTGACTGTCTACGATAGGTACAAGTATAAAGAGTGCATGTGTATACGTTTATGTTGTATTAATGTTGGATTATCTAGTGCAATATTAGCATTGGTAGTGACTTTACCTGTTTGGATTATAATGTGATATGATTGGGTAAGCTACTGGAGTGGCGAGATATATTTATAATTAGAAAGTCCGAGGACGGACTTTGTTCTAAGGTGGGTAGGATGTAATGGCTGGTACTCGCTATACGTTATACGGCTGTGTGTATAGCAATTTCGGGTACCTGATTAGTTTTCTTACTTTGTATGTGAGTCGTGTCGTTGAGTCGATAGGGCCGTAGCACCTTGGTTGCATCCTTAGCAAGCCAACCCCCGACGGGTGCCTAACTTGGAATTACAGTCTCTTTGGACCCCGTATCCTTTGTACGCGTTTTCTCCTTGAAATTCGCGTATTTCCTTAGCCTTATCTTTCATTCCGAACACTATGGTGTGATATGCCGTTGTGACCCTCTCGAAGAGTGTTAAATTGTGGAATTAATTTGGAACGATATTTCACAGGTCGTTCTCCCACGATTTGACTTTGTTTGATGAGAAGTTGCGATTTTCACTTTTGTCATGAGGCCTTTTTATTTTTAGTTTCGTTTCTCGTCTTCGAACATGTGATCCGTCTTCTTAGTTTTGATTCTCTCATCGACACGGTCGCTCCGGTATTTATTTCACAATTTTCGGGCTCCGTTTGACCCACTTTCATTTTTCCCCAGTTTATATATCGGTTTAACCTTAAGTTTCATCTGGTTTCTTTCCCCTATAATTTATTAATAATCATATCACCCAAATGTTGACTTAGCCAGCCCATTTCCTTGCCCTTGGCCGCAACCATGCGTGTGTGAGAGAGGGAGTGGGGTCTTTGTTTTGGTTTTAATAATAACACAATAACAATTTTAGCCCAAAAATGATTTTAATCAAACCATAGCTACCCAATAGCCTTAGCCCTGATCTCTCTCATGTGAGCCCTCTTATAAATATTAACCTAGGGTTATTTTATTTCACAGCAACCAAATCTAGCCGTCCATCATCTCTTTGTTCACACATCAACACTCCAGGCGCCGCAACCTTCATGTTTCCGCACGCAACCACGATCTCCAAGCGCCATAACCTCTCCCTTCGACCAAGTTCGCCAGAGACCACCTGTAGAATCGACGGGCTCTTCCTCTTCCCTCCGCACGGCAACGACACCCAGCCGACGCAAAGTCCGACCTTCCCCTGTGTTTTCCGGCCATCTTCACCACCTTGCCGCGCCGCCAAGAGCTGCTCTTCCCCGCCCAAAGCTCCGGTGCCCATCCTCCTTCTCGAAACCGTGCCAAGCCCTCCTCTCGCTCAGCCGTTGTGCTTGCCCCCTCCGGCCACCGCCCTACACCGAAGCTGGCGTCTTCCCTTCCATTAGGCGCTGCCACGGCCGCTTAGCTCATTGCAAACACCCCGCCTCGCCGTCGTCCTCTCACCCTCTGTCACTTCCGAAACCGCCAGCTCGCTCCCCACCTTCCTCCACTCACCACAAAACCAACTCCTCCCTCTCATGCTCCGGCCAAGCCCGCCCTTCTCTGGCCTCGACAACCGCCGCATCTCCCTACCGCCGCCTCCTCAAGCCAAGTACCCATCTCCGACTGCCGCCCAACACCGAGGCCCGAGCTGTACTTTTCCCTCTGACGACCCCGTGTCCAACCTGCCAGAAACAACGAAGAGGAACGAAACATATAATACTTCTTCTAGAGCCGACGCCGTTACCCTACATGCTACAGGAATTCAACCCCTGACGTCGCTACCCGACGTCAGAGTAGCTCTCGCATCGTGTTGAGGTAAGATCTGCATCGTAGGAACCCCAACCACTGCATGTTAATTCAAGATTAAAAACAATTATTTTACTGCTTTGTAACTCACTAATCCAACTTAATAATACGGGACTGTAGGCTGATTGTTGGACGGAGCGTGGGAGCTCTGGATCTTGTGAATCTGTGATTGGACTTGAGAATTGTGATATCAGCATGTATTTCAGGCAAGTGAAACTTGCCCGTTGCTTGTTTAGGCCATGTTTTAGGCCACTTTTGTACCGTAGCGTAAAAGAGACTAGGCAGTGAAATGATAGCTGCCTAGACGCCTATTTGATCTAGTATGACAACGAAACTAGATCCATCACCTCACTAGATCTAGCTTGACAACGAAGCTAGATCCAACCACTTTTACTTGTTTTGTTCATGCTGCCATATCATCCATGCATTTGTAACTGCCATGTTTAAATTCCTTATCTGTACGCATTTAAATTACAGCTTGCCATGTCATGCCATCCATGTCTGATTGTTGCATTCGTAGCACATGCTACTATACTTGTACTTGCTTGTCCAGGCTAGGCACCTGCGTTACAGGCACAACCCTATGCCAAATACACTTCCTGGCTCGTGATCCAGAAGCGGGCTACATGTGTTGGTCAAAAGCCAATGCCCGACTTGTTGAGGCTAGGCACCTGCGTTGCAGGCACAACACTTTGCCAAATACACTTCCTGGCTCGTGATCCAGAAGCGGGCCATTAGTGTTGGTCAAAAGCCAATGCCCAATACACGTGGAGGGGTAGGGTTGAGCGACCACTCAGCGTAGAAGTGTGCTCGTACAGCCACTTCAGCTGTAAGGCGTGAACTCTGTGCACGACATGAAAACGTGACTTGTGATTGTTAGTAGTTTGCTACTCTTGCCATGCCATGCTAGATGCTTGTTGTACTTGTTTCTTTACCTGTTGCACTCATACTATAACTGCCATGTCAGTGCATGCTTTTTAGAACTGCTAGGTTGGCTTACTTTACTTTTAGCTTCCTTGCACAAGTCTTTTGTAGACTTGCTGACATGTGCCCATCTCTCTTTTGGGTGTCACATGTTAGACCCTGAGCCAGAGACCGTTGCTGAGGACGATGTGTTTACTGACGCTGAGCCTGAGCCTACGTTTGACGAGGAGTTTGTGGACACCGGTGACCAATCTTAGAGACTGTTCTGAGTTACTTCTGTTTTAGGTTGCTGTTAGTTGTCGGTGCGTAGCACCTTTACTTTCCGTACGTTGTACTTTTGTTAGCCATGCTTGGGCCTTTTAGACTCTTTTTCTTTCCAGCCTGGTGGCTTTTCTGTGAGTTGGAACTTATTTATTATGGACATTCTGAGATTGAATAAACTTTTATCTGTCTCTCTTTCCTTATTATTATTGTTGTTCTGCTTCGCTTTTGCAAGGACCTGAACTCCTTTAAATCCAGACGCTTTACAGAATGGAGCCTCACAGCTCCAAGTCTGAGCGGACCTTCTCACGTCTCGCCTCCATTTTAGGGAAGCGGGGCGTGACAGGTTTTATTGGTGGCCCATGCAGGTCTCCTCTTGAAATTGCGAATTATCAGAACAACGATAATAATAACAAAATGTCTATTAAATAAATTAAAACATCCAAGTCATAAGCCTTGAGTCTAGTTCTAATCGTTTTCTATGTCACTAGATGGTAGGAAGACTTAGTTAGACGTCTGTGCTGGCTAGTTAGAGGTCCCTGATTGTTAGTTAGACTCCATGCTAGAGGTTAATATAATCGTCTTAGGAGTTACCTTAGTGGTTCCTGTCTAGCTCTGACCATGATAGATTCCAAGATTTCCCTTAGTCGTTCGCTTGGATTCGTCGATTTCGGGTCAAGCCGAACACTGTTCATCAAGGTCTAGTTCCTTAGAAAGTCTTAGCGCCAAGTTTCCTAATCTTTAGTTAGTCGACCGTGAGAGATTCCCGTAGATTTTCCTGAGTCATATCCTAGGCGTGTTTATGTTTCGATCATGCAACCAAATTCTTGCCTCGATTCACATGATTGCCACATTACGATAATCGTTGATCTTTCGAATGTCCTCCTTCGCAAAGCTGATTCTTTCAAAGTTATTTTCGATATCCCTTATTAAAAGTTTTCGCTAAGTTTAAATTTTGTTTTAAACCCTTCATATAAATTTAAATTTCTCACTAATCGATTGAGTTAAGATCCTTTCGTAGATTTTGGAGTCTATTGGTTGTAATTTTTAATTACTATCTCGTAGCTTCATGCTAACCAATATTTCTCGCATTTTGGTTTTAAAACTTTATTACTATTCTGATAATTCAACATACCTTTTTTTTTCTAAACTATGAAATTCATTTTAGCCATTTACCATACATACTTTAGAATATCTTCCAAGATAAATAAAACTTCAACTATTTTATATATATCAGTTCTAGGTTCGTTGTACACGTGCTTTAAGATCTTTGTACAAATCAGTTTCTTTTGGCAAATCCGGGTTTCTCTAAAAGTATTTTCAATATTGTTTATTTGAAATTTCTCTCTAGTTTTAAAGACCTTGAAAGCATTTATCATGAGCTTAAATTTTCTACACTTCAGTTAAACTAATTTCATTCTCTGAATTTCGAAACTTTTGCTGAAATTATTAAATTACTGCCGCATAATATTTTCTAACCTACGTCCTTAATGTTTGTGTGAATGTTTTATTCTTCCTTATAATGATTTTCTATAAGCTAATAAACCATTTTTTTATACGACTCAAACTTATTTCAAACAACTCATTTTATCGACCACCAATATTTTCCTATGCATAAGAGAATTCCAATTTTTGAGGTACGACCGGTTTTTGTACTCTTCGTACTTTAACTTATATCTTTTACGCACTATTTTCCTGTATCCTAAAAGAGCATCATTACATCTTTCTTCTCCCACCTAAACACTCACAATTATACCCTGATTCACCTAATCAAGCTGTCTCCTTATCTTCGTCCTATCTGAACTCGTGCTTACCGATCCTTCCTTCGTTACGCTTTTGGTTTCAGTTTCCTTTCTATTGTAGTGCTCGTCGTAGCCTGTGTCAACCTTAGCATAGTAGCGAGCCCATTGATTTTATTGTGATGTCGTTGTGATGCATGTATAAGTAGAGTGTGTGGACCCGTGTGTGTGAACCCCGGCGTATCACTCACGTATGAGTGTACTCCCCTGTAGTATATTAATGTTTGCCTAATGTGTGATATATACGTACTCTGTGTTATTCATGATGTATATAAAGTTGTATGGATGATTTTAGTTATATATGCGTGGGTAGCTATAACACTTTAGGAATGTCTGTATATATATATGTTACAGGTGTGCGACTATACGATGAATGCATTTATTAGAGAGAGTATTATAATTATACGTGTGCTGATGTTGGTAATATTATTATGGTATATTAAGTGATTGAACTATGTGGTGTTACCCGACTAAATATTAAGTGTGTTGACATTATGGTATGTATATGGTTAAGTTGGTAGATATGTATGCATTGGAGTGGTATTGGTATAAGTATAGATACCGTGTTACGTATATAAAATATTCCGAGATGTGTTTTGAGTCTCACTCGAGCTTGAGTGGGTATACTCTAAGTATATTGTTACATATGTCTGTGGTTTGCGTGTGGTACCGTGAATATAGCGATGGATGATGTATGTATAGTGATAGAATTGTTTGTGCCTGGTTGTGTTACGCACATGATTGCGGGTGGCTATACCAGTATGTAGTTATAGGTGTTGGTCTTGTGGTATAGTTATTTACTAAGGACTTTCTTGTGTGAATATATATGTGCTAGCTAAAACTAAGTGTGTATATGTGCTGAGTATATAGCGGTATTAAGGAATGTTATATTAGCGTGCATGGGTGTGTAATGCCCTGCTAAGCTACTACACAAGTACTAGAGGGGGGGTGAATAGTAATTTAAAATAATTAAGAGGCTAATTCCTAATTACCTTGCAAACTCTACCAAACAATGCGGAAATTCGGAAATGTAAATGTTAGACAACAAAGACAAACAATCGCAAACAAGCAATTTAACGGGTTCGGATCCACCCAAGTCTCACCGACTTGTTCCCGGTGATCCTACGTCCCAAACACCCGGATCCCCTCCGGATAATTGAGTTAGAAACCCTAACTCAAGATTTCCACTATGAAATACTTGTGAAAAACCTTCACAAGTCAAATCATACACAAATGAAAATTGTGACTCCCACAACCCGTGATCACAAACAATCTCTCACAACCGAGAGAAAAACACTTACAATATCAAAGTAAATGAAATAGAAACTCTTACCACAAAATACCTATGCCTTGAGTAAAACTTACGATTTAGGGTAAAGATGATTTTGGGGAAGATGAAGAGGCACCAAACCATAGCTCCAAGATGTAGATCAGCGATGGAGAGCTATGAGGTTGTTGGTGACCTAGAATCAAGCACTTGTCTTGGAAGGCTCACAATCAATGAATCTCTCTTTTGAAATAAGAGTGAGGAGAGATTCTTGAATGGAATGAAAGAGATTTGAATGAAAGTAAATGCTTTCTCTTTGATCTCTAAACTTCTCTTAAAATCAGCCTTGAGTGCAATGAATGCAGCTCACCAAGTATTTATAGGTTAGAGGAAAGAGAGACAGAAAAACGTTTCAATTAAAGCTCCAACGGCTCTATTCTGAACCAAACTAGTCGGTCAAAGAACAACAACTGACCGACTAGTTCATCAACTAGTCGGTCGGTCAATCAACATGAACCGACTAAGTGGTGAACAGGGAATAGGTCAAAGTTTAGACTAACAGAACTAGTCGGTCAAAGAACACTTGCCAACCGACTAGTTTCACAACTAGTCGGTCGGTGAGTGAACTTAGACCGACCAAGAGATAAAACAAATAGTCTGAGAACAAATTGAATTAGTCGGTCCAAGAACAAATGTTGACCGACTAGTTCATCAACTAGTCGGTCGCCAAATGTGCATAGACCGACTAACGATAAACAGTAGCTCAGGCTCAAAAAATGGAAGTTCAACTAGTCGGTCCAAGAAGGATTCTTAACCGACTAGTTTCACAACTAGTCGGTCGATGAACCTTCTTTGACCGACTAACTGTAAACAGTAACTGAGCTAGAAATTGAGATGGCAAACTAGTCGGTCCAATAAGCTTTGCCGATCGACTAGATCACCATCTAGTCGGTTGGTTCTTCTTCTTGAACCACTAACATGCACAAGAAGTCGCGAATCGAAGCGCGAAGCTTCGGGAAAGTTCGTATGGACTTATACTAAGATCCTATGTCTAAGATAGGAGCGTTATGAAGATTAAAATGTAAGACCTACTCAAGGCTTAACATTCTACGGAACGAAGCTAAAAGACTATAAATAAAACTTGACGAACCGTCTTCGAAAGCTTCGATCCGAATCTTCATGACTTCTAAAATGGTCCAAAAGCATCAACGAAGCTTTAGGCATACGATCACGTGCTTTGAGAAGTCTTGAGATGTCGCTTTGGATGTTCATATAAGTTTGGTGACGATCTCCATAACTGCGCTCACAAAGTGTTAGTTCATGATATATTTATGTTTGTTCATCATCCAAAACCAAATCCGGGGAGTCCAATATCCAACATTCTCCCCCTTTTTGGTGATGATAAACCAACATAAATAATAATAAAAAATAATGATTCAAATGAAATTTACTTACTCTCCCTGCATTGATGACACGTTAATTCCAAATTAAACAATAATAATACGCATCAAGCAGACGAGTGAAGTATATAAAATGAGAATCAAATATTGAAATTTAGGGTTTGAAATCCAATTTTTATATCTTAACTCCCCCTGAATCTAACACATCAAATTAGATTCTTGGAAAAATGCTTAAATTGTCATTTAGCTCATCGTCATTATTATATCTCTCCCCCTTTGGCATTAGCAAAAAGAGTGGGAGGAGATCAACGACAACAACAATGGCTTCAAATAAAAGCACGAGAGTCGTAGAATACGACCACGGTCCAAATGACACCAAAGAAAAATACGGATTAAATCAAAGCGTGTCAATGAGACCAAAGTCGAAAATCTATAAATAAAATCATCAAAACTCAAATCAATTTTACGGATTGAGTTATGGAATATACTCTCCAATATCAACATTCTTGGTTAATTTAGTGCATGGAAAACAATTCTATGTTTCCATAAAATGAATTCTATTTAACCAAGTTATTATCGTCGAGCGACAAAATCAAACATCAGAGACATAAAAAATATGTAATGTGCACAAGAGAATGAAATGTCAACATCGATGTATATATATATAAATATGAAGCAAGAGTACATCAAAATGATACATCGACAACATACAAAACGATCCAACGATCGGGGCATAAAATACATCAAAATATCACACCATACAACACATGTCACACCGGACATCAAAATGATCAACCATCAGAAATGTAGCATCATAACACCAAAAATACATCAAAACGATCCAAAAATCATAACCACACTCTATCCTACCCAAACTCTCTCACTATAAGATCTATCATCCAAAGTGCATCGGGAGAGTCCTCAGAGAAGCTCAGGAGGCAATGGCAGGATCTGCAGCAGCAGCAGGCTCTGCAGCAGCAGCAGGAGTAGTGGTCACCGGATCAGCTGAAGTGTCCACGGGAGAGACGGTAGTGGCCTCGGGAGCACCAGTCGTAGTATCCACCGCAGGAACGGTGGCAACAGGTGTGCTCTCGGGGTCACCAGCAGAAGAGGCAGCAGCACCAGAAGTGCCCGCAGGGGCACGGCCAGCAACATGAACGAGCTCCTCAATCTCCTCCTCATCCAACTCCTCCTCGTCAGAGACTGACAGAGGGATCTCAATACCTAAACGGGAGGCGATACGAGCAAGTATCTCCTCAGTCTGAGCATAACGAGACTCCATACGTCTCACTAAACGTGCGAGCTCGTCAAGAGTGGTAGAGGAAGTAGGAGCAGAGGACGCTGAAGCAGAGGGGGTCGTCCTCTGAACGTGACGAAGTGTCGCAAGAGACTTCTTGACGGCCGTCGCATTCAGAGGGGGACCGAGAGGATGCTCATCATCAGGAGGCAAAGTGACACGAAAGTGGTGAAAGACAAGTGTCAACAAGCACGGATATAGGATATGTGCAGACTTCGTGGACTTGCAGATACACTCGAAAGAATCCATCTTATCAAGTATGATCCGGGCCCAGTTAATCTCACTCCCCATGAAGATGGCATAGATGAGCTTCAGGAATGGCTGGGAAGGCAAAGAAGAGGAGCCGTACTTATGAAGTAAGCACGACTTCAAGATCAAGTTTAGGACCCAGCCATTAGGCTTGAATGACTTCGAGGGGACGCCAATCATAGCGGGAGGAATCTCATGGAAGATCTCAGAAAGGATGACCTGGTCAAGGGAGGATATGCCATCGACGGAAATATCTAAAGGAAGGAGGCCAGACGAGGAGCAACCAATCAACTCCCCTAAGATCTCTATCGTGAGGACAATCGGTGTCCCCAAGACAGTCGTCTCAATGGAGTGGGTCGCGTCGTACTGACCTCGGACACGGTTGGCATAAAAGAGTTTGACCAGACGAGGATAGGGATGGGGATTCGCCTTAGGGTCATATCGAAGATAATCGATAAGACCGGAAGACGACAGAAGGTCAGCGAGGCCTGGGAAGTCTGAAAACTAAACAAAATGCTCCAGAAGCAGTGGGCAGTGTTCGATACGGTTGTAAGCCGCGAGACACATAGGGTCATCGTGACACAACGAGATATCGACACCGCCAATCGACATCGGAGCCTTTCCCTTAGGCTTACGTGTGGAAGTATGGGGTGGAGGAGTGGGTTCCCTATGAGTCTCGGTCTCGGGTCTGTATTCGGTGTCGGAATCTGAAGCACCGGGAGTGGGTGTACGGAAAGAGGAGGGAGACACAGTTTGCTTCGTAGGCTTGGGTTTTGGCTTGGGTTGAGACTGAGATTGGGCTCTAGGCTTGGCGGTCATTGTCCTCTTCTTCTTGAGAGGATGCGAAGACGACGAAGATTGGGTAGGTTTCGATCGGCGTTTGGGTTCCGAGGGTTGATTGGGATCCGTAGGAGGTGGTTCAACGGTCATAGGCGACGGATGAGAGGGATCGATCGGGATTCGTGTTCTTGCCATAAGCGAAGCAAGACACGACACAATCAACACAAGAGATCGAAAAAGAAAACCCTAAACAAACCCTAGAAATCAAAATCTAAGAAATCCTAACCCTAAGCACAGGAAACAAACCCTAGAGGAGATGGGAGAGAGGGGGATTTACCCTAGGAGGAGGAGGAGAGAGATCACCGGCCGGAGTTGGACGGAGAGATGGCCGGAAACGACGACGGGAGAGGGAGGAAGTCGAACGGGCACGGGGGGGTTGGCTGAGAGAGAGAGAGAGATGAACCGACTAGAATGAAAATAAGTCGGTCGGGATTGAGTTTAAGTCGATTGGAAGAGCAAAAGTCGCAACTGTCCCTGAGCAATTAGTCGGTCACAGTTCAAGCACTGACCGACTAGATGACGATCTAGTCAGTCGGTAAATGAGCTTGAACCGACTAGTTGCAAACAGTAACTGAAGCCAAAATTTAGGGCTTGAGTTAGTCTGTCTGAGTTCATTCACTGACCGACTAGATGATGATCTAGTCGGTCGGTCAATGAACATGAACCGACTAACAGAGTTCAAAAATTTTAGAATTAGAAATTTTGAGTTCTCTCCTAATCGCACTTGGACGAAACATCAAAATACTCTCATAAATCATTATACTACCCCATTAAACATCGAAAATCTGAAATTTGATGTTTACGAACAAATCGAGCGAAAATTCCGAAAATTCAACAAAAAAATCCAGAAAATTTCAATTAATCTAGCATGTGCAAATATAATGAAATTTCATAGCATGTGAGATTATTGAATAAAAATGAATCCTAAATCTCGGATTTACCCATAATCCCCAATTCTCGACGTAACCGCACAAAGGAGTCTTCCTTTAGGGGTTTCGTGAAAATATCGGTGATTTGCTTCTGGGTTTCAACGTACACTAATATGATGTCCTTTTTAGCAACATGATCATCTAAGAAATGGTGTCGGACATCTATGTGTTTAGAACGGGAATGGTGTACCGGGTTCTTGGAGAGACATATTGCACTTTGGTTGTCCACCATGATAGGGCAAGTATCACAGTTTATACCAAAGTCTTTAAGTGTGTGTCTCATCCAAAGAACTTGAGCACACGCGGCACCGACGGCAATATATTCTGCCTCGGTGGTTGAGAGTGATACGGAATTCTGCTTCTTGAAAAACCAAGAGACAAGAGAATTTCCTATAAAATGGCAAGTGCCACTAGTACTTTTCCTGTCGGATTTGCATCCCGCATAATCTGTGTCACTATATGAGATTAACTCATATGTGCTAGATTTTGGATAAAGTAATCCAAAATCAAGTGTGTAACTTAGATAACGGAAAATACGTTTTACCGCTACTAAGTGAGACTCCTTAGGTTGAGACTGATAACGAGCAAATACACATACGGCAAACATAATATCGGGCCTACTTGTGGTAAGATATAGTAAACTACCTATCATACCTCGATATAGACGAATGTCTACATCTTTTCCGCCTGCATCATTATCAAGATGTGTAGTCGTGCTCATTGGAGTCTTTTTCCCGGAGGCATTCTCCATTCCAAATCGCTTTAGCAACTCCACCATGTACTTCGTTTGGTGGATGAAGATCGCATCGTTCATTTGGCGAATTTGGAGACCTAAGAAATATTTGAGCTCACCCATGTGGCTCATCTCAAATTGATCCTTCATCACATTAGAAAACTCTTCGCAAAGAGCAAAGTTAGTAGCACCGAAAATGATATCATCAACATAAATTTGAACTAAAATTATATCATTATTCGAATACTTAACAAATAATGTGGAATCAACTTCTCCCATTTTAAAACCCAAATCCAAAAGAAAATTCTTTAAACGGTCATACCAAGCTCGAGGAGCTTGTCTCAAACCGTAAAGTGCTTTCTTAAGTTTGAAAATATGATTTGGAAATTTTTCATTTATAAAACCCGGAGGTTGAGAAACATAAACTTCCTCAACAACATCTCCGTTTAAAAACGCACTTTTAACATCCATTTGAAAAAGTTTAAAATCTTTATGGCATGCAAAAGATAACAACAATCTAATTGATTCTAATCTAGCTACCGAAGCAAAGGATTCTTCGAAATCGATACCTTCCTCTTGCCGGTAGCCTTGAGCTACTAACCGAGCTTTGTTCCGGACGATGATTTGGTTTTCGTCGGTCTTGTTCTTGAAGATCCACTTTGTCCCTATGACGGTGTGGTTCTTCGATGGCAATGGAACAAGCTCCCAAACCTCATTCCTCTCGAATTGAATGAGTTCCTCCTCATGGCTAAGATCCAAGAACCATCTTCGCACGCTTCATTAACATTCTTTGGCTCAATCAAGGAGGCAAAGGCACAATGAGCGAAGTAGTTCACTTGCGATCTCGTCTTGACACTATCATGGATATTGCCAATGACTTTCTCATGAGGATGGTTACGAACGGTATGAAGCCGTTTGGGAATTCCTTGATCACTAGGAACATTCTCAAAAACTTCATTAGTCGGGTTAGTATCAATAGAATCAATAGAATCATTAGAATTAGAATTACCAATTGAATCACATAAGACATCCATAGAGTCATCATCATTAGTAATTCTAGTTGGAACAAATCCTTCATTAAATGAAACTTGAAGTGATTCCTCGATCGTTGAGGTTCGTTTGTTGTATATCCGGTAGGCTTTACTACGTGAGGAGTATCCAACAAAAATCTCCTCATCGGATCTTGGATCGAATTTGTCCAAACTACCATACGTGTTTTTAATAAAGCATTTTGAACCAAAAACACGAAAATGTTTAACTTGAGGCAACCTACCAAACAACAATTCATAACAAGTTTGTTTAGTGCCGGGCCTCAAAAGTATTCTATTAAACACATAGCAAGTGGTATGTACCGCTTCCGCCCAAAATTGATGGCCAAGTTGGCTATCATCAAGCATAGTGCGAGCACACTCCACTAGCGTCCTATTCTTTCTCTCAACTACACCATTTTGAGGAGGTGCGCGAGGAAATGAAAAGGTGTGTGTGATACCAACTTCATCACAAAATGTCTCAAAAGACTCATTCTCAAATTCTCCTCCATGATCACTACGAATAGTGACAATGGTGGTTCCAATGAGATTTTGTACTTTCTTGACAAATATTGTGAAGTTTTCGAAAGCATCATTTTTATTACATAATGAAAATACCCAAGTAAACCTAGAAAAGTCATCAACGATGACAAGTCCATATCTAGCATTACCTAATGAAGCAACTCTAGTTGGCCCAAATAAATCTAGATGTAATAGCTCTAGTGGCCGCTTAGAAGAAATGCTTTTCTTAGGTTTAAATGAAGATTTTGGAAGCTTGCCTCGTTGACATGAGTCACAAAAGCTTTTCTTTTGAAAGACAAGCTTAGGGAAGCCTCTAATAGAATTTAACTTGGAAAGTTTAAATAGTGTTCCAAAGTTCACATGACCAAAACGTCGATGTCATAAGTGTTGTTCACTTGTGTTGGCAATGAGACATTGTTCATGTGATCTTGGAAGATCTAGGATATATATATCCTTATGGCGTGTGCCGGAAAACAATAATTCATTATTATCTTTTCTTAAAATATGGCACATTCCTTTCGCAAAGCTAACTTTGTAACCTTTGTCACAAAGTTGGCTTATTGAAATGAGATTGTGGTTTAATCCTTTAACAAGGTAAACATCACATATAAGTGGTTTAGAAGGATTACCCACTTTACCAACACCTATGATGGTTCCGCTCTCGTTGTCTCCAAAGACGACGCGGTTCCCATTTGCAATGGGCACCACTCCGGAGAGCAATTGAGCGTCACCCGTCATGTGTTTTGAACACCCGCTATCGAGTATCCAATTCCTCTTGGAGCTAAATTTAAATTTGTTGCTCCGTTTCTTTTTCTTGAGTACCTAAAGATAGAAAATATCGTATCATGGTACACAAGGTCATTGGGTCCAAAAGATTAGACATTTGGAAGCCAAGTCCAATTGGACTTAGACTTCCCCACATAATATTCATTATCCACTACATTCATAAAATAATCATTCATGTAAACTTGTTTTTCATCCATGCTTGTGTCCTTTGGTCTCCAAATAGTGAAGATTTTGGGAGCCCTAATCCTATTGGGTGCATGCATGCGTTATTGATTTCTACGTGATGCATGTCA
Source organism: Scilla litardierei (assembly GCA_030789695.1). Lineage (NCBI taxonomy): Eukaryota > Viridiplantae > Streptophyta > Magnoliopsida > Asparagales > Asparagaceae > Scilla > Scilla litardierei. Next base: position 480,204,566 of record CM061142.1, read on the forward strand.
TGGATAGGCATAAGGAACATGATGAAATGGTGCATGTGGATAATTATTCATACGATGATGTGGGTGAACATATGCATGTGGGGGAACACGTGCGTGAGGGTGTCTCACATGCACGTGCCCGTGGATGTGTAGCATAGAAATCATCATATGTGTGAGCCAGTGGAGTAGGACGTGTGTTCCTACGTGGCATGGTATTCGTGTACATGTAAGCATGGCCCTTCTTTGGAGGTCCACCCAAAGTGGGTTTCTTTCCAAATGAACATGTGTACGAGGTGGAAGCACCATTGGTAGATGAACTACCAATAGAGTGTTTGCTACCACTCGTTGAGGAATCGGAAGTTGGCCTAACAAAGGTAGTGGCCGCTTTGGATGAATTTCCCATCGTATACCCCAAGCCAATGTGGTGATTGGCCGGGAGTAAGTCATTTAAGATTTTATCCAAATGGTCCTTACCCTTATTGAATTTATTAATTCGGCCTAATGTGCATTCATATTTCTCGGTGAGAGAACGCATAGAAGCATCCAAAGTGGATACTTACGATGTGAGCACATAAACACGAGATTTGAGATTCTCATTTTCAATACTCAAAGTCGAGTTTTGAGAAGTCAAATCCGCTATCTTGTGTTCTTCCGGATCCTCAATGCTAACATGTTCAAGTTGAGTCTTGAGATTTACAATCTCATTCTTCAACTCTTCAACAACGGTGTCGTTGTTGGTGATGATAGTTTTAGGCGAGGTTTGGATGCTAGCTAAATCATCTTTTACTTTAGTATACCTATTTACTAATTTAGTGTATTTAGACCATAATTGCTCATTAGCATTTCTAAGGTCATCCATGGTTACCTCATCACCTTCGTTGTCGCTATCATCGGAAGAGGATCTTTATCTTGCTCCTCTCGAGCCATGAAGCACATGTGTGCTTGCTCCACTTGCTCATCGTCTGACTCTCCGCTTGAGGAATCCTCGGAGTCGGTGAATGTCCCGACAAGTCCCTTTTTGTACCCTTTCTTGTACTTCTTGGACTTATCGAACTTCGGCACCTTCCACTTCTCCTTTTGCTTATTTTGAGGACACTCCGCTTTCATGTGTCCTGGCTTGTTGCATTTAAAGCACAATGGAGAGGAGGCGTTAGTAGAACTAAACTTCGATTTTTTTTTGAAGTTACCTTTCCGGAAGAACCGGTTGAACTTCTTTTCCATGAGTGACATGGACTCCAAGTCCAACTCGTCTTCCGAGTCTTCATCATCGGTCGATGTGGAAGTTGATGGAGCGGCCTTGAAAGCAATAGCCTTCTTCTTTGGCTCGTCTTGCTTTAGGTAGGACTTCATCTTGTCCTGCAACTTCAACTTGCTATCCTTGCGTACCTCATATGACATTAAGGTACCCATTAGTTGAACAACGGTATAAGTTTTCATGTCATTACCTTCCTCGATGGCAAAGGTCCGTTTATCCCAACAAGAAGGAAGTCCATCGATGATCTTCGAGACTTTCTCCTTTTGGGTGTAGGTCTTACCGAGAGCTTCCAACTCGTTGGTGATGTCGACGAAGCGAGCATAGTACTCCTTCATCTTCTCACCCTGTATCATATGAAATAACTCGTAATCTTTATTAACTACAACGAGTTTAGAGTCTCTTACCCTACTTGTCCCTTCATGCAATATGAGGAGGGAGTTCCATATTTGATATGCACTCTTACATGTGCATATCTTGTTGAAATCCTCGGGCTCCAAGGCACATTGCAAGGCGTTCATTGCCTTGGCATTGCTTACCTCCGCGGCGATCTCCGCGGGAGTCCACTTCTCGAAATCTTCTTCGGCGGGCTCGACATACTCTTTCATCATGGTCCTCCATAGTGAAGCGCTCCGGAGGAAAGTTTCCATCCGGCATTTCCAGTACCCGTAGTTGGTACCGTTGAAGAAGGGAGGCCTCGTTGAGTAGTTTCCTTCCATTACCAAAGAAGCTCCTTCACAGTTCTTGAAGGTGCTATAGTCGGAAGGTGGACGAACGGTCTTGTTGTCGTTGGCAGACATAGCTATAGACTTGGCTCTGATACCAAATATAATGCCCTGCTAAGCTACTACACAAGTACTAGAGGGGGTGAATAGTACTTTAAAATAATTAAGAGGCCAATTCCTAATTACCTTGCAAACTCTACCAAACAATGCGGAAATGCGGAAATGTAAATGTTAGACAACAAAGACAAACAATCGCAAACAAGCAATTTAACGGGTTCAGATCCACCCAAGTCTCCCCGACTTGTTCCCGGTGATCCTACGTCCCAAACACCCAGATCCCCTCCGGATACTTGAGTTAGAAACCCTAACTCAAGATTTCCACTATGAAATACTTGTGAAAAACCTTCACAAGTCAAATCATACACAAATGAAAATTGTGACTCCCACAACCCGAGATCACAAACAATCTCTCACAACCGAGAGAAAAACACTTACAATATGAAAGTAAATGAAATAGAAACTCTTACCCCAAAATACCTATGCCTTGAGTAAAACTTACGATTTAGGGCAAAGATGATTTTGGTGAAGATGAAGAGGCACCAAACCATAGCTCCAAGATGTAGATCAGCGATGGAGAGCTATAAGGTTGTTGGTGACCTAGAATCAAGCACTTGGCTTGGAAGGCTCACAATCAATGAATCTCTCTTTTGAAATAAGAGTGAGGAGAGATTCTTGAATGGAATGAAAGAGATTTGAATGAGAGTAAATGCTTTCTCTTTGATCTCTAAACTTCTCTTAAAATCAGTCTTGAGTGCAATGAATGCAGCACACCAAGTATTTATAGGTTAGAGGAAAGAGAGAGAGAAAAAAGTTTCAATTACAGCTCCAACGGCTCTATTCTGAACCAAACTAGTCGGTCAAAGAACAACCACTGACTGACTAGTTCATCAACTAGTCGGTCGGTCAATCAACATGAACCAACTAAGTGGTGAACAGTGAATAGGTCGAAGTTCAGACTAACAGAACTAGTCGGTCAAAGAACACTTGCCAACCGACTAGTTTCACAACTAGTCGGTCGGTGAGTGAACTTAGACCGACCAAGAGATAAAACAAATAGTCTGAGAACAAATTGAATTAGTCGATCCAAGAACAAATGTTGACTGACTAGTTCATCAACTAGTCGGTCGCCAAATGTGCATAGACCGACTAACGATAAACAGTAGCTCAGGCTCAAAAAATGGAAGTTCAACTAGTCGGTCCAAGAAGGATTCTTAACCGACTAGTTTCACAACTAGTCGGTCGGTGAACCTTCTTTGACCGACTAACTGTAAACAGTAACTGAGCTAGAAATTGAGATGGCAAACTAGTCGGTCCAAGAAGCTTTGCCGACCGACTAGATCACCATCTAGTCGGTTGGTTCTTCTTCTTGAACCAACTAACATGCACAAGAAGTTGCGAATCGAAGCGCGAAGCTTCGGGAAAGTTCGTATGGACTTCTACTAAGATCCTATGTCTAAGATAGGAGCGTTATGAAGATTAAAACGTAAGACCTACTCAAGGCTTAACATTCTACGGAACGAAGCTAAAAGACTATAAATAAAACTTGACGAACCGTCTTCAAAAGCTTCGATCCGAATCTTCATGACTTCTAAAATGGTACAAAAGCTTCAACGAAGCTTTAGGCATACGATCACGTGCTTTGAGAAGTCTTGAGACGTCGCTTTGGATGTTCATATAAGTTTGGCGACGATCTCCATAAATGCGCTCACAAAGTGTTAGTTCACAATATATTTATGTTTGTTCATCATCCAAAACCAAATCCGGGGAATCCAATATCCAACAGGGTGTGCACCATGCACGGGTAAGTATGTGATTAATTATAGGTATTGGTGACTATGGTATGTGTGGCGTGTCGTGAATATAGTTATAGGACCGTATGTGATGTGAATATATGGTGAAATATTTGTATGCATTTGAATGACTATATAATTATGAAATTATAGCAGTGGTAAATGTATCTTAGATATAATAACGTGATTTAATATTGGGTGGTGTGGTTACTTGTGTTGATATGTTAGCGTTGGTTGTATACTAAGAGATATTAGGGAATAGAATATTCATGTTTGCTTGGTGCGTAGGTAGTTATCTATACGTGGAGTACTCCATTTGTATTTGCTAGTATGAAACTATCTTTTTGTAAGTATGTGTAACTTGGTTATGTGATAGTGTGTAATAGTTATATAGGGATGTACGTGACTATATGAATGTTTGAAATAGGTGGATGAATTTGACTGTCTACGATAGGTACACGTATAAAGAGTGCATGTGTATACGTTTATGTTGTATTAATGTTGGATTAGCTAGTGCAATATTAGCACTGGTAGTGACTTTACCTGTTTGGATTATAATGTGATATGATTGTGTAAGCTACTGGAGTGGCGAGATATATTTATAATTAGAAAGTCCGAGGACAGACTTTGTTCTAAGGTGGGTAGGATGTAACGGCCGGTACTCGCTATACGTTATACGGCTGTGCGTATAGCAATTTCGGGTACCTGATTGGTTTTGTTACTTTGTATGTGAGTCGGGTTATTGAGTCGATAGGGCCGTAGCAACTTTGTTGCATCCTTAGCAAGCCAACCCCCAACGGGTGCCCAACTTGGAATTACTGTCGCTTTGGACCCCGTATCCTTTGTACGTGTTTTCTCCTTGAAATTCGCGTATTTCCTTAGCCTTATCTTTCATTCCGAACACTATGGTGTGATATGCCATTGTGACCCTCTCGAAGAGTGTTAAATTGTGGAATTAATTTGGAACGACATTTCACATGTCGTTCTCCCACGATTTGACTTTGTTTGATGAGACGTCGCGATTTGCACTTTTGTCATGTGGCCTTTTTATTTTTAGTTTTGTTTCTCGTCGTCGAACATGTGATCCGTCTTCTTAGTTTTGCTTCTCTCATCGACACGGTCGCCCCGGTATTTATTTCACAATATTCGGGCTCCGTTTGAACCACTTTCATTTTTCCCCAGTTTATATATCGGTTTAACCTTAAGTTTCATCTGGTTTCTTTCCCCTATAATTTATTAATAACCATATCACCCAAATGTTGACTTAGCCAGCCCATTTCCTTGCCCTTGGCTGCACCCATGCGTGTGAGAGAGAGGGAGTGGGGTCTTTGTTTTGGTTTTAATAATAACACAATAACAATTTTAGCCCAAAAACGATTTTAATCAAACCCTAGCTACCCATTAGCCTTAGCCCTGACCTCTCTCACGTGAGCCCCCTTATAAATATTAACCTAGGGCTATTTTATTTCACAGCAACCAAATCTAGCCGTCCCTCATCTCTTTGTTCACGCATCAACACTCCAGGCACCGCAACCTTCATGTTTCCACACGCAACCACGATCTCCAAGCGCCGTAACCTCTCCCTCCAACCAAGTTCGCCGGAGACCACCTGTAGAATCGACGGGCTCTTCCTCTTCCCTCCGCACGGCAACGACACCCAGCCGACGCAAAGCCCAACCTTCCCCTGTGTTTTCCGGCCATCTTCACCACCTTGCCGCGCCGCCAAGAGCTGTTCTTCCCCACCCAACGCTTCGGTGCCCATCCTCCTTCTCAAAACCGTGCCAAGCCCTCCTCTCGCTCAGCCACTGCGCTTGCCCCCTCCGGCCACCGCCCTGCACCGAAGCCGGCGTCTTCCCTTCCATTAGGCGCTGCCACGGTCGCTCAGCTCACCGCAAACACCCCGCCTCGCCGTCGTCCTCTCACCCTCTGTCACTTCCGAAACCGCCAGCTCGCTCCCCACCTTCATTCACTCGCCGCAAAACCAACTCCTCCCTCTCATGCTCCAGCCAAGCCCGCCCTTCTCCGGCCTCGACAACCGCCGCATCTCCCTACCACCACCTCTTCAAGCCAAGTACCCGTCTCCGACTGCCGCCCAACGCCAAGGCCCGAGCTGTACTTTTCCCTCTGACGACCCCGTGTCCAACCTGCGAGAAACAACGAAGAGGAACGAAACATATAATACTTCTTCTAGAGCCGACGCCGTTACCCTACACGCTACAGGAATTCAACCCCTGACGTCGCTATCCGACGTCAGAGTAGCTCTCGTGTCGTGTTGAGGTAAGATCTGCACCGTAGGAACCCCAACCACTGCATGTTAATTCAAGATTAAAAACAATTATTTTATTGCTTTGTAACTCACTAATCCAACTTAATAATACGGGACTGTAGGCTGATTGTTGGACGGAGCGTGAGAGCTCTGGATCTTGTGAATCTGTGATCGGATTTGAGAATTGTGATATCAGCATGTATTTCAGGCAAGTGAAACTTGCCCGTTGCTTGTTTAGGCCCATGTTTTAGGACACTTTTGTACCGTAGCGTAAAAGATAGTAGGCAGTGAAATGATAGCTGCCTAGACGCCTATTTGATCTAGTTTGACAACGAAACTAGATCCATCACCTCACTTGATCTAGCTTGACAACGAAGCTAGATCCAACCCCTTTTACTTGTTTTGTTCATGCTGCCATGTCATCCATGTATTTGTAACTGCCATGTTTAAATTCCTTATCTGTACGCATTTAAATTACAGCTTTCCATGTCATGCCATCCATGTCTGATTGTTGCATTCGTAGCACATGCTACTATACTTGTACTTGCTTGTCCAGGCTAGGCACCTGTATTGCAGGCACAACCCTATGCCAAATACACTTCCTGGCTCGTGATCCAGAAGCGGGCTACATGTGTTGGTCAAAAGCCAATGCCCGACTTGTTGAGGCTAGGCACCTGCGTTGCAGGCACAACCCTATGCCAAATACACTTCCTGGCTCGTGATCCAGAAGCGGGCCATTAGTGTTGGTCAAAAGCCAATGCCCGATACACATGGAGGGGTAGGGTTGAGCGACCACTCAACGTAGAAGTGTGCCCGTACATCCACTTCAGTTGTAAGGCGTGAACTCTGTGCACGACATGAAAACGTGACTTGTGATTGTTAGTAGTTTGCTACTCTTGCCATGCCATGCTAGATGCTTGTTGTGCTTATTTCTTTACCTGTTGCACTCATACTATAACTACCATGTCATTGCATGCTTTTTAGAACTGCTAGGTTGGCTTACTTTACTTTTAGCTTCCTTGCACAAGTCTTTTGTAGACTTGCTGACATGTGCACATCTCTCTTTTGGGTGTCACATGTTAGACCCTGAGCCAGAGACCATTGTTGAGGACAAGGTGTTCACTGACGCTGAGCATGAGCCTACATTTGACAAGGAGTTTGTGGACACCGGTGACCAGTCTTAGAGACTGTTCTGAGTTTCTTCTGTTTTAGGTTGCTGTTAGTTGTCGGTGCGTAGCACCTTTACTTTCCGCACGTTGTACTTTTGTTGGCCATGCTTGGACCTTTTAGACTCTTTTTCTTTCCAGCCTGGTGGCTTTTCTGTGATGTTGGAACTTATTTATTATGGACATTCTGAGATTGAATAAACTTTTATATGTCTCTCTTTCCTTATTATTATTTTTGTTCTGCTTTGCTTTTGCAAGGACCTGAACTCCGTTAAATCCAGACGCTTTACAGAATGGAGCCTCACAGCTCCAAGTCTGAGCGGACCTTCTCACGTCTCGCCTCCATTTTAGGGAAGCGGGGCGTGACAAAGGATCTCACCGAATGTTCCTCCAAACAAACTGAAATCGTAGATTGCAAGTACCGTTATCCCCGGCAACGGCGCCAAAAACTTGACTCGTCTCAAAAGATGCGAGCGTTGCTCCCAAGTGCAGGAGATCGAAGTAATAATCCTGGTGAGTCCAGGTATCGTGTATCCACGGGACAACTGACCTGCAAAACCACGAACTTCAGTTCGTAAAGAGTAATAATACGGTGATAACCAACCACCTAAAGATATAGAAGTATGGTATCGAGATTCTCAAATAACAAAAGAAAATCCTACGATAACTATGGGGAAGGCAAATTTGGGGGTATCAATATGAAGAGTATGTGTTGGTTGCGATTTCGTTAGGATCAATGCAATCAATGATTATCAATACCTTTTCTATAACTCAACATTTCGTCCGATTACGGCACGAGAACGTCAGAAAATAATACGATAAACGAACATCGAAAAATGTGTTGAGTATTGATTCCCCGGATTTGGTTTTGATGATGAATAAACATAAATATCGTGAACTAACTCTTTGTGAGCGCAGTTATGGAGATCATCGCCAAAATTCTACGTACATCAAAAGAAACGTCTCAAGACTTCTCAAAGCACGTGATCGTGTGCCTGAAGCTTCGTTGAAGCTCTAGGAGCATTATTGAAGTCAAGAGATTCGGATTGAAGCTTTGAAGACGGTTCGTCTAGTTTATTTTATAGTCTTCTAGCTTCTTTTCGTAGAATGTTAAGCCTTGAGTAGGACTTACATTATAATCTTCATAACGCTCATATCTTAGAGCTAGGATTATCTTAGAAGCCCATAGAAACTTTCCCGAAGCCTTACGCTTCATTCCGCGGCTTCTTGTACATCTTAGTTGGTTCAAGAAGAAGAACCAACCGACTAGATTGTCATCTAGTCGGTTAAGAATCCTTCTTGAACCGACTAGATTTCCTTGCTCAATTCAGCCTAGGCACTGTTGACCAATTAGTCTGTCCAAGAAGGTTCACCGACCGACTAGTTGTCTAACTAGTCGGTTGGGAATTCTTCTTATACCGACTAGTTATACTTTCATTTTTCAGCCTAGCTACTGTTGACTTGTTAGTCGGTCCAAGAACATCCATCGACCGACTAGTTGTGAAACTAGTCGGTAGGAATTTGTTCTTAGACCGACTAGTTCTCCTTGTAATCAGCCTATGAATTTCAACTACTTAGTCGGTCAAAGAACACTCATCGACCGACTAGTTGTCAAGCTAGTCAGTTGGCAAGTCTTCTTAGACCAACTAGTTCTATCCCCTGAATTCTCTATCTTGGCTGTCAACCTTCTAGTCGGTCCAAGAAGAATCACCGACCGACTAGTTGTAAAACTAATCGGTCAGTGATCCTTCTTAGACCGATTAGACTGCTTCAGAAATAGATCCGTTGGGCATTTATTGCCACGATTTTGCTTCTCTCTTCTCTCTATCCTATATATACTTGAAGTGCTTCTAACCTAGCATTCAAGGCTGCCATTATTGAGTTTTAGAGAATCAAAGAGAAAGCATTCAATTCTCATTTTCCAAGCTTCCTCTTCTCACAAGAATCTCTCCAAACTCCTTGAGCCCTAATTTCCTCAAGAGAGATTCTCTTCATTGTGAGACACTCAAGCCAAGAGCTTGATTCAAAGTCACCAACTCCATCCTAGCCTTCGATCGATGTTCATCTTGGTGGAGCTAGGGTTTGGTGACATTCTCTCCTTTAAAATCTTCCTTGTCCTAAAATCAGTAAGTTTACTCAAGGCATATGATTTTGTTGGTAAGTGTTTATTGTTTCATTTACTTTGCTATTAAGTTTATCTCTCGGTTATGAGAGAAGATCGTGATCCCGGGTTATGGGAGTCACGTTCTCATTTGTGTATGATTTGATCTTGTAGAGGTTTTCTATAAGAATTTCATAGTGCAAACTTGGGTTAGAGGATTCTAACTCAAGTAGCCGGAGGGGATCCGGGTGTTTGGGACGTAGGATCACCGGTAACAAGTCGGGGAGACTTGGGTGGATCCGAACCCATTACATCTTTTGTTTGCATTGCTTAATTCTTGTTTGTCAATTTTCATTCCGCATTGTTGGTTGTGTTTGCACGATAATTAGGAATTATATTCTTGATTATTTTAAAGTACTATTCCCCCCCCCCCTCTAGTACTTGTGCAGTAGCTATCAGGGCATTACAAAATGCCTAAGTTTTGCATACAATACTAGTTTCATAATGAAAATAAGCTAATGTGTCCCCAAGGATCACACCACGAATAAGTCAGCAAAGATCATATTCGATCCAAGTACACCAACAACGAATATACTTGAGTAATACGTGTAGAAACTAGCAAAATACGCGATTTAACATGCAAATTAGGGTGAAAATATATTAAATCAAAGATTTCAGAGATCTAACGACATCACAACCAGCACATGAGGGTATTAGCCATGCATCGAGAGAAGAGAATCAATATTCGTAGCCAAATACATCACTAATACATCAAAATACGAGCTAAATACGCCAAATACAAGGGTAAAATTTAGAATTTTATCACCAAATCTCTACAATTGAACCCCAAACTCCTTCAGAAGATAGAACTAGCCTCTATCCCCAGGGCCTCCAAATTTCATGGCGAAATACGGCTCCTAGAGCCTCCAGTACACCAGCATACGCAACAAAAACCCTAGAATACCTTAAATACAAGCATTGCGGGTTTTAAGTTGCTATCGGGTTCAAAACCCGTACCCAAATACGCATCAATCCTCAACCCGCTGCCGCTGCAAAATTTTGGCCGTTCGATCCGTCGTGATCTGATAAGGAGGCGACACGTGTATGCTGCGGATTGCTTCCCGCCCGATCCGCCTCCCAAATTCAAGTTCGCGTAGGAGTCGATCAGTGCCGTTGAATTGAGATGGGAGCCTCCAGGATCTTGCCATGTGCCCGGTCGATGGATATCCTCTTCACAAATTCAAGTTCGAGTGGACGTCATTCTCAGCCGTTGGATTAGCATCCGACAGCTCTTTAGTTGTCGCGTCGCCCTGCTATCTGGGCATCAGATAAGAACGGTTGACAATAGGATCTCGACACGTGTCCCGCCATTTGAAACATCCAGCCCGATTGCATTGTGTGTTTGGGTTTCATCTTATCCGTTCAATGATAGATCGAAGGTTCAGAAAATGCTGCATCGCTCTCAGCTAGCGCCCGTTGGATGCAGGCGGAGGCCGTCATATAACTGCCACGTGGCGTAGAGGGATGCGGGCGCCTAATATTTAGCATATTTGCGACCGTATTTCCTCTGTATTTCCTCATTTTATTGGTATTCTGCATTCAAAAATTCACAGTAATTAGCACAGATCTCAGAAAAATACAAATAAATAGTCGTTGGAATTGTGAGATCGAGATCTAACCATGAAAAATATAAAAAAAATGCAGAAATACTCAGTTTATTGCTGTTTTATGCTTAAATCAAGTGATTTCTCTAATAAATGACATACAAAATACGAACGTATTAGAGACACATTAAGCATTATATAAGCACAAAATAGGGCTAAATGGGGTGTTTAATATGCAATATTCAACCCGAATCACTCATCATGACCAAAGACTCATTTGAAGTCTCTGGTTCTCCAACAGTCACCTGCTGAAGGATTCACAGTCGACTAGGTGATTTCTAGTCGCCTGTCGATCCTTCTACAGTCGATTGTGATGCACGGCTCAAGCCAACATTTCTATTGACTCTACTTGAGCTTTTCGCATTAGTCGACTGATGCTCAGTTTGCAGTCGCCTGTATATTTACAGTCGCCTGTGAATTGATCAACAGTCGTCTGAGTAGCGTAAGTGCATCTCTCTCTGTAATTCTCCATCTCCGGCAGCAGCCGATTGATGAAGGGTTTACAGTCGCCTGTCTATTTTACAATCGATTATATTATTGTCATCAGTTGCCTGTATGCTTATCTGAAGAAAGAGTGCAGCTCTCTGTTTATTCCATCCCCTGCAGTAGTCACCTGCTGAATGTTTTACAGGCGCCTGTTATGTTCACAGTCGACTGTATCGACTTCATCAGTCGACTATGATGGCTCAGATTATAGCCGTTGGATACTTTCTAGCCGTTGGACAGTCGACTGTCATTTGTTCATCAGTCGAGTGTCAATGACGTTTCTGCCCAGAAACTAGCTGTTGCAGCTTTTTGTTTTTGGTTGTTTCCTTGGGTTTTGAGGGTTGATATAGGGTTCCTATATATATGAGAGGGTTGAGTTCATAGGAACTTCTTGATGCTATTACAAATCATTAAAGATTGATTAAGCCACTCTCAAACTCTCTCATTTCCCTCTTTGAGCTCTCATTCCTCTTCATGCATTGAAGTCCAGCTCAAGGGAAATCATCCAAGTGCTTTCAAGCAAATCTCAACACTTGGAGATCATCTTCCATGCCTTGCATTCATCTATGAGTAAGCATATCAAGGCATAGGTAAGAGTATCCATTTTTTTGGTGTTTCTTTGTAACACTAATTCTCTTTGTGGGAATTAGTCTTTCTCTCTTTGTGGGAGTTTATCTCTTTGTGGGATTAGGATATTCTCTTAGTGGGAATAACTCTCTTTGTAGGAGTAACTCTCTTAGTGGGAGTTTGGTGTCCTAGTGTAGGGCTAACCCTAATTCTCTGAGTAGGAGTTAGTAATTCTCTTGGTGGGAGTTTGACCCCCTGTGTAGGGTTGGTTGGGTCATTGTGTAGGGCAAAATCCTCTTGGTGAGGTATCTCTTTGTGGGATTTGTATTCACTTCTCTTTGTGGGATTATAGTGAATATTGGTGTGGCTGGACGTACCCAAGTTTGGGGAACCATTGTAAAATCTTGTGTTTACGTTTGGATTGATTGTATCAATTATTTCCTCTTGCATTTATTATTCTGCATTTACAAGTTTAATTTTAATTGGACAATTTATTGCCATTACACTATTGACCCCCCCCCCCCCCCTCTAGTGTGTTGTTGTTAGTATTGCAAGGGTAAGGAGATCCTTACAAGTGGTATCAGAGCGAGGTTATAGCATACTGCAACGATGGCATTCAACGCCTCATCCGCGTCTCATGAAGAAGGTCATTCAATTGTTTGACCCCCGCTCTTCAACGGAACCAACTACCCAAGTTGGAAGATCAGAATGATGATCTACATGGAGGGTCAATACCTATGGGATATTACGGAGATGCCATTTGAGAAGCACACTACACCTGCGGCTTCAAGGACATAGGCGGAGAAGGACTCGATCAAATTCAATGCGAGGGCTATGAATGCATTCCATTGCGCCCTCTCAGCAAATGAGTTCAACTGCATCTCCATGTGCAAAACGACCAACGAAATTTGGTATACTTTGGAGATATGTCATGAAGGGACTATAAAGGTAAAGAAATCTAAACAAACTGTGATTAGATCTAAATATGAAATGTTTAAGATGCAGGAAGGAGAAAGCATTTCAGAGATGTTCACAAGGTTCACAGATATCGTGAACGCTTTGGAGGGACTTGGGAAGATGATTTCCCAAGAGGATCGTGTAGAGAAGATCCTTGACTCTCTCACACCTCATTGGGAGTCAAAGGCCAACGGAATTATGGAGTCATATGACACGTCCAAATACACCGTTGAGGAGTGCATTGGAAATCTCATGGCGTACAAAGTAAAGCTTCAACACAATAAGGAGATTCAACCATTGAAGCCTGAGAAGCTGGAGAAGCACAAGGGGGTTGCATTCCATGCCAAGGAGGAGCCAATCAAATGGAGGAAGAAATTCCATCGAGAAGCTCCTAGTGAAGAAGATGATCTAGAAGAGTCGAGTGGAGAAGAAATTGAGGATCTTGCCGAGCAATTCAAGGCATACCTCAAGTGCAAGCAAGGTAAGTCTGTCAAAGTTTGCCTCCAATTCTAACAAAGTTCCTACTTGTTACACTTGCGGTGGAAAAGGTCATCTATCCACCGAATGCCCTTCCAAACCCAACAAAGAGACTTACAAGAGTAAAGGGAATAAGTATTGGAAAGGGAAGTCCAAGTCCAAAAACCACAAGAAGGGGCTTGTCGGGATATTTGATGATTCAAGTGAGGATACATCAAGTAACGAAGAAGAGGATGCAAAGGAGGATGCTCACGCATGCTTTGTAGCAATTGATGTTCCTACACCAATCCCCTCTGGCTCAAATGAAGATGAGTTGGAAGCTTGGCTCAACTCCTATGAGGAATCATGCCTCATGGCAGTCGGGGAGAAGTCATCATCAAGCTCTAGCAATGAAGAAGACGATGATGAGAATAAGGTGAAGATCTCATACGAGGAGCTTGAATATCGTTTCGGTATGGTCTCCGAAAATGCTAGTAAGTGCATCAACTCTTACAATAAATTAAAAGCAAAATATAAGATTGCTAAGAGTAGATTGCGTGAACTAGAAATTGCTAGTGTAATTCATGATGAAATGCATGATTGTGACACTAATGAGAGAGATACACTTCTCTCTCAAGTTAAGGAATTGAGTTTGTCGAATGATGATCTTGTTACTCAAAACCCTAGCTTAGAAACTCGCATTCAACAACTTACGTTGAAATGTGAAGAGGAATCACGTAAGCTCAAAAGCTTTGTGTATTCTAGGGATTCACTCCACGATTTGCTTGAAAAACAACATCCGGTAAATCATAGAGGAGGCTTGGGATATATTCAAAATATGGTACCCAAACCCACCTCTAATTCCTCTTATGGTGCTAATGCAAGAAATATTGCTAAAGCACCTAAGAAGAATCACCATGCCTTCTTGTATAACAATAACACCAACAAGCAGCATGTAGATCACAAGGCGATGAGAAAGAATGAAAACTCTTCATTTTTTGCTAAGAAGTAAAATCCGCATTCTATGCATGCCAAGAAATTCGTTTCTACACCTAAGCATGCCACATCCACCCCTCTTGCAAAGGCAAAACCCTTACCTAAGAAATCCTTGAGTTTATGGATTCCTACTAAGGTTAGTGTGCAAGAGAGGGATAGTTACATCAACTCTCTAGTTAGGGATGTGATCACCTCATATGATTATATTAGGAAATCAAACTCCTCTTGGGTTTGGTTCACTAATGTTTAGGTTCCTTACACATATGCATATTGCATGGGTATTGTGCTTAACTGTTTATTTTAGCATACACATTGTCTGTGTGTATTTCATGATTTTGAAAATGTTTTCAAATTTATTTTTTTCATGAAAATGGGAATCTTGGGGAAGACATTGACATACATGCATTTGTTGATCCATATGTATGTCAATGGGGGAGTTAATATGTTGTATGTTTAAAATATTTTAAAACATATTTTGACTCTTTTCGGGGTGTGTTTGAGATCATTGTCCACTATTGGTTAGTTTTGGTCTCAAACTAAACCCTTTGGATATTGCCAACATGTTTCATGTTATATTTCTTGTAGGCAATGTCATTGTGTATCATTGAAGCTTGATTTTCCATATCTATTGCTTTGATACACTTTAGGCCCATGGCTCCAATATTTGTATATCAATTGGTAAAGAGGATTATTCCAAGATTCATTGTCTACAATTGGTATTACCTCAATTGTTAAAGATTGTTTATCTTCTACTTTACAATTGGTACTAGATCCTAGAAGCCAAGATTTGACCTTTTCTATGATCTAGGGGAGTATGGGATAGTGATTGATACCCACTAAATTTCACAAATTTGGTATCATACATCTCCTTATATCTTGCATATTGTCACATCTTTGATTAAGATGACAAAGGGGGATATTTATGATGTCCACCGTTTTGACGATGTCAAGGGGAGAGATTTATGCAGTATGTAAATATAATTCTTGTATTTCATACATATGCATTTGGGGAGAGATATATGGGATTGTATAAACCATTCATGTTTGCATGATATTGTCTATTGCAATTGGTTTATGTAATCCATGTCTACATATTATATGTCACCATGATGTCTCATTGTTTCATTTGGTATAATGTGTATTTACTATTGTGTATCTCATTTTACAGTTGGTGCATATAAGTAGGGGGAGCTCATTAGCATTGTGCTTTATTTCTTTATGTTTTACATAATGTGTGTCATCATCAAAAGGGGGGAGATTGTTGAGTATTGGTGTTTCATATCAATGTTATTTTGATGATGATCACAACATTATGTTGTTGCTAATGACTCTCTTGTTTTAGTCTCATAAGTTACATTTCAGAATATCATTTTTGGAGACTAAACACTTGGTGCAAGGATGGACATCAAGTGGAGAAGGGCCAAAACTTGGACTCAAGGGGTACCAAAGCTTGGAGATGATAGGGAGCATCAAGGTGTCAAGATTGAAGACATAGACTCTAAGGAAAGCAATGTAATCCATGTAATATTTTTTTTATTGTTTTCTCTCTCATTTGAGTCTAGGTTAATGTAATGCCTTGATAGATGGTCTAACTCATACATGCATATGCATTTAACCATCTTAGTGAGCCTTAGGATTATCATAGAATCCAACCCAATAAGCTCGTCATGACCAAAGACTTATTTGGAGTCTCTGGTTCTCCAACAGTCGCCTGATGAAGGATTCACAGTCGACTGGGTGATTTCTAGTCGCCTCTCGATCCTTCTACAGTCGACTGTGATGCACGGCTCAAGTCAACATTTCTATTGACTCTACTTGAGCTTTTCGCATCAGTCGACTGATGCTCAGTTTACAGTTGCATGTATATTTACAGTCGCCTGTGAATTGGTCAACAATCGTCTGAGTAGCATAAGTGCATCTCTCTCTGTAATTCTCCATCTCCTGCAGCAGACGACTGATGATGGGTTTACAGTCGCCTGTCTATTTTACAGTCGACTGTATTATTGTCATCAGTCGCATGTATGCTTATTTGGAGAAAGAGTGCAGCTTTCTGTTTATTCCTTCCCCTGCAGCAGTCGCCTGCTGAAGGTTTTACATGCACATATCCTATTCACAGTCGACTGTATCGACTTCATCAGTCGACTGTCGTGGCTCAGATTATAGCCATTGGATATTTTATAGCCGTTGGACAGTCGACTGTCATTTGTTCATCAGTCGAGTGTCAATGACGGTTTTGCCCAGAAACTAGCCGTTGCAGCTTTTTGTCTTTAGCTGTTTCCTTGAGTTTTGAGGGTTGATATAGGGTTCCTATATATATGAGAGGGCTGAGTTCATAGGAACTTCTTGATGCTATTGCAAATCATTAAAGATTGATTAAGCCACTCTCAAACTCTCTCATTTCCCTCTTTGAGCTCGCATTCCTCTTCATGCATTGAAGTCCAGCTCAAGGGAAATCATCCAAGTGCTTTCAAGAAAATCTCAACACTTGGAGATCCTCTTCCATGCCTTGCATTCATCAAGGCATAGGTAAGAGTATTCATTTTACTTGGTGTTTCTATGAGTAAGCATATCAAGGCATAGGTAAGAGTATTCATTTTACTTGGTGTTTCTTTATAACACTAATTCTCTTTGTGGGAATTAGTCTTTCTCTCTTTGTGGGAGTTTATCTCTTTGTGGGAATTAGTCTTTCTCTCTTTGTGGGAGTTTATCTCTTTGTGGGATTAGGATATTCTCTTTGTGGGAATAACTCTCTTTGTGGGAGTAACTCTCTTAGTGAGATTTGGTGTCCTAGTGTAGGGCTAACCCTAATTCTCTGAGTGGGAGTTAGTAATTCTCTTGGTGGGAGTTTGACCCCTGTGTAGGGTTGGTTAGGTCCTTGTGCAGGGCAAAATCCTCTTGGTGAGGTATCTCTTTGTGGGATTTGTATTCACTTCTCTTTGTGGGATTATAGTGAATATTGGTGTGGCTGGACGTACCCAAGTTTGCGGAACCAGTGTAAAATCTTGTGTTTGCGTTTGGATTGATTGTGTTAATTATTTTCTCTTGCATTTATTATTCCGCATTTGTAAGTTTAATTTTAATTGGACAATTTATTGTCATTACACTATTCATCCCCCTCTAGTGAGTTGTTGTTAGTATTGCAAGGGTAAGGCGATCCTTACAATCCCGGCTAGAGAAAGGACTAACTTAATGTTTCTAAGCCAACCTTTATTGTTTGTTCCATCAAGCACATTCTTCTCTATCATATACTTTTGACCTGAATCCATTCTGCAATTTAGTAGATACTTAGTCAGTATATGTTTGTTGTATAGTTTCAATGGTTTTTAATAAAATTATTTTCTCCCACTAAATTTATTAAAGCCATAATAATAAACAGTTTATTATACAATAACATTTGTGGGAGAGGGATCCGACTACCCTGAGTCTGACAACCTTGAGTGTGTCTCAACAAGTTGTCTGACTCTACAGTCGGTAGACAAACTCATTGTCAATCATATTAAATATGATTCCCTATCGATTTTTACCCCTAGTCACTTGTGATCATGAGTGTGCTCATCCAAATCACAATGGCTAGCCTAGTCGGACCCTTGTTTTCGCGTCTAGCCTGACTTGCCCCGGCGCTAGGTGTATGCGCGACATGTCAGTTTGGGTCAGGTCTTAGACTACATCTTTGGTTAGACTTATGCCGGTGCTCAGTGTATGCACGAGACGATGGTTTAGGTCAAGTCAAGATGTTATCAAGAAATAAGTTTCTATAAGATTGCCATGTCACAGCTTGAGTGTAGCTCAACAACTGTAACATGGGTCTTACAGTTGCCAACTCCTAAAACAAAGAGGGCTACGATTTATCTTGAAAAAGATTATTATCGTATTTAACTTAGGTATAGTCGATGGACTTACACAATCATGATTCGACTCCTTGCGGTCCAGCAGACGCGGCCAGGGAATTGACTAAGCCAGTACCACTTAACCCGTAGTCTAGCTAGGGTAGTTCAGCAAACTTAGCCAAGCACATCGACCGACATCTTGATCCATTGAAGGAGGTTCATCAATTCTATGTTCGTCCATCAACTAAATAGCTTTTAATTAATACGAGTTAATCCTTATCAACTAGTCGATCCTTAAAATTTGAAATTTTTATGGATTTGTTTGATAACTTTTATTAGATCCTTATCAACTATAAGGTTCGTTTTGTTCATCGTGCTACCCCAATTTTTATTAGGATTAAAATAAAACAATTACAACATTTTACAAGATTAGTCATTTAATGATAATCATCATTTAAACAATTTATTATAATGATTGTCAATTAAAGGGACTTCCCTAATCGAGAATTAGGTTTTGATGTTGTAATTATTCATTTAAAACGTAGCATGTCACTAGTCATTAAAAATTTATCTTATAAATTTTTAATCACTTAATGGATAACCTAAAGGGTTCATGAATAATTTATTTATCATGTCCATTAAACATTAACCAACTAATTTTATCACATAAAGTTAAAGGTTCAATAATGTGACATATAAAGAGAACATGCAAGTTAAAATTATCTACAATATAAATAATTAACTTGCTAATCTAAAATTTTAACATTTAAATTTAAAGATCTAAAAATTTAAAGCTTGAAACATTTTTATCACATAAAATTAGGTTTCATAAAAATTATCAAATAATTTTAAATACAAACCTAAGCTTTAAAATTAATGAAACATTTTAAGATTAAATTATCTCATAAAATAATTTTGTAACTAAAAGAAAATAATTTTTAATCCCATCACATGAAATAAAAATATTTTCCTCAATGTTACATATTGTCGAAAAAATTTTAAAACAATTTTAAAATTTGTTGAAATAAATTTTAAAGCTTTCAGATAAAGTTAAAATCTTTCAACCTTTATGTAACTAAAAGAAATAAATTTCTAATATCATCTCATGAAAAAAAATTTCTTACTGTTACATACGCTTTGAAAACTTTTAAATGCTTACTTAAATTATTTTATCTCATAAAATAAAAAATTTTAAAACATTTAAACATAGAAGACTTATTAAATTTATCACATAAAATTTAAAACATCCCCAAAAATTTTCATGTTATAAAAACAATTTTTAATGCACAAAAATTTGTTTAACCAATTTTAACCTAAAGTTAAAATAATCGTATGTTCAAAAACAAGCAATTTAATAGTTTAAAGTCATCGCAAGTCAAGATCTACAAGCATAATGAGGCTCTAATACCACTGAAGGGTTTTGGCGGACCCTCAGAGCTCAGATCTGTGCCTGTCCTAAGTTGGACGGACCACATAAGCATAAAGCGCAGCAGAAAATAAAAACATACTAGTTAAACAATTTATCTAGGCCCTGAGAGAGCCAGACCCTAGCCCAATCTATGTCAACTTGGGGTGGATCTGACCACCCCAAGAGAGATCTATCCTACGACGACGAAATTAAATTACACTAAAACCCTTTAAAGAACATACCCGAAATCTCAACCCTGGGGTGGGCAAGATGTACAGCACCGGCTTCTTACGCTCCTCGTAGCCGAACCGCCTTACCTCGATCCACCCGATCCGCCTCGCACCTTCGAACTGATCCACCCGAGCCGACACCTGCCTCCGAGCCGATCACTTGCGATAGAAGGTTTCACTTGAGAAAACCCGCATCATAGACGTCTAGGTCCGAATCCAAACCCCCCTCGTAGTCTTGCTAGGACCCGACGGGAGAATAGGAAGAAGAGAGGAAGAATAGTTTAAGTCGTAGATCGAGCTTGCTCAAAAATTCGGAGCTACTTGATTGAAGACTTGGTGCATTTTTCAACGAAAAGAGTGCACCCCTATTTATATGGGGGATCGGCACCTCTCTTTTCGTCATGAGCAATGTAGGACAAAACAAAATGAAAGAGAAATTAATTTAGCTAATTGAAGTTTAGTAAGCCTTTCACAAAGGCCAACTTCAACTAATTCTTCCTCATCATCGAGCTTCATAAACGATACAAGTTATCATTTCGAAGGGCTTCAAATGGTGAACGCGTAGGAACGAACGGCAAGGAATTCCGACTTCGTTTGATGGTCGCTCCGGGATGTGACCCAAAGAACGGTTGTAGTTTTACCGCAAGCGCACGGTATAGCAGCGAGCGGGTTATCGAACACAGGAAGGACGAATGACCGTGCTTGTTCCAATCAACCTGGCTATTTAAGAAGAGAGAAATTTGTCTTTGGCGATCCTGTCACAATCGTCAGACAAAGTACGGAAATATCAAATCAAATAAAGAACGTCTAGGGAATGGGGAATTCCCGCTACTCACCGTATTTCGTAAATGTGGTTCATCGGTATCAAAATTGCTAGAATAAGATTTTGGATGAACTAGTTGCAACTGAATGTAGAACCAAGCTCACGCTCTCGCGCTGTTGTCAGTCTATAGCTATCCTAGGTTTGGGTCCAATCTCTTGCAAACCCTAGCCTAGGGAAGCTAGCATTAGGATCAACATCATCGTTCAATCGCGCACCGAGCCCAATCTCTTGCAAACTCGGCCCGCGACCTAGGTTGGGATAGTTCTTACCCGTCCAATCTCTTGCAAACGGGTATCGGCACGGAATTGCAACCGAAAACCCTAGTATCGGTCCAATCTCTTGCAAACCGATACTTCGGAAATTCGATTCCAACCCAATTCGGATCTCTAGGGTTTCCTATCGAATTGGGATCCAATCTCTTGCAAATCCCAATCGGTATGAACTCCTAGCTATCCGTAGTAAATCGATCCCAAACTAATCCCTAACAATGATTCTAGCAAAATTTCTACCAATTCATCACAAATATGAAATTGGGCTTGTAGGGTTCATCCCCACGCCCCAAGACGTGGAGACTACTCACAATTCATAGCACAAACACAAAAATAATCAATGAAATAAACAAGAGAATTCATCACAATATTGAGATAAGCAATAAAAATAGAATTTTTAGAGAAGAGAGAGGCAAACCAATGGAGTTCTTCAATTAATCCAACAAAAATCCACTTTTTTGTCTCCTCTCCAATCACAAGAATAAAGCTAAAAAGTAAACCTAAAAGGCTGCAAAAAATCTAAGAGAAAAGCTCTCCAAAACTAGGGTAAAAACAGGGGTTAAATACCCCCCAAAATTGTCCAAAAACTGTGACCAAAATACCCCTGCGCAGCCTGAAATCCGCAATTTTCGCTACAGGCAGCGCGTCGCACTCGGCCGAGTGACAAAAGTCGCTCGGCCGAGTGAGAAACCCTGTAAATTTCCAGTAAGTCTCGATCTTCAGGGGGTCTTCACTTCGGGAGCGGCTCGGCCGAGTGAGTTGTCGTCGCTCGGCCGATGGCTTCTTGGTACTCGGGCGGTCGGGATTATCCACTCGGCCGAGTGGGTCTTCTGAAGCTCAGGCAGCCGAAAAACAGTAAGTTGGCGATTTTTGAATGGCTTCGTCTGGGCGCCACTCGGGCGGACGGGATCTCGTCACTCGGCCGATGTGGTCTCCGTCGCTCGGCCGAGTGCACATATGAATCGTGTCTGATCTGGTCGGCCGAGGGGTGTCTCACTGGTCGGCCGAGTGACTCCTTCACTCGGCCGAGTGGGACACCAAAAATGCCCAAACAGCTTGTTTTGGCCTCCTCGTCGCTCCTGCGACGTTCTTTCTTCTTCCGCTCCTCTCCAACAGCAAAATACCCCTCGGGGAGGTCGTCGGTGACCCTCCGGAGTAAGTGCATCTCGAGATCACTCCAAATCGCTCCAAATCACCTGAAATGCGACAAAAACAACAAATCGTGAAAAGCATCGCAATATCGTCGATATATCATGAAAAACATGATTTGGGCGATCCAAATGGCATGCAAACATGCAGAAAAAAGTGTAAAATAAGGAGTGATCAAAATCCCCCAAGCTTACCTCTTACTCGTCCTCGAGGAAGATAAGTAAAAGGCGAACCCGGTGGATTCGGAAAACGAAAACGGCGAAAAAATGAAAAATGAAAAACGGAGAAGAATGAAAAACGAAATAAAAATAAAAAAGAAAGAAAGAAGCGAAGAGGTAAGCTGCTAGATCATTTCCTCAGGACGTGGGTTCCGCTTACTCATATAGCATGCACTGAATGAAAAATACATGTCAAAGAGTTTTATTTTGATATCATAGTATAATAATGCAAATAGAAATAGAAAACCCACGAACAACGATATAATCATGAAAAACGGAATAATTTTAGAATTAACATCGTCTGAATCATTTAAAGCGGTATACAAATCGCAGATCACACACTTTTCAATTGAATGCTTTCTATGAGGAGTATAAGAGTATCACACAATAGAATAGAGAGAATAGAAAAGTATGGATTTCATGAAATGAGTGCTAGGCTTAGATTTCTGGATTTCGTAAAGCTAGAAATAATCTCACAGAGTATAGAATATTACTTAGCCTAGGTTGTCGTGCAACGTCAAGTAGTCACTCTCTTACACATTAATGGATTCCCTCCCCCAAGCTTATCTATAAGCATGGTGGCATAAAAAATATTCACATCCCCATTTTTGTAAAGCTCCAAAAGTAATAAAAATGAACACGAAAAGAGAGAAGAAAGAAAGTGAGATGGGATCTTTTATTGAGGATTTTTCCCCCTTTTTTTTTTCTTTTGTTGTTGTTTTTTTTTTGATATAGCATATATACACAACGATCCCAACTCAAAGAGAGATAATGATATACAAGAATGTTTTCTCTCTTTTTTATGATATTTTTTCTTGAATAAGAGATTTGGAGCTAGGAATTAATAGCGGGGGAAATGCCATATAATAGAATCGCTAAGGGAAGATTCACCAATGATTTTAAAAGTAGAGAAATGATGTTCAAGATTTGTGGAGAAAGAAATAAATATATCTCTCGGTTCACTCTATAAGACATGCACGACAACTTCAGCAGGGTAATCTAATCTACTCAGTTTCGATCACAAAAAAGCTAACTAATCCAGATTTATCATAGCTAACATCATTCAATCATCCTGAAGTGAAATGTACAATTCATGCATATAGAAGTGATATAGGAAAAGAAATCGGTACTCCAGATATAGGCATTCAATGCGTGAATCTTGGTGTGTTTTCTGTGATAGCATACATATGAATATTCAGACTCAGCTAATAATAAAATTTCATCAATTTTCATGTGGCAAAAGTGTGGGTTACTATCTCTAGATGCAAGGCAAGTCATAGCATATAATATCAGAAATAAAGTCTAAGACATGACAAATAAAGCATGCAAATAGAGTAAGCTAACTCCACGTCATCATCATCACAGAAAAGTCATCTCTAGCATGAGATGAAAAAGAAAGAAATAAAGATAAAGGGAAAATAGAACTATTTACAATGCGGCACACAGAAAAATAAGAAAAACGTGACGCATGGCAAAAATAAAAAGAAAAATGATGAAAATAAGTGCAAAAGCGGAAAATGGTGTGAAAAACTAAAAATAAAGGTGGCAAATCAAAAAAGAACGTGAGAACTCACTCCCCCAAGCTAAATGGCACAGTGTCCGCAATGTGCAGAGTGTGGCACACCGAGAGACAAGTAATGAGAGGGGAAAGTGAGGGTGCATGCATGATGGAAGGTAAAAAAAGAAAAAGGAAAAATAATGAAACGAAAAATATGATGCGGACATGATGCATGCAGATATAGGAGTGATACAGATATATAGGTGTGGCACCAAAAACTCTCCCTCTCTCCCAAAAAAGATATATAAAGATACGATCAGAATGAGAATCCCAAAATAAGTGAGGGGAGGTCGGGGTGGACAAAAATGCAACAGGACCCAGCAGAAACGGGCAGCACAACGGCAAAAATAATCGACGTCATCAAGGGTGCCTAAGAAGGTGGTGCTACGCCGTCTCCGTCCTGAGGCGGAAGTGGTGGTGGTGGCTGGACAGGCTGCTGAGCGGGCGTGGGTGTGGAAGTGGTAGCAGGCTGAGTGCGTGTGGAAGTGGGGGTGGGAACCTGCTGGGTGGGCGGGGGTACGCGTGGGAGACGCTCCAGGACCTGGGTAAGACAGTAGTGAATCTGCGGGAGCAGGTCGAAGCGGTGAGCCATATCGGTGACGGTGGCGGACAGGGTCCGAAGGTCGCCTCTGAGGCCACTCACCGCCCCCTCTAGAGCACGAATGCTCTGAAGTACAGTGTCAGGGGGAGGTGGTGCAGAGGGACGCACCGGTCTGGGCTGTGCAGGGCGGGGCTGGCGTACTCTGGTGGCGTAGGTGACAGGCTCAGCGGGTAGGGGAACAAAAGGTGCTGCGCTCGCAGGTGGGTGCCTGGCCTTAGTGCGAGGCTGGGCAGGACGGTGAGAAGTGGAGTCAGCAGCAACGAAAGAAGAATACAAAAGTGGTAGCGAGGCGGCCGGAGAGGTCGGTGGCACAGAAGTGTGGACAGACGCCATGACACTCTCGGAAAATACAGCAGCAGTGGGGACAGAGGGCTCTCCGCACTCAACTATGGTCGGCGGGCGCTCGGGTAGGGCAGAAGAAACGGGCTCGGCAAACAGAGGGCCAGTGGTGGTGGTGACAGGCGTGGAAGCAGTGGAAGTGGGCTCAGCTAAAGTACTCCCGACACCGACAGAGGTGTGGACAGAGGTGTCAGGAGCATCGGAAACATCGGGGATAGGCTGAGGGGCCACGGGGTCAACAGGGGCAGCAGGCGCGGCAGGTGCAACAGGGTCTGCGGGGGCAGCGTGGGCAGCGTGGGCCTGCTCGGCCTCCTCGGCCTCGAGCACGTATGCGGCTGGGATCAGAACATCCATCACAGGGAGCCAGTCCACATGGGCCGGTGCAATCTGAGTCCGAGCTGGGCTCAGAAGAATCATGTAATCGGCCCCGTAAGGGCCGTGCAACCAGACCCAGTGTCGCTCACCGTGCGGACGAAGCATCTTCATCCGGGCCATAACATCAATCGACAGAGAAGTGGGGCCCGGTGCTCGTCGCAGGTCGGCAGGGAAGTCCTCGCCGGTCATAAGGGCAAGCAAGGTGATCAGGCCGCCGCAGCATATCGATGAGTGAGCACCCATCGATACAATGATGCGGTCCAAAAACCAAGCTGCGACATCAATCACGACGGCGGGGACCAGCTCATCGCCATCCCTAGATAGAACTCTGGGCCGTGTCATCGCGTAGAGCATGTAAAGCTCTGGCGTGGACATCGTGCCCGGCTCATATCTGGCCAAAAAGGTCGTCGCCATAAGGCGCTGAGCTATACAAAGGCAGGGATGGACAATGGCCGAGGCCTTGGCCCTACTAGGGTCAAAGGCAGCGTGGAGACCCGTAATCCGGGCCCAGAAGGCACCGGCGTCGAAGGAAGGTGGGGGGATATGGGTGGGGGCGTAACCTAGATCGGCCCCGGGGACATCGGGCCAGGAGAAAAAGGCTCTCATCATACCGAGAGTGTCCTGGCACTCCCGGTTCATGAACCGAAACGAGCATCCCTCGTCGGTCCGGGCGATCGAACTAAGTATCTCAAGTGTCAGGCGGACAAACGTGTCCGCCGACACCTGAAAGAAATCTCGCCAGCCCACGTTGTCGTACAATGTGAGCATCCCCTCTAGTACCCCCAGGCGTCCTAGGTCGGCAAGGTGTGCAAATCTGGAGGGTACGATCGAGCGCTGGGAGATACGCTCGAAAGCGACGCGGTGTGCATCGTCTCGGAACGTGATCCCCAGCGGCCCAATAAGTGGAGCCGGAGGTGGCTGTGGAGCGGCAGGGGGTGGCTGTGCGGGCTGTGCGGGCGCTGTAGGCTGTGCGGGGTGCGCGGGGCCTGCAGGCTGTGCTGGGTGGACGGGGTGTGTGGGATGTGGTGGGGAAGGCGGAGGAGAGTCCTCCAACTCGTGGGAGGGGCCGGCATCATCCGACCGCTTCCGCTTGGCGGAAGCTCTCTTCGACTGCGGCCGTGTCCGGGGCGGCATATGGGCCCCGAGCGCGCGCCGAAAAGCGTGAAAAGTGCGGCGTGTGCAAAATAAAGGAAAGAGTATACCCCGACACGCCGCGAGTGCTAAGCAATGGAAGCGTGCGAAGACAGCGCCTCCGCGAAGCCCGAATCAGTCCCTAGAAGCTCCCCTGGGCTCCCCTAAGCTCCCAAAAACAACCTGCGCATGAAATGGAGATATCAGCGTGTAATATTCAAAACGTTTGGAGCATTAGGGGTATAATAGATATATATAGAAATCAATTTGGGTTTGGGGTTCGTTTAACGCATGGATCCTCGAAAAATACACAAAAAGAGGAGAAAAAGGCGAAATTTGGGGTTACCGGAGGTGGCCGGAGTGGTGGTCGCCGGCGGCGACTCGGGCGAGGCGCGGCGGGGGCTCGGCCGACGGTGGCTGGCCGAGCGGCGGCGCGGCGACGTTGGTCGGGCAAGTAGGGGGCGCGAGCGAGGGGAACGGGCGAGGGGAATGCGAGGAGTCGGGCGAATTCGGTTTGCGTCGTTTCGAAAAACGAGCCCGACCCCTCCCCCTTTTATAGGAAAAGTTACGACTCAGCCGAGTGACAGGGTCACTCGGCCGAGTGAGATCAATGGAAAATTCCTCCCCGCTTACGCTTCGGCCGAGTGGCCTTGACAGCCTCGGCTGAGTGGAGTAAGTCCATTCAGCCGAGTGGCTCAAGCTACTCGGCAAGACTCGCCCTAGGAGCGTATCCGTTTTACTCGGCCGAGTGAATAAATATACTCAGCCGAGTGGCAGTTATACTGAAATCAGGAAAATAAACAGAGAGTTGGGTACAGCAGACTTCCCTCGTTCGTGAGCGGCTCGGCCGGACGAACTTGTGTACTCGGCCGAGTGACTAGTATACTCGGCCGAGTGAGCCTTGTGTTCTGCTGTTTGTCTTCGTTTTGGCTCTGAACTCCGTCTTTCTTCCTCCAGTCGATTTCATCTAGCTCCTAAGCATCGAGCGCCTTCCTGGGGCGCTCCTCGTCGTCTCGTTCATCCTCCTCATGATGGATTTACCTATCTCCTCTCCTGTCAAGCAAAATAGGACCCGTTATCACAAAATTTTTGGGCGAACAACACAAAACACTAAAAATTCCTAAAACAAAAATAAAGAAAAAGTAAAAATAAAGCAATAACCGTCGGGTTGCCTCCCGACAAGCGCTCGTTTAAGGTCGTGAGCTCGACCCCCTATGATTTTCAATTAATGCGGGATGTTCGGTGCATATGAGATGCACCCATCAAACTTTCCGGGGAGAACGCTTGGATTCAGAAGTTGCGGCAGCGTGTTCTCCCTCGGTGGTCTCCCGTCTCGAATAGTGTTGGGGGGAGGCTCCCCCAAGCTAGCGTTTGCTCCGGTCAACGGCATCACCGGTGACGCCGATTTCCGTATCGGTGGAGCTTTCTTCGGAGACTTCAATTTTGAGAGCTTGCAGAGCTCTCGAATCCTTGCGACATCAGCGTCGCCTTCATCATTTTCAGCGGAGAGGTCGGGGGAATCAATTCTCTTCTCAGCTTGGCCTGAATCTGGGCCTTCCTCGAAATCCTCATCGAATAGAGCGCCAATGGAGTGGGGGATCGCTTCTTCAATTACCTCATCAAGGAGGTCCGAAAGATCATCCGCCCGTCCCTTAAGCAAATATATTCTGTTGGTTTCGCCCGTCGGGACTCCCTCGGAATAGTGTTTGAGCCTCTGACCATTTACTTTGAATGTGGAACCGTCCTTGCTTTCCAACTCGAAAGCTCCTCCCGGTTGTATGTGCTTGATGGTGAAAGGTCCGGACCAACGTGACCTCAACTTACCGGGAAATAGTCGGAGCCGGGAATTATAGAGCAAGACCTTGTCTCCCACCTTGAAGTCTGTGACGGTTATGCGGGCATCGTGGAGAATCTTGGTCCTTTCTTTGTAAATTCTCGAGCTCTCGTAGGCGTCTCTTCTTATCTCATCAAGCTCGTTGATGTCTAAGAGTCGCCTTACCGCCGCACTCTTGTAATCATAATTAAAGGTCTTAATGGCCCAATATGCGCGGTGTTCCAATTCTACCGGCAAGTGGCAAGCTTTCCCATAAACAAGTCGGAACGGTGTGGTGCCGATGGGAGTGCGAAAGGCCGTGCGATATGCCCATAGAGCATCGTTTAGCTTCATTGACCAATCCTTTCTAGATCGATCCACCGTCTTCTCAAGAATTTGCTTAATTTCTCTATTTGAGACTTCCACTTGGCCGCTTGTCTGGGGGTGATATGCCATGCCAACTCTATGGTTTACCCCGTACTTCTTTAGCATGGCTTCAAACTTGTTTTCTATGAAATGGCTTCCCCCGTCGCTTTTCAAGGTACGAGGCACTCCGAAGCGTGGGAAGATATTTTGCTTGAAAAACTTGGAGACGACCCTTGCATCATTAGTTGGGGTGGCGATTGCTTCCACCCATTTGGAGACATAGTCAACGGCCAATATGATGTATTTGTTGCCATTGCTTGACGGAAATGGTCCCATGAAGTCTACTCCCCAACAATCAAAAAGCTCAATTTCTTGGATGGGTCTCATTGGCATCTCATTGCGCTTGGAGATATTCCCGGTCCGTTGGCATCGATCGCACCCCTTTACAAAAGAGTGGGTGTCCCTAAACATTGTTGGCCAGAAGAATCCGCTCTGCAAGATCTTAGCGGTTGTTTTAGAGGCGGCATGATGTCCTCCGCATGGTAGACCGTGGCAATGCAAAATGATAGACGTTGCCTCCTCTTTAGAAACACACCAACGAATGACACTATCTTTGCATATCTTGAAAAGGTATGGATCTTCCCAAAAATAGCTATGGACCTCATGCAGAAATCTCCTCTTTTGATGCGTGGGCATCCCATGCGGTTTAATTCCACAAGCCAAGTAGTTGACGAAGTCCGCGTACCAAGGTACTTCACCGGTCCTTATGGCATATAGCCTCTCATCCACAAATGTGTCGTCGATAGGCAAACTCTCATCCTCCTTGTCGCGAATGAGCCTAGATAAGTGATCCGCCACGACATTGTCCGTACCTTTCTTGTCTCTGATCTCTAAGTCGAATTCTTGCAACAAGAGTATCCACCTAATCAACCGAGGTTTGGCCTCCTTCTTGTTTAAAAGATACTTCAACGCCGCATGGTCGGTGTGGACAATCACCTTGGAACCAAGGAGGTAGGAGCGAAACTTCTCTATGGAATAGACGACCGCTAGAAGCTCCTTTTCGGTAGTTGTGTAGTTTTTCTGCGCGTCATCCAATGTCTTGCTCGCGTAGTATATCGCATGAAGCTTCCTATCTTTTCTTTGTCCCAATACCGCCCCAATGGCTTGGTCGCTAGCATCACACATTAGCTCAAAGGGAAGGCTCCAATCCGGTGGTTGAATGATGGGCGCGGAAACTAGTGCTTCCTTCAAGGTGTTGAAGGCTTGCAAGCATTCCCCTGAAAAAATAAAAGGAGTATCTTTAGCGAACAAGGAAGTAAGTGGTCGGGCAATCGAGGCAAAATCCTTGATGAAGCGACGGTAAAACCCCGCATGACCAAGGAAGCCTCTAATGCCCTTGACATTAATAGGAGGAGGAAGTTTTTCGATTACCTCAATCTTTACTTTATCTACCTCAATTCCTCTCGAGGAAACAAGGTGCCCGAGGACTATACCTTCCGTGACCATGAAGTGACACTTCTCCCAATTTAGAGTGAGATTATTTTGTTGGCACCTTTTAAGGACTTTAGTAAGATTGGCCAAACAAGAGTCAAACTCACTCCCATAAACCGAAAAATCATCCATAAAAACTTCCATAATATTTTCAATGTAATCGGAAAATATGGATGTCATACACCTCTGAAAAGTGGCGGGAGCATTACAAAGACCAAACGGCATCCTACGGTAGGCATAGGTACCGTAGGGACAAGTAAAAGTGGTCTTTTCTTGGTCGTCTTCGTGCAAAGGGATTTGGAAGAATCCCGAATACCCATCTAGATAGCAAAAGTATTTATGTTTTGCTAGGCGTTCAAGCATTTGATCGATGAAGGGCAATGGGTAATGGTCCTTTCGGGTGGCTTTATTGAGTTTCCTATAGTCAATGCACATTCGCCATCCCGTGACGGTGCGCGTAGATATGGGCTCACCTTTTTCATTTTTTATGACTGTCATCCCCCCCTTCTTGGGGACGACGTGAACGGGGCTAACCCACCTGCTGTCGGAGATAGGATAAATAATATCGGCGTCTAGCAATTTTAGGATTTCCTTTTTAACCACCTCCTTCATGTTCGGGTTTAACCGCCTTTGAGGCTCTATGGAGGTGGCGTCGGTATCCTCCAAATGGATCCTATGCGTGCAAAGCCTAGGGCTTATCCCTTTTAGATCGGAGATAGTGTATTCCAGGACATCTTTGTGGCTCCTAAGAACGTCTAGGAGTTTTTCAAGTTGATCTTGCGTGAGGTGTGAATTGACTATCACCGGGAAAGTTAATTAATTACCCAAAAAAGCATACCTTAGATTCGGAGGTAATTGTTTAAGTTCTACCTCAAGAGGCGCTGCTCCTTCCACTTCATCAGCTCGCATGAGTTTGGCTTCTTCCTTGTCATCCGGGTTTAGCTCATGTTCAGGTGGTGCGCTCTCTTGTGACGAGTCAGACTCACTACTTAGTGAGGACGATGCATCGAAATAGGCGCTCTCCGATTCTGTGCTAGCATCGTCAAAACCTTCACTCTATTCTGGTTCGTGCCTGGAATCAAGAAACACATCAGACGATTCATAAAAGCAAGAGTGAGCGTCATATAGTGTAACTCCCTGAATGCCGGTTTGCTCGAAGGATTCTTCTGGAGTATAGTGTTCTTCGACATTCGTTCTACCGTCTTCGAAATATAATTTGTCGTCGATCACGTCAACTCTGACATTGCCCCCGATAGTCCCCTCCGAGGAGATCTGGTCCATCACAAAACTAGCAAACAGTTGTTCGTCGGGGTCCTTGACGTCGATTGCAAAAGCTCCGGTAGCGTGGACCTCGTCGACAAGCTCCTTAAGGAGGTCTATGAAGGAGTCGTAGTCTTCCTGACTGAGTTCTATTGTTGACATTGCATCCTCCATTCTCCCTGTCAAGATCTTATGCAAAATACGGGGAGAATATGCGAATAGGGCTGCGAACAAAGTTACAACAAGGTATAGAAGAAAGTAAAGAAAGAGAGAAAGAAGAAATAACCGGGTGGTCGATGCCGAACACCGTCAAAATGCCTTCCCCGGCAACGGCGCCAAAAACTTGGTCGCTCCGGGATGTGACCCAAAGAACGGTTGTAGTTTTACCGCAAGCAGTGGTATAGCAGCGAGCGGGTTATCGAACACAGGGAGGACGAATGACCGTGCTTGTTCCAATCAACCTGGCTATTTAAGAAGAGAGAAATTTGTCTTTGGCGATCCTGTCACAAGCGTCAGACAAAGTACGGAAATATCAAATCAAATAAAGAACGTCTAGGGAATGGGGAATTCCCGCTACTCACCGTATTTCGTAAATGTGGTTCATCGGTATCAAAATTGCTAGAATAAGATTTTGGATGAACTAGTTGCAACTGAATGTAGAACCAAGCTCACGCTCTCGCGCTGTTGTCGGTCTATAGCTATCCTAGGTTTGGGTCCAATCTCTTGCAAACCCTAGCCTAGGGAAGCTAGCATTAGGATCAACATCATCGTTCAATCGCGCACCGAGCCCAATCTCTTGCAAACTTGGCCCGCGACCTAGGTTGGGATAGTTCCTACCCGTCCAATCTCTTGCAAACGGGTATCGGCACGGAATTGCAACCGGAAACCCTAGTATCGGTCCAATCTCTTGCAAACCGATACTTCGGAAATTCGATTCCAACCCAATTCGGATCTCTAGGGTTTCCTATCGAATTGGGATCCAATCTCTTGCAAATCCCAATCGGTATGAACTCCTAGCTATCCGTAGTAAATCGATCTCAAACTAATCCCTAACAATGATTCTAGCAAAATTTCTACCAATTCATCACAAATATGAAATTGGGCTTGTAGGGTTCATCCCCACGCCCCAAGACGTGGAGACTACTCACAATTCATAGCACAATCACAAAAATAATCAATGAAATAAACAAGAGAATTCATCACAATATTGAGATAAGCAATAAAAATAGAATTTTTAGAGAAGAGAGAGGCAAACCAATGGAGTTCTTCAATTAATCCAACAAAAATCCACTTTTTTGTCTCCTCTCCAATCACAAGAATAAAGCTAAAAAGTAAACCTAAAAAGCTGCAAAAAATCTAAGAGAAAAGCTCTCCAAAACTAGGGTAAAAACAGGGGTTAAATACCCCCCAAAATCGTCCAAAAAATGTGACCAAAATACCCCTGCGCAGCCTAAAATCCGCAATTTTCGCTACAGGCAGCGCGTCGCACTCGGCCGAGTGACAAAAGTCGCTCGGCCGAGTGAGAAACCCTGTAAATTTCCAGTAAGTCTCGATCTTCAGGGGTCTTCACTTCGGGAGCGGCTCGGCCGAGTGAGTTGTCGTCACTCGGCCGATGGCTTCTTGGTACTCGGGCAGTCGGGATTATCCACTCGGCCGAGTGGGTCTTCTGAAGCTCAGGCAGCCGAAAAACAGTAAGTTGGCGATTTTTGAATGGCTTCGTCTGGGCGCCACTCGGGCGGACGGGATCTCGTCACTCGGCCGATGTGGTCTCCGTCGCTCGGCCGAGTGCACATATGAATCGTGTCTGATCTGGTCGGCCGAGCGGTGTCTCGCTGGTCGGCCGAGTGACTCCTTCACTCGGCCGAGTGGGACACCAAAAATGCCCAAACAGCTTGTTTTGGCCTCCTCATCGCTCCTGCGATGTTTTTTCTTCTTCCGCTCCTCTCCAACAGCAAAATACCCCTCGGGGAGGTCGTCGGTGACCCTCCGGAGTAAGCGCATCTCGAGATCACTCCAAATCGCTCCAAATCACCTGAAATGCGACAAAAACAACAAATCGTGAAAAGCATCGCAATATCGTCGATATATCGTGAAAAACATGATTTGGGCGATCCAAATGGCATGCAAACATGCGGAAAAAAAGTGTAAAATAAGGAGTGGTCATTTGACCCCTCAAACAATTGCCCAAAGATGGGAAAAAGTCAATTTTCGTAGCCGTCAAAAAGGATTTCAAAAACCCTAATTTAACTTAAGTTGCGAGCGCGCCCGCTAAGCTTAGCGAGCATGCCCTCCAAGGCAAATGGGCGCGCCCAAGTAGTGCGCGCCAGGGGCGAGCGGGCGGCCTGCTGCCGGGCTCGCCTGCTGTTTCCAGCAGGCCGTGCCCGCTGAAACAGCAGGCCGTGCCCGCTGAATTCAGCGAGCGCGTGGCCCGCTGGTTCTATGGGCCGTACCCTTGTTCCTTGCGGGTGGACCCGCGAGCCAAGTTGTCACGCCCCGGTGCCCAAAACGGAACGGGGGTAACGGCCGCGGTACGGGGGTACCAAGCATTAAGGTGCTGCAAGAAAATTAGCAGGCCACTGCAACTGCTAGACAACACAGGCAATTAAAAACAGGTGCAAAAGTAAAGCACGAACTGTAAAGCTCCAGCACAACACAAAAAGGTACAGCGAAGCGGCGGTAAAATCCGAGCGGGAGCGTACGAGTGTGCAACACAGATCATCTACTATCAACACACCACAACATCATGTACTGTACATATACCACCACCAGTGACACGGGGTACAAAAGCTAAAGGGGGGAAAACAAAAGTAACTGCTCACAAAAGAAACTACCCCCAACCCACTACACCCGTGCCCTATCTAACTACTCTGAGCTCCTGGCCTGGAAGAGTCGCCCTCAGGGCGTCGGTAGTTCGGTAGGGGTGTTGTCGTCCCAAAACCTGTACCTGGGGAGTGGGGAAAGGGGCACGTCATAGCGTGTCTAGTAGGAAACTCAACCACACAAGCCACATTCACATCACTACATACAGGTCGCTAATACTAAATTGTTAATCAATGTTTGTTGTTGGAACCTAGACATCAGGCGGAACACAAGGGAACTGGACCTCACCCATAAGGCAGGTGGAAAGAATCTCCGACTCTCTGGCGTGCTAGCTCGTCAGGAGCCTACGTAACTCAACCACTCTCCACAACCCAAAGGGCCACGACCTCGAAGGCCAAAGAAACCACACACCCCAAAGGGCATGACCACTCCCCGCGGTAGGAGGGCCAAAGAAAATAACCTCGAGAGTCCAGTCCACACTATGTCCTCCTAATGCTTTGGTTCCCCCACCCCATTCCCTAAGATGCTCACCCACCTTGAAGTGGAAAGAGACATCCCGGCTTTTATTATTAACCTCTTGACAATTAGCATTGCATGGGGTTCTCTACAACATAATGGTGTACAATTTGGATATCTATCTTTCAAGGCAACAATTTCAACCAACACTCTCATAAATAAAGGAAACATCTCCATGGCAAAATAATCCGTAAAAAGCACCATTCATCATGTGCTGAATTAAAACATAAGAGGATGACCCATAGTTACAAGCAACTCCCAAGGAAACTTGAACTCAACTATCCAAGCGTTACGAAATATGACATGCGAGTGTGGTTATTGATTTCATTTGGAAGGAAGTAGTAGAGCAACTAGGGTAGGAGGAAAATAATGCATTAGTTAGTTAAGACTTGTAAAATTTGGACGAGGGTTAATTTTAAGTTTCAAAATAAATAGAATGTGTTACATAACTTATTCAGTTTTTCAAGGGGTTCTTGACCTATCCATGTAATAATTCCTAAATATACATAACTTATTAATGGTTATCGGAAAACTACATTCTCATTGGAAATGGAACCTACTTGTTATGGAAATCAAGGTAACTTGTAGGACCTTGTAACTAATGGTAATTAGGGTTCATACACTCTCTAAAACCCTTTTTAGCTCATAGCTTGAAGGTTAACCAAAGCCCTCTTACTAATTCTTCTTTTAGGCTAATTTTTCCCAATGAGTTTTCTTCTAAACATGAAATTTTAAGGGGTTAGAAAGTAGCTTGGTGTAGTGTTCCTAACTTAAGTATCTAATGCGTTATGTAAATACTTACGAAACGCTCGCAAAATTTTGACAGAGTTTCCTTTGTATTTATCAACAATTTCCTATTACAACATCATTCATATCCAAGGGGAGACATGCTATAACCCCCAAAAACAACACATGGCTACTCAAAGAATCATGAGGGCAAGAATAACCAATATTAATCATGGAATCACCAAAACTAACCCGAACCCATGCTTCCAATTGATCCAAGTGACAATTTTTACAAGAGGAAGGAACAAAACACAAATTTCCACATGTAGCCACAAATTGAAAGATGGGTGAGAATCCTACTTTGTTCTTGCTTGTGAGAGGTTGTAAGAGAGCCAAGGAAATAGTAGCAAAGCCTCTTCTTTTTAATCCCCTTTTCTTTCTCTCCTTCCCCTTCTTTTTCTTTTGATTTTTGATTGTGTTTTTTTTCTTTGTTTTTTTTTTGTTTTCTCCCCAGGTTTCGGCCTTAGGGGCTTTTAAGTGAGGTGGATGAATTAAAAATGCAAAACAAAATTGAAAGGGTGAAGAAACGTGTGGAAGAGTGGAGAAAACATAAGTTTAAGGTATTTACAAACTTGCCATGCTCTTTGTTTTTGTGTGTGTTCCTTTTTTTTGTTTTTTTTTTTTGGTTTTTTTGCTTGCTTGAGTCCCAGGTTTCGGCCCAGAAGCTTGTGCGTGGGTTTTGTTTTTTTTTTTGTTTTTTTTAAAACAAAAACAAAGATGTTTGTTTTACAAGGCATTTATGGTAAAACTCATGGCTACAACAAATTTGCCATTGCTTTTAATTCCTAATCAAAAGCCCTCACTTAGTGGTTAATGTGTGGGCTTTCCATACTTAATGGTATTATCACTTATGAGCATTACATAAGTGGGTCTAACTCACTCTTGCCTTGGACTATTTTTACGTTTCCGGGCTCGTTTGAGCTCCGATTTGGATGCAATTTGAACCTGTGTTTAGATCGAGACGATCCCGTCAACCAGGTAACCCTTTCCACTGCTTTTGTTCCTACAAATATTGTCATAACCAATTTACGACACGTTTAATCTTGTTTGCATCAAATTTAACATTGTCCCCATCTACGACTTAGTCTCACAACTAGCTTGTGAACATTAACTATTCCATTTAATCGAATGAATTCCTCTTATTAATCTACCTATTACTAAGACACGAATGCTACTCGGTGTGAGACCCTACAGCCTGACCTTACTACAGGTTGGGACTCGAA
Organism: Scilla litardierei; assembly: GCA_030789695.1. NCBI lineage: Eukaryota > Viridiplantae > Streptophyta > Magnoliopsida > Asparagales > Asparagaceae > Scilla > Scilla litardierei. The sequence goes on from CM061142.1 coordinate 480,241,234, forward strand.
ACCCCTAGACGACGGTCACCACGAGCAGCAGTTGTCGTCCCTGTTTCAGATTCATCATAAAGTGATCGATCCATTGACAAAAATATCGTTGTTTCATTTTGATTGTGTCAGTGATGAATACCATTAGATATAGTCCCTTCGTCAAGACTGTGTCTATGTTGGCCTAGGGTACGGTTTACTGTCAACCCCATTAGACAACATTGGTCAGTATACAGCGGTCTTTGTTGTATTCACGTTGTACATCTGGCCGAGAATTAACATAAAGACCGTACTGAGTCTGTGACACTAACTTCTCTTTAACGGAAGAGGCGAATCCCATCTTAGTCATCTTCTTGTCTCGAGATCTTCAGGTGTAACCCAACCTAAGATCTTTCAGCAGGCCTAGCCTTGAAGCTAGATCATAGGTCTAAGCGACACTGTTCACTCACAGGTTCGTACATATGACTTCAGGTCTAAAGGACCAGCTTACCTATCATTACCCTAGAGTTATTATAGACAGTTTAGTTAAAGTTAACCATATAATAACTCTATGATGGTCGTTCAGTGAACTCATTCTCCAATGAGCACCTGTGTCTCGTCTCCGACTTCACCAAGTCGAATGACTATGAGATCATCATTACCCTAAGGTAAGACAAAGACACAATGGTCTGTCTGATGTGTCGATATCCAGTTCTCGACACATCTATGACCACAAACCGTTTAAGACTTAAGTTTCTATTCGGTCACTTACTAGACATAATCGAGATCTTATCTGGATACATAAGGACCTAACTATAAGTCTTAGGAAATTATCTAAGTATATGATTCAACGAATTCATACTTTGGATAATAGATACCATCTAATATCTTAACAAGACATATACTAAGGATAAATTGCCTTATGGGCATATATCCTCCTACGGGAACCACCTGCCCAATGTAGTTTCGGATTTTGTGGGTTACCGTTTTGCTGCCGCTATGATTGAAGATCTTTCCCTATTGACCCGTGGATTGTGGGGGAGCGTGGTTTGTTAGGGTTGCGACGTTGACGGCTAGGGTTTACGACTTTTGGGAGAAAGTTTGTGTGAACTTCGGGAGGGAGGCCGACGGCTATGCACGTAGGATTAAGGGAGTTGATCTAGTCGGTTGTGCAAGGGGAGCTTACGTGCAAGGGGAGCTTGCGTGCAAGGGGAGCTTGCCTAGAATACTCCATGGGTTGGTAGAGACCACCCATCACAGTTTGTACTAAGGGGAGATTGGTCCTCCTAATAGAATCGCGACATTAGTGATTGTACTCATTCATTATTTTAGTGGAGTATTCTGTTTTTCTGGGCATGGCCCCGCAGATGTAGGTGTGTGCACCGAACTGCGTTACCAAGTCTTGTGTGTCTCTGATTAGTTTGTGTTTATCCTTTAGATTTATTGTTTATTACTGCGTACTGAATTTCAAGAAATATTAATTTTCTAATTTGGATTTTCCTTCTGCAAGTATCATTGCTTAATGCAAAGATCTTTTGCTACATCTAGACTGACAATCTCTCTCCTAACTTAATGCTGAAAGAGATTACGGTGAAAAATAATTATTTCTTAGCCGGCTCAAAGCTTTAGAGTATGAGCTAATGAACAAAGTCTCTGTTATGAAGCTGAGATGAAGCTGAGATGCAAAAATTAAAGGACCACACCTTGAACCTGAGATGAAGTGCAAGGAAGTTAAGTCTCAGCTTGAGGCATCCGCTGTTGAGTGTAAGGTGAAAGATGTGACCATTTAAGGAGTTCAATCCTCGCTCAAAAAGATCTATGATGATCAGAATAAGTATATCAATATGCTAACCACTAAGCTTGATACTCTTTGGTCCTACGCTTTAAAGGCTAAAGCCAAATCGGTACTCATGCCTAATCTATCCTCTCTTCTTATTGAAGCTATCTGGTCCTAAGTTTATAACATAGGTTTTTAGTTTAATTAGATGTTCCCAACTTACATAAGGAGATTTCATGCTGGATTAGTTCTTCTCTATGGTAGCAATTCTAATCTATAGGGGAAACTAAACTTTGAAGTGCTATTATATAATGTCAACCTCTCTCACAAGTAGCACTTTTAGCTACCAAGGCCATTAGAGCTGATGATGTGCATTCAAAGGTTGAAGATGAAGAGGAAGGAGCTAAGGATGAAGAAATCAATGAAGAAGAATATGATCAACATTTTAAGACATACTCATCTGAAATTCTGTACACAATAGTAAACAGTAAATCCAATGGATTAGCACAACCAATCAGAGACACACAAAACTTGGTAACGCAGTTCGGTGCGCACACATACATCTGCAAGGCCATGCCCAGAAAATCAGAATACTCCACTAAAATAATCAATGAGTATAATCATTAATTTTGTGATTCTATTAGGAGGAACAACCTCCACCTCAATATAAACCGTGATGGTTGATCACAACCAACCCATGGAGTATTCTTGGCAAGCTCCCTTTGCACACAAGCTCCCCTTGCACAACCGACTTGATCAACTCCCTTGATCCTACGCCTGTAGTCGTCGGACTCCCTCCTGGAGTTCACACAAAGTTTTTCTCAAAAGTTGTAACCCTAGCCGTTAACGCTGCAACCCTAATAAACACCGCTCCCCTCAATCCACGGGTCAATAGGGAAGATCTTCAATCTCGCAGTAGCAGATCGGCAACCCACAATTTCCGAAACTACATAAGGCAGGTGGTTCCGTAAATCTTCAAGGATCCGATGAAACAAGAATTGTGGGCAAGAATCTCTCTAACCGTCTTCAACAATAAAACCGAGAGATAGTGGCTTCCAAAAAATTCTTCAACAATATTCAACCATCATAAAAACCAAATAATGTTAAAGATATGAAGCAGGAATCACGAGCTTCCAATTGCAAGATCTCGTACTCAACAAACAGACATTTCTGCTATCCGACACAGCATGTTGAACGTTATGATATAACATAATGTTCAACATCTCTTCCAACATGACCAAGATATGACGTCTCTCTTCTTCAAGATAATTAAGAACAGATAACATAATATCATGGTGCCATTATTGTCAACACAGTCATGAACGAGACCTAACAATCTCCCCTTTTGGCATTTAGTGGCACAATATCATATACGAGACTGGAGGAAGAACAGAGAAAGTAGAAAATCAACGATCATAAAGATTGGAAACCACTTACAGTCCTTATAGAGATCCACCACCAATACAACATCCCCCCAAACGCTAGTACAATACTCAACATGCACAGTAACATGTATCATCAACATCCAACACACCAACAAAAGCCAACGTCAAGCAGTACCATGAATAACAACATCCAAAGCAGGCAACAACCAACAGACGACAGGAAAATCGACAACCAACAGACGACAGGACAAAATTTCTCCCCCTTTGAGCCACTAAAGGCAAGCAACATACCTTAGTCAGTTCTAGCTCCAGAGACTGCTCCCAAGGATTCTGAAGAGCCTGAAGAGAGTTTGGACTACAGTGCAGCTAATCTATGCTTTAGCATATTTTTGTGTGCCTCAAGCAGAACCTTCTGACTTTGAAGGAGTAGTAACTGATCATCTACATTTTTTATAGCATTTTCTGTCACGACCCGCTTCCCTAAAATGGAGGCGAGGCGTGAGAAGTCCGCTCAGACTTGGAGCTGTGAGGCTCCAGTCTGTAAAGCGTCTGTAATAACCAAGTATATGTCCTTGCAAATGCGAAACAGAACAAAAATAATAATAAAGAAAAGAGACAGATAATATTATTCCAATCTCAGAACGTCCACAAATAAAGTCCAACATCACAGAAAAACCACCAAGCTAAAAAGAAGAGTCTAAAGGCCCAAGCATGGCCAACAGAAATAACAACGTACAAAAGGAAAGGTGCTACGCACCAACAACCTAACAGGAACTAAGCAGAAAGCAACACAAAGAGTCTCTACGACTGGTCATCGGTGTCCTCGAACTCCACATCAACAGTGGACCCAGGCTCAAAGTTAGCAAAAACCTCGTCCTCAGCAACGGGCTCTGGCTCAGCAACTAACATGCGACACCCAAAAGAGACGAGGGCACATGTAAGCAAGTCTACAAGAGACGTGTGCAAGGAAACTAAAAGAAAGTGAAACAACCTAGCAATTCTAAAAGTATGCGATGACATGGCAGTTTAAGATATGAATGCAACAAGTATAAAGTGCAACAAGTATGGCATGGCAAGGGTAGCAAAGCTACTAACATTCACATGGATTTACAAGTCAAGTAAACACGTCAAGTAAACACTTCGTGCATAGAGTTTACGCCTTATAGCTGAAGTGGCTGTACGGGCACACTTCTATGCTGAGTGGTCGCTTTACCCTACCCCTACACGTGTATCGGGCATTGGCTTTTGACCAACACATGTAGCCCGCTTCTGGATCACGATCCAGGAAGTGTATTTGGCATAGGGTTGTGCCTGCAACGCAGGTGCCTAGCCTCAACAAGCAAGTACAAGTAGCGTGTGCTACGAATGCAACATTCAAGCATGGATGACATTAAGATGCATGTTATGGCATGGGTACAATTAACGTGCATACAGATAAGGAAATTAAACGTGATAGGCAATAATGCATGAATGACATGGCAGGGTGACGGATCTAACTTCGTTGTCAAGCTAGATCTTAAAGTTGCGTCTAGGCGAGTATCATTTCTTCGCCTAGTCTCTTTTACGCTAAAAACGGGGAATGGCCTAAAACATGGCCTAAAGCACAAATTGGCAAGTTTCACTTGCCTGCAATCAGTCGTTCTGAAATACCGTCCAATCAGTCCAATCTACCAATATGCTCGGATCACCAGCCTACAGTCCCAAATTAAATTATCTTTATTAGTGATTTACCATACAATTAAATTACTGATTTTTATCTTGATTAGCATGCATGGGTTGGGGGTCCTAAGTGTTCAGAAAGTTACCCTTACACGACGCGAGAGCTACACTGGCGTCAGGTAGCGACGCCAGGGGTTGGAATAATAGAACGCGCTCCTAGTCCAGATTCCAAAATAGGTTCCTATGATCACCAATCCTCAGACAGCGACCAGATCAGCGAGCAAGATTCCAATCAGCGAGCAAGAGATCGGTAGACGTTTTTACGGCTCCCGGGAAGCCGTAACAACGAACCGAGACGAACAGGTCGACGTACACGAAGTCTACGACGTTGAGCATCGTAGGGGATGATTGTAACGTCAAGAAACATCCCTAGGAGATGTAGAGGACTGTCGGAAGATCCCAACAGCGAGAGGGGATGGTGAAGAGGCGATACAACGTGTCGATACGTCGTAAAAACGTAAAACAGCAGAAACACTCGCTGTTCCGAGTCAACAGCGACTGAGGGGCTGCCCACGGCTGAGTAGAGGTCGCGGGGGAGGAAAACACGCCAGAGGGAGGCGTGGGCGGTGGCTGCGATGACTGCTGCGGCGGTGACAGCCGCTGCTGCTTGATGCGGCTGCTGCTGCAAACTACGGCGACTCCGGGGGCTTTTTCGGTGGCTAGCGATGGAGCTACGGCGGCCTGAGGGAGGTGGAAGGTCGGGGACGAGATGAGGAGGCTGCTGGCGGTGGGCTGAGGCTGAGAAACGAAGAAGAAGGCCGCCTAGGGTTGTTTTGCGTGAAAGAGAACGTATGGGCAGTGGTGACGTGCGTATATATTTCATATATTCACGCACGTTTTCTTTTGTGTTTCTCCGTATTTTCCGCCGTCTTTTATTCGTTTTCTCGTGTTTTCTCGTTTTCTTTCACTTTTCTTTGTTTCTCCATGTTTGCAGGAGATTGCCCGCATTTGGGACGTAAAACGATGATATCATGTGTCCCCGGAGCAACGGGAGGAGTCACGCGTGATCCAGGGGGTCAAACGATGAAGATTACATCTTTCAGCCCCTCACCCGGTCGGTTGGTCATCTCCAACCGATCGGGTGATGCACGCGTGCACCACCTGGTCTCAGCTGGAGCTCAAGTGGATGTCACCCGACCGGTTCACAGGCCGGTTCAACGGGGCCGATTCTCTGTCTTTTCAAGCCAAATTCCAACCGATCGGGTGACTCTCACTCGATCGGTTCATCTGTAGCTGATGCTGAGGAGCCGAGACATGGGCACCCAACCGACCCCTTCACCCGATGGCGTCAAGATCCAACCGGTCACCCCAAGAACTCAACCGACTGGTTCATATGACCGGGTGAAGCTCCGCCGTTTTCTGTTTATTATTTGTAACGGATCACCCGATCGGTAGACTTGTCAACCGATTGAGTGATACGAGATCCTATAAATAGGACCCCTAGGGTTCCAGAAACGGGGCTGTTAGTTTTTATTGTTTTCTCCTATTTGTGACGACTGTAATTACTTTTCTATTGTAAGTTTTCGGATCTTTCTTAAACTTTAGTATTATCTTAATTGCTCTACTACCTTCGCATTCCTATCGTCTGATTATGATTTTAACGGTTCATTTTCGTTTAGATCACTTTTTAATGAATATTTGTGAGTAGTTCCCAAATCTGGGATTTTGGCGGAAACCCCTTCGGGGGCTCTTCCCGATGCATCCATAGGGTTAGGAAATCGATAGGGATTAGGAATCTAACGGTTACGCGGGGTGTTTTATTGTCATCGGCGGGAAAAATACCGCCTTTGACCGTTGGGCCAAGGGGGAATAAACTTGGCAGTTGACTCCCTAGCCATAGCTCACGCCCTTAACGTAGACGCCGAATCCTAGCACGCGGGAGCTGCAGGATGAGACGTTGGGAGTTATCGTTGCGAGCTTAGTGCTCCCGGAATCGATCAGTGTTAATGGACACTGGAGTGCCCACTGATCGAACCCGGGAAGTCCGGTGTATCATCCTGGGCACCGACCGGAATATCGGGCCCATGGGATGCCGGTACCACTTTCAGAGGCAACGTCTCACCATTAGACCCTAATTCCGATCGCCATCATACCCGTAGGCCGTATCGGCGAGAGTCGCTCGTTGGAGTGGAAACCAAAGTCCCGGGTTTATTTTCTTATTGTTCATACCTTGCATTCCTTTACCGTGACAACCCATCAACCGATCCGGGCTAGCTCGCCCACGGGGTGATTTCGGTCCTCCTTGACACAAGCACATCCTAGCCTCCCTGTGTTCGACCTCCAAGCCACACTACAACACCGTGTGCTTGTGGTTACACATATCTAAACCCTCACGCGGGTCCCCCGGCCATTTGCGACTCGCAAACCGGGGGCACGTCAAGCTTATGGCGCCGTTGCCAGGGAGGCAACGTGCTTGTTATTTTAGGATCTCTTGAACCCTAGTGTCTAGCTCTTATCCCTACCTAGCGATAATTTTCACACTCTACACTTTTCAATTTCACTTGGACATACTGTGGATAGTAATTGTATAGTGCTAATTGACTGAATCGCCGTGCTTCCATCGCAACTTTCGGTTCCCGTTTATGCAACCCGTGCTTTTGACGTGTTTGCCACGTGTGCAGTTCTCTCTCTCCTTTCGTATAAGATCCTGGCCCCACGGCGAGGATGTTGCATGCAGTTTCTGGAGACATCTGGGATCACTCTCACCATATCCGCTGTTTGGCGCAGAGCTTAGCGGAATCACTGAATACTTCGAATATACTATCCCTCCTGTCTGCCGCCGTGGAAAGTTAGAGGAGATATCGAGATACGCAGGAGCACCTTGCCACGGCAACTCTCTTTCCTCATGGTGAAGTGGCGTATATCGACAACCCTGGTCCCAAATTTAGTGAAGAAGAGTTGTCCGCGGAGTTTTGTCAGGAGAACCATCCGACCGGGTTTGTAGGCTACACTGGACAGGAATCAATCTATCCCTTGCAGACTTCCATTGAGCGTCCCCGATCTTTGGACAATGAGGAAGCTAGAAACAGTTGTGGGGAACCATCGACGATTGAAACCTGTTTTCACCAACAAGCCTTCTTCCCGGACAATTATTATGAGCTTGAAAGAGACCCGGTGCCTTCCTCGATCGTTCCCACTATACCTTGCAAAACTTTTCCATGCGGAACCGCGGCCGAGGGTGAGATTCCGGATGCTGGCTTCTGAGAAATCCACGAAGAACTCCTTTCCCTTGAGGATGCTCAGCTTGAGAAGTATGCGTCGGGGCCTCAAGAAGTTGAGATGAAAGAATTACCGCCGGGGCTAAAATATGAATATTTGGGAGCTGGCTCGACCCTTCCGGTCATAGTCAACTCTTCACTGCCCGAAGACCAAATGACCAAACTTCTTGGTGTTTTAAAAAGGTTTAAAGGAGTTTTCGGATATGCAATTGAGGATTTAAAAGGGGTTAGCTTAGGCCTCTGCTCACACAGAATTCTGCTTGAAGATGAGCAAGCCTCCTCGATTGAGCCACAGCGGAGGCTAAATCCCATAATGATGGAGGTTGTAAAAAAGGATATTGTTAGGCTTTTACATGCCGGTATTATATACCCTATCTCTGATAGTCGCTGGGTTAGCCCGGTGCACGTCGTACCCAAGAAAGGAGGAATGACGGTGGTTCGCAACGAGAAGAACGAGCTAATACCTACGAGGACCGTCACGGGGTACAGGATGTGCATTGACTATAGAAAGCTGAACAAGGCTACGAGGAAGGATCATTACCCTCTCCCCTTTATTGACCAGATGCTCGAGAGACTGGCAAAGCATAATTATTTCTGTTTCATGGACGGGTATTCAGGATTTCTTCAGATCCCTATTCATAACGATGACCAGGAGAAGACGACTTTCACTTGCCCGTTCGGGACATATGCCTATAGAAGAATGCCGTTCGGACTTTGTAACGCCCATGCTACATTCAAAAGACTCATGTCCGCTATCTTCTCCGACTACTCCCAAGACATCATGGAGGTTTTCATGGACGACTTCTCCGTCTATGGAACTAAGTTTGACTCGTGCCTCAGTAATCTAACTAAGGTCCTGGAGAGATGTCAGGAAAAGGGACTAGTCCTAAACTGGGAGAAGTGCCACTTCATGGTTCAAGAGGGAGTTGTGCTGGGGCACGTCATCTCTTCGAGGGGAATAGAGGTTGATAAGGCTAAAGTTGAAGTGATTGAAAAGCTTCCACCACCGCTCAATCTTCAAGGAGTTCGTGGTTTCTTAGGACACGCGGGATTCTATCGCCGCTTCATAAAAGACTTCTCGAAGATTTCCAGGCCGCTGACCCAACTCCTCGTGAAGGACGTGCCTTTAGTCTTCAGCGAGGAGTGTATGGAGGCCTTCCGCACTTTGAAGCAAGCTTTGATTTCTGCGCCTATAATACAGCCACCGAACTGGAATCTACCCTTTGAGCTGATGTGTGACGCTAGTGATTATGCGGTTGGTGTTGTCTTGGGGCAGAGGAAGGATAAAAATCTTCATGTCATATATTATATGAGCAAAACCCTTGATGCCGCCCAAAGAAATTATACTACCACGGAAAAAGAATTGCTCGCGGTCATCTACGCCATGGATAAGTTCCGACAATATCTCGTTGGTGCCAAGGTGATCGTGCACACGGATCACGCGGCTCTTAAATACCTATTGAGCAAGAAAGAAGCTAAGCCGTGACTCATTAGATGGATTCTCCTCCTCCAGGAATTCGACCTGGAAATCAGAGACAAGAGGGGGCGGAGAATGTTGTTGCCGATCACCTGTCCAGGATGCCTACCCTCGATTTAAATGCTACGTCGATCGATGATTCACTCCCTGACGAGCATCTCTTCTCTGTCTCTTCCTCCTGGACCCCCTGGTACGCCGACATCGCAAATTATCTGACTTGTGCCATCGTCCCCCACAATGTGAGCTTTCAGCAGAAGAAGAAATTTTTCCATGAGGTCCGCAAATTTTATTGGGATGACCCCCACCTATACAAAACCTGCAATGATGGGGTGATACGAAGATGCATCCCTGAAACTGAGGCGACCTCCATCATTTCCCACTGCCATGGGCAGCAATGTGGAGGGCACGCGAGCACCTACAAGACCACCGCAAAAATTCTCCAAAGCGGATTCTACTGGCCTACTCTCTTCAAGGACACACATGTTTATGTCCAAGCCTGCGATAAATGCCAAAGAGCTGGGAATATCTCCAAAAGGAATGAGACGCCTCAACACTACATCCTGGAGGTAGAAATCTTCGATGTATGGGGAGTGGACTTCATGGGACCGTTCCCTTCCTCCTTGGGGAACCAGTATATCTTGGTGGCTGTGGACTACGTGTCGAAATGGGTTGAAGCGATGGCCAGTCCAACCAATGATTCCAGAGTGGTGGCCAAGTTCTTTAAAAGCAACATCTTCCCGCGGTTCGGTGTACCTCGTGTCTTGATCAGTGACGGAGGGAGCCACTTTATAGAGAAGAAATTCGAGGCCCTCTTAAAAAATACGGGGTACAACACCGGGTGGGGCGTGCCTACCACCCGCAGACTAGCGGTCAGGCGGAAGTCTCTAACCGGGAGATTAAAAGCATACTAGAAAAGACGGTGGCCAAATCTAGAAAGGATTGGTCATCAAAGCTTCCTGACGCGCTTTGGGCCTACAGGACAGCATTTAAAACTCCTATCGGCATGACTCCCTACCGGCTTGTCTATGGGAAATCTTGCCATCTTCCTGTGGAATTGGAGCATAAGGCATTTTGGGCAATTAAGAATCTAAACTTCGACGCCAAGGAGGTAGGAGGGCACCGGTAGTTACAACTCAACGAGCTCGACGAAATCCGGCTCAATGCCTATGAGAACGCCAAGATCTACAAGGAGAAGCTGAAGCGGTGGCACGATAAGCGGATCTTGAAGATGGAATTCAAAGAAGGGGACTTAGTTCTCCTATTCAACTCAAAGCTGAAGCTCTTTCCTGGAAAACTCAAGTCAAGGTGGTCGAGACCGTTCCGCGTCACCAAGGTTTTCCCGCATGTGGCTATTGAGATAATGGGAAGGGATGAGCCGTTTAAAGTCAACGGACAGCGTCTGAAACACTATGCAGTTTGAGAACCAGAATTCTCTCCGGTCGGATCCCCAACGAGCGACAACTCTTCATCTAACCCTCCGGATCCTAATTAACCACCGCTAGAGGCGTCGAGCTAAACGACGTTAAACAAAAGCGCTTCATGGGAGGCAACCCATGCTCTAAACTTTTGCCCCACTTTTTAGTGTTATTTTTGACTTTATTTTATCTATTTTTATTAATAAAATCAGCCGCAAGAACATCCGTTCAGGGACTTAGACAATCTGTTGGTTTTTGCAGGAAACAAAGCCCCAACCGATCGGTTGATAACTCAACCGATCGGTTGGGATGTATCAGATACAAGCCGCATCTGTCCCCAAATGAACCGATCGGGTGAAGAATGGAGAGACCGTGTGACAGACCGGGTGATCTGGGGAGAATTCTCGGGAAATTTTTGGGAAATATCAACCGATCGGTTGAGTTGGAGCGCGATCGGTTGAAGAGACAGAGTGAGAAACCCCCAGTTCTTGGGAAAGATTTGGGAAACGGTCAACCGATCGGGTGACTATTCACCCGGTCGGTTCACCTGAAGCTGTTGGCCGACAGGAAACTTTCGAAATTTGCCTACCCGATCGGGTGAAAACTCACCCGATCGGTTCAGTTTCGCCCCTATAAATACCCCTACCGCACAATGACCGCCACCCGACCCCCGAAAATCCCCTTCACGCGGTTACACACCCTCCAACTATCGAATCAACCTCCTCCACCCAACATACTACCCCTAAACCCTCATCCCCACTCACTCCCATACTTCCCCACCCCCGCCACCTTGCCATCGTCGACATTCCATCATCAAAACACCCAAACCCTAACCCTAGCCCCCAAAATTTTCAAAAACCTGTTTCTTGTCAGATCAGCGAGCGGCGGCTTCCCGAATTGCTTCCTCCTACTACGCTTGTCCCCCGGGAGCTTGATCTTGCTACATTGATGGGTAACACTCTTCCACTCTACACATCTCTTACTTTATCTGTAATATCCTAAATTGGTGTTGTACCTGCTTCACTTGCTCTATATTCATCATAGGCACGCCCCCACTTTCCTTTTCACCACCCACATAGTCACCATGTCTAAGAAAGGGAAAGAGATTGCATCATCTTCGCGTCGTGATCCGCTCTACGGCCCCCTTCCCCCTCTTTCCTTGGCATAAACCCTTCTACGGAAGAACAGTCTGACCGTTTGCGAGCACTACTTCATCGCCCGATGAGACCTACACTCTTCGCCGATCGCCCACACTCGAAGCTCTAGGGCTTTCGAACGGCGTCGCCAGAATTTTCAACTGTATCGGGTGCCATACCCTCTCTTACATCCATGCTCACACACACAGAAATCTCACGCTTGAATTCCTCAGTTCCCTCGAGGTGTTTGATGGGGGTTTCTCCTTCCGCGCTTTCAACTACGATTTTTCTCTGGGTTTCATCGAGTTGAACAATATCCTCAATCTCCGTCACCCCGATCTTAATACTGAACATTCCACCCACGATCGAACTGACATCTACTCTCAATTTCGGGCTGATGGTGTTTGGCAACGATTTACCCAGTACACCACCTTTCCACCCGAGGCTCTTGCCTCCTACATTATTCACCCGTGTTACCGCCTCGCCCATTGCATCCTCGCCAACACTGTTTTCGCCCGCGTGGATGTGTCCACTATATCTAGGGATGAGCCCTTCTTTCTCTATGTCATGTCCGATGACAGGATCCTTGGGCACATCCTTATGCCCATAAACGCCGCTCATTGGATCATCCACGAAATTTTTGTTGTTAGTCGCGCCAATTCTGGATCCATCTGTTGTGGTGGGATGATCACTCTTATTGTCTGCTGTGTTTTGAGAGTGTCACCCGACCTCCCTATTTTGCCTGGACATAGCCGTATTGATCGCGATTACTTGATCGATATCAATATGCTCACTCCCTTCGGTGAAGACCGTGCTGTCTACCTCTATGGCCCCGCCGACGCACCTTTCGCGATCCTGCCACCTTTAGCCCCTTTGCGGCTACCCTACCCCCCATCTCATCTGCCTTGGGAGTTTTACCCCGATCCTTGGTATTCTCCATTAGTGCATCTACCACCCTTGGATCCTCCCGATTGGCACCCAACTGTCGGCCCACCTGGTACGATCTTTCTCCATCACAGCCCCACGGTGCACATCGATCCACCCGTGCTCCAGCCTGTCGCCCCTCCTTCCCCCATAGGCACGCCCTCCTCTTCCTCTGAGGATTCTTTCATTCACTATTCCACACCCTCCTCTCCCTCCCCCTACCATTCTAGTACCAGCGAATCCGATTGACTCCCCCTTGCATATTTCTGCATTTCACGATCACATTTTATTTGCTAGCACTGTCATGTCTAGCTTGGGGGACGTCTATTTTGGTGTGTTATCGTGTCTTGTTTTTTCTCATTTTTGTGTGTGTGCTTGTTTTTCCCGTTTTGAGTGTTGTGTCGTGTGGTTTTATTTCTATTTTCGTGTCGTGTGGTTTGATTTTGATTTTTCTTTATTTTCAGTTTCATCTCTGTGTTTTCTTCGTTCTCATTTCTTTTTGTGTCGGTGCGTATTCCCCCCATCTTCATTGCCCTCCCGTACTCACTCATATTGCATTGAGGGCAATGCAAGCTTCAGCTTGGGGGAGTCGCACTATGTGCGCCATTTGAGTCTTTCTTTTTCGTTTTTGTGTCGTTTTCATCGTTTTTTTTTTTTTTTTCTTTTTTCTCTTCTCTTCTTTTTATCTCTTTCTCCTAGAGATGAACCCTATGATGAATCACCACAAAATCACACACACCTAGCATGGCATCGATAATCACATTCACTAACCCTAGGATTTCGAGTCCTCTTGCATTTCATGCATCGCGGGTCCACTTAGCTTTTTGTGAGTCGTGCGTCGTGCCTATTTGTTTGGTGTGCTTCTACTTTGTGATTTTACTTTATATACCTGTCCAGGAATGACCCCTAGATTATCATGCTTCGATTTGAATATGCGGTATTTATTTCTCCTGTCTGCTTCTGTATGCTATATATATATATATATCGTGTACTTCATTTCGCATGTGTCGGGATTCCACAATTAAGGACTAGGATAACCCATTTAGCCCAAGCTCTATTTAGCGAGAATAGTTTCCTTTGCCCAAGTGTTTAGATTTCGACTTCTTTTTTGTTTTACTTGGTGCAAATCCCCTCGTCGTGTACCGTTCTCCCACTTGGGAGAGTACACATGTGTATAGCCAAAAACCCAAAAATCCAAAAAAAAAGAGAAAAGAAAAGAAAAACCCAAAAAAGAAAAGAAAAGAAAAATTTTGTATAGCCCAAAATCCAAAAAAAATACAAATACCCAAAACCCAAAAATTTCAAGTGTGAATATTTTTCCTATCTACCGAGAATAAAGGGAAGGCGAGAATTTGCACCGAGTGTTCTAGTCCACGTCATCTCAACCCCCATCGTTTTCGAAAACACTTGGCTTGGGAACTTTTTAGCTAGTATCTAGGCTATAGTGGTGTGATTTCCTTAACCCTAGTTGTGGAGTCCCCGATGCATGATACGCTTCTATTCTTATACCCTTCTCATGCATGCTTGAACTAATATTCACCGCAATTTCAAATTCGAATCGGTATTTGGGTCATTTCTTAGATTTGTGTATATGAGCTTATAGCACATTGTAGAAAGCGACACCATTTGCTAGCACACGACCGCACTCAAACGCGCTTCACCGCGTGGGCCCACGACACTTGTCTGGACTCGTATTCCTTGGTTTAGTGATGTGATTTTTGTGTTTGCTTGCTTAGTGTGTTGTGTTTGATTTTGCTGGCTCTGACGGGCGATCTAGGATTTTTGTTTACTCTTTTTCTTTCTTCCTCTCTATTTTCTCCCTCCGAGCTCCTACTCTCACTCGTCTTCCTCGAGGACGAGGAAGAGTTCAGCTTGGGGGATTTTGACGTGCGTATATATTTCATATATTCACGCACGTTTTCTTTTGTGTTTCTCCATATTTTCCGCCGTCTTTTATTCGTTTTCTCGTGTTTTCTCGTTTTCTTTCACTTTTCTTTGTTTCTCCATGTTTGCAGGAGATTGCCCGCATTTGGGACGCAAAACGATGATATCATGTGTCCCCGGAGCAACGGGAGGAGTCACGCGTGATCCAGAGGGTTAAACGACGAAGATTACATCTTTCAGCCCCTCACCCGGTCGGTTGGTCATCTCCAACCGATCGGGTGATGCACGCGTGCACCACCCGGTCTCAGCTGGAGCTCAAGTGGATGTCACCCGACCGGTTCACAGGCCGGTTCAACGGGGCCGATTCTCTGTCTTTTCAAGCCAAATTCCAACCGATCGGGTGACTCTCACCCGATCGGTTCATCTGTAGCTGATGCTGAGGAGCCGAGACACGGGCACCCAACCGACCCCTTCACCCGATGGCGCCAAGATCCAACCGGTCACCCCAAGAACTCAACCGACTGGTTCATATGACCGGGTGAAGCTCCGCCGTTTTCTGTTTATTATTTGTAACGGATCACCCGATCGGTTGACTTGTCAACCGATCGGGTGATACGAGATCCTATAAATAGGACCCCTAGGGTTCCAGAAACAGGGCTGTTAGTTTTTACTGTTTTCTCATATTTGTGACGACTGTAATTACTTTTCTATTGTAAGTTTTTGGATCTTTCTTAAACTTTAGTATTATCTTAATTGCTCTACTACCTTCGCATTCCTATCGTCTGATTATGATTTTAACGGTTCATTTTCGTTTAGATCGCTTTTTAATGAATATTTGTGAGTAGTTCCCAAATCTGGGATTTTGGCGGAAACCCCTTCGGGGGCTCTTCCCGATGCATCCATAGGGTTAGGAAATCGATAGGGATTAGGAATCTAACGGTTACGCGGGGTGTTTTATTGTCATCGGCGGGAAAAATACCGCCTTTGACCGTTGGGCCAAGGGGGAATAAACTTGGCGGTTGACTCCCTAGCCATAGCTCACGCCCTTAGCGTAGACGCCGAATCCTAGCACGCGGGAGCTGCAGGATGAGACGTTGGGAGTTATCGTTGCGAGCTTAGTGCTCCCGGAATCGATCAGTGTTAATAGACACTTGAGTGCCCACTGATCGAACCCGGGAAGTCCGGTGTATCATCCTGGGCACCGATCGGAATATCGGGCCCATGGGATGCCGGTACCACTTTCAGAGGCAACGTCTCACCATTAGACCCTAATTCCGATCGCAATCCTACCCGTAGGCCGTATCGGCGAGAGTCGCTCGTTGGAGTGGAAACCAAAGTCCCGGGTTTATTTTCTTATTGTTCATACCTTGCATTCCTTTACCGTGACAACCCATCAACCGATCTGGGCTAGCTCGCCCACGGGGTGATTTCGGTCCTCCTTGACACAAGCACATCCTAGCCTCCCTGTGTTCGACCCCCAAGCCACACTACAACACCGTGCGCTTGTGGTTACAAATATCTAAACCCTCACGCGGGTCCCCGGCCATTTGCGGCTCGCAAACCGGGGGCACGTCAGGCGGCTATTTGAGTGTGCTGTGAAATGATAAAAGACCTAGGGCTAGTTTTATAGAGTATGGACTGAAGCATGTGGGTAGTGGGCTAGGACTTGGTCTAGGGTTCATTTGAATTGATTTAAAGTTACAAAAATAGTTATTATAAGATTAAAACCCAAGTTCTCTTACCCTCTCTCTCTCATGCGTGGATAGGTGCGGCCAAAGCTAAGAAAATGGCTGGCTAAGTCAACAAAATTTTAGGGTGTTATATAATTCTAAAATTATATTAGGGATAAAGCCAATAGAAACTTAGGGTTAAACCGATTATTAGGTTGGGCAAAAAGTGAAAGTAGGTCAAATGAAGCCCAAAAATTATAAAATAAATACTGGGGTGACCACACGGACGAGAGAAACGTAACCAAGAAGACGGATCACAATTTCGACGACGGGAAACGAAATTAAAAATCAAAAGGCCTCATGGCAAAAGTGAAAATCGCGACGTCTCATCAAACAAAGTCAAATCGTGGGAGAACGACCCGTGAAATGACGTTCCAAATTAATTACACAATTTAATACTCTCCAAGAGGGTCACAATGACATATCACACTATAGGGTTCGGATACAGACAGTCTAAAATAAATACGTGCACGAACAAGACTACGTGCACGTAAAGCGTACAATCGAAAACAGACCGTTACATCCTCTGCACCTTATGAATGATTCCGTCCTTGGAATCAACATCAACCACTGCTCGGAAACAAGTGCGGAAAATGCTCTCTCATATCATCCTCACGCTCCCAGGTGGACTCCCCAGGGGAGCCATGATGCCACTGCACTCTAACCAAGTCGACGGTCTTATTCCTCAGCTGCTTCTACCGTCAATCCAGAATCTCCACTGGTTACTGATCATAGGTAAGATCCGGATGAACCGTGATCTCCGAGAAATCTATAGCATGAGACGGATCACCGACGTATCGACGTAACTGAGATACGTGAAATACGTGAAGACCCTCCAGTGACAGCGGCAAGGCCAAGCGATAAGCCACCGCTCCAACTCTCTCCAGGACATCAAACGGCCCAATGTACCTCGGACTCAACTTGCCACTCTTTCCAAATTGGATGACTCCCCGATTCGGAGAGATCTTCAGAAAGACATGGTCTCCAGGCTGAAATTCCAACGGTCGCCGTTTAGCATCTGCCCAATGCTTGAAATGGTCCTTCGCGATCCTCAGCTTCTCCCGGATGTTCCTCACAACATCCACAGCCTCCACGATCATCTCTGGCCCTAACAGCTCCCTGTCTCTAATGTCATCCCAGCTCAGTGGCGATCGACATTTCTTCCCGTATAGCGCGGCGAATGGCGCCATGCCAGTACTCGCCTGGTAGCTGTAATTGTAGGCAAACTCCACATGATGTAGATGATCCTCCCAAGATCCCTTGAAGTCCAACATGCACGCTCTCAGCATGTCCTCCAAAATCTGAATCGTCCTCTCGGACTGGCCATTCGTCTGCGGGTGGTACGCCGTGCTGAAACTCAAAATCGTACCCAGACTCTTCTGCAGACTCTGCCAAACCTGAGATGTGAATCTCGTGTCTTTGTTCGACACGATACTCACGGGGACTCCGTGAAGTCGCACGATCTCCTGCACGATTCACGTTACATCACTATCTAAACTAGGGAAAAGGAAATAAAAACGGAGAGTAAAAGAATTTTACCTCCATATATCTCCTCGCTAGCGTCTCAGTGGACTGTCCTACTTGGAAGGGAATAAAGTGCACGGATTTGGTCAATCGGTCCACAATCACCCAAATCGCGTCATTCTGCTTCAGACTCCGAGGTAGTCCAGTCACAAAATCTATAGTGATGTGTTGCCACTTCCACTCCGGAATCGGAAGCGATTGTAGCAACCCTGTCGTACGCTGATGCTCTGCCTTTACCTGTTGGCAGACCAAACACTTGGCTACGCTCCGAGCCACACTCCGCTTTATACCATGCCACCAATAGTTCAGACGAAGATCCTTGTACATCTTGGTGCCACCAGGATGTACAGAATACGGCGAACTGTGTGCCTCAACCAATAACTCCTCTCTGATATCTCCAGCTGGCACACACAACCTGGCTCCAAATCTCAACGAACCATCTCCATGAATCAAGAAGTCAGTCCGCAGACCGGCTTCTAACTGCTCTCGAATCTTCACTAGCTTCGGATCACCAGCCTGACCTGCCTTGATCCGATCCACAATCGTCAACTGAATCTGCATACACATCAACGAAGAAGCCTCTCCAGGAAGAACAATCTCAATACCAGACTTGTAAAAATCCTGCTGCAACCTCCAATGCGAAGTCAACAACATCACCGCTGGAAGTCTGCTCGGCGCATCCGGAACCACATTCACCTTGCCAGGGTGATACTGCAAGTCGATATCATAGTCTGCCATGAGCTCCAACCATCGACGCTGTCGCATGTTGAGCTCCTTCTACGTAAAGATATACTTCAAGCTTTTGTAATCGGTGAAGATCTTCACCTTCTCACTCAGCAAGAAGTGCCTCCAAATCTTGAGCGCAAATACGACTGCAGCCAACTTCAAATCGTGCGTCGGGTAATTCTTCTCATGAGCCTTAAGCTGACGAGAAGCATACGCAACCACGTGCCCATGCTGATGCAAAACACAACCGAGACCCTTGCCAGAAGTATCGCAAAAGATCTCAAATCCTCCACTCCGATCGGGCACATCAAGAACAGGAGCAGTCGTCAATCTCTCCTTCAGAATAGAAAAGGCCCTCTCACAATCATCGGACCAGACGAAAGATACATCCTTCCTCGTCAGTCTGGTCATCGGCTCAGCAATCCGAGAAAAGTCCTTAATGAAACGCAGATAATAACCTGCAAGCCCAAGGAAACTCCGGATCTCAGACGCTGACTGGGGAACAGGCCACTCTCTGATAGCCTTAATCTTCTCAGGATCCACCGAAATTCCATCTCCTGACACCACGTGCCCAAGAAAAGCAACCCTATCAAGCCAAAACTCGCACTTGGAATACTTAGCATACAAACGATGCTTCCTCAAAATTTCCAATACTGTCCTCAAGTGCGAAGCATGCTCTTCCTCCGACTTTGAATAGATTAAGATGTCGTCAATAAAGATAACGACAAACTTATCTAGAAAGTCGTAGAAGATCAGATTCATCAGGTTCATAAAAATTGCGGGTGCATTGGTTACACCGAAGGGCATAACCACGAACTCGTAGTGACCATACTTCGTCCTGAACGCTGTCTTCTGGATATCTTCCTTCCTCACCTTCAACTGGTGATAGCCACTCCTCAGGTCCAACTTAGAGAACACTCTCGATCCTCCAAGCTGATCAAAGATGTCACTATACGAGGCAATGGATATCGATTCTTGACAGTGACGACATTCAGCTCCCTGTAGTCCACGCATATGCGACGCGAACCATCCTTCTTCTTCACCAGCAACACCGGTGCTCCCCACGGAGACACACTAGAATTAATGTAACCCTTCTGCAGAAGCTCATCCAGATGCCTATGCAACCCTTCTAACTCAGCTGGAGCCATACGATACGGCGCCTTCAAAATGGGATGTGCTCCCGGAATAAGATCGATCAAAAACTCGAGAGCTCGAACGGGCGGCAGTCCAGACATCTCCTCGGGGAAGACGTCGTCGAATTCTCGCACCACAGCTGGTCTACTCTGCTCCATCTGCATGGCAATGATCTCCACCGGCTTGGCTCGAAACCTGACAGGACCAAGCGAACTGCTGCCTCGGTTGAACTCAAACACCGGATGTCCTGGAATCTCGAACACCACCTTCTTCCGACGGCATTTGATCGTGGCGTAGAAACTCCCAAGCCAGTCCATCCCAAGGACAGCATCATAGTTGATGATGTCATGGACAATAAAGTCAACGTAAAGCTCATGTCCACAGACCACCAAAGGACAAGAATTGCAACCACGATGCACTGAGATCACGCCATTCCCTGTAACGATATCCCAACTCTTGGGAAGAGGGGAAGTCGACAAGGAATGCTTGTCCACGAAGCTCTGGGACATAATGCACATCGTTGCACCAGAGTCGAAAAGGACTCATGCAGGAAATGTGCAAACCAAAATCACACCTAACAAACAATCTAACAATCAAATCATATTCTAGCAAACATAACATATTCAAGCAGGCAAACATATTCGAACAAATAAGACTAACTAATAAAGAAAACAAACTAGGCTGAGGGTTACCTTCAATAACCTCATCCTCAGTCTCAGCCTCAACTGCAGTCATCAGGAAAGCCTGCATCCTCGGCTGCAAAGCCTGCTGCAAAGCCTGCTTCTGTGGAACAAGGGCTGTCCCACGTCCAGCAGGTACCGGTGCTCTCTGCTGCAATGGTTGAGCTGCAACTGGTCCTTTCCATGGCTGTCTAGACTTTGGGCAATCCTTCATGACATGAGCAGGATCACCACAAATTAAGAACTGCCCTAACATCTTCCTGCACTGCTCCTTGACATGCCCAGTCTTGCAGCAGAAATGGCAAGTCTTCAGAGTAGGCCCACCTGGCCTCTTGAACTGCACCGACTGGTTAGGCTTGAACCCAGGCCTAACCACTGCTTTGACCTGCTCCATAGGCCTCTTCCCAGCTCCAGAAGTCTGTCCTCTCTTCTGGCTCGCAATCAGCTCCTGCCTCCTAGCAGCTACCAGCAACTTCTGATAAGACTCCAAATCTGACGAAGACATCAGGCTCTGCAAATCTAAAGAAAGACCCTGCAAAAACCTCTGAGCTTTCTCCTCGGCATCCTGTACCATCTTCGGCGCAAATCGACTCAGCTTGGTGAACTCCTGATGATACTGGTCCACCGAAAGATTCCCTTGCTTCAGATCAATAAAACGCTGCAACATCTCCCTCCTGGCAGCCTTCGGGGAAATACTTCTCATCGAACCTAGCCTTGAAAGTAGCCCAAGAAATAGGTCTCACCAACAGCTCCTCCTCTGCATCCCACCGGCTGCAGGCATTATCCTTGAGCTGTTTCTTCACCAAATCAACCCATCCAGCCGGGTTGTTCTTCGACATCCTCAGATTATCCTCCGTATTCCGGATCCACTCCTCTGTAGCCAATGGTCCTTCAGATCCATCAAAATAAGTCGGGCCCAGCTCCCGAAACTGCTTCGCTCCCATCTCAAAGCGAGGGGCATTCTGGAGAATGCCATGCTGCACCTGCATCATCTGATGCATCATCTTCATGACTTCAGCATTGGTGGGCTCTCTATCCAGCACCGCAACATGGTCGGGCCCACCACCAGCTCGGGTCTGTCGTCTTCCAGCCATCTAATGACATAGAAAACAAATTAAATTAGACTCAAAGCTTATGACTTAGATGTTTTAATTTATTTAATGGACATTCAATAATTATTATCGTTGTTCCGATAATTCGCAGTTGCAAGGGACCTGCATGGGTCACCAATAAAACCTGTCACGACCCGCTTCCTTAAAATGGAGGTGAGGCGTGAGAAGTCCACTCAGACTTGGAGCTGTGAGGCTCCAGTCTGTAAAGCGTCTGGAATAACCAAGTATAGGTCCTTGCAAATGTGAAACAGAACAAAAATAATAATAAAGAAAAGAGACAGATAATATTATTCCAATCTCACAACGTCCACAAATAAAGTCCAACATCACAGAAAAGCCACCAGGCTAAAAAGAAGAGTCTAAAGGCCCAAGCATGGCCAACAGAAATAACAACGTACAAAAGGAAAGGTGCTACGCACCAACAACCTAACAGGAACTAAGCAGAAAGAAACACAAAGAGTCTCTACGACTGGTCGCCGGTGTCCTCGAACTCCACGTCAACAGTGGACCCAGGCTCAAAGTCAGCAAACACCTCGTCCTCAGCAACAGGCTCTGGCTCAGCAACTAACATGCGACACCCAAAAGAGACGAGGGCACATGTCAGCAAGTCTACAAGAGACTTGTGCAAGGAAACTAAAAGAAAGTGAAACAACCTAGCAGTTCTAAAAGTACGCGATGACATGGCAGTTTAAGATATGAATGCCACAAGTAATAAAGTGCAACAAGTATGGCATGGCAAGGGTAGCAAAGCTACTAACATTCACATGGATTTACAAGTCAAGTAAACACGTCAAGTAAACACGTCAAGTAAACACGTCGTGCACAAAGTTTACACCTTACAGCTGAAGTGGCTGTACTGGCACACTTCTACGCTGAGTGGTCGCTTAACCCTACCCATCCACGTGTATCGGGCATTGGCTTTTGACCAACACATGTAGCCCGCCTCTGGATCACGAGCCAGGAAGTGTATTTGGCATAGGGTTGTGCCTGCAATGTAGGTGTCTAGCCTCAACAAGCAAGTACAAGTAGCATGTGCTACGAATGCAACATTCAAGCATGGATGACATTAAGATGCATGGTATGGCATGGGTACAATTAATGTGCGTACAGATAAGGAAATTAAACGTAACAGGCAATAATGCATGAATGACATGGCAGGGTGACAGATCTAGCTTCGTTGTCAAGCTAGATCTTAAAGTTGCATCTTGGCGAGTATCATTTCATCGCCTAGTCTCTTTTACGCTAAAAACATGGAATGGCCTAAAACATGGCCTAAAGCATAAATTGGCAAGTTTCACTTGCCTGCAATCAGTCGTTCTGAAATACCGTCTAATCAGTCCAATCTACCTATGTGCTCGGATCACCAGCATACAGTCTCAAATTAAATTATCTTTATTAGTGATTTACCAGACAATTAAATTACTGATTTTTATCTTGATTAGGATGCATGGGTTGGGGGTCCTAAGTGTTCAGAAAGTTACCCTTACACGACGCGAGAGCTACACTGGCGTCGGGTAGCGACGTCAGGGGTTGGAATAATAGAACGCGCTCCTAGTCCAGATTCCAAAATAGGTTCCTATGATCACCAATCCTCAGATAGCGACCAGATCAGCGAGTAAGATTCCAATCAGCGAGCAAGAGATTGGTAGACGTTTTTACGGCTCCTGGGAAGCCGTAACAACGAACCGAGACGAACGGGTCGACGTACACGAAGTCTACGATGTTGAGCATCATAGGGGATGATTGTAACGTTAGGAAACACCCTAAGGAGATGTAGAGGACTGTCGGAAGATCCCAACAGCGAGAGGGGACGGCGAAGAGGCGATACGACATGTCGATACGTCGTAAAAACGCAAAACAGCAGAAACACTAGCTGTTTCGAGTCAACATCGACTGAGGGGCTGCCCACGGCTGAGTAGAGGTTGCGGGGGAGGAAAAAACGCCAGAGGGGGCATGGACGGTGGCTGCGGCGGCTGCGGCGGTGGTGACAGCCGATGCTGCTTGCTGCTGCTGCTGCTGCGAACTGCAACGACTCCGGGGGCTTTTCTGACAGCTAGCGGCGGAGCTACGGCGGCCTGAGGGAGGTGGAAGGTCGGGGACGAGATGAGGAGGCTACCGGCGGCGGGCTGAGGCTGAGAAACGAAGAAGAAGGCCGCCTAGGGTTGTTTTACGTGAAAGAGAATGTATGAGCGGCGGCTATTTGAGTGTGCTGTGAAATGATAAAAGACCTAGGGCTAGTTTTATAGAGTATGGGCTGAAGCACGTGGGTAGTGGGCTAGGACTTGGTCTAGGGTTCATTTGAATTGATTTTAAGTTACAAAAATAGTTATTATAAGATTAAAACCCAAGTTCTCTTACCCTCTCTCTCTCATGCGTGGATATGTGCGGCCAAAGCTAAGAAAATGGCTGGCTAAGTCGACAAAATTTTAGGGTGTTATATAATTATAAAATTTTATTAGGGGATAAAGCCAATAGAAACTTAGGGTTAAACCGATTATTAGGTTGGGCAAAAAGTGAAAGTAGGTCAAACGAAGCCCAAAAATTGTGAAATAAATACTGGGGTGACTGCACGGACGAGAGAAACGCAACTAAGAAGACGGATCACAATTTCGACAACGGGAAACGAAATTAAAAATCAAAAGGCCTCACGGCAAAAGTGAAAATCGCGACGTCTCATCAAACAAAGTTAAATCGTGGGAGAACGACCCGTGAAATAACGTTCCAAATTAATTCCACAATTTAATACTCTCCGAGAGGGTCACAACGACATATCACACTATAGGGTTCGGATACAGACAAAGTCTTAAATAAATACGTGCACGAACAAAACTACGTGCACGTAAAGCGTACAATCGAAAATAGAGCGTTACATTTTCAAACACTGATCACTCCGGGACGTAACCCTAAAGAACGGTTGTAGTTTTACCGCAAGTGCACGGTGTAGCAGCGAGCGGGATATCGAACACAGGGAGGACGAATCATCGTGCTTGTTCCAATCACCCTGGCTATTCAAGAAGAAAGATTTGCCTTTGGCGATCTTGTCACAATCGTCAGACAAAGTGCGGAAATATCGAATCAAATAAAGAACGTCTAGGGAATGGGGAATCCCCGCTACTCACCGTATCTCATAAATGTGGTTCGTCGGTTTCAAAATTGCTAGATTGAGATTTTGGATGGACTAGTTGCAACTGAATGTAGAACCAAGCTCACGCTCTCGCGCTGTTACCGGTCTATAGCTATCCTAGGTTTGGGTCCAATCTCTTGCAAACCCTAGCCTAGGAAAGCTAGCATTAGGGTCAACATCATCGTCCAATCGCGCACCGAGCCCAATCTCTTGCAAACTCGGCTCGCGATCTAGATTGGGATAGTTCCTACCCGTCCAATCTCTTGCAAATGGGTATTGGCACGGAATTGCAACCGGAAACCCTAGTATCGGTCCAATCTCTTGCAAACCGATACTACGGAAATTCGATTCCACCCCAATTCGGATTTCTAGGGTTTCCTATCGAATCAGGATCCAATCTCTTGCAAATCCCGATCGGTATGAACTCCTAGCTAACCGTAGTAAATTGATCCCAATCTAATCCCTAGATATCGATTCTAGCAAAATTTCTACTAATTCATCACAAATATGAAGTTGGGTTTGTAGGGTTCATCCCCACGCCCCAAGACGTGGCGACTACTCACAATTCATAGCAAGATCACAAAAATAATCAATGAAATAAGCAATAGAATTCATCACAATATTGAGATATGCAATAAAAATAGAATTTTTGGGGAAGAGAAAGACAAACCAATGGAGTTCTTCAATTAATCCAACAAAAATCAAACTTTGCCTCCTCTCCAATCTCAAGAATAAAACTAAAAAGCTAATCTAAAAAGCTGCAAAAAATCCAAGGAGAAGCTCTCCCAAACTAGGGTAAAAACAGGGGTTAAATACCCCCCAAAATCGTCCAAAAACTGTGACCAAAATACCCCTGCGCAGCCTGTTTTCCGCAATTTTCGCTACAGGCAGCGCGTCGTACTCGGCCGAGTGACAAAAGTCGCTCGGCCGAGTGAGAAACCCTGTAATTTTCCAGTTAGTCGGGGCCTTCAGGGGTCTCTACTTCGGGGGCGGCTCGGCCGAGTGAGTTGTCGTCACTCGGCCGATGGCTTCATTGTACTCGGGCGGACGGGATTCTCCACTCGGCCGAGTGGGTCTTCTGAAGCTCAGGCAGCCGAAAAACAGAAACTTGGAGATTTTTGAAGGGCTTCGTCTGGGCGCCACTCGGGCGGACGTGGTCTCTTCACTCGGCCGATGTGGTCTCCGTCGCTCGGCCGAGTGCACATAGGAATCGTGTCTGATCTGGTCGGTCGAGCGGTGTCTCGCTGGTCGGCCGAGTGGGTCCTCCACTCGGCCGAGTGGGACACTAAACATGCCCAATCTGCTTATTTTGGCCTCCTCGTCGCTCCTGCGACGTCCGTTCTTCTTCTGCTCCTCTCCAACAGCAAAATACCCCTCGGGGAGGTCGTCGATGACCCTCTGGAGTAAGAGCATCTCGAGATCACTCCAAATCGCGCCAAATCACCTGAAATGCGACAAAAACAACAAATCGTGAAAAGCATCGCAATATCGTCGATATATCGTGAAAAACATGATTTGGGCGATCTAAATGGCATGCAAAAATGCGGGAAAAAAGGTGTAAAATAAGGAGTGATCAAAATCCCCCAAGCTTGCCTCTTACTCGTCCTCGAGGAAGATAAGTAAATGGCGAACCCGGTGGAATCGGAAAACGAAAATGGCGAAAAATGAAAAATGAAAAACGGAGAAGAATGGAAAACGAAATGAAAATAAAGAAGAGAGAAAGAAGCGAAGAGGTAAGCTACTAGATCATTTTCTCAGGACGGGGGTTTCACTTACTCATATAGCATGCACAGAATGAAAAACTCATGTCAAAAGATTTTATTTTGATATCATAGTATAATAGTGCAAATAGAAATGGAAAACCCATGAACAACGATATAATCATGAAAAACGGAATAATTTTAAAATTAGCATCGTCTGAATCATTTAAAGCGGTATACAAATCACAGATCACACACTTTTCAATTGAATGCTTTCTATCAGGAGTATAAGAGTATCACACAATAGAATAGAGAGAATAGAAAAGTATGGATTTCATGAAATGAACGCTAGGCTTAGATTTCTAGATTTCGTAAAGCTAGAAATAATCTCACCGAGTATAGAATATTACTTAGCCTAGGTTGTCGTGCAACGTCAAGTAGTCACTCTCTCACACATCAATGGATCCCCTCCCCCAAGCTTATCTATAAGCGTGGTGACATAAAAAATATTCACATCCCCATTTTTATATAGCTCCAAAGGTAATAAGAAGAAAGAAGAAAGAAAGAAAGTGAGATGGGATCTTTTATTGAGGATTTTTCCTCTTTTCTCCTTTTTTTGTTGTTGTTTTTTTTTTTTGAATATAGCATATATACACAACGATCCCAACTCAAAGAGAGATAATGATGTACAAGAATGTTTTTCTCTCTTTAAATTATTTTTTTTTAGAGAATAAGAGATTTGGAGCTAGGAATTAGTAGCGGGGGAAATGCCGTAAAATAGAATCGCTAAGGGGAGATTCACCAATGATTTTAAAAGTAGAGAAATGATGTTCAAGATTTATGGAGAAAGAAATAGATATAACTCTCGGTTCACTCTATAAGACATGCACGACAACTTCAGCAGGGTAATCTAATCTACTCAGTTTCGATCACAAAAAAGCTAACTAATCCAGATTTATCATAGCTAACATCATTCAATCATCCTGAAGTGAAGTGTACAATTCATGCATATAGAAGTGATATAGGAAAAAGAAATCAGTACTCCAGATATAAGCATTCAATGCGTGAATCTTGGTGTGTTTTCTGTGATAGCATACATATGAATATTCAGACTCAGCTAATAATAAAATTTCATCCATTTTCATGTGGCAAAAGTGTGGGTTACTATCTCTAGATGCAAGGCAAGTCATAGCATATGTTATCAGAAATAAAGTCTAAGACATGACAAATATAGCATGCATATAGAGTAAGCTAAATCCAACGTCATCATCATCACAGAAAAGTCATCTCTAGCATGAGATGAAAAAGAAATAAAGATAAAGGGAAAATAAAACTATTTACAATGCGGCACACAGAAAAAATAAGAAAAACGTGATGCATGGCAAAATAAAAGAAAAATGATGAAAAATAAGTGCAAAAGCGGAGAGTGGCGTGAAAAACTAAAAATAAAGGTGGCAAATCGAAAAAGAACGTGAGAACTCACTCCCCCAAGCTAAATGGCACTGTGTCCTCAATGTGCAAAGTGTGGCACACCGAGAGACAAGAAATGTGAGGGGAAGGTGAGGATGCAGGCATGATGAAAAGAAAAATAAAAAGAAAGATAAAGACATGAAAATATGATGCGGACATGATGCATGCACAGATAGGAGTGATATAGATATATAAGAGTGTCACCAAAAACGCTCCCTCTCTCCCAGAAAAGATATATAAATATATGGTCGACATGAGAATCCCAAAATAAGTGAGGGGAGGGGGTGGATGGACAAAAAGGCATCAGGACCCAGCAGAAACGGGCAGCACAACGGCAAAAAGAAACGACGGCATCAAGGGTGCCTAAGAAGGTGGTGCTGCACCGTCTCCGTCCTGAGGCGGAAGTGGTGGCGGTGGCTGGACAGGCCGCTGAGCGGGTGTGGAAGTGGAAGTGGTAGCAGGTCGGGTGTGTGTGGAAGTGTGGGTGGGAACCTGCTGGGTGGGTGGGGGTACGCGCGGGAGACGCTCCAGAACCTGAGTAAGACAGTAGTGAATCTGGGGGAGCAGGTCAAAGCGGGCAGCCATCGCAGAGACGGTGGAGGACAGGGTCCTAAGGTCGCCTCTGAGGCCACTCACCGCCCCCTCTAGAGCACGAATGCTCTGAAGTACAGTGTCGGGGGGAGGTGGTGTAGAGGGACGCACCGGTCGGGGCTGTGCAGGGCGTGGCTGGCGTACTCGAGTCGCGTATGTGACGGGCTCAGCGGGGAAGGGTACGAAAGGTGCTGCGCTCGCAAATGTGGGCCTGGCCTCAGTGTGCGGCCGGGGCACCGGCTGGTGAGAAGTGGTGGCAGCAGCAACGAAAGAAGAATGCAAAAGTGGCAGCGAGGCGGCCAGAGAGGTCAGTGGCACAGAAGTGTGGACAGACGCCACGACGCTCTCGGAAAATACAGCAGGGGTGGAGACAGAGGTGACTACCGCTGGGGTGGAAGTGTGTGGTCCAAAAGGTGCAACCCCAGCGGAGATCATGCTAGCCATGGTCTCCACGACCGCAGCAAACGAGGGCTCTCCACTCTCAACAAAGGTCGGTGGGCGCTCGGGGAGTGCGGAGCAAAGAGGCTCGACGGACAGAGGGCCAGTGGTGGTGGTGGGAGTGGTGGTGACAGCCTCGGAAGTGGTGGAGGTGGTGGAAGTGGGCTCAGCTGAGGTACTCCCGACACCGACAGAGGTGTCAGGAGCGGCAAAAACATCGAGGATAGGCTGAGGGGCCACATGGTCAACAGGGTCGGCGGCAGGCTCGGCAGGGGCAACAGGGTCTACAGGGGCAGCGTGGGCCTACTCGGCCTCCTCGGCCTCGAGCACGTAAGCAGCAGGGATGAGAACATCCATCGCAGGGAGCCAGTCAACGTGGGCTGGTGTAATCTGAGTCCGAGCAGGGCTCGGAAGGATCATGTAATCGGCCCCGTAAGGGCCGTGCAACCAGACCCAGTGACGCTCACCGTGCGGACGAAGCATCTTCATCCGGGCCATAACGTCTATCGACAGAGAAGTGGGGCCCGGGACTCGTCGCAAGTCGTCAGGGAAGTCCTCGCCGGTCATAAGGGCAAGCAAGGTGATCAGGCCGCCGCAGCATATCGGTGAGCGAGCGCCCACCGATACGATGATGCGGTCTAAAAACCATGTCGCGATATCGATCACGACGGCGGGGACCAGCTCATCGCCATCCCTAGATAGAGCTCTGGGACGTGTCATCGCGTAGAGCATATAGAGCTCTGGCGTAGACATCGTGCCCAGCTCATATCTGGCCAAAAAGGTCGTCGCCATAAGGCGCTGAGCAATGCGGAGGCAGGGATGGACAATGGCCGAGGCCTTGGCCCTACTAGGGCCAAAGGCAGCGTGAAGACCCGTAATCCGGGCCCAGAAGGCATCGGCGTCGAAGGAAGGTGGGGGGATATGGGTGGGGCCGTAACCACGATCGGCACCGGGGACATCGGGCCACGAGAAAAACGCTCTCATCATATCGAGAGTGACCTGGCACTCTCGATCCATGAACCGAAACGAGCATCCCTCGTCGGTCCGGGCGATCGAACTCAGAACCTCAAGTGTCGGGCGGGTGAACGTGTCCGCCGACACCTGAAAGAAATCTCGCCAGCCCACGTTGTCGTACAACGTGAGCATCCCCTCTAGTACCCCCAGGCGTCCTAGGTCAGCGAGGTGTGCAAACCTGGATGGTACGATCGAGCGCTGGGAGATACGCTCAAAGACGGCACGGTGTGCATCGTCTCAGAACGTAATCCCGAGCGGCCTGACCAGTGGAGCCGGAGGTGGTGGCTGTGCGGCGGGGAGTGGCTGTGCGGGCTGTGTGGGCTGTGTGGGCGCTGCAGGCTGTGCGGGGTGTGCGGGGCCTGCAGGCTGTGCTGGGTGGATGGGTGTGTGGGAGACGGCGGAGGAGAGTCCTCCAACTCGTGGGAGGGGCCGGCATCATCCGACCGCTTCCGCTTGGCGGAAGCTCTCTTCGACCGCGGCCGTGTCCGGGGCGGCATATCGGCCCCGAGCGCGCTCCGAAAAGTGTAAAAAGTGCGGTGTGTGTAAAAGAGTGGAAGGAGTATACCCAGACACGCCGCGAGTGCTAAGCAATGGAAGCATGCGAAGTCAGCGCCTCCGCGAAGCCCGAATCAGTCCCAAGAAGCTCCCCTGGGCTCCCCTAAGCTCCCAAAATCAACCTGCGCATGAAACGGAGATATCAGCGGGTAATATTCAAAACGTATGGAGCATTAGGGGTATAACAGATAAATATAGAAATTGATTTGGGTTAGGGGTTCGTTAAGCACATGGATCCTCGAAAAATACACAAAAAGAGGCGAAAAAGGCGAAATAGGGGGTACCGGAGGCGATCGGACCGGCGGCCGCCGGCGGCGACTCGGGCGAGGCGTCGGCGGGTGCTCGGTCGGCGGTGGCGGGCCGAGCGGTGGCGCGAGGTGGCCGGTCGGGCGAGTGGGGGCGCGAGCGAGGGGAATCGGGTGAGGGGAGCTGAAGGGTCGGGGCGCGATTGGGTTTTGCGTTTCGAAAATCGCCCCCCCCCCCCCCCCCCCCCCTCGGCCCTTATATAATAAAAGTTACGACTCGGCCGAGTGACGTGGTCACTCGGCCGAGCGAGGTCAATGGAAATTTCCTCCTCGTCTACGCTTCGGCCGAGTGGCCTTACCAGCCTCGACCGAGTGGAGTAAGTCCATTCGGCCGAGTGGCTCAAGCTACTCGGCATGACTCGCCCTAGGAGGGTATCCGTTTTACTCGGCCGAGTGGGAATATATACTCGGCCGAGTAGCAGTTCTATTGAAATCAGGAAAATAAACAGAGAGTTGGGTACAGCAGACTTCCCTCGTTCGTGAGCGGCTCGGCCGGACGAACTTCTGTACTTGGCCGAGTGACTAGTATGCTCGGCCGAGTGAGCCTTGTGTTCTGCTGTTTGTCTTCGTTTGGGCTCTAAACTCCGTCTTTCTTCCTCCAGTCGATTCCATCTTCCTCCTAAGCATCGAGCGCCTTCCTGGGGCGCTCCTCGTCATCTCACTCATCCTCCTCATGATGGATCTACCTATCTCCTCTCCTGTCAAGAAAAATAGGACCCGTTATCACAAAATTTTTGGGCGAACAACTCAAAACACTAAAAATTTCTAAAACGAAAATAAAGAAAAAGTAAAAATAAAGCAAAAACCGTCGGGTTGCCTCCCGACAAGCACTCGTTTAAGGTCGTGAGCTCGACCCCCTATAATTTTCAATCAATGTGGGATGTTTGGTGCATATGAGATGCACTC
The DNA here is from genome assembly GCA_030789695.1 of Scilla litardierei. NCBI lineage: Eukaryota > Viridiplantae > Streptophyta > Magnoliopsida > Asparagales > Asparagaceae > Scilla > Scilla litardierei. The sequence continues at coordinate 480,273,136 of CM061142.1, forward strand.
ATCAAACTTTCCGGGGAGCGCGCTTGGATTTGGACGTGGCGGCGTGTTCTCCCTCGGTGGTCTCCCATCTCGAATAGTGTTGGGGGGAGGCTCCCCCAAGCTAGCATTTGCTCCGGTCGACGGCTTCACTGGTGATGCCGATTTCCGTACCGGCGGAGCTTTCTTTGGAGACTTTAATTTCGAGAGCTTACAGAGCTCTCGAATCCTTGCGACATCAGCGTCGCCTTCATCATTTTCGGTGGAGAGGTCGGGGGAATCGTCTATCTTCTCTTCTTGGCCTAAATCCGGGCCTTCCTCGAAATCTTCATCGAATAGAGCGCCAATAGAGTGGGGGATCGCCTTCTCAATTACCTCATCAAGGAGGTCCATGTAATCAAGCTCCTCGTGGTAAGGCATGTGCTTCATAGCCTTAGGGATGTGAAGCTCCACCTCGATGTTGCCGACGTTTAAAGTTAGTGTACCTTCGCGCATGTCGACGATCACTCCGGCGGTGGCGAGGAATGGGCGTCCAAGTATCAACGAAGTATCTCCCTCCTCCTTAACGTCCATGATCACGAAGTCACATGGCAAGCATATTCCCCCCGGGACTTGTAGCGGGATGTCTTCGGCGATCCCCACCGGCCTTGTTATCCGTCCATCGGCTAATTGAATGCGCATGTCGGTGGCTTTCAACTTTGTCCCGGTGTTTAGCCTTAAGAACATGGAGAGAGGCATGAGGCTCACACTAGCCCCTAGATCAACCAACGCCTTTTGAAGAGGAACGCCGCCCAAGGTGCAAGGAATCCGAAAACTCCCCGGATCTTTAAATTTTGCCAGCTCCTTCTCTCTCTTGGTGAACCAAGAGCCCTCCTCGGCTAGCATGATCTTCTCCTTCCTCTTTCTCCCCGAAATCAAGTCCTTTAAGAATTTAGCATATGTGGGGATCTCCACGATGGCGTCGAGGAAGGGAATGTTGAGGCTAACTCCTCTAAGATACTCGAGAAACTTCGCTAGCCTTTCTCCATTTTCGCTCTAGCGAGCCTTTGGGGGAATGGGACCGGTGGCATGAAGCGCCTCTCCTCGATCAATTGCTCCGCTCTAGATTTCTCCTTTTCTTGTGGCTCCTTCTCCTTATCAACTTCAACTAACAGCTCAATCGGCTCCAAACTTTCCTCCACGGGCTCCTCGGTAGGAATCATGGCGGGGGTGGTATCCTTTCCGCCTCTAGTGGTAACGGCAACTACGGCATTGATGTGGCCGGTGTTGTCCCGTGGGTTTTGCTCGGGTTGCGCCGGCAATCGTTGAGTGTTCCGATTGAGCAACGCCAATTGCTCCGATATTTGAGCCACAACGGTATTAAGAGAGTCTTGCCCAGCCTTCAAGCTAGCATTGACCTTATTTTGCTCGACCATAAACGCCTCCACCCTAGCTTCGAAGTCGGATCGTTGTTGAGCTTGTGGAGGGTTTTGATTTTGATTCCTCCACCCTTGATTGTATCCGGGCGGCCTATATGGTGAAACTTGTTGCTTCGGTTGGAATTTTGTTGTGGAGGCCCCCTCGGCGGATAGTTTTGTTGTTGGGGTGGTGGTGGTCGAGCTTGTTGAGGTGGCGGTTGTGGCGGGTTCAAAGCTCCTTCATTGTTGGCGTAAGAGAATCCGGGATGATTTCTTGCGGCCGGATTGGCCCAATATCCTTGGTTCCCCACGACATATTGTACTTGCTCCAAGGATCCTTCTCCTTGCTCTCCTCCCGAGTACATGGCTTGAGATTGGTCTTGCCAATCACACATTTGGTTGGTTGGAGCGGAGGTGGAAGGGATTCCTTGGGGCTCCGTGATAAACTTCTCCAATCTCTCCACTACCTTGTGGAGAGAATCAAACTTGCTCGTAAGCTCCGCTACGGCCTTCACCTCGTAGATGCTAGTTGGCTTTAAGGAGGACGTAGAGTGTCCTCGCTCATCGCCCCATTGTTGATTATTTGAGGCCATCTCCTCAATTAGGGCCGTAGCTTCCTCGGGAGTCTTTGACAAGATAGCACCATTCGCCGCGGCATCAATAATTTGTTTGGTCCCCGGTTGGAGACCGTTGTAGAAGCTATGAACTAGCTCCCAATCTTCTATACTATGGTGCGGGCATTGATGCTGCAGATCCTTAAAACGCTCCCAAGCCTCATAGAGCGTCTCCTATGGTCCTTGCTTGAAGGACATGAGAGCGCTCCGGATCTTCACCGTCTTGGATGGCGGATAGAACTTGTCAATAAATGCACTCGCCAACTCGTCCCAAGAGGTGAAAACTCCGTCAGCCTGCATTCTCAACCAATAGAGTGCCTTGTCCTTTAGCGTGAAGGGGAAGGGACACAGTCTGATGGCATCGATGGAGACCCCCGGCATCTGGAATGTGGCGCACTTCGACAAGAACAATTGGATGTGGTAGTGGGGATTTTCATGGGCATTCCCATGAAATGGGTCTTGTTGCATCAAAACCACCAATCCAGTCTTCAGCTCAAAATTCTTGTCAGCCGCCAACTCCGGCACGGCAATGGATGAGGTAGTAGAAGAGGTCTTAGGCCGAAGCCTATCTCGAATAGAAATTAGCCTCGCCATCCTTTCCGCCAATTGTTCAGGAGTTTCCGGGTTGGTCATAAACCGCCCTTCCGGATTTTGTCTCCTTTCTGCTCTAAGTTTCCGCGCGGTACGTTTGATCTCTGGATCAAACAATATAGCTTCAGGGTCCGCCGTAGATCTCGTGTACATGCACAGAGAAAACAGAGTTTCAAAGAGATGATTAGTACCGTGGAAGGGTTAGGTAAAAACAAAAAATGGAAATAATAATGATAATAAAAAAATAAAAAAGGAAGTAGCAAGGGGTGGTAAGATCAAACGCAATCGCCTCCCCGGCAACGGCGCCAAAAACTTGATCGCTCCGGGACGTAACCCTAAAGAACGGTTGTAGTTTTACCGCAAGTGCACGGTGTAGCAGCGAGCGGGATATCGAACACAGGGAGGACGAATGATCGTGCTTGTTCCAATCACCCTGGCTATTCAAGAAGAAAGATTTGCCTTTGGCGATCCTGTCACAATCGTCAGACAAAGTACGGAAATATCGAATCAAATAAAGAACGTCTAGGGAATGGGGAATCCCCGCTACTCATCGTATCTCATAAATGTGGTTCGTCGGTTTCAAAATTGCTAGATTGAGATTTTGGATGGACTAGTTGCAACTGAATGTAGAACCAAGCTCACGCTCTCGCGCTGTTGCTGGTCTATAGCTATCCTAGGTTTGGGTCCAATCTCTTGCAAACCCTAGCCTAGGAAAGCTAGCATTAGGGTCAACATCATCGTCCAATCGCGCACCGAGCCCAATCTCTTGCAAACTCGGCTCGCGATCTAGATTGGGATAGTTCCTACCCGTCCAATCTCTTGCAAACGGGTATTGGCACGGAATTGCAACCGGAAACCCTAGTATCGGTCCAATCTCTTGCAAACCGATACTACGGAAATTCGATTCCACCCCAATTCAGATTTCTAGGGTTTCCTATCGAATCGGGATCCAATCTCTTGCAAATCCCGATCGGTATGAACTCCTAGCTAACCGTAGTAAATTGATCCCAATCTAATCCCTAGATATCGATTCTAGCAAAATTTCTACTAATTCATCACAAATATGAAGTTGGGTTTGTAGGGTTCATCCCCACGCCCCAAGACGTGGCGACTACTCACAATTCATAGCAAGATCACAAAAATAATCAATGAAATAAGCAATAGAATTCATCACAATATTGAGATATGCAATAAAAATAGAATTTTTGGGGAAGAGAAAGACAAACCAATGGAGTTCTTCAATTAATCCAACAAAAATCAAACTTTGCCTCCTCTCCAATCTCAAGAATAAAACTAAAAAGCTAATCTAAAAAGCTGCAAAAAATGCAAGGAGAAGCTCTCCCAAACTAGGGTAAAAACAGGGGTTAAATACCCCCCAAAATCGTCCAAAAACTGTGACCAAAATACCCCTGCGCAGCCTGTTTTCCGCAATTTTCGCTACCGGCAGCGCGTCGCACTCGGCCGAGTGACAAAAGTCGCTCGGCCGAGTGAGAAACCCTGTAATTTTCCAGTTAGTCGGGGCCTTCAGGGGTCTCTACTTCGGGGGTGGCTCGGCCGAGTGAGTTGTCGTCACTCGGCCGATGGCTTCATTGTACTCGGGCGGACGGGATTCTCCACTCGGCCGAGTGGGTCTTCTGAAGCTCAGGCAGCCGAAAAACAGAAACTTGGAGATTTTTGAAGGGCTTCGTCTGGGCGCCACTCGGGCGGACGTGGTCTCTTCACTCGGCCGATGTGGTCTCCGTCGCTCGGCCGAGTGCACATAGGAATCGTGTCTGATCTGGTCGGCCGAGCGGTGTCTTGCTGGTCGGCCGAGTGGGTCCTCCACTCGGCCGAGTGGGACACTAAACATGCCCAATCTGCTTATTTTGGCCTCCTCGTCGCTCCTGCGACGTCCGTTCTTCTTCCGCTCCTCTCCAACAGCAAAATACCCCTCGGGGAGGTCGTCGGTGACCCTCTGGAGTAAGCGCATCTCGAGATCACTCCAAATCATGCCAAATCACCTGAAATGCGACAAAAACAACAAATCGTGAAAAGCATCGCAATATCGTCGATATATCGTGAAAAACATGATTTGGGCGATCTAAATGGCATGCAAAAATGCGGGAAAAAAGGTGTAAAATAAGGAGTGATCAACCACCTGAATGTCTTCCAAGAGAACCGATGGAAGGTCTTCAGAACAGGGAACAGTAGGTGAAGTAGACGAAGTCTGACGTACAGACGAGGTAGGACCAGCAATCGTAGGAGATGGAGATGATGTGGATGCACCAGGGAGAGGAGAGCCCATCATGGAAATATCTTCACATTTGCTCACAATAGACTTGGCTTTGTATGATATGCCGTCACATGAGATAGACAAATCGGATGCAGAAAGAGAGACTTTCTGAGCCAAGAGCATCATAGTAACGAGACAGACATGAGGCAAAGACGAGACCGGGGAAGATGATTCTGATAGAGACAGAATGGGGTTAAAGATAATCATCCCTAAATTGAAGGGCTGCTTAGTACCAGCAGAATACAAAAGCTTGCGCATATCCTTAGTTACCACAGAGATATTTAAAGTCGGGAGCCAGTTTCTTGTGGCAATCCTGTATAACACGAAATACTTCGCAGTAAGAGATGAGGAGGGAAGTGAGGACGACCTGGGCCAACACTTCAGCTTCCCTGCCGTGAAGATATTTATGAATTTATTGAAGTCATCTCCTATGGACTCCCCAAAATTAGGCAAGGACTGAGGACAAGTCCACTTTAGTACCCAGTTCAACACTGAGGGAGAAAAAGAAATGATCTTTCCTCTAACATAGCTCCTGAAAGCCCAACTAGAAGAATCATCACCCGCTATCTTGGGAAGATTACAGTAAAACTCTCGAACCAATACATGATAAAAGGATTTAAAGCACAAGGCAGCATAGAAAAGGCCCAGGTCTTTCAGAATGGCAACCAATTGAGTCTTGTCAAAAGAGGTGACATTCAAGATTTTCTCAGGAAGAATAGAACGTTCAAAGTAAGACACACATCTATTCTTGCAGCCTTTATCAAAGAACACTCTACTCAAAGCATCAGATGAAGTAAATGAGGGGGAACGAGAGGAACCTGACGCAGGAGATACCTTTGGCCTCTTAGAAGGGGAAGAAGAGGCATGACAGGTTGATGCAGCACGTTTTCTTGAAACAGACCTGGCCTTCCGTACATGAGAGGAAAACACATCATCTTCTGGAGGAGAAGGGTGGGTCACAGTATCAGTTCTATCTAGAGCACCTGGCTCACTTGTTGCATCAAATATTGCAACATTTTGTGCAACATTACAAGGGGCATCTACTTCTGGTTGAGAAAATGACCCTTCTGCAGCGTAAACGTCAGCAATGGTCTCAGTTAGGCACGGATCAACAATAGGGACACCTGGAGGCATACACCCTTCACCATCAATAGGAAGAGGAAGGGAGACTTGAGCACTTCCATCATCTGCCAGACCTACAAAATTCTGAGTAAGATCTTCTTCAGTAGCAAGAGAATGATGATTCTCAGGAAGAACTTCCACAGAGGAAACATTCAATAGAGGACCATCTTCTTCTATGGGGGTACTCTCTCCAGGACAGACATCTTGAGCATAGGCACTGACATCAGAAAACCAATAGAATCTACAACAATCTCAGGCATAGTCTGAGCAGCTCCATCCACAAGCATAGGAGACTGCACAGCCTCAGGCACAGTCTAAGCAGCTTGTACCCCCTCCAGGGGTGGATCATCACACACAGCATCTTCATTGCATCTACCCTCGGGTTCAACACGGACACCCGAATTCTCAGCATTCATGGGATTAAAGGAAGCTTCACCGTCACACCCTGACTTTGACTTCTCAGCAGAGATATGAATCTGAATCAGAAATCTCTACCACCACAATTTCATAAATTCGCACAGAGGATCTTCTAGGATTCCAAGTAGGAATAATGATCTTGTCATCCTGAGGTACTTCTACACTCATCACTATGCCATGAATCTTTTTATGCATGAGCTAGTCAACAAGGACTCCAGAAAGATCTAGCCACAAGAGATCCAATTTCTGCCCAGTTCTTCAAAGATGCCAAAACCACTCCTGGACAGTGACATGAACCGGATAATCTTCTTCCTCACCGGGATCAGACACCAAGGGTTTCTTCAAAGGGGAATTTCCAAAATCGGGGAAAACGCACAACTTCCCAATTCGGTGCAGCTCGAGTGTGCATGTCTTGGAAAGATAATGGAGATGATGAAGAAGAAGAAATACCAAAGGATGAGGCATGCGCAGTCCAAGGAGCCACACACTTCCTCTTATGTGTAGGAGGAGAGGATGACGATGCACCCTTTTTCGATGAGGGAGTTCGGCGGGAAGAGCGTGGAGGATTCTAAGAAGACTTCTCCTTTTGATCTCGCGCCATTCCAAAATCAAAGGGAAAATTTCACACGGAAACTCAAGAACCCTAGAAGAACCGCACTGTGAATCTTGAAATATTTGAGAGAGGAAAGAGCACCATGAGGGGTTAGAATGAAAAAAAACACAAATAACGGACCAAAAATAACCGAGGGTCATCCTTCCCATTAACAAATGACCGCTCACTACCTCCTTATGTTGCAACAGGATGTTGAAACATTTTGTTCAACAAAAAGAACAACATCAGACACGACACAGTCCTAGGGCCTGTCGCAATTCTTCAAATCGGCCAGAGTCTAATGGTTTTGTGAAGATGTCAGCTAGTTGGTTAGCAGTAGCAACATATCCCATGGTAAGGGATTTCTTCTTAACCAACTCTCTGATGAAATGATGTCGGATGTCTATATGTTTGGTTCTGTAGTGCTGAACTGGATTCTTGAAAATATTAATTGCACTCCGATTATCACATAAGATAGTTAGTATCCCCTGCTCCAACCCGTAGTCTGTCAGCATTTGCTTCATACATAGGAGTTGAGTGCAACAACTTCCTGCCGCAATATACTCAGCCTCCGTCGTAGATAACGAGATGGAGTTTTGCTTTTTGCTGTACCAGGAGACTAAATTGTTGCCCGCATAAAAACATCCTCATGTAGTACTCTTCCTACCATTTGTATTCCCTGCCCAATCTACATCATTGTACCCCGAAAGTAATGTGTTTGTGTCCTTGGTATACCAAAGGCCATAATCTGTCATCCCACTGATATACCTGATAATCCTCTTGACGGCCGTGATATGAGACTCTTTAGGGGAAGCTTGATAACGGGCACATACTCCTACACTGGAACTGCTACCGGCCTGCTAGCTGTCAGATACAACAAGCTCCCTATCATACTTCTGTATAGAGTAACTTCCACCGATTTTCCGCCATCGTCCTTGGAGAGCTTTTCACTGGTGGACATAGGGGTGTGAACACGTCTAGCATTTTCTAGACCAAACATCTTGACCAGATTGTTAGCATATTTGCTTTGCAAGAGAAAAAGCCCATCAGTGCATTATTTTACCTGACGTCCAAGAAACAAGTTTAACTCACCAACCATGCTCATCTCGAACTCCTTCTGCATGAGGACAATGAACTCACGCACCAGCTGTTGTGAAGTGGAGCCGAAAACTATATCATCCACATAGATCTGAGCAACGATAACACTTGACCTGCTCCTTTGAACAAATAACGTCTTGTCGGCTCCTCCTCGTTCATATCCCTTTTGGAGAAGAATGTAGGCAACCCCTCATACCAAGCCCTTGGTGCGTGTTTCAATCGATATAGAGCCTTCTTCAACCGGTAGACATGATTCGGAAGAAAAGGATTTGCAAAACCTTTCAATTGTTCAACATACACTTCTTAATTCAATAACCCATTCAGGAACGCACTCTTCACATCCATCTGATGAAGCTTGAAATTGAGACTGCACGCAACTGCCAACAAGAGTCTGATGGATTCCAACCGAGCGACTGGAGCAAATGTTTCATCAAAATCAATGCCCTCCACCTGTGTGTATCCTTGAGCCACTAGACGAGCTTTATTATGGGTGACATTTCCTTTCTCATCAGTTTTATTCTTAAACATCCATTTTGTCCCGATGACATTTATCCCTTTGGGTCTCTCAACCAGACTCCAGACATTACGCTAAAATTGGTTCAGCTCCTTTTGCATGGCTAACTCCCAGCAATCATCAATAATAGCTTCCTTCACATTTTTGGGTTCAACAACAGAGAGAAAACAAGCATACCCGGTAAGATCACGATAGTTAACACGGCTAGTACCCCTTGTTCAGCGGTTGTCATGCACATCACCAATGATTAACTCTAAGGATGATTGCGTATAACCTTAATGATTCCTTCAGAATCTTGAGCTTCTTCTGTCTCATTCTGTGATGTCTCAACTGATGTTGCATCCTGTGTTGCAATATTTTGTTCAACATTTCCGTATGTTGTATCACGTGTTGCGACATTGTGTTCAACATGATCTTCCTCATCAGTACAGTCTTCCTGGGGCACCCTCCCTTCACGTAAGACTGCCTCTTCCTGATCAAAATTGTCAACCACTACATTGATTGATTCTATCATGACGTTTGTGCATTGATTTAGGACTCTGAAAGCACGAATTTTCGTGGAATACCAACGAAAAATTCCTTTGTCGCTCTTAGTATCAAACTTCACCTGGGAGTACGGTCTTACAGGATATAACATTTGCTTCCAAAATGTGAAAGAAAGATACATCAGGTTTCCTACCTTTCCATATTTCAAAGGGGGTTTTTTCCGTTCTCGGCCGAAGATAAACTCTATTTATAGTGTAGCAAGCAGTGTTGACAGCTTCAGCCCACCACTTAACAATGACCTCCCTGGCATTCAACATCACACGCGCCATTCTTGAAGAGTGCGGTTTTTCCTTCCATTTTGTTGAGGAGTCTTTAGAGCCGAGAATTCATGTGCAATACCTTGAGCTTCACAGAATTCAGAGAAAGAATGATTCTCAAACTCCTTCACATGATCGCTCCGGATCCTGACAATTTTGCTAATGCTATCTCCTTTCTCAACTTGAAGGCGAGTACATAGTCTCTTGAAGGCTTCAAACGTGTCTGATTTTTCCTTAAGAAAATCTACCCAAGTAAACCGAGAAAAAATCATCAACACAGACGTAAATATATTTCTTACATCCCATGCTAGTTTTCGACGTGGGTCCGATCAGGTCCATATGTAACAACTCCAAGTTTTTAGAGGTAGTAATCATCTGGATTTGCTTGTGACTCGTCTTCTTTTGCTTTCCCAGTTGGCACGGTCCACACACACCCTCTTTCTTCTTGGTTAGAGTCGGTATACCACGAACAGCTCCTGCTTGAGATATCTTCATTAAGGTCTTGAAATTTAAGTGACCCAATTTTTGATGCCACTGATCAAAAACGTCAGTAGTGATATTGAAGCACTTGTTAGGTTCTTGTAGAAGGTAACACTTGTCAGTAGACCGTTTTCCATTAAGAATGGATACATCATCTCTGTTGAAGACTAAACATTCATCTTTGGTGAATCGGACGAGAAAGCCTTGATCACACATCTGGCTTATGTTAATGAGATTTGCCTTCAAGTCTTCTACATGCATCACATTCTTCAGCTTCAGAGACCCTGTCACATCAAGATTCCCTTTTCCAACCACCTTACTCCTCTGACCATCACCAAAGGAACATGACCTTTGTTACCAGCTGAATGCTCAGTGAGAAGACCCTTATTACCTGTCATGTGTCGGGAGCATCCACTGTCGAAATACCAGAGATTTTCGGAGAACGCAAACAACAAAGTGTATGCCACCATGCTGACCACCTCAGATTTCTTAACCCATTTCTTCATTGTCCTTTTGCTGGGATGTCTAACACTTCTTTCTTCACGCCAATGCTTCATACGACTGAAACAACTCCAGCCAGTGTGCCCTACTTGCCTACAGTAATCACACACGGGACGCCTGGATGTTGAACCTTTTCTCTCCTTTAACTTCGGCTCATGCCCTTTGTCCTGACCCAGTTTTTCACGTTCTTAGTAGTGAGAACACGCCTTGTCTTGGGAGCATGTAAATAGCCTCCTCGGTTGTATCCAACCCCTGTGCGATCTCCTGAGACTTTCCCCATGTTAAGAATATCATCAAGCTTAGACTTCCCCGAGTTCCACTTGTTGAGGGTACTCTCCGCCTTCTCAGCTCTAAGCAGTGTTCTCCTGAGGAAGCTCTCAAGATTCCTGAGTCTGAGCTCCGTCTTCAGAAGTTTTGCCTTAGTCTCATTCTTCTCACTTCTCAGTTTGGAGCATTCATCTTTCAATTTCTTGTTCACTTTGCAAATCTCCATCCATTTGTTGAACATAGTCTGGTATGCCGACCGAATGTCTTCTTCACCAACATCTTCCTCGCTATCACCTTTAGAGTCAAACTCACTGCTAAGTGTTGTACTAGATGTTTCAACATCATGTTTCACATTGCTCCTTATGGTCCCCGATGTTGTAACAGATGTTGCAACATTATGTTCAACATATCTAGATGTGTCATACTTAGACTGACCTTTCAGAGTAGTAGTGAACACAACGTAGTTACTGGTTATGTCCTCATCTTCAGCACTTCCTTCAGAATCTTCATCACTCCAAGCACTGGCTAGAGATTTCTCTTTCTGCTTCTTGAGAGTCTTGACACACTCAGCTTGTATGTGACCAAAGCCTTCACACTCCCTGCATTGTATTCCTTTGCACTTAGTTTTTGACTCATACCTCTGAATGGGACGACTAGTGGGGTTTTCAGCCGAGGGAGGACCTGAGCGCGCCGTCCTATTGACAGGTCTGAGATTCTGACCCATGTTGCTGATCTTCCTCATCATCCTACTGAAGTTCTTGGTTAGTAAAGCAATGTCTTCATCTAGCTCCAACTCATTCTTAGATTTAGAAGTTTCACTGACCTCCGCCTTTAATGCCACCCCCTTTTTCCTTCTATTCTGCTTGAGATTCATCTCTAAGGTTTGAAGAGAACCCATGAAGATCATCCAGTCTCATAGTGGAGGTGTTTCTTGCTTCTTCAATAGCCACTATTTTTGCAGAAAATTTATCAGGGAGAGATCTCAACGTCTTCTCCATTAGCTTCTTTTGAGGATATTTCTTGCCTAGTTGAAAAGCCCGGTTGGCTATGTCCCTCAGTCTACTATTAAATTCGGCAATAGTCTCATTATCATTCATTCTAAGATTTTCGAACTGGGAGGCAAGCATTTGAAGTTTGGAAGCCTGACTGTACTTGTTCCTTCATGGACGTTCTGAAGAATGTCCCAAGCTTCTTTGGCATACTCACATGTGGATATCAGCTTGAACTGCTCTTCATCAATAGCAGAGACTATAGCATTCACGACCTTAGAGTTTCCTAATGCCGCACGATCTTCTTCTGGATCCCAATCTCTTGCTGGTTTGAGATATACCTTGCCTTCTTTGTCTACTTCGATCGGTGGACTCCATCCTTCAACAGTGGCGAGACATGACTTGATAAACGCACGCATCGGGGACTTCCATTATGTGTAGTTTGTTCCGGCAAGTAGCGGAGGGTGAGTAACGAAAGCGTCTTCCTTCGTATTCATGACTTGTGTACTGCACACACAGGATCACACCCACTTTGACAATAGAAAGTAACACGGATGACCTGCTCCGATACCAAATGAAATTCAGTACGCAATAATAAACAGTAAATCCAACGGATTAGCACAACCAATCAGAGACACACAAGACTTGGTAACACAGTTCGATGCGCACACCTACATCTGCGGGGCCACGGCCAGAAAATCAGAATACTCTTCTAAAATAATCAATGAGTACAATCACTAATTTCGCTATTCTATTAGGAGGAACAACCTCCCCCTCAATACAAGATGGTTGATCACAACCAACCCATGGAGTATTCTTGGCAAGCTCCCCTTGCACAACCGACTAGATCAACTCCCTTGATCCTACGCACGTAGCCGTTGGCCTCCCTCCTGGAGTTCACACAAACTTTTTCTCAAAAGTCGTAACACTAGCCGTCAACGCTGCAACCCTAATAAACATCGATCCCCCTCAATCCGCGGGTCAATATGGAAGATCTTCAATCATTGCAGCAGCATATCGACAACCCACAATTTCCGAAACTACAGAAGGTAGGTGGTTCCGCAAATCTTCAAGGATCCGATGAAACAGGAATTATGGGCAAGAATCTCTCTAACCGTCTTCAACAATAAAACCGAGAGATATTGGCTTCCAAATAAATCTTCAACAATATTCAACCATCATAAAAACCAAATAATGTTAAAGATATGAAGCATGAATCACGAGCTTCCAATTGCAAGATCCCGAACTCAACAAACAGACATTTCTGCTATCCGACACAGCGTGTTGAACGTGATGATATAACATAATGTTCAACATATCTTCCAACATGACCAAGATATGACGTCTCTTCTTCAAGATAATTAAGAACAGATAACATTATATCATGGTGCCAGTATTGTCAACACAGTCACGTACGAGACCTACCTTCTTGATATGGTAGTAATTTAGCTCTGTCTGCTTCAGAACTTCATTGACATAATCGATGGGTTTATAGGTATTTTCATCCTCTTATTAGCATCATGCTTACTACCTCCATGGCCACGAGAGTAGACCCGACCGTAGTTCGGTTCCGGTTCTGTTTCTCGGCAGGTTCTGGTTCCGGTTCGGTTATGGTGAAAAATATATGAAAAGTAAACAAAATTTAAAAGCAATAACTTAAAAAAGAAATATAGTCTGTCATTAATTAACATAATGCAAATTACATATGAGAAAAATTGAGACTGTGAAAAATAAAAATAATAAAATAATTAGGCTTGCACTTAATTTGTTATCATTATTGGGTGTTAAGAGTTGAGAGTTGAGAGTTGAGGAGTTGAGAGGAGAATGATGTGAAGAGTTTAAAAGATTGGAGATGTAGTTATAGGGATTTTGTCGGGTAATGGGTGCAAACATCTTTCTTTTTTTTGTGTTTTTTTTTTTTTTTTTTTTTTTTTTTTTTTTTTGGGGGGGGGGGGAGGGGGGGGGGGGGGGGCAAAAGGGTGAAAAAAGGTAATAAGAGGCACCGAACTGGTTTGGCCCAATTTCGGTTCTGGTTCTTGGAAACGGCCAGTCGTTTTTGATTTGGTCCGGTTCGATTTCAAACTGGTTCGGTTAAGGTTCGATTCCACAGTTCAAACTGATCCGTGGCTTCGATCTGCACGAGATAAAGTCTAAAGATAAAAGACTTCCCCCCTCTTTTGGTTGGAAAAAAAAAAAAGGAAAGCAACGATAGGTACTCCTTTGGATGTGAAAACGCCACTTCCAAAGTGGACCCCAGGCATTGGGCCCATCTAGACCGAAGACCAAATGTACAACTAGGAAGCCGAAACTTCTGAGAAACGACGAAGCTCTCTACATCAACCCCAGGGCACTGAGATGTGCATATAACTGTCAGCGGCCATTTGCCCGTGGGCCTTTTGACTATCTCATACAATAAATAGGAGACCCAATGGAGGTATCTAATCACCTACTACCAGCAAGCAGTTCATGCGTGCGTGAACAGGAATCTTCCTTCAATTTCATTATGACACAATAAATACTACGATTTATGACGTTGACGTGAAACTTCATGATTTTCTACAGTGACGCAATTATTCACCTAGGTAATCCCTGTGTTCTTGGGTTTTTCTTTTTAAACAGAGTAATTTATTATCGTTAAAAATACTTCTTGGTAAATTAATTTTTTTTTCCTGTTTTTTCATCAGGGAGATCAAAATGCCAGAATTCATCGCCCGATTTAGGGAACAATCGACAGCATACGGTAATTCTATTAAGGGCTTGAGCTTCGGCCATGTTTCATCTACTCTCCCGACGTATTATTAAAAAGTGCATGTTATTTTAATTATTTAGTACAGATAACAAACTTAGTTACAGGTGTTTTGTAGATATAAAAAAATGGAGTAGGTTGAAACAATCTGACACTATCAGTGCCTTCGGAAGAGATGATTAACACTGAAGAGTTACGATTGGCGTATACTCACAACAAATAATGCTATAATAAAAAATTGAAGCGGAAATAAAACGAGAATTAACACATTCACAAATGCTTAACAAGTACAGAAAATTAACACATTCACAAATATATAACAAGTATAGAAAATCAAACCACAAAGAGCAATCGTGAACACATATCTTTTATCTTGGTTCGGTCAATCCAATGACCTACATCCAGTCATCAGACCAATCCCACCTGAGATTTCCACTATAGCTTCCCAAACCGGAAGAATAGTACCGTAGGAAAAGAAGTAAAATATTGTGGCTATACGAAGATGAACAAAGAAACAGAGTACTTATTAGAAGAATTTCAAGACTGTGCCGTTGATGACCACTGACTTGAAAGTAATTACGACTCGACCTCGGTGGTAATCGATAGCGCATGTTGCTCCCCAAGGTTTACACAACAGCCTCTGTAGGCGGTCACTCGCGGTCAGAAGCTTGGCAGTTTGCACAAGACAGGTTTACTGTAACGACCCGTTCTCCAGGATACAGGTAAGTACGAATCCATCCCAAGTATTCCCAGATCAACGATTGTTACATAAAAAGAAAGTAAAGAAGAGAGTAAAAAGAATTCTGCAGGCCACTGCGCAAGTACTAGGAAGTATAAGTAAAGTTCCAACACAGAAATAACACAGAGAACTAAACAAAAGTACAAACATTTCATTTTATTAATACAATGATCCATCTTTTACATACATCATCTCTGAACTGAGTACAAAAGAAGTAAACCAGAAAATCCCCTAAACCCAAAAGGAAAAACACTCTTACTTTGTACAAGTAAGTCTCACTCTCTAACTACCCCTGGAAGAACAATTGGAACAAACTATCCCCTGAGACTCCATCTCTGAGTAGCTCCTGAGTCTAGCTCTGAGTATCCTGCTTCTAGACCTGGAAAAGTAAATGTGGCGCGTCAACGCGTGACCTAGTAGGATTCTAACTAAGCTAGGTAGGACCCAGTTTAGACCCGGACTACCTATCTAAGAAGGGTGGTCTAACAAGTGAGGTCACAATGCATATAAAAGTATTCGCGACATGATATGCAAGCATTACGAAAAACTTGTAACACATGCCTAATGCTGAAAGTAAGTAGAGAAACATATTAACATGCAGTAACAACTTTAAATTAAACAGTGGAATAGATCTGTTGGATCCTGCCAAAACAGAGTTAGGATCGATAATTAAAGTTGAGACTTACGCTTGCGTATGCGGAACGGTAGTCTCGGAACTTTGCCTTCGGATTCGCCACGACGGATCGAGTCTTCTCACGAACGGAGTAAGGCTACTAATCCACAATCTAAATCTCTATTTTAGATTAAGAACTTGGAAAGAGGAAGAGAAAGGATTTCTGCAGAGCTTCGCTAGGATGAAGATGCATGCATGAATTTCATGCAAAAGGTGTAAGAAATGGCTTACCCTTGGGTCTTATTTATAGCCCCCAAGGTAGTTATTTTAGGGTAAGTTGTTCCTTTGGAACAACTTAATTAAGGTGTACCATGATACATGGCACATTATAAGCTTAAGTTGTACCATATGCATGGTACAACATAAGCTTAAGATATTCCCCCTTTATTAGCCATATGTCGCATGCACTTATGCATATATAATGCGACTTTCCCACTCATCCAGAGATCCTCTCCGCAAGGGAACAGATTCCCTTTGCACACGACTTCGTGTACGTGACGTTCGAGGTCCGTATTTCCTCGTACATCCCCCACAAGGGTGTACAAACGTCTTCCATATCCAACATCTCCCACTCACACTTGAGGGGATTGTAAGAGAACGTCTTTCTCTTAGTTCTTTCATCTATCATACCGAGAAATAGACCGTGCGACCGTCATGCGCGTAGAGTCTGTTGTTGTGCACTTGTTAGAGATACACAACGACCTCGAAGGTGTAAAGTTGAGTAGTTCAACGCATGCTTTACCCTAGATTATTTCTTCACATTTCTTATACTTTATATTCAACAATTGAATCCCATCTGGATTACAATTGGCTGGCCAGCTTTGAATCATTAAAGTCTAAATGCGAATATGAAATCAATCTTCCTCTTCTTGCGAACCTTCTGATCTTGACTTGATTCGCTTTTCTAACGTGCCCCGCCGAGCCGAATTACCATAGCCCATTAGCAACACGCTAAGATAGCGATCATCTCGTCAAATCTAAAGGAACCAATTAGAGTCCTTGAGGGTAAGAGTTAAGACCCGTATGGCCTTTGAGTCTCACATAATAGCAAACACTATTGCTACTAACTCAGTGGTCGAAATGCATACGTGGTATGAACACGTATTACAACATCACTCCTTTCCCAGGGAGAGTATGTCTTAATGATGTTGTACGGATGAAAGATCAGACACCACAGTGTCTATCTTTTGAGTCCCCTTACTACTCATGGAATATTCCCAGACTCTCATCCTGCATAAGACAGATAGGATTAAAAAATCCTATGAGATCTTTTTCAAATATCCTTGTGATACAGATCTCAGATCTTTTGTAAGCATCCATATGATGCAGATCTTTCATTCGACTATCTTGTTTAAGTCACGACTCTAAATCATTTGTCTAATGATTTTGACTTTAAACTAGTCACATCTCTATCTTATCCATCTGATAAGATAAGGCGGTTGCTCATGTGAGAGAGCCAACCTTAATCTGTCCGACATACACACAATAAAATAGCTGAGACTTAAACACAAATGTACATAAAATCATTTGTAAGAAACTTGTATGCAAATTAAACTTTGATCTTCTATAGACATGGGAAATATTATATGATACAGCTCAGCACCTACGCATTCCCATAGATGATAAGTGTTTGAAAAAACACATCTCTGGGGATCGCCTCAGTAAGGAGATCCGCTATCATCTTATGCGTGGATATGTATCCTATGTCTACTTCCTTCCGTTTGTCATAGTTCTTCGCAAACTTGAATCGAATATCAATGTGTTTGGTCTTATAATGAAATTTTAGGATCTTTGACATAGGCAATCGAAGCTTGACTATTACTGTATATAGGAACAGTGCTCGAGTCAGTGGCATCCGTCAGCCTGTCTAAGAATTTCCTAAGCCAAACAGCTTCTTGGACCGCCATGCCGAATGCTACAAATAGCATAACGCATAGTCCGCAGTCCCTTTGAGGTACCTTAATATCCTCTTCACCGCTTTCCAGTGTGCATGTCCTGGGTTGGATTGGTAACGGCTTTACCATACCAACAGCATAGCAAATGTCTGGTCTGGTACACATCATGGCGTACTTCAGACTTCTTATAGCACTGGAGTATGGAACCTTTTCCATAGCTTTCTTTTGGATCTTTGGGATACATTTCCAAACATAGACCCTCGCCTTTGCTTATTGGAGGTAAAACGCACGACAGGAAAGGAAAAATCTCTTCGTAGTTTATTCCTTCCTGTTGCGTGAAACCTTTCGCAACAAGGCGAGCTTTATATTTCTTGATGGAGCCATTAGCCTTATGCTTGATTTTGAGAACCCACTTGTTCCTAATGGCTGTACGTCCCTTAGGTAAATCAACCAAGTCCCAGACTTGGTTTGTTTTCATGGATTGAAGTTCTTCTTCCATCGTCGCTTTCCATTTATCTTTAGCAGGGCATGTGACGGCCTGTTTGAAATTTGCAGGTTCGTCATCATCTTGTAGTAATGAATGTTTGAGGAAATTCATCCTCGAATCTGAGAGGGTGTTAGCCTCGTTCGATTACTACGTCTTGCTTGAGTTTGATCACTCCCACTTGGAATGATATCACTCCCACTTGGAATAACATCACTCCCACTCGGAATAGGATTGGTATCGTTCGTATCATTCATAGGTGAAGTTTGAAACGTATTTTCTTCTTCACCAAGAATTCTCCCACTCGAACGTTCCGATCCTTTTTGATCCCAAATCTCAAACAAGGATAAGTCTTGACTTATCTCACCCTGTCTTGAAAAACTCGTTTTCCAAGAAGACAACATCCCTCGATTCGAATTCTATAAGACCCCCATTGTCCTCTTGACCGACGAAAACATATCCTTTGGAGTTTTCAGCGTATCGGATGAAGATACACTTCCTCCCACGTGGCCCAAGTTTGCCATATTTGTGAGAGAATAAATGTGCATAAAAGGCACAACCCCAAGGTTTTAGAATGCTTAAGTCTGGAGTTCTATCGTTCCACAACTCATAAGGAGTAGAACTTACCGACTTCGAGGGTACACGGTTTAAGATGAACGCTGCCGTCAATAATGCATCACCCCAAAAGATGATAGGCAAATTTGCCTGAGACATCATTGATCGGACCATTTCCATCAATGTCCTATTTCTTCTTTCCGCAACACTGTTTTGCAGGGGCCTGGCCGCCCTGGCAGAGGCCAGGGCTAGGCCAGGGCCTGGCCGAGGCCAGGGCAGGAGCCCTGGCCCCGGCCTGCGGCCAGGCCGCCCTGGCAGAGGCCAGGGCAGCGCCCTGGCCTCAGGCCAGGGGCCTGGCCGCCCTGGCAGAGGCCAGGGGCCTGGCCGCCCTGGCAGAGGCCAGGGCCTGGCCGAGGCCAGGGCAGGAGCCCTGGCCCCGGCCTGCGGCCAGGCCGCCCTGGCAGAGGCCAGGGCCTGGCCGAGGCCAGGGCAGGAGCCCTGGCCCCGGCCTGCGGCCAGGCCGCCCTGGCAGAGGCCAGGGCAGCACCCTGGCCTCAGGCCAGGGGCCTGGCCGCCCTGGCAGAGGCCAGGGCAGCGCCCTGGCCTCAGGCCAGGGCCTGGCCGAGGCCAGGGCCTGGCCGAGGCCAGGGCAGGGGCCCTGGCCCCGGCCAGTGGCCTGGCCGGCCGGCCCTGGCAGAGGCCAGGGCCTGGCCGACCCTGGCCGAGGGGGCCAGGACCCCTGGCCGGCCAGGGCAGAGGCCCTGGCCGGACCATTTGCCAAGCCCCGGCCAGGGCAGAGGCCCTGGCCGGGAAGAAACTGCAGTTCGAAAATTGGTCGACCAGTTTGGTCGTTTTGGTCGACCAATCTGGCAGAAGGTCTGGGTCGACTGCAAACTTGCCTACTGACCCATACGGGGTGACAAAAGGCATTGGCCAAACTCGAATGTGCCGATTAGCCCATACGGGGCTAACCACAGTGCCGACTAGTTCATACGGAACTAACGTTTTAATGAAGTTTTTCATTGGGCTCTACTCCTTGAAGATTAGCCATAGTGCTCTACTTCATGCGAGATTAGCCATGTCATTGTGCTCTACTCTACGGAGATTAGCCAATGTACTTGTGACGTTGTGCTCTACTCTACGGAGATTAGCCAACGTGCTTTCAAAATTTTTTTTGGAAAAAGATGTTTTTCAAATAGGTTATGTCCCGTCCTTAAATCGGGATAGCGCAATTTAGAATTCCAAGTCCTACCACGATCCGGCCATGGTTATCTAACCCATGGGTGTGTAGAACAGGTCTCGTGGCTTGGCAATTGTTGCGTTAAAATTCTTTGCGCAAACTCTCACCTATTCTATTTTGAAAGATATGTTTTTCAAAGTAATTTTCCGCTGCTAATACCATACGGGTATTATTTCTGATTTCTTTTTACTTAAGATAAGTAAGAGGGATACTTTGAAAGTTACTTCTAGATGGTAGTTGGGAACGTAGTGAACTTCTCGATTCTAGAGTAACATTTCAACGCATCCAATGAACTTATCAAGTGTTTAAAGAATCGAAACTTTATGCATAGAATTTTGATCGTGTTTTTCATTCTCTTTGCAGTTTTTTGAATCGAATATGTCTACCGCTTCTAAGAACATTGTCGCAGAGCTTAACAAAGGTGAAAAGCTCAACGGCGACAATTATAAACTTTGGTCAATAAAGATCCAATATGTTTTGGAGGAGCAAGATGTGCTCGAAACACTCCAAAACATAATGGTAGAACCTGAGTTGGGCAATACGGCCCAACACAAGAGGGACCGGGAAGCTTATGATACTTGGACTCGAAAGAACAAAATAGCACGCATTACGTTACTGTCCGCGATGGACAATGACATAATGCGTCTATTTCGGGAATTCGATCTAGCCAAAGACATATGGTCTGAGCTAGAAGTAAAGTTTGGTGGAACTTCGGTTACCAAACTCCGCTCCTTGAATATTCAATTTGATTCGTACAAGATGCGGCGAGATCATTCTATGAAGAAGCATCTCCGCCACATGGCGAATCTTATATCTGAATTGAAGGATGCGGGTGTTACGCTGTCTGACGAACAGCAGATCCAAGCAGTCATTCGTTCACTCCCAGATAGCTGGGATAACATGAAAATGCATCTCACTCATAATGAGTGCATTAAAACTTTAAGCGATGTATCGAAACACCTCGAACTCGAGGAAGAGCGGATTCAAGCCGCAAAACCTAGTGCAGAAGTGCACATGGCCGCTAGTTCCTCACATGGAGGAAATAAGCGGAATAATAAACGCTTAAGGTTTGTGAACGAACGAAAGCAAGAACCGGAAACCTCAAAGAAGACTAAGTGGCAAAAGAATGTGCACTCAAAGAAGAAAAACTTGAAGAAGATCAAGTGCTTTAAGTGCAACAAGTACGGTCACTTCGCCCGTACATGTACGGATGGAAGTGACAAGGTAACTTGTAGGGCTAGTTACATATGTGTTTCTAGTTCCATGTTTCTTGCTGAATCTAACTATTTTTGGTTGATTGATTCAGGGGCCACAGACCACGTAGCGAAGGACAAAAGGTTCTTCGCAGAGTATCAAAGGATAACTCAAGGAACAAAGTGGATATACGTCGGCAACAACACTCGTGTTGAAGTCAAGGGCGTCGGAACATGCAAGCTTGTTCTCGACAACGGCCGGACTCTACTATTGCACGACTTCCTCTTTGCTCCAGATATTCGAAGGAATATCGTATCTGTGGTCATGTTAATGTCTTTAAGTTATGAAGGAGGTTATATATGTTGACCTTGTTTGTAATAGTTCTTTTAGTTGGGTCGGGTAATGTTTGTAATGGATTGATTGTTTTAAACACTATGGTATTCTTCTTCTATTTATGAAAGTTTCCATTTGACAAATGCTTCTTCTAAATCTGAGATCATTTGTTGGCATGCAAGACTTGGTCACATTGGACCAACTAGAATGGATAGACTTGCCAAAAGTGGCTTGCTATCTAATGTTTCAAAAGTTGAAATGTCAACTTGCAAACATTGTCTTGTAGGAAAACTTGTCGCAAGCCGTTTGGAACTGGCACAAGGGCCGAAGTTCCATTACAGCTTATCCATTCGGACATTTGCGGTCCAATGAATGTTAAGACAAGACGCGGGAAGTCCTATTTCATCACCTTCATTGATGATTTCACTCGTTTCGGTCACATCTATTTGATTTCCCACAAACATGAAGCTTTAAACTTGCTTCAAAAACTATATGAGTTTAGTGGAAAATCAACTAGATCGCAAGATAAAGGTCTTGCGAACCGATCGAGGTGGAGAATATCAATCAACGAGTTTTTCTGTGATGAAAAAGGCATAGTTCATCAAATAACTATGCCTTATACTCCACAACAAAACAGTGTTGCCAAAAGAAGAAATAGGACATTGATGGAAATGGTCCGATCAATGATGTCTCAGGCAAATTTGCCTATCACCTTTTGGGGTGATGCATTATTGACGGCAGTGTTCATCTTAAACCGTGTACCCTCGAAGTCGGTAAGTTCTACTCCTTATGAGTTGTGGAACGATAGAACTCCAGACTTAAGCATTCTAAAACCTTGGGGTTGTGCCTTTTATGCACATTTATTCTCTCACAAATATGGCAAACTTGGGCCACGTGGGAGGAAGTGTATCTTCATCCGATACGCTGAAAACTCCAAAGGATATGTTTTCGTCGGTCAAGAGGACAATGGGGGTCTTATAGAATTCGAATCGAGGGATGTTGTCTTCTTGGAAAACGAGTTTTCCAAGACAGGGTGAGATAAGTCAAGACTTATCCTTGTTTGAGATTTGGGATCAAAAAGGATCGGAACGTTCGAGTGGGAGAATTCTTGGTGAAGAAGAAAATACGTTTCAAACTTCACCTATGAATGATACGAACGATACCAATCCTATTCCGAGTGGGAGTGATGTTATTCCAAGTGGGAGTGATATCATTCCAAGTGGGAGTGATCAAACTCAAGCAAGACGTAGTAATCGAACGAGGCTAACACCCTCTCAGATTCAAGGATGAATTTCCTCAAACATTCATTACTACAAGATGATGACGAACCTGCAAATTTCAAACAGGCCGTCACATGCCCTGCTAAAGATAAATGGAAAGCGACGATGGAAGAAGAACTTCAATCCATGAAAACAAACCAAGTCTGGGACTTGGTTGATTTACCTAAGGGACGTAAAGCCATTAGGAACAAGTGGGTTCTCAAAATCAAGCATAAGGCTAATGGCTCCATCAAGAAATATAAAGCTCGCCTTGTTGCGAAAGGTTTCACGCAACAGGAAGGAATAAACTACGAAGAGATTTTTTCTTTCCTGTCGTGCGTTTTACCTCCAATAAGCAAAGGCGAGGGTCTATGTTTGGAAATGTGTCCCAAAGATCCAAAAGAAAGCTATGGAAAAGGTTCCATACTCCAGTGCTGTCAGAAGTCTGAAGTACGCCATGATGTGTACCAGACCAGACATTTGCTATGCTGTTGGTATGGTAAAGCCGTTACCAATCCAACCCAGGACATGCACACTGGAAAGCGGTGAAGAGGATATTAAGGTACCTCAAAGGGACTGCGGACTATGCGTTATGCTATTTGTAGCATTCGGCATGGCGGTCCAAGAAGCTGTTTGGCTTAGGAAATTCTTAGACAGGCTGACGGATGCCACTGACTCGAGCACTGTTCCTATATACAGTAATAGTCAAGCTTCGATTGCCTATGTCAAAGATCCTAAAATTTCATTATAAGACCAAACACATTGATATTCGATTCAAGTTTGCGAAGAACTATGACAAACGGAAGGAAGTAGACATAGGATACATATCCACGCATAAGATGATAGCGGATCTCCTTACTGAGGCGATCCCCAGAGATGTGTTTTTTCAAACACTTATCATCTATGGGAATGCGTAGGTGCTGAGCTGTATCATATAATATTTCCCATGTCTATAGAAGATCAAAGTTTAATTTGCATACAAGTTTCTTACAAATGATTTTATGTACATTTGTGTTTAAGTCTCAGCTATTTTATTGTGTGTATGTCGGACAGATTAAGGTTGGCTCTCTCACATGAGCAACCGCCTTATCTTATCAGATGGATAAGATAGAGATGTGACTAGTTTAAAGTCAAAATCATTAGACAAATGATTTAGAGTCGTGACTTAAACAAGATAGTCGAATGAAAGATCTGCATCATATGGATGCTTACAAAAGATCTGAGATCTGTATCACAAGGATATTTGAAAAAGATCTCATAGGATTTTTTAATCCTATCTGTCTTATGCAGGATGAGAGTCCGGGAATATTCCATGAGTAGTAAGGGGACTCAAAAGATAGACACTGTGGTGTCTGATCTTTCATCCGTACAACATCATTAAGACATACTCTCCCTGGGAAAGGAGTGATGTTGTAATATTTGTTCATACCACATATGCATTTCGACCACTGAGTTAGTAGCAATAGTGTTTGCTATTATGTGAGACTCAAAGGCCATACGGGTCTTAACTCTTACCCTCAAGGACTCTAATTGGTTCCTTTAGATTTGACGAGATGATCGCTATCTTAGCGTGTTGCTAATGGGCTATGGTAATTCGGCTCGGCGGGGCACGTTAGAAAAGCGAATCAAGTCAAGATCAGAAGGTTCGTAAGAAGAGGAAGATTGATTTCATATTCGCATTTAGACTTTAATGATTCAAAGCTGGCCAGCCAATTGTAATCCAGATGGGATTCAATTGTTGAATATAAAGTATAAGAAATGTGAAGAAATAATCTAGGGTAAAGCATGCGTTGAACTACTCAACTTTGCACCTTCGAGGTCGTTGTGTATCTCTAACAAGTGCACAACAACAGACTCTACGCGCATGACGGTCGCACGGTCTATTTCTCGGTATGATAGATGAAAGAACTAAGAGAAAGACGTTCTCTTACAATCCCCTCAAGTATGAGTGGGAGATGTTGGATATGGAAGACGTTTGTACACCCTTGTGGGGGATGTACGAGGAAATACGGACCTCGAACGTCGTGTACACGAAGTCGTGTGCAAAGGGAATCTGTTCTCTTGCGGAGAGGATCTCTGGATGAGTGGGAAAGTCGCATTATATATGCATAAGTGCATGCGACATATGGCTAATAAAGGGGGAATATCTTAAGCTTATGTTGTACCATGCATATGGTACAACTTAAGCTTATAATGTGCCATGTATCATGGTACACCTTAATTAAGTTGTTCCAAAGGAACAACTTACCCTAAAATAACTACCTTGGGGGCTATAAATAAGACCCAAGGGTAAGCCATTTCTTACACCTTTTGCATGAAATTCATGCATGCATCTTCATCCTAGCGAAGCTCTGCAGAAATCCTTTCTCTTCCTCTTTCCAAGTTCTTAATCTAAAATAGAGATTTAGATTGTGGATTAGTAGCCTTACTCCGTTCGTGAGAAGACTCGATCCGTCGTGGCGAATCCGAAGGCAAAGTTCCGAGACTACCGTTCCGCATACGCAAGCGTAAGTCTCAACTTTAATTATCGATCCTAACTCTGTTTTGGCAGGATCCAACAGATCTATTCCACTGTTTAATTTAAAGTTGTTACTGCATGTTAATATGTTTCTCTACTTACTTTCAGCATTAGGCATGTGTTACAAGTTTTTCGTAATGCTTGCATATCATGTCGCGAATACTTTTATATGCATTGTGACCTCACTTGTTAGACCACCCTTCTTAGATAGGTAGTCCGGGTCTAAACTGGGTCCTACCTAGCTTAGTTAGAATCCTACTAGGTCACGCGTTGACGCGCCACATTTACTTTTCCAGGTCTAGAAGCAGGATAGTCAGAGCTAGACTCAGGAGCTACTCAGAGATGGAGTCTCAGGGGATAGTTTGTTCCAATTGTTCTTCCAGGGGTAGTTAGAGAGTGAGACTTACTTGTACAAAGTAAGAGTGTTTTTCCTTTTGGGTTCTTTAGGGGATTTTCTGGTTTACTTCTTTTGTACTCAGTTCAGAGATGATGTATGTAAAAGATGGATCATTGTATTAATAAAATGAAATGTTTGTACTTTTGTTTAGTTCTCTGTGTTATTTCTGTGTTGGAACTTTACTTATACTTCCTAGTACTTGCGCAGTGGCCTGCAGAATTTTGAAATGTTACTTATACTTGCGTATGCGGATCTTGCCAAAACAGAGTTAGGATCGATAATTAAAGTTGAGACTTACGCTTGCGTATGCGGAACGGTAGTCTCGGAACTTTGCCTTCGGATTCGCCACGACGGATCGAGTCTTCTCACGAACGGAGTAAGGCTACTAATCCACAATCTAAATCTCTATTTTAGATTAAGAACTTGGAAAGAGGAAGAGAAAGGATTTCTGCAGAGCTTCGCTAGGATGAAGATGCATGCATGAATTTCATGCAAAAGGTGTAAGAAATGGCTTACCCTTGGGTCTTATTTATAGCCCCCAAGGTAGTTATTTTAGGGTAAGTTGTTCCTTTGGAACAACTTAATTAAGGTGTACCATGATACATGGCACATTATAAGCTTAAGTTGTACCATATGCATGGTACAACATAAGCTTAAGATATTCCCCCTTTATTAGCCATATGTCGCATGCACTTATGCATATATAATGCGACTTTCCCACTCATCCAGAGATCCTCTCCGCAAGGGAACAGATTCCCTTTGCACACGACTTCGTGTACGCGACGTTCGAGGTCCGTATTTCCTCGTACATCCCCCACAAGGGTGTACAAACGTCTTCCATATCCAACAAGATCGGCATGCGATAACATCATTTAAGTAAACAGAAGTACAAGTAAACATAAGATAACAACATTTACATATTAGAAGAACAAGTTAACATGTGGTAGCAGCATTTATCAATTAAACGACAATTACTTTAAATTATCACTTTACATGTTTGGGAACCCGTGTAAATAATAAGACACTTAATAAGCTGGACTTCATCAAAGGTTGGTGAAAAGTGATACCTTAACCAGTGACACGAGCACTGAAGGGGCCTCACGAAACTCCTCAGAATGGAGTGAGAAATCTCAGTTTTTCAGTGGAAAATGGAGCAAACCATCATTTACCGTCATGATGCATCACGAGTACACCACCAAACTCTCTAACTCTGCCCACTCCCCATGCCTACTCACGGGAGTGTGAGTGAGAATCAAGCTATATCCTCACTTAGCCAACTCCTTCGCTCAGGAGTGCAAGTGGGAGCCTCAGTTATGTCCGCTCCTTAAGACCTACTCTTTACACGTGTCCCCCTCCCCAAACCTATATGATCTCATCCATTTTTGAATGGATTGAAAACTTCAAACTCTTGTTCTCATTCTCACTCTCAATTATCATTGTTTCACGTTACTTTCATTCTGACGATTTCATCAACACTTTCAAATTTCACATTCGCATTCTCAATATGTCATAATGATTCCATTCATTACTTGCTATATTGTCATCTTTCTTTACTAATTTCATGTAAAATGACTTATGGACCATCATGCTTTATTCCTTTACCAGTTCCATATGACTATCAGATGAGAATTTAACATGATATACTTCAATATATATGCATCATAATAATTTCATGGATTTCTAAATAAACATTCTGAAGCATAGTTATTGCATGATTAACATCCAAGACATTGTAATGTTAAAGCATATGAATCAACCAAACTGAATAAAATGAAGTTCGGTAAGAAGGCACGGCCACACGGTCGTATGGTGAAATCCATACGGCCGTATGGATTTCATAAGAAAGGCTGGAAGATCCACACTCCCGTATGATTTAATCCATACGGCCGTATGAATTTTAGTTGGCTGTGAAGAAATGCACATGGTCGTATGGGTTATAGGTCACACGACCATATGGAAAATTTCATACGGCCGTATGAATCTAAACTGCAACATGCGGTCGTATGGAAGTTTTGAAGCTTCAACACGGCCGTATGGTTTTGGCCATACGGTCATGTGGTTCATAATGCTGTCAAGTTCGACTGCGACGAGGGTAAAAACTTACGCGATCTTAACTAAATCCAATCTAACCAAGTTAGGATCCTACCTGACTAAGGCATTCAGATTGTCTGGGGCCTTTCTTATCCTTGATGACCTTCTGAAGCTAGCTCTCCTTCTTCTTCCAATGATCAAAAGCTAGGGTTTGGGATTTTTGGGAAAATCGGCAACAACATGAGCTGATAAGGGTTGTGAGGGAGAGATTTCCTTTTTAATTCCCTACTAATCCACCTCCTGCTCCCTTAAAACCTGGTAGGGCTGCCACCTAAGAGGGTTAGGTGTGGGTTTATATGCTGATGCCACCTCCTAAGTATGAGGTGGCTGCTATTGGCTTTTAGGATTTCAATTTTAGAGTTTTAATAAAAATACACATAAAAATACTTAGTATAATTTCTCATACTAGTATATACTCTTTATACACTCCATTTAATAATAAAAAGGAGAGTTATGAAATTCCTTTAAAATAATTTTCTAAGATTATAAAAATTAAAGAAAATTATACCAAGCCTCCAAAAATTCATACGTACAAATATTTGCCCGGAATACGTATACAATACACGTACCGGTGAATACGTGGTATTACAGTCTACCCACCTTAAAACAACATCCGTCCTCGGACTTTCTAAATATATGGGTCTAATAAAAAGTCTAATAGATTTAAGGATTGCCCCACCCATAATATACTAATATAAACACAGTACACATTCATCTCCAAGGCTATTGCCATTGTATATCTTAATCTCAACGATATATATGACTATTCATATTACTACTCTAAGATAGATATATACAAATATTATTCATACAATTCATAACATGTATATGATACTATAACATTAATCCAATACAATACAATTATTAGTATCATAACTACACTCATTAAGCAAAACATTCATGCTAATATACCAACATAGCTTTATTCATATTACTTTATTTATCTTACTATATTATACTTATATAATATCATTATACAAACTTACTATGTACACATAATCATAAATACTAAAACGAATGCCATACAACAATATATTTACATTCAGATGTATCTTACTTTCAACACACACACAGACACGCGTGCACGCACACACAGATGTATCTAAATAAAACTATAACTAGGTAAACAAACATATATCCAAGACGTACACCAGTAATTATAACATACATATCCATCGGTATATACCTACACTCATATATATATTAACATAGCCATTAAGGATACATGTAACTGTCAATCATTCAAATGTAAGTATATACACTAAAACCTATGACATATATCTACGCAAGTACTTATATAATTCATTCACATGAGCTCACATAATAAGGCACACATATATACGTATATATATATCCTTCATTCACATTACACACTGATATATTTTATCTATGTATACATATAATTAGTTGTACATATGCTTATGTTTAAATTATACGTACTTACATGAAGAAAGGCCATAACACACATCACACATAATTTAACACATATAGTACATATATAAAACTACTATTCTTATTTATGACTATATACCCACATCTATTCATATAAGTTTACATAATATATGTTCAAATATACATTCTATCACTTAAATACTTATATGTGTATACTTAGATATATACATTGATGTACGAAATCACACGACACTCCAAGTATGCATACATATCTATATATACATATATATGCTCACAATATATTAAACACACGGCAATCACTTAATAAGTCTTAGTGCTAACCCCTCTCCTCTCTCTCTCTCTCTCTCTCTCTCTCTCTCTCTCTCTCTCTCTCTCTCTCCCCCCCCCCCTCCCTCCTACTTATTTATACACTCGGACATGTTACATCATACATTTTAGTAAATAATTGTACGTAGTTACATCACTTAAGCACATATATATAAACACTTACAATCATATATACATAATGTATATCAACACACAGTACACTAGTATACACATAGTATGTCTACTCTCATGTAAGTGGTGTATACAAATCCATTAATAGACTTATACATAATGTTCATACATGTAACTGGGTACATCCTAATATTGATATACATGTACCAATATTTATGCTATATCATATAAGTATAAATACTTCCATTTATATATACAAACCATAGTCATTCTTTCTTATATGCATACACGTCATATGTCACTACACATTCATACACTAGTTTACACATGTTATACTTACTCTCACACAAGTGGTATATATAAATCCATACAAAGACTTACATACAATGTACAAACTGCATACATGTTAATCCATATAAATAATTCGACACATCTTATAACTGATCTACATATTATCCACATAAAGTACAAGCAAGTTTAGAAGCAACCTAACAATTATATATACACACACACACACACATACACATATATATAGATAATATTTCACATACAAATAAAACTATAAATACATACTCTAGTACCTCGTGAAAATATACATGGCATAGTCACATAATCACACTGATATATATAAACAATTCTTCATATTGTCATCCCGATATCCCTATATCTCAGGCTTCCTAATGTCATGGTTCTATTCTAAGACTGAGCATCTATCCACCTTAAGACACATCTATCTCTATGGAATATTATGTAGGAGGATATATGCCTATAAGGAGATTTATCCTAAGTGTACGTCTTGTTCATATAACATATGGTGTCCATTATTCTAAGTATGAAATCGATTATATTATATACTTAGATAATGTCCATAGACTTATAGTTAGGTCCTTACGTATCCAGATAAGATCTCGATTATGAGTAGAAAGCGACCAAATAGAAACGTAAGTCTTAAACGGTTTGTGGTCATAGATGTGTTGAGAACTGGATATCAACACATCGGATAGACCACTGTGTCTTAGTCTTACCTTAGGGTAATGATGATCTCATAGTCATTCGACTTGGTGAAGTCGGAGACAAGACACAGGTGCTCATTGGAGAATGAGTTCACTGAACGACCAACTTAAAGTTATTAAATGGTTAACTTTAACTAAACTGTCTATAATAACTCTAAGGTGATGATAGGTAAGCTAGTCCTTAAGACCTGAAGTTATCGGTATAAACCTATAAGTGAATAATGTAGTTTAGACCTATGACTAGCTTCGAGGCTAGGCCTGCTGAAAGATCTTAGGTTAGATTGCACCTGAAGCTCTCGAGGCGAGTAGATGACTAAGATGGGATTCGTCAGTTCCGTTAAAGGGAAGTTAGTGTCACAGGCTCCGTACGGTCTTTGTGTCAATCCGCGGCCGGGGTACGTCGTAACAAGTACACGTAAATACAACCGAGACCGCTGTATACTGACCAATGTTGTCTAATAGGATTGACAGTAAACCATACCCTAGGCCAACATGGGCACAGTCTTGACAAAGGGACTATAGCTAACGGCATTCATCACTGACACAGCCAAAGTAAACCCAACGATGCTTTTGTCAATGGGTCGACCACGTTATGATGATTCTGAAACAGGGACGACAACTACTGCTCGTGATGACCGTCGTCTAGGGGCTTCGAGCCCCAACCTATAGTAAGGTCAGGCTGTAGGGTCTCACACCGAGTAGCGTTCGTGTCTTAATAATAGAAAGATAAATTCAGAGAGAGATTCATTTGATGATATTGAATAGTTGATATTCACAAAGCTAGTTGTGAAAATAAGTCGTAAATGCAATAGGGACAATGTTGCATTTGATGCAAACAAAGATTAAACGTTTCGTAAGTTGGTTACGACAATAATTGTAGGAACAAATACATTGGAAAGGGTTACCTGGATGACGGGATCGTCCCGGTCTAAACACAGGTTCAAACCGCGTCCAAATCGGAGCTCAAACGAGTCCAGAAACGCGATAACGGTCAAGGCAAAGTGGGTTAGACCCACTGGGCTAACAAGCCCATCCGCAAGGGCAAGCGGGCGCGGCCTGCTGCACAGCGGGCCAGTACCCGCTGCCCGACGTGCGTGTGTCACCCTCCCTGCCTTGGGCAGGCGCGCCCGCTAAGCCTAGCGGGCACGCCCGCAACTTAAGTGATTTAGGGTTTTTTGAAACCCCAAATGACGGCTACGAAAATTGATTTTTTGCCCATCTTTGGGCAATTGTTTGAGGGGTCAAACAAAGTCGAAATTCGTCGCCGTTGGTTCCTACGCATTCACCATTCAAACCCGTCGAATTGATAGTTTGTTTGGTACCTAAAGTTTAATGGATAATGAGAATTAATTCGTTGAAGTTGGCATTTATGAAATGCTCACTAAACTTCAATTAAAGCTTAATTAGCTAAATTAATTTCTCCTAGATTTGTTTTAGTTCCACATTACTCACAACGAAAGTAGGAGTACCGACTCCCTATATAAATAGGGGTGCACTCTCTTCGTTAAAAAATACACCAAGTCCTCGATCGAGTAGCTCCGGATATTTGAGCTAGCTCGATCTACAACTAAACTATTCTCTCTCTCTTCTTACTATTCTCCGGACTAGTCCTAGCAAGACTACGAAGGGGGTTTGGATTCAGATCCAGACGTATAAGACGCAGGTCTATTCAAGTGAAACTTTCTATCACGTGTGATCGGCTTGGAGGCGGGAGTCGGCTCAGGCAGATCAGTTCGAGGGTGCGAGGCGGCTCGGGTGGATCGAGTCATGGCAGTTCGGCTACGAGGAGCGTCAGAAGATGGTGCGGTACATCTTGCCCGCCCAAGGGTCGAGATTCCAGGTATGTGGTTAAGCAATTTTAGTGTAGATTTAAGTTTGTCGCTGTAGAATAGATCCCTCTTGGGGTGGTCAGATCTACCCCAAATTGACATAGATCGGGCTATGTTCTGGCTCTCTCAGAGCGCTAAATTGTTTAGCTAGATTATTTTTGATTTTCTGCTGCGCTTTATACCCCTGTGGTCCGTCCGACTTAGGACGGACATAGATCCGAGCTCTGAGGGTCCGCTAAAACCCCTACAGTAGTATCAGAGCCACAGGTTATGCTTGTAGATCTATATTTTTTGCGACGATTTTAAATCTTTTAATTTCTTGTTTTAAACATACGCACAATTTTAACTTTATGTTAAAATAATGTTTTATGTTTTAAAATTGTTTTGCAACATAAAAAAATTTTGAGCCGATTTAATCTTTATGCGATAAATTTAAATAGGTCTCTCATGTTTAACTGTTTTAAAATTTTATTTTATAAGATAAAATAATTTTTAGCATACATTTAAAATAAATTTTATGTAACACAAAAGGAATATTTTATTTCATGCGATGATATTGAAAATTCATATTTTTGGTTACATAAAGATTGAAATTTTTTAAAAGGCTTTATCCGAAAGTTTATTAAATTAATTTCAAATGATTTTAAAAGGGTTTTAGAATTATTTTAAAGAATATGTGATATAAAGAAAATTTTATTCTCATAAGATGAAATAATAAATTTGTTTCTTTTAAATTATATATTGGTTTTAAGATTACTCTATGCGATATTTTAATCATAAAAGTGTATCGTTAAAAATTTTAAAGCTTAGGTTTTAAAATTATTTGATAATTTTATGAAAGCTAGTTTTATGTGATAAAAATGCTTTAAGCTTTAAATTTTAACTCTTTATATTTAAATGTTAAATTTTAGAGTTGCAAGTTGTTCGATTATGTTATAGAAAATTTTAACTTGCAAGCTTTCATGATATGTCACTAAATGAACCTTTAATTTATGCGGTTAAATTAGTTGGTTTATGTTTTAATGGACATGTTGAATAATGTATTCTTGAACCCTTTAGGTTAGCCATTGACGGATTAAAATTTTATGAGATGAAATTTTAATGATTAGTGACATGTTACGTTTTTATAAACAAAACAACATCAAAACCTAATACCAGATTAGGGTAGTCCCTTTTGATTGACAATCATTGCAATAAATCGTTTAAATGATGATTATCATAAAAGACTATTTTTGAAAAATGTTGTTATTGTCTTATTAAAATCCTAATTAGATTGGGGTAGCATAGTTGAACGTATGAACCTTATAGTTGATAAGGACTCAATAAAAATTGTTCAACCAATCCATAAAATTTCGAATTTTAGGATCCACTAGTTGATAAGGATTAACTAGTTTTCTTAATTAAAAGACATTTAGTTGTTGGACGAACATAGAATTGATGAAACTCCTTCAATGGATCATGATGTCGGTCAATGTGCTTGGCTAAGTTTGCTGGACCACCTTAGCTAGACTAGGGGCTGAGTGGTCCTGGCTTAGTCAATTCCCTGGCCGCGTCTGCTGGACCGCAAGGAGTCGAATCGTGACTGTGTAAGTCCATCGACTATACCTAAGTCAAATACGATAATAATCTTATTCAAGATAAATCGTAGCCATCCTTGTTTTAAGAGTTGGCAACTGTAAGACCCGTGTTACGGTTGTTGAGCTACACTCAAGCTGTGACATGGCAATCTTATAGAAACCGATTTCTTGATTAACATCTTGACTTGACCCAAACCGTCGTTTCGTCCCTATACCGAGCACCGGCGTAAGTTTAACCAAAGATGTAGTCTAAGTCCTGACCCAAACCTACGTGTCGTGCATACACCGATCGGCGGGGCAAGTCAGGCTAGACACGAAAACAAGGGTCCAACTAGGCTAGCCGTTGTGATCCGGATGAGCACACTCATGATCACAAATGACTAGGGGTAGTAACGATAGGGAATCATATTCAATATGATTGACGACGAGTTCGTCTACCGACTGCAGAGTCGAACAACTTGTTGAGACACACTCAAGGTTGTCAGACTCAGGGTAGTCGGATCCCTCTCTCACAAATGTTATTTTATAATAAACTGTTTATGGCTTTAATAAATTTAGTGGGAGAATATAGTTTTATTAAAAACCATTGAAACTATACAATGAACATATACTGACTAAAATATCTACAAAATTGCAGAATGGATTCGGGTCTTAGATATATGGTAAAGAAGAACGTGCTCGATGGAACGAACTATAAAGACGGGCTTAGAAACATTAATTTAGTCCTTTCTCTAGTCGTGATTGGATACGTGCTGTTCGAGGATGCTCCGGAGAAGCTCGATGGCGATTCGACCTTCGAGGAAAAAGAAGCCTATAAACTATACCAGAGGGATGCAGAGAAGGCTAGGTGCCTTACTCTGGCTTCGATGAATAACGAACTACAGAGGAAGCATGAGCATTTGGATGTTCAAAGTATGCTTCTGAATGCACAAGAGTTATACGGCAAGTGGTCTAGAGCTGCCAAGTTTGAAGCCACCAGCAATTTCTGGAGCACAAAGGTGGAGACAGGGCCCGTACAAGATCATGTTATTAAGATGATCGGGTACGTAGAGGACGCCATCCAGTTGGGTTTTGTCCTGGACAATGAGATGTCCGTGGACATTATCCTTAAGTATTTAACCCCGGCCTTCAAGCCTTTCATTACTGGTTTCATAATGAACAGTCTTGAAACGGATCTTCCTGGTCTCCTCGATATGCTTAGGCAGTTTGAGGAGATTGAGAAGAAACCGACTACATTGGTTGTTGGCTCTGCTTCTTCAGACCAGCCGAAAGGAAAGGGTAAGAAGAGGCAGGTCCCGCAACCTGCCAAGGCAAAGAAAGGGAAGAAAAAGACCAAAGGGGCCCCGTCAAAATCTGAGTGTTTCCATTACCATAAGATTGGTCATTGGAAGAGGAACTGCAAGATTTATCTTGCAGAAAAGAAGAAGGGGCATACTGATGCCTCTACCTTAGGTACAACAAATTAAATTCAATGAAGCATAATTATTTCCAATCACATAGTATGAGATACTAAGACATCTGTGTAATGTATACAGGTGGCTGAAATGAAGCAAAGATTGGAAGAAGTTCGGAGGACGGTCGACATCTGAGCAATCGTTGCTGCTAGGGCCGTGCGAAGACTTCGAGAGACATGAAGAAGGAGCTGATACTCAATTTTAGTTGAATAAAATGTTTCATTCCTTAAAGTTAAAACAATGATTGAGTGTCCAACACTCAAAGTTTATTTGACAAACATATTATGGTTCATCTTTTATGAATCCGTTGTTTGAATGAATGTCTCGGAAATGTGCTTTCTGTTGAAATTGGATTTGATTGAGATTGGCTTAAATTTCTGTGATTGTGGCTGTCTGAGTTGGCTGCAAAAATTCTCGAATTATGATGCAGAGCTTCAGAAAATTTTGGTTGTTTTGGAGCTGACTTAATGTTATAGTCAATCGATAGTTAATTATAGGTTCCAGGAACGTATAAATTGTGTGTAATCACATTTATACGTATATTAAGATTAATCCTTAATATACTACATTTGATTCTTAAAGAGTTAATATTAAATGTAGTTAAGGGAAAGGTACAGTGTAGGACGTTTGATTGAGTGAGTCAATGTCAAGATTCCTTAAACTGATCTTTATTTGACTCATTCGTCAAACCCAACCTGACACTAGTACATTCCATCTAAAGCACATATCAAATGGTTATGTCTTCATATATATAATCTAAATATGATTTAGGTACATAAAATTGAAGTACTTAACCAGGTAATTCTTAAAGTCAGTGGGAGCTAGCTCGTATACTTAGTTCCGGTTTCTCGGACTAAGTGAAAAGGATTTCCAACTTATTTGAATCATCTATATAGAACATTGAATCAAAATGGTTTTGATTTAATCGAATATATAGAGACTTAGGGTGTCAGCATGTACTTGACATGTTAACACAAGAAAATTGGAATGAGCTGAGACTCACTTATAGAAATGTTAGACCCTACATCTAGATTGTATAAGCTAGTTGTTAGCTATACAAAGAAAGGAAAAATTGATCCAAATCATTTTTCAAAGGATCAACCCTGTGTGATTAAGAGATGTATTATTTAATAATCCATTAAAATGCATTATAGATACTCGTTAGTAAATCCACTCTTAGGTTTGTCATATAAATGTCAAAGTGACTGATATGCTATAACGGTATAAGATACCGAGATAAATAGCCTAAGTGCAAGTGGGAGATGTAGGAGGATATATGCCCATAAGGAGATTTATCCAAAGTGTACGTCTTGTTCATATAACATATGGTGTCCATTATTCTAAGTATGAAATCAATTATATTATATACTTAGATAATGTCCATAGACTTATAGTTAGGTCCTTACGTATCCAGATAAGATCTCGATTATGAGTAGTAAGCGACTGAATAGAAACGTAAGTCTTAAACGGTTCGTGGTCATAGATGTGTTGAGAACTGAATATCAACACATCGGATAGACCACTGTGTCTTAGTCTTACCTTAGGGTAATGATGGTCTCATAGTCATTCGACTTGGTGAAGTCGGAGACGAGACACAGGTGCTCATTGGAGAATGAGTTCACTGAACGACCAACTTAGAGTTATTAAATGGTTAACTTTAACTAAAATGTCTATAATAACTCTAGAGTGATGATAGGTAAGCTGGTCATTAAGACCTGAAGTCATCTGTACGAACCTATGAGTGAACAGTGTAGCGTAGACCTATGATCTAGCTTCGAGGCTAGGTCTGCTGAAAGATCTTAAGTTGGATTGCACTTGAAGCTCTCGAGGCGTAGATGACTAAGATGGGATTCGTCAGTTCCGTTAAAGGAAAGTTAGTGTCACAGGCTCAGTACGGTCTTTGTGTTAATCCTCGGCCGGGGTACGTCGTAACAAGTACAACGTAAATATAACTGAGACCGCCTTATACTAACCAATGTTGTCTAATAGGGTTGACAGTAAACCATACCCTAGGCCAACAGGGACACAGTCTTGACGAAGGGACTATAGCTAACGGCATTCATCACTAACACAGCCAAAGTAAACCCAACGATGCGTTTGTCAATGGTTCGATCACGTTATGATGATTCTGAAATAGGGACGACAACTACTGCTCGTGGTGACCGTCGTCTAGGGGTTTCGAGCCCCAACCTGTAGTAAGGTCAGGCTGTAGGGTCTCACACCGAGTAGCGTTCGTGTCTTAGTAATAGGAAGATTAATTCAGAGAGAGATTCATTTGATAATATTGAATAGTTGATATTCACAAAGCTAGTTGTGTAAATAAGTCGTAAATGCAATAGGGACAATGTTGCATTTGATGCAAATAAAGATTAAACGTGTCGTAAATTGGTTACGACAATAATTGTAGGAACAAATACATTGGAAAGGGTTACCTGGATGACGGGATCGTCCTGGTCTAAACACAGGTTCAAACCGCGTCCAAATCGGAGCTCAAACGAGCTTAGAAACGTGATAACAGTCCAAGGCAAAGTAGGTTAAACCCACTGGGCTAACAAGCCCATCCGCAAGGGCAAACGGGTGCGACCCGCTGGCTGTAACGGGAGAACATCATCGGATGAAACTGAAGGTGGAGGAGAGAGTGGCTGGTCAGCAAGCGGAGGAGTGGGTTCAGTAACAGTAGATAAGGGAAGAGGGTTAGCGACATAAATACCCAAATTCTACCCAGAGGATGGGGGACTCACTGGTTCCATGAAGATCGATCAATAGAAACAAGGGTACAAGCGAACGATAATCGAAAAAGATGCCTAATCCGTAACGATCGACGGAGAAGGAGACAACCTAACTAGCAATCGAAAGATTGGAAGTGAGATCGGTGACTTGAGCTTCGAATCGATGAAGAAATCGATGGCAACAGTTGGAATTCGAAGGAGGGAGATAAGGGTAGTCGAGTCGGATGAGAGAGAATATAACTGAACAGATCGATGGCCCTCGAGATTAAATGAAGGGGTTAAAAGAATCTGGGCCGTTGGATCGATAAAACGATGGCTCAGATCAAGTTAACGAACCGCACAGAAATTGATAGTTGACTGATGAACAATCGTCAGTCGACTGATCGATATGATAGAGATCAGCTTGGGCTGACAGACAGTCGACTGTTGAGTAATTCACGGTCGCCTGTCGGAGAAACATTCGACTGTAACTTACACGACAGTCGTCTGACAGAGAACAGAAAATGATGATAAAACAGAGACATCTGAAGATTTGGACAGGCTCATGAAGACCAAATTACAGTCGCCTGTCACAGTGACAGTCGACTGGAAATAGTTCATCAGCCACCTATGAGAAAAGTACAGTCTGCTTTAAGGAAAAATTGAGTTGGGCAGTTGACTGTCGAAGGAATGACAATCGTCTGTACTAGTCCAAAAATGCACAGTGATGTTAAAATCCAGAGGATAGAGACAACTCACCCTAGGACATATACTCCAACACAAATCTAATCAAGAAATCAATATCAAACTATTATAGATTGACGTACAAAACTCGTAAATATATCCAAACAATCGAAATCATCAAAATCTCAAACACATCTCTTAAAAATATGTGAAACATATAATTTATCAAAACAAGAGAAGTGAAAATGATGATATGAGTTCAAGCAAGATATAACATGAAAGTATGAACTCCTACAATTCAGATTCACCCATAATCCCTAATTTTCCACGCAACCTCACAAATGAATCTTCTTTAAGAGGTTTAGTGAAGATGTCTGCGATTTGTTTTTGGGTTTCAGTGTACTCTAAGATGATGTCCTTCTTACCTACATGATCATTAATAAAGTGGTGTCTCACATCTATGTGTTTGGTACGGGAGTGATGTACCGGATTCTTGGAAAGACAAATAGCACTTTGGTTATCAACCATGATAGGGCAAGTATCACAATTGACGCAATAGTCTTTAAGTGTGTGTCTCATCCAAAGAACTTGTGCACATGCAAAACCTGCGGCAATATATTTCTGTAACGGTCGGATTCCGATCGTAACTTTCTTTGTGCACGTGCTCTTGACCGTGCACGTGATTATTTTAGACTTCGTTTGTTTCCAAACCCTATCGTGTGATATGTTGTTGTGACTCTCTCTGAGAGTACTACATTCGTCGTGTTGACTTGCAACGTCATTTCACGTGCCGTTCGCCCACGATTTGACCGTATCCGAGGAGACGTCGCGTATCTCACTTTTGACTTGAGGCGTTTTTATTTTTAATTTCGTTTCTCGTCATCAAAATTGTAATCCGTCTCTTCTGACTTCTTTCTCTCGTCGCCCCGGTCGCCTCGGTATTTTTCTTATAATTTTTGGGCACCGTTTGACCTTTGTGCACTAGTAGAGCCAGTTAATTACAAGTTTGCCCCGAACAATTTAGCCCTAATTAACCCTAATTAATCCTAATTGGCAGCCCCCTCACGTGTAACCCTTCCCCTAGTCACGTGGGCCCCACCCCTATAAAGAAAACCCTAAATTCCTAAAAGTTTTCACAGCCGCACAAAAAAAACTTCCCTTGCGCCGGCCCTAGGGACCAAACCCCTCCACGCAACGCCCCTTTCCTCTTCCACCTGAGCCCACGCCGGAGCTCCTAGCCGCCGCCGACCTACCCACAGCACTCCCCGACCTCCCCTCTCTCGCCTGGGACCCGAGCCGCCGCCGGAGATCGCCGGAAGCCGCCGCAATCGCCAGCTTTCGCGCACAGCAGCCGCATCAGCCGCTGTGGCCGCCGCCGCCGCCGCTGCCACCGCCGCCGGCTTCCAGCTGCCGCCGTGGACCCCCCTCTACCCTCTCTCGCTGTTGGCAGTGACCCAAGGCCGCAACTCCTCTGAAACAGTGAGTTTACTCGCTGTTTTGCGTGTTTGACACCGTACCGACGCGCCGCCAAGATCTCGTCGTCTCCCCTCGCTGTTGGAGTCCCTCGATAGCCTCCTACACCTCCTGGGAGTATTATCGATGTCTCGAGCCTCTCCTACGACTCCCGACATCGTAGACGTTGGGTACGACGAACCGTTCATCTCGGTTGTCGTTGCAGCTCTCCGGAAGCCGTAGAACGCCTACCCAACGCGATGCTCGCTGATTCACCCTTACCCACTGTTCACCCGCTTCGTCCGCTGCCCGAACGTGTCCCGCTACGCTACCCGTAGCTGAGACGTCGTAGGCGACGCGGGTCTTCTACCGTTCAGACACTACGTCCGCTCTACCCCAGACTCCGGAAGAGGTTAGTTTTCTCAAACTTGTAGCGAAACCCACCCGTAGCCAAAACTGAAAACTTAACTAAAAACGGCAACTAAACTCGCTAAATTTATTTTCTTCTCCTTTAAGTTGTGAACAATAGAATCGACGATCGGACTTTTGAACTGTGCACATAGGATAGAATCGTCGGATAGGCTGATCGGACACTTTTGACTTGTGACAGTTAGGGTAGCCATGCCTAACTTAGAAATGAACCTAAATAGGATTTGACAAAAATCGCGACTTGACACCGTCGCCGTGATCCCTTTTCAGACGGACTACCGCGGACGCGACGACTGGACGAGACGCCCCGGACAGACGACACACTCGCCAATCCAGGCAAGTGTACCCACTTGCGTTTTGACCGTGCCTTAGTTCTAGTTTGTAGAACTGTTAGATTGTGTGTGATAAGAACCGGACGTGAAATGATAGCGTCCGGGACGACCCATGACGGCTCAGACTTGACGACGAAGTCTGAACCTGACAACAATAAACTGTTGACATCATAGGACTATCTTGTGTGTGCGTGCGTGTGGACACCCTAGAATAACAACTCCCTACACTTGTCATGTCGCGTCCTGTTACACAAAAAGCCTACGGGCGTTTCGGATGCTTCCCTCTGCGGAAGTGATCCCTGTTACCAAAAAGCCTACGGGCGTTTCGGATGCTTCCCTCCGCGGAAGTGATCCCTGTTACCAAAAAGCCTACGGGCGTTTCGGATGCTTTCCTCCGTGGAAGTGATCCCTGTTACACAAAAAGCCTTCGGGCGTTTCGGATGTTTCCCTAGCGGAAATGATCCCTGTAAATCTTGTCCTGAGTTCCTGGGTTTGGGGTTGGGTTGAGCGTGCGCATGGCAAGAGGGTCCGATCCCCCTCGAACCGTAAGGCGTGAACCCTTTCGTGTCTTACTTGTCCTGTCCCGTCTTGTCATGTCCTGTCCCGTCCCGTCCCGTCTTGTCTTGACACCTGTAGGTTAGTCCCGTAGTCGGTAGCACACGCTACGTCTACTGCTTGCTACGTTTACTTTTCCTGCTACGCTACTTTTTGTTACTCAGTTATAATCCCAGCATGCTAAAACAACCAGTAAATCATTGTTAATAGTTGATACACTTGCAGTAGAGTCTGACCGTTTGTGTAGACTTTGCCTGACGTACAGTTTCCTTCTTTTGGTGCTGTACGTCAGGTGTGGAGCCAGAGTACGAGTACGAGGCGGACTTGCCAGTTGACTTGGAGCCGGAGGGCGCTGATCCGGAGTACGATCCAGAGGACGATCAGAGCTAGAGATCTTTTGTTGCTGTTCTGGAGTTATCCATTTCAGTTTTAGTTGGGTGCGTTGCACTCTTACTTTCTCGTCTAGGTTGGGTGCTTGCACCATTAGTTTCCTTTCAGCAGTTGTAGCCGTTTTCGGTATTTTTAGACTCTCAGTACTTTGATGATAAACTTTGGAATAAAATGAAATGTTCTTTTCAGTACTTTTGTTATTTCGTACTAACTTGCAGGGACCTGTACTTTCGCTATGGAATACTACAGACGCTTATTGGGTCCGGGCTCTTAGCCCCGGCCTAAGCGGGCCTTCATCACGCTTCGCCTCCGTGTTTTTGGGAAGCGGGGCGTGACAGGTTTTAGTGGTGGCCCATGCAGGTCCCCTCTTCTGCGAGTACGGAATAATTGAAGTATTAAATTTCATTTTATTATCATCCGGTAATTGTACGAGTCTAATCTGTGTCTTTCTGTCAATAGGATGGCAGGACGACGTGTTACCCGATCGGGGAGTTCAGGAGATGGAGTTCCGGAAGACCAAGGCGGAGAGTTCTGCCAGTTTCTGGGCGTGATGAGAGAGATGCTGGAGGTGCAGCATCAGTTGGTTCAGCAGTCCCAACGTGCTGCCCAGGCTGTCCCAGTTGCACCACCCCCACCTCCGCCTGCCCCTCGAGCTGCTCCAGGAGTGAAGCAGTTCAACGAGCTCCAGCCGAGGACATTTTTGGGGAAGGAGGGACCCCTAGCTGCTGACGAGTGGATCCAGAGCACGGAGGAGAAGTTAGTTGCTGCTAAGATTCCAGACGATACCCGAGTGGAGATAGCGAAGATGCAGCTGACGGAGAATGCGAGGAACTGGTGGCGCCTTGAGGAGAGGCGTCTGGAGAAGCCAGTGGATTGGAAGATCTTCAGGTCTACGTTCAGGACGAAGTACTTCACCAAGACTACTAGGAGGGAGCTGCTGAGCAGGTTTATAGATCTGAAGCAAGAGAACATGACCGTCGAGGAGTATGAGGCGGAGTTTGAGATGCTGAGTCGCTTTGCTCCGCATATGGTGAAGAAGGAGGAGAAGCGAGCTGATCGTTTCCGACAGGGACTGCGTCCGAAGATTCAGGCTTCTATGTCTTCGGCGAGTTTCACGACTATGAGGGAGGTGCTGGATGCTGCGAAGAATCATGAGCTTATTTCGCTCCTACCTGACCCTCCAGCTGATAAGGGAAAGCGTCCTATGGAGTAGTACCGGCCACCTGCTAGGCCGGCGATGAGGCCAGTTCAGACAGTACCATTTAAGAGGCCTGGAGCACCCATTCAGAGTCAGAGCAAGGGACCGTGTCATTACTGCGGGAAGCCAGGACACGTTCAGAAGGATTGTCGGAAGAAGATGGGACTGTGCCTAGTTT
Organism: Scilla litardierei; assembly: GCA_030789695.1. NCBI lineage: Eukaryota > Viridiplantae > Streptophyta > Magnoliopsida > Asparagales > Asparagaceae > Scilla > Scilla litardierei. The sequence continues at coordinate 480,316,543 of CM061142.1, forward strand.
ACGGAGATGCCTCGCATGCTGCGAAGGATTGTCCGAGAGCCCGTCATGCTGTAGTTGGAGTGCCAGCCCCGCTACAGATGAGAGCGCCTGCTCCAGTTCAGAGAGGACCTGCCGTTCGTGGACCACCCTTGGCGCCACAGAGGCAGATGTTTCAGAGAGCAGTGCAGCCCCAGAGGCCGGCTTACACCATGACGGCTTTGGAGACTGAGGAGCTGGATGGAGTTATTACAGGTAACTCGTTGATTCCAGTCTTTCATTTCATAGTTTAGCTTTTAAATTGTTAGTCTTGCTTGTTTGACTTGTTTGTTAGAGTAGCTTGGTTTGACCGTAGTTTCTTTTAATATCTTAGGCACCATTCTAGTGTCTTCTCACCCGGCCTTGGCATTGTTCGACTCCGGTGCATCCATGTGCATCTTATCCCGGAGATTCGTGACAAGACACTCCATTCACACCCATACACTTCCCAAGTGTTGGGACATCACCACAGGGAACGGAGTGGTGACAGTGAACTTGGGATGTAGATCGATTCCTTTGGTGGTCAGTGGACACGAGCTCTTTGCAGATTTCATTGTCCACGACCTGCCACATTTTGATGCCGTTCTTGGCATCGATTGGTTGGGAGATTTTCACGCCTCGATCGATTGTCGCAGCAAGAGGGTGGTGTTCCGGATTCCAGGCCATCCAGAGTTCGAGTTCCGTAGCAGAGATGAGTCGCTTGGACCCATCAAGTATCGGGCCACGCCGGTGGTGCCGATTGTTGCAGCTATGCCGATGGAGATGGAGATCGAACAGCCAGCAGTCGTCCGAGACTTCGACGACGTCTTCCCAAAGGATATCTCAGGTTTGCCACCCGACCGAGCCTTAGAGTTTGGTATTGATCTTATGTCGGGAGCGCAACCGATATCGAAGGCGCCGTACCGTATGGCTCCCGCTGAGCTCGAGGAGATGCGGAAGCAGTTAGATGAATTGCTACAGAAGGGTTTCATCCACCCTAGTGTGTCGCCATGGGGCGCACCAGTTCTACTCGTGAAGAAGAATGATGGGTCCCGCAGGATGTGCGTGGACTATCGAGGACTGAATGCTGTCACCGTGAAGAATAAGTACCCGCTGCCGCGCATCGACGATATCTTCGACCAGCTTGGAGGATTGAGAGTCTTCTCGAAGTTGGATTTGAGGAGTGGATACCACCAGTTGAAGGTGAAGAAGGACGATGTTCAGAAGACAGCATTCCGGACGAAATACGGACATTATGAGTTCGTGGTCATGCCGTTTGGCATGACCAATGCTCCAGCCGTGTTCATGAATTTGATGAACTTGATATTCTATGATTTCCTGGATAAGTTCGTCATCATTTTCATTGATGACATATTGATTTATTCGAAGTCTGAGGAAGAGCACAACTGTCATCTGAGGACAGTGCTGGAGACGCTGAGGCGACACCAGCTTTATGCCAAGTATAGTAAGTGCGAGTTCTGGCTGGACAGAGTCGCATTCCTGGGACATGTGGTGTCTGGTGATGGCATATCTGTAGATCCTGAGAAGGTCAGAGCAGTCAGAGATTGGCCGACTCCGCAGTCAGCGTCAGACATCAGGAGTTTTCTGGGTTTAGCAGGCTATTATCGGCGGTTCATCAAGGATTTCTCGAAGATTGCGGAGCCGATGACGAAGCTAACAAGGAAGGATGTGGAGTTTCTCTGGTCAGATGCTTGTGAGGGGGCCTTCAGTATCTTGAAGGCGAGATTGACCACAGCACCGGTGTTGGCAGTGCCGGATCGAAGCGGAGGCTTCGAAGTCTATTGTGATGCATCAGGGAAGGGCCTAGGATGCGTCTTGCATCAGCATGGCCACGTGGTCGCGTATGCTTCTCGTCAGTTGAGGACTCATGAGAAGAATTACCCGACGCACGATCTGGAGTTGGCAGCAGTGATCTTTGCACTGAAAATTTGGAGACACTTCTTGCTAGGTGAGAGTGTGAAGATTTTCACCGATCACAAGAGCTTGAAGTACATCTTCACGCAGAAGGAGCTCAACATGCGTCAGAGACGATGGTTGGAGCTCATGACTGACTATGAGATAGACTTGCAGTATCATCCGGGGAAGGTGAACGTAGTGCCTGATGCCTTGAGTAGACTCCCTACCACGATGATGCATACAGCCGGCTGGAGGATTCAGCAGGAGCTGAGAGAGATGGATTTGGAGGTTGTCCTACCTGGTGTGGTTCATTCCGTCATGAATTTGCAGATTCAGTCCACGATCGTGGATCGGATCAAGGTAGCACAGGCAGGAGATCCGAAGCTACAGAGGATCAGAAGGCATGTTGAAGCTGGACTTCGGACGGAGTTTGTGATTCATGAGGACGGTTCACTGCGGTACGGCAGTAGGCTCTGTGTACCTGCAGGTGACGTCCGTGAGGAGCTGTTAAGCGAGGCCCATAGCTCGCCATATTCTATACATCCTGGAGGCACCAAGATGTATAAGGACCTCCGTCTGAATTATTGGTGGATTGGCATGAAGAGGAGCGTGGCACGGAGCGTTGCCAAGTGCCTGATATGCCAACAGGTGAAGGCTGACCACCATCGTACTACCGGGTTGCTGCAACCGCTTCCTATTCCGGAGTGGAAGTGGCAGTATATTACGATGGATTTCGTGACTGGTTTACCTCGGACCCCGAGGTAGAATGACGCAGTTTGGGTAATCGTGGATCGATTGACCAAGTCTGCACACTTTATCCCCTTCCGAGTGGGCCAGTCTACGGAAGCCTTAGCAAGGAAATATCTGCAGGTAAAAAATTTCTTTTCTTACTTCCCTTTTTAAATTTTTTCTCTTGAGTTAGTTATGATGTGGGCCGTGTACGTGCAAGAGATTGTACGTTTACATGGAGTCCCCGTGAGCATCGTGTCTGACAGAGATACGAGGTTCACATCTCAGTTCTGGAGAAGTCTGCAGGAGAATTTGGGTACGAGTCTGAGCTTCAGCACGGCGTACCACCCGCAGACCGATGGCCAGTCCGAGAGGACTATTCAGATCCTGGAGGATATGATGCGAGCTTGTACGCTCGATTTGAAGGGTTCTTGGGAGGACCATCTCCACTTGGTGGAGTTTTCATATAACAACAGCTACCAGGCGAGCATTGGCATGGCGCCGTTTGCTGCCCTATATGGAAGGAAATGTCATTCGTCACTGAGCTGGGATGACATCGGAGATCGGGAGCTGTTGGGTCTCAAGATGATAGCGGAAGCTGTGGATGTCGTGAGGGACATCAGGGAGAAGCTCAGAGTTACACAGGATCGCTTCAAGCATTGGGCGGATGCCAAGAGGAGGCCCTTGGAGTTCCAGCCTGGTGATCACGTCTTCCTGAAGATTTCTCCGAACCGCGGAGTTATTCGTTTCGGGAAGAAGGGAAAGCTGAGTCCGAGATATATTGGGCCTTTTGATGTGCTAGAGCGTGTGGGAGCAGTGGCCTACCGCCTTGCTCTGTCACCCTCTTTAGAGGGAGCTCACGACGTTTTCCACGTATCTCAGCTACGTCGGTACGTCAGTGATCCATCGCACACGGTTGACTTCTCAGAGATTACAGTTCGCCCGGACCTGACTTATGACCAACAGCCTGTGCAGATTTTGGACCGTCGGCAGAAGCAGTTGAGGAATAAGGTAGTCGACCTGGTGAGAGTGATGTGGCGTCACGGATCACCTGGAGAGTCCACCTGGGAGCGCGAAGATGATATGAGAGAGCGCTTTCCGCATCTATTCCCGAGCAATGCTTGATGTTGATTCCGAGGACGGAATCATTTCTAAGTTGGGGAGGATGTAACGGTCGGATTCCGATCGTAACTTTCTTTGTGCATGTGCTCTTGACCGTGCACGGGATTATTTTAGACTTCGTTTGTTTCCGAACCCTATCGTGTGATATGTCGTTGTGACTCTCTCTGAGAGTACTACATTCATCGTGTTGACTTGCAACGTCATTTCACGGGCCGTTCGCCCACGATTTGACCGTATCCGAGGAGACGTTGCGTATCTCACTTTTGACTTGAGGCGTTTTTATTTTTAATTTCGTTTCTCGTCATCGAAATTGTAATCCGTCTCTTCTGACTTCTTTCTCTCGTCGCCCTGGTTGCCCCGGTATTTTTCTTATAATTTTTGGGCACCGTTTGACCTTTGTGCACTAGTAGAGCCAGTTAATTACAAGTTTGCCCCTAAAAATTTAGCCCTAATTAACCCTAATTAACCCTAATTGGCAGCCCCCTCACGTGTAACCCTTCCCCTAGTCACGTGGGCCCCACCCCTATAAAGAAAACCCTAAATTCCTAAAAGGTTTCACAGCCGCACAAAAAAAACTTCCCTTGCGCCGGCCCTAAGGACCAAACCCCTCCACGCAACACCCCTTTCCTCTTCCACCTGAGCCCACGCCGGAGCTCCTAGCCGCCGCCGACCTACCCACAGCACTCCCCGACCTCCCCTCTCTCGCCTGGGACCCGAGCCGCCGCCGGAGATCGCCGGAAGCCGCCGCAATCGCCAGCTTTCGCGCACAGCAGCCGCATCAGCCGCTGTGGCCGCCGCCGTCGCCGCTGCTGCCGTCGCCACCTTCCAGCTACCACCGTGGACCCCCCTCTGCCCCCTCTCGCTGTTGGCAGCGACCCAAGGCCGCAACTCCTCTGAAACAGTGAGTTTACTCGCTGTTTTGCGTGTTTGACGCCGTACCGACGCGCCGCCAAGATCTCGTCGTCTCCCCTCGCTGTTGGAGTCCATCGACAGCCTCCTACACCTCCTGGGAGTATTATCGACGTCTCGAGCCTCTCCTACGACTCCCGACATCGTAGACGTTGGGTACGACGAACCGTTCATCTCGGTTGTCGTTGCAGCTCTCCGGAAGCCGTAGAACGCCTACCCGACGCGTTGCTCGCTGATTCACCCTTACCCACTGTTCACGCGCTTCGTCCGCTGCCCGAACGTGTCCCGCTATGCTACCCGTAGCCGAGACGACGTAGGCGACGCGGGTCTTCTACCGTTCAGACACTACGTCCGCTCTACCCCAGACTCCGGAAGAGGTTAGTTTTCTCAAACTTGTAGCGAAACCCACCCGTAGCCAAAACTGAAAACTTAACTAAAAACGGCAACTAAACTCGCTAAATTTATTTTCTGCTCCTTTAAAAAGTTGTGAACAATAGAATCGACGATCGGACTTTTGAACTGTGCACATAGGATAGAATCGTCGGATAGGCTGATCGGACACTTTTGACTTGTGACAGTTAGGGTAGCCACGCCTAACTTAGAAATGAACCTAAATAGGATTTGACGAAAATCACGACTTGACACCGTCGCCGTGATCCCTTTTCAGACGGACTACCGCGGACGAGACGACTGGACGAGACGCCCCGGACAGACGACGCACTCGCCATTCCAGGCAAGTGTACCCACTTGCGTTTTGACCGTGCCTTAGTTCTAGTTTGTAGAACTGTTAGATTGTGTATGATGAGAACCAGACGTGAAATGATAGAGTCCGGGACGACCCGTGACGGCTCAGACTTGATGACGAAGTCTGAGCCTGACAACAATAAACTGCTGACATCATAGGACTATCTTGTGTGTGCGTGCGTGTGGACACCCTAGAATAACAACTCCCTACACTTGTCATGTCGTGTCCTGTTACACAAAAAGCCTACGGGTGTTTCGGATGCTTCCCTCCGCAGAAGTGATCCATGTATATCTTGTCCTGAGTTCCTGGGTTTGGGGTTGGGTTGAGCGTGCGCACGGCAAGAGGGTCTGATCCCCCTCGAACAGTAAGGCGTGAACCCTTTCGTGTCTTACTTGTCATGTCCCGTCTTGTCCTGTCCTGTCCCTGTCCCGTCACGTCCCGTCTTGTCTTGACACCTGTAGGTTAGTCCCGTAGTCGGTAGCACACGCTACGTCTACTGCTTGCTACGTTTACTTTTCCTGCTACGCTACTTTTCGTTACTCAGTTATAACCCCAGCATGCTAAAACAACCAGTAAATCATTATTAATAGTTGATACACTTGCAGTAGAGTCTGACCGTTTGTGTAGACTTTGCCTGACGTATAGTTTCCTTCTTTTGGTGTTGTACGTCAGGTGTGGAGCCAGAGTACGAGTACTAGGCGGACTTGCCAGTTGACTTGGAGCCGGAGGGCGCTGATCCGGAGTACGATCCAGAGGATGATCAGAGTTAGAGATCTTTTATTGTTGTTCCGGAGTTATCCATTTCAGTTTTAGTTGGGTGCGTTGCACTCTTACTTTCTCGTCTAGGTTGGGTGCTTGCACCATTAGTTTCCTTTCAGCAGTTGTAGCCGTTTTCGGCATTTTTAGACTCTCAGTACTTTGATGATAAACTTTGGAATAAAATGAAATGTTCTTTTCAGTACTTTTGTTATTTCGTACTAACTTGCAGGGACCTGTACTTTCGCTATGGAATACTACAGACGCTTATTGGGTCCGGGCTCTTAGCCCCGGCCTAAGCGGGCCTTCGTCACGCTTCGCCTCCGTGTTTTTGGGAAGCGGGGCGTGACAATTTCACTTCAGTCGTGGACAATGATACCGAGTTCTGTTTCTTGGAAAACCAAGAAACTATGGAATTTCCTAGAAAATGGTAAGTGCCACTAGTATTCTTCCTATCGGATTTGTATCCGGCAAAGTCGGCATCACTATATGAGATTAACTCATATGTGCTAGACTTAGGGTAAAATAACCCATAATCTAATGAATGATTGAGGCAACGAAAAATTCGTTTAACTGCAATCAAGTGTGACTCTTTAGGTCTAGCTTGATATCTAGCACAAAGACATACGGAAAACATATATCAGGCCTACTAGCGGTTAAGTAAAGTAAGCTACCGATAATACCTCGACGTAGACGAACGTTTACATCTTTTCCATTCTCATCCTTGTGTAGATGGGTTGTCGTACTCATGGGAGTCCTTTTGCTTGAAGAGGATTCCATCCTGAATCGCTTGATAAGCTCCCCAGTTTACTTTGTTTGATGTATGAAAGTCACATCCTTCATTTGTCGAATTTGTAGTCCAAGGAAGTAGTTGAGCTCACCTATGTGTCTCATTTCGAATTCATCCTTCATAGACTTAGAAAATTCTTGGCAAAGATTAAAGTTAGTATAACCAACTATTATATCGTCTACATAAACTTGAATTAATAGGATGTCATTTTCATAATCTTTAATGAAAAGAGTTGAATCAACTTCACCCATTTTAAAACCTAAATCCAAAAGAAAGGTTTTGAGTCGATCATACCAAGCTCTAGGAGCTTGTCTCAGCCCATATAACTCTTTCTTAAGTTTGAAAACATGGTTTGGAAATTTTTCATGAATGAAATCGGGTGGTTAAGAAACATAAACTTCTTCATTAACAATACCATTTAAAATGCACTTTTAAGATCCATTTGAAATAACTTAAAAATTTTATGGGATACAACAGATAAAAGCAATCCAATAGCTTCTAATCTAGCTACGGAGGCAAAAGATTCTTCGAAATCAGTACTTTCTTCTTGCCGATAGCCTTGAGCTACTAACCTTGCTGTATTCCTTGTGATGACCTCGTGTTGGATATTTGACTCCCGGATTTGGTTTTGGATGATGAACAAACATAAATATATCATGAACTAATAATTTGTGAGCGCAGTTATGGAGATCATCGCCAAATTCATTTGAACATCTAAAGCGACGTCTCGAGACTTCTCAAAGCACGTGATCATATGCCTAAAGCTTCGTTGAAGCTTTTGGACCATTTTAAAAGTCATGAAGATTCGGATTGAAGCTTTTAAAGACGGTTCGTCAAGTTTTATTTATAGTCTTTTAGCTTCGTTCCGTAGAATGTTAAGCCTTGAGTAGGTCTTACGTTTTAATCTTCATTTCGCTCATATCTTAGATCTAGGATCTTAGTAGAAGTCCATACAAACTTTCCCGAAGCTTCGCGCTTCGATTCATGACTTCTTGTGCATGTTAGTTGGTTCAAGAAGAAGAACCAACCGACTAGATGGTGATCTAGTCGGTCGGAAATCCTTCTTGGACCGACTAGTTTGCATCAGTCAATTCCAAGCTCTTTACTGTTTACAGTTAGTCAGTCTACGTTGACTCACCGACCGACTAGTTTATGAACTAGTCGGTCAGTGATGCTTCTTAGACCGACTAGTTGAGCTTTCCCTGTACATGCCAATTTGTGCCTGAGCTACTGTTTATAATTAGTCGGTCTGTGTTCATTGATCGACCGACTAGTTGATGAACTAGTCGGTCAACTTTCCTTCTTGGACCGACTAGTTTAGCTTTACTGTACATGCCAATTTTCACCTGACTTACTGTTTATCGTTAGTCGGTCTATGCACATTTGGCGACCGACTAGTTGATGAACTAGTCGGTCAACATTTGTTCTTGGACCGACTAAATCAATTTGTGCTCAGACTTCAGTTTTATCTCTTAGTCGGTCTCAGTTGAGTAACCGACCAACTAGTTGTGAAACTAGTCAGTCAGCTACTCTTCTTGGACCGACTAGTTCCTTTTGTCTGAACTTCGACCTATTCCCTGTTCACTCATTAGTCGGTCTACGTTTATTGACCGACCGACTAGTTGATGAACTAGTCGGTCAGTGGTTGTTCTTTGACCGACTAGTTAGGTTCAGAATAGAGCCGTTGGAGCTTTAATTGAAACGTTTTTCTCTCTCTCTCTCCTCTAACCTATAAATACTTGATGAGCTGCATTCATTGCACTCAAGGCTGGTATTAAGACAAGTTTAGAGATCAAAGAGAAAGCTTTCATCCACTTTCAAAGCTCATTCATTCCATTCTTGAATCTCTCCCACTCTTACTTCCAAAGAGAGATTCATTGAGTGTGAAGCCTTCCAAGCCAAGTACTTGATCCTAGGTCACCATCAACCTCATAGCTCTCCATCGCTGATCTACATCTTGGAGCTAGGGTTTGGTGCCACTTCTTCTTCCTCAAAATCATCTTTGCCCTAATTCGTAAGCATTACTCAAGGCATAGGTATTTTGTCGGTAAGAAGTTTTATTTCATTTACTTTCATATTATAATTGGTTCACTCTCGGTTGTGAGAGTGGTTGTGATCCCGGGTTGTGGGAGTCACATTTTGATTTGTGTATGATTTGACTTGTGAAGGTTTTTCACAAGTATTTCATAATGGAAATCTTGAGTTAGGGTTTCTAACTCAAGTATCCGGAGGGGATCCGGGTGGTTGGGACGTAGGATCACCGGGAACAAGTCGGGGAGACTTGGGTGGATCCAAACCCAGTAATATCGTTTGTTTGTGTTTGTTTATTTGTTGTCGATTATTTACTATTCCGCATTTCCGCATTAATTGGTAGAGTTTGCACGGTAATTAGGAATTAGCCTCTTAATTATTTTAAAGTACTATTTCCCCCCTCTAGTACTTGTGTAGTAGCTTAGCAGGGCATTACATTTGGTATCAAAGCCAAGTCTATAGCTATGTCTGCCAACGACAACAAGACCGTTCGTCCACCTTCCGACTATAGCACCTTCAAGAATCGTGAAGGAGCGTCTTCGGTAATGGAAGGACATTCCTCAACGAGGCCTCCATTCTTCAACGGTACCAACTACGGGTACTGAAAATGCCGGATGGAAACTTTCCTCCGGAGTGCTTCACTATGGAGGGCCACGAAGAAGGAGTATGTCGAACCCGCCGAAGAAGATTTCGAGAAGTGGACTCCCGCGGAGGTCGCCGCGGAGGTAAGCAATGCCAAGGCAATGAACGCATTGCAATGTGCTTTGGAGCCCGAGGATTTCAACAAGATATGCACATGTAAGAGTGCATATCAAATATGGAACTCCCTCCTCATATTGCATGAAGGGACAAGTAGGGTAAGAGACTCTAAACTCGTTGTAGTTAATAAAGATTACGAGTTATTTCATATGCTACAGGGTGAGAAGATGAAGGAGTATTATGCTCGCTTCATCGACATCACAAACGAGTTGGAGGCTCTCGGTAAAACCTACACCCAAAAGGAGAAAGTCTCAAAGATTATCGATGGACTTCCTTCTAGTTGGGAGAAACGTACCTTCGCCATCGAGGAAGGTAATAATATGAAAACATATACGGTTGTTCAACTAATGGGTACCTTGATGTCCTATGAGGTACGCAAGGATAGCAAGTTGAAGTTGCAGGAAAAGATGAAGTCCTACCTACAACAAGACGAGCCAAAGAAGAAGGCTATTACTTTCAAGACCGCTCCATCAACTTCCACATCGACCGATGATGAAAACTCGGTAAACGAGTTGGACTTGGAGTCCATGGCTCTCATGGCCAAGAAGTTCAACAGGTTCTTCTGGAAAGGTAACTTTAAAAACAAGTCAAAGTTTAATTCTTCTAACGCCTCCTCTCCTTTGTGCTTTCAATGCAACAAGCTCGAACACATGAAAGCGGAGTGTCCTCAAAACAAACATAAGGAGAAGTGGAAGGCGCCAAAGTACGACAAGTCCAAGAAGTACAAGAAAGGGAACAAAAAGGGGCTTGTCGGGACATTCACCGACTCCGATGATTCCTCAAGCGGAGAGTCGGATGATGAGCAAGTGGAGCAAGCACACATGTGCTTCATGGCTAGAAAGGAGCAAGATTTAGATGCCTCCTCCGATGATAGCGACAACGAAGGCGATGAGGTAACAATGGATGACCTTAGGAATGCTAATTCTCAATTATGGTCTAAATACACTAAGTTAGTAAATAGGTATACTAAAGTAAAAGATGATTTAGCTAGCATCCAAACCTCGCCTAAAACTATCATCACCAACAACGACACCGTTGTTGAAGAGTTGAAGAATGAGATTGTAAATCTCAAGACTCAATTTGAACATGTTAGCATTGAGGCCTCGGAGGAACACAAGATAGCGGATTTGACTTCTCAAAACTCGACTTTGAGTATTGAGAATGAAAATCTTAAATCTCGTGTCTATGTGCTCACATCGCAAGTATCCACTTTGGATGCTTCGTTGCGTTCTCTCACCGAGAAATATGAGAACACATTAGGCCGAATCAATGAATTCAATAAGGGTAATGGCCATTTGGATAATATCCTAAATGTCTTACCTCCGGCCAATCACCACATTGGCTTGGGGTATAAGTTGAGAAGTTCATCCAAGTCGGCCACTACCTTTGTTAGGCCAACTTCCGATGCCTCAACGAGTGGTAGCAAACACTCTATTGGTAGTTCATCTACCAATGGTGCTTCCACCTCGTTCACACCCTCTTTCGGAAAGAAACTCACTTTGGGTGGACCTCCAAAGAAGGGTCATGCCTACATATACACAAATACTATGCCACGTAGGAACACACGTCCTACTCCACCGGCTCACACATATGATGATTTCTATGCTACATATTCACGGGCACGTGCACACCATATGAGACACCCTTATGCACGTGTTCCCCCACATGCATATGTACAACCACATCATCGTATGAATAATTATCCACATGCACCATTCCATCATGTTCCTTATGCCTATCCATGTCATGCATCACGTAGAAATCAACAACGCATGCATGCACGCAATAGGATGAGGGCTCCCAAAATTTTCAAGATTTGGAGCCCAAGGGACATAAGCATGGATGAAAAACAAGTTTACATGAATGCTTATTTTTCGGATGTTGTGCATAGTAGTAATTATGTGGGGAAGTCTAAGTCCAATTGACTTGGCTTCCAAAGGTCTAATCTTTTGGACCCAATGACCTTGGGTACCATGATATGAAATTTTCTATCTTTAGGTACTCAAGAGAAAGAAACGGAGCAACAAATTTAAATTTAGCTCCAAGGGGAATTGGATACTCGATAGTGGGTGTTCAAAACACATGACGGGTGACGCTCAATTGCTCTCCGGAGTGGTGCCCATCGCAAATGGGAACCGCGTCATCTTTGGAGGCAACGAGAGCAGAACCATCATAGGTGTTGGAAAAGTGGGTAATCCTTCTAAACCACTTATATGTGATGTTTACCTTGTTAAAGGATTAAACTACAATCTTATTTCAATAAGCCAACTTTGTGACAAAGGTTACAAAGTTAGCTTTGCGAAAGGAATGTGCCATATTTTAAGAAAAGATAATAATGAATTATTGTTTTCCGGCACACGCCATAAGGATATATATATCCTAGATCTTCCGAGATCACATGAACAATGTCTCATTGCCAACACAAGTGAACAACGCTTATGGCATCGACGTTTTGGTCATGTGAACTTTGGAACACTATTTAAGCTTTCCAAGTTAAATTCTATTAGAGGCTTCCCTAAGCTTGTCTTTCAAAAGAAAAGCTTTTGTGACTCGTGTCAACGAGGCAAGCTTCCAAAATCTTCATTTAAACCTAAGAAAAGCATTTCTTCTAAGAGGCCACTAGAGCTATTACATCTAGATTTATTTGGGCCAACTAGAGTTGCTTCATTAGGTAATGCTAGATATGGACTTGTCATCGTTGATGACTTCTCTAGGTTTACTTGGGTATTTTCATTGTGTAATAAAAATGATGCTTTTGAAAACTTCACAATTTTTGTTAAGAAAGTACAAAATCTCTTAGGAACCACCATTGTCACTATTTGTAGTGATCATGGAGGGGAATTTGAGAATGAGTCTTTTGAGACATTTTGTGATGAAGTTGAAATTACACACACCTTCTCTTTCCCTCGTGCACCTCCTCAAAATGGTGTAGTTGAGAGAAAGAATAGTACGCTAGTGGAGTGTGCTCGCACTATGCTTGATGATAGCCAACTTGGCCATCAATTTTGGGCGGAAGCGGTACATACCGCTTGCTATGTGTTTAATAGAATACTTTTGAGGCCCGGCACTAAACAAACTTGTTATGAATTGTTGTTTGGTAGGTTGCCTCAAGTTAAACATTTTCGTGTTTTCGGTTCGAAATGTTTTATTAAAAATAGGTATGGTAGTTTGGACAAATTCGATCCAAGATCCGATGAGGGGATTTTTGTTGGATATTCCTCACGTAGCAAAGCCTACCGGATATACAACAAACGAACCTCAACGATCGAGGAATCGCTTCATGTTTCATTTAATGAAGGATTTGTTCCAACTAGAATTACTAATGATGATGACTCTATGGATGTCTTATGTGATTCAATTGGTAATTCTAACTCTAATGATTCTATTGATTCTATTGAGACTAACCCGTCTAATGAAGTTTTTGAGAATGTTCCTAGTGATCAAGGAATTCCCAAACAGCTTCATAGCATTCGTGACCATCCTCATGAGCAAGTCATTGGCAATATCCATGATAGTGTCAAGACGAGATCGCAAGTCAACCACTTCGCACATTGTGCATTTGCCTCCTCGATTGAGCCAAAGAATATTAATGAGGCGTGCAAAGATAGCGCTTGGATCCTTGCCATGGAGGAGGAACTCATTCAATTCGAGAGGAATGAGGTTTGGGAGCTTGTTCCCTTGCCATCGAAGAACCACACCGTTATAGGGACAAAGTGGATCTTCAAGAACAAGACCGACGAAAACCAAGTCGTCGTCCGAAACAAAGCTCGGTTAGTTGCTCAAGGCTATCGTCAAGAGGAAGGTATTGATTTCGAAGAATCCTTCGCTCCGGTAGCTAGATTAGAATCAATTAGATTATTATTGTCTTTTGCATGCCATAAGGATTTTAAATTATTTCAAATGGATGTAAAAAGTGCATTTTTAAATGGAGATGTTATTGAGGAAGTTTACGTTTCTCAACCTCCGGGTTTTATTAATGAAAAATTTCCAAATCATGTTTTTAAACTTAAGAAAGCACTTTACGGTTTGAGACAAGCTCCTCGAGCTTGGTATGACCGTTTAAAGAATTTTCTTTTGGATTTGGGTTTTAAAATGGGAAAAGTTGATTCCACATTATTTGTTAAGTATTCGAATAATGATATAATTTTAGTTCAAATATATGTTGCTGATATCATTTTCGGTGCTACTAACTTTGCTCTTTGCGAAGAGTTTTCTAATGTGATGAAGGATCAATTTGAGATGAGCCACATGGGTGAGCTCAAGTATTTCTTAGGTCTCCAAATTCGCCAAATGGACGATGCAATCTTCATCCACCAAACGAAGTACACGGTGGAGTTGCTAAAGCGATTTGGAATGGAGAATGCCTCCGGAAAGAAGACTCCAATGAGCACTACTACGCATCTTGATAAGGATACGGGCGGTAAAGATGTAGACATTCGTCTATATCGAGGTATGATAGGTAGTTTACTTTATCTTACCGCAAGTAGGCCCGATATAATGTTTGCCGTATGTGTATGTGCTCATTATCAGTCTCAACCTAAGGAGTCTCACTTAGTAGCGGTAAAACGTATTTTCCGTTATCTAAGTTACACACTTGATTTTGGATTACTTTATCCAAAATCTAGCACGTATGAGTTAATCTCATATAGTGACGCAGATTATGCGGGATGCAAATCCGACAGGAAAAGTACTAGTGGCACTTGCCATTTTATAGGAAATTCTCTTGTCTCTTGGTTTTCCAAGAAGCAGAATTCCGTATCACTTTCAACCACCGATGCGGAATATATTGCCGCCGGTGCCGCGTGTGCTCAAGTTCTTTGGATGAGACACACACTTAAAGACTTTGGTATAAACTGTGATACTTGCCCTATCATGGTGGACAACCAAAGTGCAATATGTCTTTCCAAGAACCCGATACACCATTCCCGTTCGAAACACATAGATGTCCGTCACCATTTCTTAGATGATCATGTTGCTAAAAAGGACATCATATTAGTGTACGTTGAAACCCAGAAGTAAATCTCCGATATTTTCATGAAACCCCTAAAGGAAGACTCATTTGTGCGGTTACGTCGAGAATTGGGGATTATGGGTGAATCCGAGATTTAGGATTCATTTTTATTCAATAATCTTGCATGCTATTCAATTTCATTATATTTGCACATGCTAGATTAATTGAAATTTTCTGGATTTTTGTTGAATTTTTGGAATTTTCGCTCTATTTGTTCGTAAACGTCAAATTTCAGATTTTCGATGTTTAATGGGGTATTTTAATGATTAATGAGAGTATTTTGATGTTTTGTCGAAGTGCAATTAGGAGAGAAATCAAATATTTCAAATTTTCAATTTTTGGACTCTCTTAGTCGGTCCACGTTCATTGGCCCACCGATTAGATTTAGTTCTAGTCGGTCAGTGAATGAGCTTAGACCGACTAAATCTTGTCAGGAAATTTGGCTTATGTTACTGTTTACAACTAGTCGGTTCAAGCTCATTGACCGACCGACTAGATCGTGAAGGGGACTGTCTTGTCTTTTGAGCTTCCAATCGATTATTATCCTCATCCGACCGACTATTTACATTTCTAGTCGATCGAAATTACTCCTCCAGCTCAAAAACCCCCGACCCCTTGGACTTCCCTCCTTCCTCTCCGTCGAATCCGCCCTACTCCGGCCATCTTTCCGTCAACCTCCTCCTAGGGTTTGTTCTAACTCTCTCTCTCTCTCCTAGTTCTAGGGTTCATCTCCTGCTCTCTAGAGTTAGGGTTTCACTTGATTTCGACTTTTGATTTCGGCTAGGGTTAGTTGTTTAGGGTTTCTTCGATTAGATCTCTTGTATTCGTGCTTTGTCTCGTCGCGCTAATGGCGAAGACAAGGATCCTGATCCGTCCTATGAGCCCATCCCCTATGACCGTAGAGCCATCCCCTACGGATCCCGTTGAACCCTCGCAACCTAGACGCTGATCGAAGACCACCCAACCCTCGTCGTCGTCGCCTCCTCTCAAGCGGAAGAGGACGACGACAGCGAAGCCCCGAGCCCAATCTCAGCCTAAACCCAAGCCTCCGAAGCAGCTTACGTCTCCCTCCTCTTTCCATACTCCTACGGATTCCGATACGGAGTATAGACCTGAGACTGAGACCCATAGGGATCCCTCACCTCCTCCTAGGCAGCCTAAGTCTAGCTCTCGACCCCGTACCCGTCAGCCTAAGGGAAAGGCTCAGATGCTGGTTGGCGGTGTCGATATTTCGTTGTGTCGCGATGACCCTATGTGTCTCGCGGCTTACAACCGTATCGAACACTGTCCGCTGCTTCTGGAGCATTTCATTCAGTTTTCTGACTTCATAGGGCTAGCTGACCTTCTGTCGTCTTCGGGTCTTATCGATTATCTTCGGTATGATCCTAAGGCAAATCCTCATCCCTATCCTCGCCTAGTAAAACTTTTCTATGCCAATAGGATCCGGGGTCAGTACGACGCGACCCACTCTATTGAGACTACTATTTTGGGGACTCCTATAGTCCTCACGGTAGAAGTCTTAGGAGAGTTGATCGGTTGTTCGTCGTCTGGCCTCCTCCCCTCAGACATTTCTGTTGATGATATTTCCTCTCTTGATCAGGTTATCCTTTCTCAGGTTTTCCATGAGATTCCTCCCGCCATGATTGGCATTCCCTCCAAGTCCTTCAAGCCTAATGCCTGGGTCCTAAATTTGATTCTGAAGTCGTGCTTGCTTCCCAAGTACGGCTCCTCCTCTTTGCCATCCCAGCCTTTCTTGAAGTTGATCTATGCCATCTTCATGGGGAGCTCGATTAACTGGGCTCGGATTATACTCGATAAGATGGATTCTTTCGAGTGCATCCGCAAGTCCACGAAATCGGCTCATATCCCATTCCCGTGCCTTTTGACGTTGGTTTTCCGTCACTTCCGTGTCACACTTCCTCGTGATGATGAGCGTCCTCTCGGTCCCCCTCTAAACGCGACGGCCGTCAAGAAGTCTCTCGCGGCGCTCCGTCACGTTCAGAGGATGACCCCCTCTGCTTCAGCGTCAGCTTCTGCCTCTGCTGCTCCCTCTTCCACTCTTGCCGAGCTCGTTCATTTTATGCGACGTTTGGAGTCTCGTCAGGCTCGTTCTGAGGAGATTCTCTGTCGAATCGCTCGTTGCCTTGATATTGAGATCCCTCCGTCATTATCTGACGAGGAGGAGTTGGATGAGGAGGATATTGAGGAGCTTGTTTGTGCTTCTACTCGTGCCCTTGAGGGCACCTCTGGTGCTGCTGCTGTCTCTTCTACTGGTGACCCCGAGAGTACTCCTGTTGCCACTGCTCCTGCGGTGGATGCTCCGACTGGTGCTCCCGAGGCCACTACCGTTGCTGCTTCTGAGATCGTCTCTCCTGCTGCTCCAGAGATCACCACTACCGTCGCCGTGGACACTTCAGCTGATCCAGTGACCACCTCCACTCCTGCTGAGCCTGATGTTGCTTCAGATCCTCCCGATTCCTCATGAGCTTCCTTGAGGACTCTCCTGTGCACTTTAGATGAGATATCTTTTAGTGAGAGAGTGTGGGTTAGGATATTATGGGTGGTTTTGTGGTTATGTTTTTTTTGATACTTTTGGATGTATGATGATGTATCTCTGATGATGTGATATATGTGTGATATTTTGTTGTATTGTGTGCCTCGATCGTTTGATCGATGTTATGTATGTCGACGATGTACCATGTTTGATGTACTCATGCTTTTTATATATATATACATCGTTGTTGACATTTCATTCTCTTGTGCTCATTATATATTCTTTATATGTCTCTGATGTTTGATTTCGTCGCTCGACGATAATAACTTGGTTAAATAGAATTCATTTTATGAAAACATAGAATTGTTTTCCATGCACTAAATTAACCAAGAATGTTGATATTGGAGAGTATATTCCATAACTCAATCCGTAAAATTGATTTGAGTTTTGATGATTTTATTTATCGATTTTTTCGACTATGGTTTCCTTAACACGCCTTGACTTATTTCGTATTTTCCTTTGGTGTCATTTGAACCGTGGTCGTATTCTACGACTCCCGTGCTTTTATTTGAAGTCATTGTTGTTGTCGTTGGTCTCCTCCCGCTCTTTTTGCTAATGCCAAATGGGGAGAGATATAATAATGACGATGTGCTAAATGATAATTTAAGCGTTTTCCACGAATCTAATTTGATGTGTTAGATTCAGGGGGAGTTAAGATATATAAATGGATTTTCAAATCCGATATTTCAATAATCGATTCTCATTTTATATACTTTACTCGTCTGCTTGATGCGTATAATTATTATTCATTTTGGAACTAACGTGTCATCAATGCAAGGGGAGTAAGTAAATTACATTTGAATCATTATTTTTTATTATTATTTATGTTGGTTTGTCATCACCAAAAAGGGGGAGAATGTTGGATATTGGACTCCCCGGATTTGGTTTTGGATGATGAACAAACATAAATATATCATGAACTAACAATTTGTGAGCGCAGTTATGGAGATCGTCGCCAAATTCATTTGAACATCTAAAGCGACGTCTCGAGACTTCTCAAATCACGTGATCGTATGCCTAAAGCTTCGTTGAAGCTTTTAGACCATTTTAGAAGTCATGAAGATTCGGATTGAAGCTTTTAAAGACGGTTCGTCAAGTTTTATTTATAGTCTTTTAGCTTCGTTCTGTAGAATGTTAAGCCTTGAGTAGGTCTTACGTTTTAATCTTCATTTCGCTCATATCTTAGATCTAGGATCTTAGTAGAATTCCATACAAACTTTTCCGAAGCTTCGCGCTTCGATTCACGACTTCTTGTGCATGTTAGTTGGTTCAAGAAGAAGAACCAACCGACTAGATGGTGATCTAGTCGGTCGAAAATCCTTCTTAGACCGACTAGTTTGCGTCAGTCAATTCCAAGCTCTTTACTGTTTACAGTTAGTCGGTCTACGTTGACTCACCGACCGACTAGTTTGTGAACTAGTCGGTCAGTGATGCTTCTTAGACCGACTAGTTGAGCTTTCCCTGTACATGCCAATTTGTGCCTGAGCTACTATTTATAATTAGTCGGTCTGTGTTCATTGATCGACCGACTAGTTGATGAACTAGTCGGTCAACTTTCCTTCTTGGACCGACTAGTTTAGCTTTACTGTACATGCCAATTTTCACCTGACTTACTGTTTATCGTTAGTCGGTCTATGCACATTTGGCGACCGACTAGTTGATGAACTAGTCGGTCAACATTTGTTCTTGGACCGACTAAATCAATTTGTGCTCAGACTTCAGTTTTATCTCTTAGTCGGTCTCAGTTGAGTAACCGACCGACTAGTTGTGAAACTAGTCGGTCAGCTACTCTTCTTGGACCGACTAGTTCCTTTTGTCTGAACTTCGACCTATTCCATGTTCACTCATTAGTCGGTCTACGTTTATTGACTGACCGACTAGTTGTCGAACTAGTCGGTCAGTGGTTGTTCTTTGACCGACTAGTTAGGTTCAGAATAGAGCCGTTAGAGCTTTAATTGAAATGTTTCTCTCTCTCTCTCTCTCTCTCTCTCTCTCTCTCTCTCTCTCTCTCTCTCTCTCTCTCTCTCTCTCTCTCTCTCTCTCTCTCTCCTCTAACCTATAAATACTTGATGAGATGCATTCATTGCACTCAAGGCTGATATTAAGACAAGTTTAGAGATCAAAGAGAAAGCTTTCATCCACTTTCAAAGCTCATTCATTCCATTCTTGAATCTCTCCCACTCTTACTTCCAAAGAGAGATTCATTGAGTGTGAAGCCTTCCAAGCCAAGTGCTTGATCCTAGGTCACCATCAACCTCATAGCTCTCCATCGCTGATCTACATCTTGGAGCTAGGGTTTGGTGCCACTTCTTCTTCCTCAAAATCATCTTTGCCCTAATTCGTAAGAATTACTCAAGGCATAGGTATTTTGTCGGTAAGAAGTTTTATTTCATTTACTTTCATATTGTAATTGGTTCACTCTCGGTTGTGAGAGTGGTTGTGATCCCGGGTTGTGGGAGTCACAATTTGATTTGTGTATGATTTGACTTGTGAAGGTTTTTCACAAGTATTTCATAGTGGAAATCTTGAGTTAGGGTTTCTAACTCAAGTATCCGGAGGGGATCCGGGTGGTTGGGACGTAGGATCACCGGGAACAAGTCGGGGAGACTTGGGTGGATCCGAACCCAGTAATATCGTTTGTTTGCGTTTGTTTATTTGTTGTCGATTATTTACTTTTCCGCATTTCCGCATTAATTGGTAGAGTTTGCACGGTAATTAGGAATTAGCCTCTTAATTATTTTAAAGTACTATTCACCACCCCTCTAGTACTTGTGCAGTAGCTTAGCAGGGCATTACACCTCGTTCTTATCGGTCTTATTCTTAAAGATCCACTTGGTCCTAATCACTTAGTGACCACTTGGAAGACGAACGAGCTCACAAACTTCATTTCTCTCAAATTGCATGAGCTCTTCTTCCATTGCAACTATCCAAGAGCTATCTTCACATAATTCTTGGATGTTATTTGGCTCAAGGGTAGAAACAAATGCACAGTGAGAGAATTAATCAATTCTTAACATCGTTCGAACACCCACACTAATATCTCATATAATTTGGTCTCGGGGGTGATTACGAACGGATGAGTAAGCTTTGGGTATCTGACGTGCGTTTATATTTCATATATTTGCGCATGTTTTCTTCTGTGTTTTTCCGTTATTTACCGTCGTCTTGTATTCATTTTCTTGTGTTTTCTTGTTTTCTTTCACTTTTCCGTGTTTTTCGTATTTTGCAGGAGTTTACTGGCATAGGGGACATAAAACGACGATATCATGAGTCCCCGGAGCAATGGAAGGAGTCACGCATGATCCAGGGGGTCAAACAACAAAGATTGCATCTTTCAGCCCCTCACCCGACCGGTTGGTCACTTCCAACCGATCGGGTGATGCACGCGTGCACCACCCAGACACAAGTTGGAGCGGCCAAGAAGTCACCCGGTTGGTTCAGAGACAAGTTCAAACGCCCCAACTCTCTGGAATTCTGACGCTGAATGCCAACCGATCGGGTGACCTTCACCCGATCAGTTCACCTGTAGCTGATTCTCCGAAGCCAAGACACGGAGTGATCAACCGACCGGTTCACCCGACGGCACAAAGATCCAACCGATCAGCTCCAACCCTCAACCGACCGTGTCGTGGTGACCGGGTGAAGCCCTATTCTGAGCTGTCGAAGAAGCGAAGCAGGTCACCCGATCGGGTGACTTTTCACCTGATCGGGTGATATCGTATTCTATATATATGACCCCTAGGTTTTCCAAAAACAGGAGTTGTTATTTTTTGCTGTTTTTTCTCTCTCTTGACGGCTGTAATTTTTCAGATATTAGTAAGTCTTCCGATCGTTGTTAAACTTTAATATAGTGTTAATTGCATTACTCTTACTACTTTTCAATCGCCTGATCATGATTTTTACGGTCGATTTTGCTTTAGATCGCTTTTTACTAAATATGTGTGAGTAGTTCCCAAATCTGGGATTTTGGTGGAAACCCCTTCGTGGGCTCTCCCCGATGCGTCCATAGGACTAGGAAATCGATAGGGATTAGGAATCTACCGGTTACGCGGGGTGTTTTATTGTCATCTGTGGGAAAAAGACCGCCTTTGACCATTGGGCCAAGGGGGAATAAACTTGGCGGTTGACTCCCTAGCCGTAGCTCACGCCCTTAGCGTAGACGTTGAATCCTAGCGCGCGGGAGCGGCAGGATGAGGCGTTGGGAGTTATCGTTGCGAGCTTAGTGCTCCCGGAGTCGGTCAGTGTTAATGGACACGGGAGTGCCCACTGACCGAACCCGGGAAGTCCGGCGTATCATCCTGGGCACCGACCGGAATATCGGGCACATGGGACGCTTGTACCACTTTCAGAGGCAACGTCTCACCATTAAACACTAATTCCGATCGATATCCTACCCTTAGGCCGTATCGGCGAGAATCGCACGATAGGGTGAAAACTAAAGTCCCGGGTTTTCCCTTTATATTGTTTATCCCTTGCATTCCTTTTAATGTGACAACCCACTATCCAATTCGGGCTAGCTCGCCCATGCGGTGAATTTGATCCTTCTTGACACAAGCACATCCACGCCTCCCTGAGTTCGACCCCCAAGCCACACTACAACACTGTGCGCTTGCGGTTACAAATATTTAAATCTCACGCCCCCGATTACTTATTGCACACATCCAGAGAACGCGAAGAAGAACCCGGGGGGCGGTCAAGTTTATGGCGCCGTTGCCAGGGAGGTAACGTGCTTGTTATTTTAGGATTTCATGAACCCTTGTGTCTAGCTCTCATCCCTATCTCGCGATAATTTTCGCATTCTT
Source organism: Scilla litardierei (assembly GCA_030789695.1). Lineage (NCBI taxonomy): Eukaryota > Viridiplantae > Streptophyta > Magnoliopsida > Asparagales > Asparagaceae > Scilla > Scilla litardierei. The sequence goes on from CM061142.1 coordinate 480,338,662, forward strand.
CTTTTTCCTTTTTATTTTCTTATTTTTATTTTTTATTTTTTATCTTATCTGTTTCTTTCCCACTTTTCGCTTCACGGGTGTTTGTTGTTTTTCATGCGCAGGAGTTCAAAAAGCCTCGACGACTTGATCCCCGTTGATCCAGAGATAAACACCACCCTGAGGCATTTGGCCGCCGAGAAGCGAAGAAGAGAGGATCCTGAAACCATGTGGGAGAACACCACACTTCACAAGTCCCTGCTGGAGTACTCGATGCCTTCCATCGAGTCCACCTCCGCCATCCGTCCTCCAGCTATTACGGCGCAAAGCTTTGAGCTTAAGCCGTCTTTGGTGACGTGGATCCAGCAGGATCAATTTTTGGGTGCACCCATGGAGAGCCCCATTGAGCATTTGGACTCCTTTTTGGAGAAATGTGACACCTTCCGGATAAACGGTGTCACAACTGAGGCGATCTGTCTGAAGCTATTCCCCTTCTCTCTGCGAGATAAGGCCAAGTTGTGGCTTATGGGGAAGGACCCGAACACATTCAACACCTGGGAGAAGCTTTCAAATGCTTTCCTGACAAAGTTCTTTCCTCCGGGGAAGACCATGAAGCTGAGGAGTGAGATCTCCTCCTTCTTCCAGGCCAGCCACGAGTCTCTGCACGAAGCCTGGACCAGATACAAGGAGATGCAGCGAAGATGTCTCCACCATGAGCTTCCCAAGTGGCAGATAATAAATCTGTTCTATAATGGGTTGAGGGACGATTTAAAATCTTCCATGGCCGCCGCGGCTGGCGGGTCCTTTATGTCAAGAAGTGAAGAAGATACCGGGAACATTCTTGAAAATATGGCATCCAACAATGAGCGGTGGTGTGACGAGAGAGCCACACCTAGATCTGGGGGTATCCACAGGGTCGAGGACGTCGACAAATTATCCAGCAAGTTTGACTTGCTGTCGACCCAGATCTCCGCATTGATGGTAGGAGCCAGTGGCGCTGGTACGCAACATATTGCCGCGGTGGAGACAGAAGTCATGGGGGATTTCGACGGTGGTGACATCTCACCACCGTTGGACCAGGCGAGCGCTTTGTTTTACAATCCTACGGGGAATGCTCCTTTTCCGCCACGGACTAGCTCCAACCCGGCCTACTCTCCTAACAACCGGAATCACCCCAACCTTAGCTACCGGGCGCCTTATCAACAGCCGACTCAGTAACAACAGCACATATATCAGCCGGCTAGGCCTCAGCAGCAGTTTCAGCCGCAGCAATTTCAGTAGCAACAACATCCACAACAATATCTGCAGTATACTCCAAGGAATCAGCAGCCCACCCAGCAACAATATGGCCAGCAGAGGGCCATCTCTCTGGTTGAGTCCCTTTTGACTCAATACATCGCCAACCAGGAGAAGATAAACCTGAAGCTGGAGATGAGACAAAGAGTTCTCACTGATCAGGTGACCCAGATGGGGTTACAAGTGGCGAACCTTCAGAGGCCGCAGAATCTATTACCGCCACAGCCTGAAGTGAACCCGAGGGGGGTAAATCGGACCTTGGCGCTCACGCATGAGCATGAGAACGTGTCCGCTATCTTCTTGAGGAGCGGAACGCAAATCCCCACAAGAGTGCCCCCCAAAGGACCGGAAGCACCGTTGGTCGTGGAACGACCAATTGAAAAATTAAATGACGACGGTGCTTCGTCACCAAAGACAACTACTCCGGAGGGAGCCCATGGAGAGGAGAAGAAAAAGGAAGAGGAAGGGAACCTCAGAGTGTTCAAGCCCGTTGTGCCTTTTCCACAACAGCTTGCCCAAGCCAAAATAGACGAGAAATATGACAAATTCTTTGCCATGGTAAAAGATCTGAGCTTGCAAATCCCATTCCTCGAAGCTATCGAGACGATACCCTCCTACGCGAAATTCCACAAGGATTTGGTGACAAGGGGTTCTAGAAAGTAGAAGGTCGTTCTGACGGCAGAATGTAGTGCTCTGATCCAGCGAGCAAACCCTCCTAAGCTTAAAGACCCGGGGAGTTTCTCTATCCCTTGCGCGATCGGGGAGGTAAAAATACATCGTGCGCTCGTCGATCTTGGAGCGAGCGTCAGTTTGATGCACTTGTCGCTGTATAAGAGGATAGGAATGGGTGACTTGGAGCCCACCGGCATGACATTACAGCTTGCAGACCGTTCGGTCAAATACCCGGTGGGGGTTGTAGACGACCTCCCTGTCAATGTTAGAGGGGTGCATGTACCTGTGGATTTTGTGGTGATGGACATGCCGGAAGACAAGCATACCCCTATTATCCTTGGATGGCCCTTTATGGCAACCGCTGGTGTGCTAATTGACGTAAAGAACGGGAAGCTTTCCCTCAACGTCGGCCAAGAAAAAGTCGAATTTGACTTGGGGTTGTCAATGAAGCACCCCGATCCTCCGGATGATCCTAGTATCAATGCACTAGAGCTGGAAGAAGAGAGAGCTGTGGAGGCAAGCTCCTGGGAAATTCTCTCGAGAAATCCCCCCGATAGTTTGGGGGACTCAAAATAATCAGTCGGCCCGAAAAAGAATGATGTTGCTGATGAGGCGGTCGCCCGACATGTGATCCCTCCCGGATTCCCAAAAGCTCCTCCTACGAGGAGAAAAGGCAAAGAGCCCATGGGGCTCACCGGAGATGAGGTCCGGATTCTTGAACGGGTGGCGGTAGATGCCAATATGATGGAGAAGCCCCCGGACCCAGTCAACAAAGGGAGGGTCGTTGAACAAATTTTCTTGTGGCACCGACTACACCAAAAGCTCCCGGCTCTGAAGCTGAAGCGATGCCAGATTTTGGGCATCACCCGTATCGCCCACCTTGAACATCATCAACGGGCGTCGAGCTAACGACGTTAAACAAAAGCGATTCATGGGAGGCAACCCATGCTCTAAACTTTTATTTCCATTTTTTAGGATTGTTTTTTTAACTTCATTTCGTCTATTTTAATAAATAAATCCAGCCGCAAGAACTTCGGTTGAGGTACTTAGGCCATTTGTGCACTTTTGCAGAAAACAAGGCCCCAACTGACCGGTTGATAACTCAACCGATCGATTGGGATGTATCAGCTAACGGCCGTATCAGTCACTCAACGAACCGATCTGGTGAAGCCAGCCGAGACCGGGTGACAGACCGTGTAATCTGTAAAGAAGTCTTGGGAATTTTGGGGAATTGGTCAACCGATCGGGTGATGAGATGAGAAGCATGGCCGTTTGACAGACCGGGTGAGCTGTACCAAACTCTCGGAAAAATTTGTGGAGCGGCCAACCGATCGGGTGAGTTATCAACCGACCGGTTCGCCTGTATCATCTCTTCGGCTAAAAATCTCGACCTAATAGTCAACCGATCGGGTGACAACTCACCCGATCGGTTCGACTAAAACCCTATAAATAAACCCCGCCCCGACCGTTCATTTCCTCACCCGATCTCGCCGTTTTCACCGTCGTTTCGTCTCCCCCGACTTCCCAACGGCCGAAAAACTTCTCACACGACCTCCACTCCCCCTCTAGTCTCTCTCTCTCACCCTACCCCTTCCATCTCTCCATCGTTTTCTCTCCCTCTCTTTCCCCCATTTCGATTTCTCAAACCCTAATCCCCCATTCTCGGATTTTTCGCTGAAGAGAAGTGCCGCGGCTCCACACTCCGTCCGGTTGCACGGTATTAGGGTCAATTTCAAGCAAGGAACTCCGACCTCTGCTGGGTAACTTCGCTCCATTGCTCAAGTTTACTTTTTACCCTAGAATCTCTACTCGCTTGATTGTTTGTGTGTGCGTGATTTTATCGTGTTCTACACTCATTTGCATCACACTCACACACCCACTATGGCCCGGGATCGTGATAAGGGGAAGGGTATCATGCGGGAGGAGGAACCGTCACGAAAGAGACGCAAACAAACACGTCCTCCTCCCAATACACCACGTGCACTATCACTAGCCCCTCCCCCACCTGTTACCCCCCCCCCCCCCCCCCTTCGGAACCAATGATGGGCCCGCATGGGTATCAATTTCGGAACCAAGAGCACAAGGACTTCTACTTTAGGCTAGATGCTCGGGGGCATCTGTCGACCAAGTTTGCCCACACCCAATCACTTGTCGATCTCGGTGTATTCACCGAGGTCGAGATTCTTTTCGCAAACTTAGGATGGTTAGCCTTCCTGAACACCACCGCGATGTCTTACCTGTCCATCACACTGGAATTTCTTTCCTCACTCGTTTGTGAGTCGGGGTCGACCGTCATTTTTCGGGTGCGTAACAAAACCATCCGCACCAACCTGAACACGATCAATAATATTTTTGGTTTCCCCATCCTTGGGGACAACGCTATCCGACACTACGGATACCCTTCCGAATTCGACGTCGATAACTTTTGGTTCTGCCTCACCCTAATAGGTCGCTATCCCCGAGGTAAGGCCAAGGCCTCCTCAATCATCCATCCTATATTCCGTCTGGCCCATCGGATCATATCCTCCGCATTTTTCCCACGGGATGAGTCAGGCACCGTGACTATCCCTGATCTTTTCATTCTTTGGGCCATGACTTTCCCTTTCGTTCCAGACGGTGATGGGATTAGCTTTAGGGCCCCTACTGTCCCCGTCCATGCCGGCGACTGGCTTATTTACAAGCTCCTAGAGATTAGTCGGGCTGGCAAGGGCAAGATTTGTTGTGGGGGAATAATCACTATCATAGCTTCTTATCCCCAATTTAATATCCACATCCCCCGTGATCTTCCCACCGCCGCAGGACCCTCACGTCTAGATCTCGACGTCCTGCGGCATATTCATATGATTAAGCCCCACCCTGATCGTCGTTTCGATTTCAACTATGGCCACCCCCAGCCCCCTACACCATTCTCCCCAACCCCGCTCGCATGACTATAGCTCTAAGGGGAGATTGGACTTTTCCACCCGATCCCGAGTTCTTTGCAAGGTTGCGCCTTCCTTTCCTTCCCCAGGACGCACACAGACCACCTTCCCCTGCCGCCCGCTTAGGCGAGCAGGATATTCCTGCGTCCCGGGGAGATATCGGGGCTGGCCCGAGGCACACCACCCATGCTCCTGGCCCTATCACTGATGAGGATCTTTCTGCTGCCATCTCCGGCCTTGTGTCCAGTGCCGGCATGACCACTGCCACCGGGACTACTTCCACATCACTTCCCAGCACCACTTCCGCTTCACGTCAGTCCACTTCTTTTGGTCGCCGCCAGGCCTCAGCTCGTATTGCCCTCGAAGCTGAGGTCGCTGCTCTCCAGCTCTTGCCACGTCCTCTGTCCCCTCGGACCCATCACCGTCCACCTTTCTCACTCACCCACGTTTCCTCGCACTTGAGAGGAACGTGGCCGCCATCCTCCGCCTTCTCACCCACATCCACGGACCACCACCACCCACACCACACCCCTCACCACCTCCTTCACCACCTCGACGATCGTCACCTCCCCCATCACATTTTTCCCCTCCACCATCACACCCATCACCACCTCCTTCACCCCCACCTAGGCGATCATCTCCCCCTCCCACATCTATTCCCATCCCCGTATCCACTTCTCCTCTCACGACCACTTCTGTCGCCCCTCCACCACCCCCTCCCTCCTCCACCGTCACTGCATATGTGCGTCGCAAGAAATTGCAGGTGCGCTCCAGATCTCTCCCACCGCAACCCACTACCGTCACTGTCACGTCTTCTCTCCCCATTTCTATTCCTTCTACCACCACCTTGATCGCCCTACTTCCACCACCACCCACATCCACCGACACTCCACCTATCATTCACACCCCGACTGCACCTATTCCTCCAACTCTTTCCCCACTTCTCCGCACACCCCCCGCCTCCCCCGACCACCCATCCACACCCTCTTCTGAGGAGGGCGAGGACTCCCCATCTCTTGCTTTTTGATTTCATTTTGTTTTTTGACCTCCCCCTTGCATACCGCTGCATTTTCACGATCATATCATCTTGCTATCATTGTCACGTCTAGCTTGGGGGAATTCAAATTTTTTTCTGTGTGCTGTTGTGTTTCGTTCTTCTTTGTGTGTTTGTTTATTTGTCGTGTCGTGTGATTTTCTCTATTTTATTTATTTTTATTTTTATTTTTTGTTTATATGTCGTGTGGTGTGCTTTTTATTTTTATTCATATTTTCAGTCTCGTTTGTGTGATTTTCTTGTCTTTCGTGTCTTTTCGTGTCTGTGCGTATTCCCCTCCATATTCATTGCCCTCCCGTATTTAATTCTATTGCATTGAGGGCAATGCAAGTTTCAGCTTAGGGGAGTCGCACTTCGTGCGTCATTTGTCTCTTTTTCTTCGTTATTTGAGTCTTTTCTCCGTCTTTTTCTTCTTCTTTTTCTTTTCTTCTTTCTTATCTCTTTCGCGTAGAGATGAACCATATGATGAATTGCCGCAAAATCACACACACCTAGCATGGCATAGATAATCACATTCACTAACCCTAGGATATCGAGTCCTCTTGCATTTCATGCATCGCGGGCCCACTTAGCTTTTTGTGAGTCGTGCGTCGTGCGTCGTGCCTAACTGTTTGGTGTGCTTCTACTTTGTGATTTTACTTTATATAACTGTCCAGGAATGACCCCTAGATTATCATGCTTCGATTTGAATATGCGGTATTTGTTTCTACTGTCTGCTTCTGCATGCTATATATATATCGTATACTTCATTTCGCATGTGTCAGGATTCCACAATTAAGGACTAGGATAACCCATTTAGCTCATGCTCTAATTAGCGAGAATAGTTTCCTTTGCCCAAGTGTTTAGATTCCGACTTCTTTTTGTTTTACTTGGTGCAAATCCCCTCGTCGTGTACCGTTCTCCCACTTGGGAGAGTACACATGTGTATAGCCAAAAACCCAAAAATCCAAAAAAAAGGAGAAAAGAAAAGAAAAACCCAAAAAGAAAAGAAAAGAAAAGAAAATTTGTATAGCCAAAAATCCAAAAAAATACAAATACCCAAAACCCAAAAAATTTCCCGTGTGAATATTTTCCTACTTGCCGAGAATAAAGGGAAGGCGAGAATTTGTACCGAGTGTTCTTCTCCACATCATCTCTACCCCCATCGTTTTCGAAAACACTTGGCTTAGGAACTTTTTAGCTATTATCTAGGCTATAGTGTGGTGATTTCCTTAACCGTAGTTGTGGAGTCCCTGACGCATGATATGTTTCGATTCTTGCTCTATTCTCATGCATGCTTGAGCTATATATTCACCACTTTATTCGAATCGAATCGATAATTGGGTCATATCTTGGATTTGTGTATATCGAGCTTTATTGCACAATGTAGATAGTGACACCGTCTGCTAGCACACGACCGCACTCACTCGCGCTTCACCGCGTGGGCCCACGACACTTGTTTGGACTCGTATTCCTTGGTTTAGTGATGTGATTTGGCGTTTGCTTGCTTGGTGTGTCGTTTTTGATTTTGTTGGCCCTGACGGGCGATCTAGGATATAGAGTTTTCTTTTTCTCTCTTTCTCTCTATTTTCTCTCTCCGAGCTCCTACTCTCATTCGTCTTCCTCGGGGACGAGGAAGAGTTCAGCTTGGGGGATTTTGACGTGTGTTTATATTTCATATATTTGCGCACGTTTTCTTCTGTTTTTTTCCGTTATTTACCGCCGTCTTATATTCGTTTTCTCGTGTTTTCTTGTTTTCTTTCACTTCTCCGTGTTTTTCGTATTTTGCAGGAGTTTACTGGCATAGGGGACATAAAACGACGATATCATGAGTCCCCGGAGCAATGGAAGAAGTCACGCATGATCCAGGGGGTCAAACGACAAAGATTGCATCTTTCAGCCCCTCACCCGACCGGTTGGTCAATTCCAACCGATCGGGTGATGCACGCGAGCACCACCCGGACACAAGTTGGAGCAGCCAAGAAGTCACATGGTCAGTTCAGAGACCGGTTTAAATGCCTCAACTCTCTGGAATTCTGACGCTGAATGCCAACCGATCGGGTGACCTTCACCCAATCGGTTCACCTGTAGCCGATTCTCCGAAGCCAAGACACGGAGTGATCAACCGACCGGTTCACCCGACGGCACGAAGATCCAACCGATCAGCTCCAACCCTCAACCGACCGTGTCGTGTTGACCGGGTGAAGCCCTATTCTAAGCTGCCGAAGAAGCGAAGCAGGTCACCTGATCGGGTGACTTTTCACCCGATCGGGTGATATCGTATTCTATATATATGACCCCTAGGTTTTCCAGAAACGGGAGTTGTTATTTTTTGCTGTTTTTTCTCTCTCTTGACGGCTGTAATTTTTCAGATATTAGTAAGTCTTCCGATCTTTGTTAAACTTTAATATAGTGTTAATTGCATTACTCTTACTACTTTTCAATCGCCTGATCATGATTTTTACGGTCGATTTTGCTTTAGATCGCTTTTTACTAAATATGTGTGAGTAGTTCTCAAATCTGGGATTTTGGTGGAAACCCCTTCGTGGGCTCTCCCCGATGCGTCCATAGGACTAGGAAATCGATAGGGATTAGGAATCTACCGGTTACGCGGGGTGTTTTATTGTCATCGGCGGGAAAAAGACCGCCTTTGACCGTTGGGCCAAGGGGGAATAAACTTGGCGGTTGACTCCCTAGCCATAGCTCACGCCCTTAGTGTAGACGTCGAATCCTAGCGTGCGGGAGCGGCAGGATGAGGCGTTGGGAGTTATCGTTGCAAGCTTAGTGCTCCCGGAGTCGGTCAATGTTAATGGACACGGGAGTGCCCACTGACCGAACCCGGGAAGTCCGGCGTATCATCCTGGGCACCGACCGGAATATCGGGCCCATGGGACACTTGTACCACTTTCAGAGGCAACGTCTCACCATTAGACCCTAATTCCGATCGCTATCCTACCCTTAGGCCGTATCGGTGAGAATCGCACGATAGGGTGGAAACTAAAGTCCCGGGTTTTCCCTTTATATTGTTTATCCCTTGCATTCCTTTTACTGTGACAAACCACTATCCGATTCGGGCTAGCTCGCCCATGGGGTGAATTTGATCCTTCTTGACACAAGCACATCCACGCCTCCCTGAGTTCGATCCCCAAGCCACACTACAACACCGTGCGCTTGCGGTTACAAATATTTAAAACTCACGCCCCCGATTACTTATTGCACACATCCCGAGAACGCGAAGAAGAACCCGGGGGGCGGTCAGTATCCCTACATCATTTGGAACATCTTCAACGATTTCATTAGTATTGTTAGTCTCAATAATTGAATCATTGATTTTAACATTACTAAGAGAATCACGTAAAACATCTACACTATCATCAACAACATAAGGAAAATCAAAATCTTCATAAAATGATACGTGTAGTGATTCCTCGATCGTTGAAGAGGTTTTGTTGTATATCCGACAGGCTTTGCTACGTGTGGAATATCCAATAAAAATTCCTTCATCGGATCTTGGCTCAAATTTATCTAAGTTACCAAAGGCGTTCTTGATAAAACATTTTGAACCAAAAACACGAAAATATTTAACTTGTGGCTTTTTATCATAAAATAACTCAAAACACGTTTTGTTCGTCCGGGGTCTCACTAGGATCCTATTAAGCACATAACATGCCGTGTGCACCTCCTCCGCCCAAATTGTAGTCCAAGATGACTATCATGAATCATGGTACGTGCACACTCAATTAGGGTCATATTCTTTCTCTCTACAACACCATTTTGTGGTGGTGCGTGAGGAAAAGAAAAATTGTGGGTAATCCTGTTGTCATCACAAAACTTGGTGAAAGACTTATTCTCAAATTCTCCTCCATGATCACTATGAATAGTGATAATGGTGGATCCTAAAAAATTTTGAATCTTCTTTGCAAATATAGTAAACTCTTCAAAAACTTCATTCTTATTGGTTAAAAATAAAATCCAAGTAAATCTAGAGAAGTCGTCAACGACAACTAATCCATAGTGAGCATTACCTAAAGAGGTGGTTCTAGTTGGCCCAAATAAACTAGATGAAGTAATTCTAGGGGCCTCTTAGAAGGTATGCCTTTTTTAAGTTTGAAAGATGATTTACTTAGTTTACCTCTTTGACAAGAATCACAAAAATTTTTCTTACTAAAAGCAATTTTCGGAAAACCTTTTACTAGATCATGCTTAGCTAACTTATATAAGTGCTTAAAATGAACATGACCAAAGCGTCGATGTCATACTAGTTGTTCATTTGTATTAGCAACTAAGTTAATAAATATTTTTACGCCTAATACCAGTAAATAAAACTTGTGAATCAATATCTACAATTTTACACATACCCCCTCCAAAGTTAACCTTGTAATCCTTGTCACAAAGTTGACTAATAGAGATAAGATTATGACATAAACCACTAACTAAATAAACATTTGTAATAAGTAGTTTGGAAGGATTACCGACTTTGCCTGTTCTCTTTTGATTACCTCCAAAAGTGACTGTTGCACCATCCTTAATGCTAATCACTTCAGAGAGTAATAGGGGATCTCCCGTCATGTGTTTGGAGCAACCACTATCGAGTATACATACTTTTCTTTTAGAGTCAATACGACTTTTATGCTCCCTTTCTTTTTCTTGAGTACCTACATAATATACCATAAGCTCATGGTACCCAATTTTTGTTGGGTCCAAGGGGATTAGCCCTTTGGAAGCCAAGTCCAAGTGGACTTTCGCTTTCCAACATAATTACCACTATTTATTACATCATTAAAATAGGAGTCAACATAAGCATTCCTATCATTTAAGCTAATGTTCTTAAGACCCCAAATTGTGTATGTTTTGGGTGTCCTTTTCCTAATTGCATGCACAATTAATTGATTTCTATGTGGTGCGTGCTTCCTAGGAACAAGAGTTCTAGCAAATGAAGATGGAGGGGATAAGCATTGGACATATATGGGTTGTATGCAAACTTAGGAACACGCATGTTATATGCAACATATGGAGCACGCATAACATGAGGTGGTGTGCGTACATGGAAGAATGATGCGTATGAGCATATAAGCATGTAGGGGCACGTGCATGAGTATTTCTCATGTGTGTGTTTACACGTGTCCGTGGGTGTGGATCATAAAAAGTGTCATTAGTGTCCACATGTGAAGTAGAAGATTTTCTACGTGAATGAAAGTTGGTGTATATATAAGCATGACCTCTCTTTTGGTTTCCACCCTTAGTGTGTTTCTTGCCAAAAGGAAGAGATTGTGAAGTTGTGGCCTTCTTGGTAGGTTTGCTACCAATAGTGTTTTTGACACCACTTGTGGATGCACCGGGGGATGGCCTCACAAAATCTATAGTTACACCATTATAGGAGGTGCGAGATTTGGATGCATTTGCTTTCAAAAAGCCAAGTCCAACACGATGTGTGGCCAGAAATTGGTTTGCAAGCAATTCATCCAATTGTCCTTTCACTTTGTTAAATCTCATGACTTGAGAGGACATGAGCTCATATTTCTCTTTAAGAGAAGAAATATTGGTATCCAAGGTGAACACCCGTGTTTTAAGCTCGTGCACTTGGGTTTTAAGAGAATCATTATCAATACCCAATTGTGTGTTTTGTGATGCTAGATCAATACTATCCTTAGGATACGTTTGATCTAGTTGAGATTTGAGAGAATTCACCTTATTTCTCAAGATGTTATTTTGAGAAACCAAAGTGGCTTTCTCAAGTGTAAGTGTATCAACAAAGATGTCATTGTTGATAATGCATGGCAATGATAATTTGCTAACATTTGATTTCTTTAAACTAGTATATCTAAGCATAAGAGATTGATACTTAGAAAATAATTCTTCGTTAGCAATACGAAGTTCAGCCATGGTTACCTCGGGTTCATCGATGTCACTATCACTCTCATCGGAGAGTGGATCTTCTCGGGCCATGAAACACATATGTGCACTCTCACCCTTTTCATCATCGGATTCACTTGATGAATATTCGCTTAAATCATCGAATGTCCCGACAGTCCTTTCTTCTTATCCTTTTTGTATTTGTCGGACTTGTGGTACTTTGGAGCTTTCCACTTTTCTTTGTTTCGAAGCATCGTGCAATCCTTCTTGATGTGTCCTGGCTTGTTACACTTAAAACAAAGAGATGAAGTATTATTAGTGGAATCAAATTTATTCTTGGAAGGAAATTTCCCTTTGCAAAAGAAGCGTTGGAACTTCTTTGCCATTTGCGCCTTTTCTTCCAAGTCCATCTCGTTCTCTGATTCTTCACTATCGGAGGATGAAGAAGTAGACTTGAATGCTAACGCTTTCTTCTTGGCCTTTATTGGGTTCATCATTTCTCTAATCTTCAATCGATTATCCCTTCTTACTTTGTAAGACATGATAGTACCGATGAAATTTACCATTGTGTAGTTCTTCATGTCATTGACCTCCTCAATGGAGATTTCGCTTCTTTTCCACTTAGAGGTCATCCCATTATTATCTTTCTCACCTTCTCTTGTTGAGTGTAGACTTGTCCAAGAGCTTCAAGTTTATTGGTGATGTCGGTGACGCGTCCGTACATCGTTGCAATGCTCTCATTATCCTGCATATGAAACATATCGAAGTTTTGTACATCAACATATAGTTTAGATAATTTTACCTTATTCGTTTCCTCGTGGGTAACAACTAAATGTTCCAAATTTGATATGCACTCTTACATGCGCATATCTTATTGAACTCATCCGAATCCAACGCACAATGAAGAGCGTTCATTGCCTTGGCGTTGTTCACTTCGGTAGACTTCTCGGAGGGAGTCCATTTGTCAAAATCCTCTTCGAAGGGTTCAACATATTCCTTGTGGATGGTTTTCCAAATAGAATCACTCCTAAGAAATGTCTCCTCCGGCATTTTCAATAGCTGAAATTTGTGCCACGCGGAGGACGAATCGTTGATTGTCCTTTGAAGACGGTAGATGCACCATCACGGACGTGATTGTTGTTCGAAGTCGGTGGAGAAACGTTGTTGTTGTTGGATGCCATAGCTATAAACCAATGCTCTGATACCAATTGTAAGGACCTGGCTATGAGGAAAACACTAGAAGGGGGTTTGAATAGTGTTTATGTAATTTAAAACGATAGTTATACCAAATTAAATTCATAACCAACAATTAATGCGGAAAGTAAATGAACCCTAAATTGAAACAATTCAAACACACGGATGTTTCAAGGGTTCAGTCTAACCAAGTCAACTCCCGATTTTTTCCCGGTAATCCTACGTCCCTTCCACCCGGATACCACCGGATACACAAGTTAGAACCATAACTTGAGGTTTCCTTTAAACCAACTTGTAGCAACCCTACAAGTGAAATCGAAATACACTCGATGTCTTTGACTCCCACAACTTGGAACAAGCAAACCACTCTCACAAACCGAGAGTTAATCTAATTACGAAAGATATGCAATATTGAAATAACAACACTTACAATCACCTATGCCTTGATGTAGAATTTGAAGGAGCAAGTGTGTTGTGTGTTGAGGTCTCTCTTGGAAGAGAGAAAAGCCCTTTCTCTTGTCACCACCAATTGCCTAGAAGATATCTCTTTGATTCTAGGTTGGAGAGCAAGAGAGAAAAAGATTGGAATTCTAGGGTTTTGGATTTGAGAGCTTTGATCAAGAAAATGAAATGCTTGAATAGATGAGTAACCCCTCAATGGAACAGTTGGGGCTCCCTTTAAAGGTTTCTCAAAACTCTCAAACTGAATCCCCAAAACCCCCTTTGAAATCCGTGGAGAAAAAGCCAACAGATAGAATTTACACAGTCGACAATCGATTGTTGAACAAAACACAGTCGACTGCGCACTGTGTCAGAGGGTAGGTGAGAATTCAAACAGTTACTTACCACGTGAACAGTCGACTGATGAAGAGAAGACATGCGCCTGTAAAACCAACAGGCGATTGTAAATCCTTCTACAGGTGACTGGCCGCAATATGGGTAAGCTGAGAAAATCTCAGAAATTTTTGGGAAGACACGACA